>CM038678.1:752478559-753678559 GCA_021605205.1 Aegilops longissima
TTGGAAGATGGACGACAAGCCCGCATCATCAACAACACCTCCACCTTCTTCACCAGCAAAGGAGACATAATCACATGGGTATGGGCGCTCCCCTTGGCAACTGCCAAGCTTGGGGGAGGTGCCCCGGTATCGTATCACAACCACATCTCCTATCTTTACCGTTTTCTTAGTTCGATCCTATTAGTAGTATATTGATCTAGTTGAATAAAGTTTATGGCATGATCTAGCTTTGAGTTTTGCTTTATGATCTCTCTATGTAATCGAGTCCGTGAGCTATATAATAAAGATTAGTGTTGAGTCAAGGGCTTGATTATTTTGCCATGATCTTGAGTGAATAAAAGAAAAAAAAAGAAAAAAATAACAAATAGTTCATATTGATCTTATTGAGAGTAATGACTTCACATAAAAAGGGTATGATGATTGAAAGTTGTTGGGAGTTGGCAAACATAGTTTTGGTCATCGTTGCAATTAATAGGAAGTAATAAGGAAAGATAAGTTTCACATATAAATATACTATTATTGACATCTTTTATGATTGTGAGCACTCATTAAAATATGACATGCTAAAGAGTTGATGTTGGACAAGGAAGACAACGTAATGGGTTATGTTTTCTTATATCTGAGATAAAGTATATTGTCATGGATCTTCCGACATATTGAGCTTGCCTTTCCCCTCGTGCTAGCCAAATTATCAGCACCAAGTAGAGATACTACTTGTGCTTTCCAAAAACCCTTAAACCAGTTTTGCCATGAGAGTCCACCATATCTACCTATGGATTGAGTAAGATCCTTCAAGTAAGTTGTCATCGGTGCAAAGCAATAAAAATTGCTCTCTAAATATGTATGATTGATTGGTGTGAGGAAAAAAGCTTTATACGATCTTGTGATGTGGAAGAAATAAAAGCAACGGACTACATAATAAAGGTTCATATCACAAGGGGCAATATAAAGTGACGTTCTTTCGCATTAAGAGTTTGTGCATCCAACCATAAAAGCGCATGGCAACCTCTGCTTCCCTCTGCGAAGGGCCTATCTTTTATCATTATCTTCTACCTTATGCAAGATTCATGGTGATCTTCACCTTTCCTTTTTACATTTTATCCTTTGGCAAGCACAGTGTGTTGGAAAGATCCCTATTGATATATCTAATTAGATGTAGGAGGCATGAGTTATTATTGTTGACATTACCCTTGAGGTCAAAGGTTGGGAGGCGAAACTATAAGCCCCTATCTTTCTCTATGTACGATTAGAACTCCGTAACCACAAGTATCGCGTGAGTGTTAGCAATTATGAAGGACTAAATGATAGTTGAGTATGTGGACTTGCTATTAAGCTCTGACATAGACTCTTTCTGATGTTATGATAAATTGCAATTGCTTCAATGAATGAGACTATAGTTTGTCTGTTCTCAATAAAGTTTATGATTCGTACTCTGCATTGTGAATGGATTATTCTTGAACATAAGAAATCATATGACAATATCTATATATGTTGCTGTTATGAGAATAATCATGATACCTTCATGTCCGTATTTTATTTTTATCGACGCCTCTACCTCTAAACATGGGGACATATTTATCGTTATCGGCTTTCGCTTGAGGACAAGCGAGGTCTAAGCTTGGGGGAGTTGATACGTCCATTTTGCATCATGCTTTTATATCGATATTTATTGCATTATGGGCTGTTATTACACGTTATGTCACAATACTTATGCCTATTCTCTCTTATTTTACAAGGTTTACATAAGGAGGAGAATGCCGCAGCTAGAATTCTGAAATTTGGAAAAGGAGCAAATATTAGAGACCTATTCGCACAACTCCAAAAGTCCTGAAACTCCACGAAAGTCATTTTGGGAAATAATAAAAATATCCAGCGGAAGAAGTTCACGGAGGGCCCCACTGCCACGAGAGTGGGCGCCCGCGCCCCACCCTACCCCCGGGCGCGCCCTACCTCGTGGGCCCCTAGTGGCCCTCAATGCCCATCTTCTGCTATATGAGATCTTTCGTCGAGAAAAAATCATAAGCAACCTTTCGGGACGAAACTCTGCCGCCACGAGGCGGAACCTTGGCGGAACCAATCTAGGGCTCCGGCAGAGCTGTTCTACCGGGGACACTTCCCTCCGGGAGGGGAAAATCATCACCAACGTCATCACCAACGCTCCTCCCTTCGAGAGAGGGCAATCTCCATCAACATCTTCACCAGCACCATCTCCTCTCAAACCCTAGTTCATCTCTTGTATCCAATTCTTGTCTCCAAGTCCGGGATTGGTACTAGTAGGTTGCTAGTAGTGTTGATTACTCCTTGTAGTTGATGCTAGTTGGTTTATTTGGTGGAAGATCATATGTTCAGATCCTTTATGCATATTAATACCCTCTGATTATGAACATGAATATGCTTTGTGAGTAGTTATGTTTGTTCACGAGGACATGGGAGAAGTCTTGCTATTAGTAGTCATGTGAATTTGGTATTAGATTCGATATTTTGATGAGATGTATGTTGTCTATCCTCTAGTGGTGTTATGTGAGCGTAGACTACATAACACTTCACCATTATTTGGGCCTAGAGGAAGGCATTGGGAAGTAATAAGTAGATGATGGGTTGCTAGAGTGATGAAGCTTAAACCCTAGTTTATGCGTTGCTTCGTAAGGGGCTGATTTGGATCCATATGTTTCATGCTATGGTTAGGTTTACCTTAATACTTTTGTTGTAGTTGCGGATGCTTGCAATAGAGGTTAATCATAAGTGGGATGTTTGTTCAAGTAAGAACAGCAACCAAGCACCGGTCCACCCACATATCAAATTATCAAAGTACCGAACGCGAATCATATGAACGTGATGAAAACTAGCTTGACGATATTCCCATGTGTCCTCGGGAGCACTTTTCCTATTATAAGAGTTTGTCCAGGCTTGTCCTTTGCTACAAAAAGGATTGGGCCACCTTGCTGCACTTTATTTACTTTTGTTACTTGTTGCTCGTTACAAATTATCCTATCACAAAACTATCTGTTACCACTTATTTCAGTACTTGCAGAGAATACCTTGCTGAAAACCGCTTATCATTTCCTTCTGCTCCTCGTTGGGTTCGACACTCTTACTTATCGAAAGGACTACGATAGATCCCCTATACTTGTGGGTCATCATACATCAAGATCGTGCCATTGTAGCGACCCGACCTCAGATGGTCAAGTCTCTGTGTTTCAGTGTCATCCCTGGATCGGTAATGCTGACACACACAGTACTTGAAGGATTTATAACAGAGTAGCAATCACACACTTATTACATCGATGTCTCAAAAGAGAACTTATTACAATAATATGGCTTAAGGCCATCTAATGTGATAACAGCGAAAGGCTTGGAAGATAAAGTGAGTCCATCAACTCCAACGGCATGGCTGAGCTGCACGGCAACGACCTATCGAACCTTACTCCTCGTCTGAAAAGTATGCAACATAATACATTGCATCCCGAGAACGGGTCAGCACATGGAATATGCTGGCAATATAACACAGTAGAGCAAGAACAAAATAATGCTATCACTACATGCATATTTGGCTGGTGGAAAGCTCTATGGTTATAGTTTTTGCGAAAAGCCAATTTTTTCCTACAACAAAGGAATAGATTTTAATTTTAACTATCATGGTGGTTGAAACATCATTGAGAATGGTTGACAGCATTCTAAATCCCAATTAAAGTAGTTAACATCCCAACATTATTAATTTAAGAGTGATGAGATACATGTGAATACTCAAGTACTAGATACTCAAAATTGTCCATAACCGGGGACACGGCTAACCATGATTAGATTGTACACTCTGCAGAGGTTTGCGCACTTTTCCCCACAAGACTCGATCGCCTCCGTTGATTTCTCACATTGCATGGTGTTTGAGAAGCGGATGACCGAGACATGATATTCGAAACATTAACTCCCTACTTGGGTAGACCATACCAAACCTACAAAACCCACTACCTGCTGATCTACCTCTTCAAGAGCTTCACGTAACTTACTCAACTATGCTAGAGCCCATAATAGCTTGTGGCTGCACACGGAAGTTTCTATCATGAATAATCTCGGCCCTTTGAGCACGGGTGGCGGTCCATAAAAACAGGCAATCCTGGAATACCCAGGTACCTCAATCCACCCAGATGTGTATTAAAGTTGCCACCTTAAAGTAAACCATTAATTAACAATCTCACATATGTCATGGATTCACTCAAACCCAAACCACGTCTACGAGCATAGCATAGCAGTATAAGCAAACGTAGAAGTAACTCCATAGGGTTTGATAGTAACATGGCAATAGGTTCTACCTCAACAACTACTTCCCAACCCACAAATTAATGATATCCTAATGATGCAATGTTTGAGGATTGAGCTAATGCATAAAAACTGGGTATGAAAAGAGTATGATCAATGTGTTACTTGCCTTGCTGACGTTCCGTGAATCCTAGAGACTCGTGGTAACATGCTTCGCACTCCGGGAATTCTATCGCAAGCAAACAATAACATACATAAGCAACAAGCAAAGATGCATAGGTAAAACTCAACTAAAAGAGGTTGACCAGAAAATTCAACTTAAGAACTCCGGTTTGCAAAAAGAATCAAACCAAATGAAGCAACAAAAACTCAAACAGCGAAAGAAATAAGATCCGTTTACTAATCTGAACTAGGGTCAAATTTTACAGAGGCAAAAACTTGTTTGATTTGATTATTCGGAAAGAGGGTTTCGAGACGAAACTCTAGGCTCTTGAATCGCCTGATTCCGATAAACGAGCGAAAAGTTATACTAGATCGAACATCGGATCAGAAAACACGATCAGAAAATTCGCGGTTTAAATCCGATAAAAAGAAAAGCGACGAACAGCTTAATGAATGAACGTTCGTTATCTAAACCTAAGCAAAAAACGCGTTCTTTAAAACGAACGAACGAGCGAACGCTCGCTAAATAAATAAACCGGAGAAAAACTGATCTATTTAAAAAAATGAAAACTAGGGTTTCGGAAAATAAACCGAACGGTTTAAAAAAAACCGGCGGTCTCAGATCCGGCGGATACCTCAATGAGGGTCCGCGAGGCGGGCTCCGTGAGGCGGGAGGCGTGGGGCGGCGGGGCTCGGCGACAGGAGGCAGCGGCGGAGAGGCTCGGCTCGGGCTCCGGCTCGGGTTGGGTTCAGGCGGTGGTGGTGGTGGGTGGTGGCGCGGTATTTATGAGAGGGGGCTCGGCTTGGAGAAGGGGCCAAGGCGGGCGGTGGTGGAGTCCGCTCGGACACCTCCCGAGTCGGGCTTGTGTGTGTGAGGGAAGGCGGCAGCATGGGGTTGGGCCGGCTGGCTGGTGGGCTTCACCCAGGTCAGGGAAGGAAATATTTTTTAAATAGTTCCACCGACAGAAAAATTCCTATAAAATAAAATAAAAATCTAAGAATGCGAAAACAAATTTTCACCGTCTAAATGAAATATTTAGAACGAGATGAACATTTTCTTGGCCCTAAAAATGCAATTTTTTAAACGTGCAATTTTTCTAATGCAAATAAAATCTAAATAAACTCAAATAAAATCCAAATAATGATTTTAACATTTTTCCTCCAATATTTCAATTATTTTGGAGAAGACATATTATCTCCTCTCATTTATTTTTATTATGAAATATTTTTTGGAGAGAAAATAATTAAAATCAAAAATCCTCGTTCTCAATATTTGATAGAAATCAAATATGAAAACCGGAAAATCCCTAACTCTCTCCGAGGGTCCTTGAGTTGCTTAGGATTTCGAGGTTTGCGGAACGAAGATGATATAAAATATGATATGCATGGATGACCTGTGTATAACATTCCAAATTGAAAATTTGGGATGTTACAAACCTACCCCCCTTAAGATGAATCTCGCCCTCGAGATTCGGGTTGGCTAGAAAATAGGTGCGGGTGGTCCTTGCGAACACTACTAGGGAAAAGCTTATACACAGACGCTTAGTAGTAGCGAGGGTTAAAAACCCTCGCTACTGCTACTTACTAGTAGCCCAGGTTTTTAAACCTCGCTACTACTAAGTTGATAGCGATGGCGGGTTTTAACCTCGCTACTACTAAGCGGTCTCTTCCGTGCCCCCCGGGACATGCCATAGTAGTAGCGCGGGTTTTTAACCCTCGCTACAACTAAGTTGATAGCAGTAGCGCTGGCTTTTAACCATCGCTACTACTAAGTGGTCTCTACCGTGCCCCTAGGCCATGCCATAGTAGTAGCGAGGGTCATAAACCCGCGCTACTACTAAGTTTTTACCCCTCGCTACTACTAAAGGTCCCATTTTGAAACTCTACCCCCCTGTGGATCGCCTTTTAAGTTTTAAAAAAAATAAAAGAAAATGATGAAAATGTCAAAAAAATAAAAGAAAATAAGTTTCCCATGTGATATGTGGTCTAGTTGTTGGGAAAATTTGCAAATATGAATTTCGACTTTATTTACAAAATCTCTCGAGAATTTGTAAAAATGGGCATAACTTTTGCATACTAACTCGGATGAAAAAGTTTTTTATATGAAAAATCATCTACTTGAAAAGTTACGGGGCTTTTAAGATCTAGAGGCAAAAAAATCAAAAAAATCAGTTTTTTTTAATTTTTGTTATATCTGGTCAAACTATGGTCAAACTAATTATTCAAGAATAATAGTTTTACTAAATAATTATTTCAGTTTTTTTTTGAATTTTGGTCAAATCTAGTCAAACTATGGTCAAACTGTGGTCAAACTATGGTCAAACTAATTATTCAAGAAATATTAGTGTTACTAAATATTAGTGTTATTTTTTAGAACAATAGTTTCAAACTCAAACAGTGAAATGTGTGACTTCATGCTCAAGCTAAATTCACGAGGTTAATAGGATTGGCATCTTACTATTGTCGGAAAACAACAAGTGCGAGACTTGGAAGCGAGGAGAATAGAACCCGGAAGTTAAGCGTGCTCAGTGGAGTAGTGAGAGGATGGGTGACCGTCAGGAAGTTAGATGATTTGGAATGATGAGGGGTGATTAGAGATTAGAGATTAAATTGAGTAGCGATGAGGGGTGATTAGAGATTGGAGGTTAAAATAATTCAGAAATTTGAAAATTAGGGAAAAAATCAAAAAAAAATCGAAACAATTCAAAAAAAATCAGAGATTAGAGATTAGTAGTAGCGCGGGTTTTTACCCACGCTACTACTAACGGACGTAGTAGTAGCGCGGGTGGCACCCGCGCTACTGCTATACGTTAGTTGTAGCGCCTTATTAGTAGCGCCGGCCCCCACGCTACTAATAGGCCCAAAACCCGCGCTGCTGCTAGGCTTTTCCCTAGTAGTGGAATATCATCTTCTCATTCCCAGGTGGCTTCCTCCTCGGTATGGTGGCTCCACTGAACTTTACAAAACTTGATAACCTTGCTGCGGGTGACTGGGCTGTCAAAATCAAGAATCTTTACTGGTTTCTCCTCATAAGTCAAATTACTGTCCAACTGTATCACCTTTAGGGGCACTGTATCTCTTAACGGTATATCTGCCATCTCAGCATGACACTTCTTCTACTGTGATACGTGAAACGTATTGTGAACTCCTGACAATCCTTCAGGTAAGTCCAGCTTATAGGCAACTTCTCCCATCCGTTCCAAAACACGATACGGTCCTGCAAATCTTGGAGCTAACTTTCCCTTAACTCCAAAATATTTCACTCCTCGCAAGGGTGATACCCGCAGATAGGCTCTGTCTCCAATTTCATAAGTTACTTCCTTACGTTTTGAATCTGCATAACTCTTCTGCCTAGACTGAGCAATCTTCAGTCTGTCTCGGATTAGCTTAACCTTGTCCCCCGACTCTTTGATCAAATCTGGTCCAAACAACTGACGGTCTCCTACCTCATCCCACATCAGAGGTGTCCTACATCTCGTCCATCTGAGCTTGAGCGGTGCCATCTTCAAACCGTCTGGTAGCTATTGTTGTATGAGAACTCTGCGTAAGGCAAATTGTCATCCCAACTAGATCCATAATCTAGCGACGGGCTCTCGGCATGTCTTCCGAATCTGATTGACTCTCTCTCTGCATCCATCCGTCTGTGGATGGAATGTTGTCTTGAACTCAATCTGGTACCTGAGTGCCGTGTAGCTGTTTCCAAAACTTTGAAGTAAATTGTGTTCTTCTATCTCGACACGATGGCCCTTGGGACTCCATGTAAACATACAATCTGGACATATATATCTTGGGCAACTTTGCACTTGTGTAAGTTGTTTTGGTAGGATGAAATGAGATACTTTGGTCAAGCGATCCACTACTACCCATATTGAGTCATATCCTGCCTTGGTTCTGGGCAACCCGGTGATAAAGTCCATGCCAAGCTTATCCCACTTCCATTCGGGTATCGGCATAGGCTGTAGTAGTCCTGCTGGCTTCTGAGGCTCTGCCTTCACCCTCTGACATACATCACATACAGCTACATACTCGGCAATATCCTTTTTCATACCAGTCCACCAGAAATGTTCCTTCAAATCCAAATACATCTTGGTGTTTCCGGGGTGTATCGAGTATGTTGAGTCATGAGCCTCCTGAAGTATTAACTCCCTGATCTCTGAGTTGTTAGGCACATAAACTCGGTCCTCAAACCATAAGGTATCGTACTTATCCTCTCGAAAACCCTTGGCTTTTCCTTTGCTTATCTTCTCCCTTAACTCAGCAATCTCCTTGTCATTCTTCTGAGCTTCTCGAATCTTGTCCAACAATGTAGACTGAACCTCCATTGTTGCAATGAAACCTCTTGGAACAATCTCCAACCAAAGTTCCATGATATCCTCAGCTAACTCCTTGGGCAATCCCTTACTTTCAAGGATATTAGCGTAACTTTTCCGACTCAAAGCGTCTGCTACGACATTGGCCTTTCCTGGATGATAGTGTAGCTTCATATCGTAATCCTTTATAAGCTCTAGCCATCTCCTTTGTCTAAGGTTCAACTCCTTCTGGGTGAAAATGTACTTCAAACTCTTATGATCCGTTTACACATCACAACGATTTCCAATAAGATAATGCCTCCAGGTTTTCAATGCATGCACTATGGCTGCTAGCTCCAAATCGTGCGTGGCATAGTTTAATTCATGGGGCTTCAGTTGTCGTGAGGCATACGAAACAACCTTTCCGTCCTGCATAAGCACACATCCAAGTCCCAAGCGATAGGCGTCGCAATAAACTTGGAACTCCTTATGTATATCTGGCAGTGTTAGCACTGGGGCTGTAGTCAAACGTTTCTTCAACTCCTGAAAACTTGCCTCGCAGTCATCTGTCCATTTAAACTTAGTATCCTTCTTCAGCAATTCAGTCATTGGCTTGGCAATCTTGGAAAAAAATTCAATGAATCTCCGATAATATCCTGCGAGTCCAAGGAAACTGCGGATCTCGCTAACTGAAGTGGGTGCCAACCATTCAGTGACTGACTGAACCTTACTGGGGTCCACTGCTATACCCTCTCCTTATATAACATGCCCAAGAAATCCAACTTCCTTCAACCAAAACTCGCACTTGCTGAATTAAGCGTATAACTGGTGTTCCCTGAGTTTCTCGAGAACTAAACGCAAATGCTCCTTGTGCTCCTCCTCGTTCTTCGAGTATACCATAATATCATCAATAAACACCACAACAAACTTGTCCAAATACTCCATGAACACCTTGTTCATCATGCTCATGAAATAGGCAGGCGTTAGTCACCCAAACGACATGACCGTATACTCATATAATACATACCGCATGGTGAATGTTGTCTTTGGTATATCCTTCTCTCGGATCTTCAAGCGATGGTATCCCGAGTAGATCAATCTTGAAAACACCTTAGCTCCTTGCAATCGATCAAGCGGATCATTGATCATCGGTAATGGATACTTATTCTTAATCCTTACTTCATTCAAGGCTCGGTAATCAACTACCATCCTCAGGGATTTATCCTTTTTCTTGACCAAAAGTACTGGTGCTCCCCAAGGTGATGAACTCCTGCGAATATAACCTTTCTCCAATAACTCCTTGATCTGTTTCTTAATTTCCTCCAGATCATTTGCGGGCATCCAATAGGGTCTCTTGGATATTGGCCCTGTACCTGGCAATAGCTCTATCAAAAACTCGATGTCTCGGTCCGGGGGCATGCCTGGTAACTCCTCTGGGAAAACATCCGGGTAATCCCGTACTACATGCACTTCCTCCTGCACAACTCCCGTGAGGGTATTCACTTGACTCCTCCTAGGCACATGCCTAGATACATACTTAATCCTTTTTCCCTCTGGGGTGGTAAGATAAATCGACTTACTAGCACAGTCAATGCTTCCTCCATACTTCGACATCCAGTCCATACCTAATATCACATCCAATCCTTGCGACTCCAAGATAATTAGGTCAGACGGAAAAACATGTGTGCAAATGGTTAGGGGTATCTAGGTGCACCATTGGCTAGCCATGTACTCTGCTCCAGGTGAGCTCACTAAAAGAGGGGTCCTAAGGGTTTGGGTTGGTAACTTAAACTTATCCGCAAATCCCCTTGATATGTATGAATGCGATGCACCAGTATCGAAAAGAACAAGAGCGATAAATGACTTAACCAAAAACTTACCTATTACCGCGTCCGGCTGCTCTTCAACCTCCTCCATGTGGACGTGGTTCACTTGTCCTTTGTTGAATGGGTTGGGCTTCTTTCCAGCGCTCCCATTTCCGTTCCCATTCCTTCCTTCAGGGCATTCATTAGCATAATGCCCAGTCTTCCCGCACTTATAGCAAGTAACTTGACTTAGGTCTCTTTTGGCGGGTGTAGATGGGTTGGAGCGGTTCTGATTGTTATTCACTCTGTTCCCATTGCTATTCTTCGCACCATTGTGGTTATGCGATCCTCCTCCAGTATGGTTGTGACCTCCATGGTTATGAACAAGTCTTCCCGAGTTCGGGGTTAAACGGGGCTTCTGTTGAGCTCCTGAATTATACTTCCCTTGTCCATACTTCCTCTTACGGCTCTCAATCTACTGCTGCTTTCCTTCAATCATAAGGGCCTTATCTACCAACTCCTGGTAGTTGTTGAAAGTTGCCACCATCAACTGCATGCTCATCTCATCGTTCAGCCCTTCCATGAACTTCTCCTGCTTCGCGGCATCTGTGGCTACATTATCAGGGGCATAGCGTGATAGCTTACTAAAATCATCCACATACTGAGCCATAGTACGGTTCCCCTGGCATAAGTTGCGAAACTCACGCTTCTTCATCTGCATGGCTCCAGTCGAGACATGGGCCGTGCGAAAGGCTTGCTGAAACTGGTCCCAAGTAACATTGGCTATAGGAAAAGTAGCCGTGTAATTCTCCCACCATGCGGCTGCTGGTCCATCCAATTGATGTGCGGCAAAGCGCACCTTCTCAGCATCCGTGCATCCTACGGTGGTTAACTCCCTAACAATATGGTGTAGCCGCTCATCAGCAACTATTGGCTCGGTGCTGCTGGAAAACACCGACGGCTGTAACCTCAGAAAACAGGCTAAATTATCCACTGGCGGAGGGTTGCTGTTATTATTGTTGCCCTGGTTCTGAACTAGCAATTGCATCAAGGCATTCTGCTGTTGGATCAACTGGGTGAGCTCCGGTGGGAAAACAAAACTGGGGTCACGTCTCGGAGGCATCTGATGGGTTTAGATGGAAGAGATTAGAATAGAAAGAGGTCTAATGAGAGAACACTACCCATATGCACATGAGGCAAACACAATCAATTCCCTCAATCAATCAAGCAAGGGCATACAAACGGTCTATAACTATCGCAAAAGTGCTCAACTACTATTAGATACATGGGGGAAATACTACTAATATATGGTGGTCATCTAGAAATTTTGATCGGTGGAAGACTCCATGATGTACGCTCGCTTCGTCTTCGTAGTCATCATCACTTGGATCGAATCGGTGTCGTCCATGATGATGTAGTTGTCCGCAAGTGGGGTCTTCGTCTTCTTCTTCGGTGCTGGTCCTCCCATGAATACTCCGATATTCTTAACCAGGTCGTCGTTCTTTTCCAGTAGTGTCTTGATTTCCTCCTCGTATCCGTCGCGTGTAAACTTGAGTTCTTCCTCCAGTTCGATGATCCTGGTCTTCGCCTTCTTCAACTCCATCATATCTGCGCACATCTGGTTTTCCTGACGTCGAATGTGCTGGTTTAGCTCCTGGATGAAAGCTGCAATGGATCTATCCTTCTTGGTGCTGATTACTTCCCATTGCTCGTATCGGCGTCCACATATTTGGTAGATGGTGTCCTTTAGCTCCTTGTTGTATACTTCTCCAATGCGTCCCATAGTAATGTGGGCTGCCATGCTCTTGCCTAAACTCCAGGTGGGTGCTTCGAAAGAAAACTCTATGGGCTTAGCGGTTGGCGAGAACGTCCTTCCTGGAACTTGTACTTGAATCGTCCAGCGCTCCTCTTCTGGTAAGGTGGCGTTGTACATCCCGGTGAAACTTGGTATTCCAATGTTCAAGTACCTAGTGACTTCCTTCAAGTGGCATCCAAAAGGTGTGTCTTCATCCGGTTGTGCAAACTTGTTCTTCATCTCTGTCATCCTAAAGAGTGGAAAAATGGAGAGGAGTCAGAAATGAGTAGAGAAGAGTGACCTATGGTTTATCTTAGTGGTCGTGTCCTACACTCAGTGTGTGCTCTGATACCATCTTGTAGCGACCCGACCTCAGATGGTCAAGTCTCTGTGTTTCAGTGTCATCCCTGGATCGGTAATCTTGACACACACATACTCAAGGATTTATAACAGAGTAGCAATCACACACTTATTACATCGATGTCTCAAAAGAGAACTTATTACAATAATATGGCTTAAGGCCATCTAATGTGATAACAGTGGAAGGCTTGGAAGATAAAGTGAGTCCATCAACTCCAACGGCATGGCTGAGCTGCACGGCAACGACCTATCGAACCTTACTCCTCTTGAAAAGTGCGCAACATAATACGTTGCAGCCCGAGAAACGGTCAGCACATGGAATATGCTGGCAATATAACACAGTAGAGCAAGAACAAAATAATGCTATCACTACATGCATATTTGGCTGGTGGAAAGCTCTATGATTATAGTTTTTGCAAAAAGCCAATTTTTTCCCACAACAAAGGAATAGATTTTAATTTTAACTATCATGGTGGTTGAAACATCATTGAGAATGGTTGACAGCATTCTCAATCCAAATTAAAGTAGTTAACATCCCAACATTATTAATTTAAGAGTGATGAGATACATGTGAATACTCAAGTACTAGATACTCAAAATTGTCCATAACCGGGGACACGGCTAACCATGATTAGATTGTACACTCTGCAGAGGTTTGCTCACTTTTCCCCACAAGACTCGATCGCCTCCGTTGATTTCTCGCACTGCATGGTGTTTGAGAAACGGATGACCGAGACACAGTCTTTCAGAAACATTAACTCCCTACTCCGGGTAGACCATACCAAACCTACAAAACCCACTACCTGCTGATCTACCTCTTCAAGAGCTTCACGTAACTTACTCAACTATGCTAGAGCCCATAATAGCTTGTGGCTGCACACGGAAGTTTCTAGCATGAATAAGCTCAGTTCCCTTTGAGCCTGGGTGGCGGTCCATAAAAAAAACAAGCAATCCTGGAATACCCAGGTACCTCAATCCACCCAGATGTGTATTAAAGTTGCCACCTTAAAGTAAACCATTAATTAACAATCTCACATCTGTCATGGATTCACTCAAACCCAAACCACGTCTACGAGCATAGCATAGCAGTATAAGCAAATGTAGAAGTAACTCCCAAGGGTTTGATAGTAACATGGCAATAGGTTCTACCTCAACAACTACTTCCCAACCCACAAATTAATGATATCCTAATGATGCAATGTTTGAGGATTGAGCTAATGCATAAAAACTGGGTATGAAAAGAGTATGATCAATGTGTTACTTGCCTTGCTGACGATCTGTGAATCCTAGAGACTCGTGGTAACACGCTTCGCACTCCGGGAATTCTATCGCAAGCAAACAATAACATACATAAGCAACAAGCAAAGATGCACAGGTAAAACTCAACTAAAATAGGTTGACCAGAAAGTTCAACTTAAGAACTCCGGTTTGCAAAAAGAATCAAACCAAACGAAGCAACAAAAACTCAAACAGCGAAAGAAATAAGATCCGTTAACTAATCTGAACTAGGGTCAAATTTTACAGAGGCAAAAACTTGTTTGAGTTGATTATTTGGAAAGAGGGTTTCGAGATGAAACTCTAGGCGCTTGAATCGCCTGATTCCGATAAACGAGCAAAAAGTTATACTAGATCGAACATCGGATGAGAAATCGCGATCAGAAAATTCGCGGTTTAAATCCGATAAAAAGAAAAGCGACGAAGAGCTTAACGAACGAACGTTCGTTATCTGAACCTAAGCAAAAAAAACACGTTCGTTAAAACGAACGAACGGGCGAACGCTCGCTAAATAAATAAACCAGAGAAAAACCGATCTATTTAAAAAAACGAAAACTAGGGTTTCGGAAAATAAACCGAACGGTTTAAAAAAACCCGGGGGTCTCGGATCCGGCGGATACCTCTGGCGAGAGGTCCGGCGAGGCGGGCTCGCGGGCGGTGGCGCGGGCGGCGGGGCTCGGCGACGGAGGCGGCGGCGAGAGGCGGGGCTCGGCTCGGGCTCCGGCTCGGGTCGGGTTCACGATGGTGGTGGTGGGTGGTGGGCGGTATTTATGAGAGGGGGCTCGGCTTGGAGGAGGGGCCAAGGCGGGCGGCGGTGGAGTCCGCTCGGACTCCTCTGAGTCGACATGGCCAGGTGTGAGGAAGGCGGCGGCTCGGGGTTGGGCCGGCTGGCTCGGTGGGCTTGCCCGGTCGCAAGGAAGTATTTTCTTTTTAAATAGTTCCGCCGACAGAAAAATTCCTATAAAATAAAATAAAAAACTAAAAATGCCAAAACAAATTTTCACCGTCTAAATGAAATATTTAGAACAAGATGAACATTTTCTTGGCCCTAAAAATGCAATTTTTAAAACGTGCAATTTTTCTAATGCAAATGAAATCCAAATAAACTCAAATAAAATCCAAATAATGATTTTAACATTTTTCCTCCAATATTTCAATTATTTTGGAGAAGTCATATTACCTCATCTCATTTATTTCTATTATGAAATATTTTTCGGAGAGAAAATAATTAAAATCAAAAATCCTCGTTCTCAATATTTGAAAGAAATCAAATATGAAAAGTGGAAAATCGCCCAATCAAAAATCCTCGTTTTCGGATGACCTATGTATAACATTCCAAATTGAAAATTTGGGATGTTACAGCCATAGAGAGAACACGAGAGAGAGAGAGAGAGAGAGAGAGAGAGAGAGAGAGAGAGTTCAAACACATAGCTACTGGTACATACCCTCATCCCCGAGGGTGAACTACTCCCTCCTCGTCATGGAGAGCGCCGGGATGATGAAGATGGCCACCGGTGAGGGATCCCCCCTCCGGGAGGTTGCCGGAACGGGCTCCTGAGAGGTTTTTGGTGGCTACAGAGGCTTGCGGTGGCGGAACTCCCGATCTATCTTGTTCTTCTATGGTTTTAGGGGATATGGGAATATATATAGGCGAAAGAAGTCGGTCGGGGGAGCCTCGAGGGGCCCACGAGACAGGGGCGCGCCCCCCACCCTCGTGGCCACCTCAAAGCTTCCTTTACTTTAACTCCAAGTCTCCTGGATCACGTTCGTTCCAAAAATCACGCACCCGAAGGTTTCATTCCGTTTGGAATCCGCTTGATATTCCTTTTCTTTGAAATACTGAAATAGGCAATAAAACAGCAATATGGGTTGGGCCTCCGGTTAATTGGTTAGTCCCTAAAATCTTATATTTACTAATTGGAGGCACCTTTCAAGCCTTCATGTTAATACTCAGAAACTAAGATAATTAGCCATCCGATCTTCGTATTAACTAATTACAGCCGTCAGATCAAATAACTAAGAGTCCTCAACAAATATCCCACCTACATGCAAAAAAAACTTTTTCAAAGTTATGACGTAAACAAGTCCCTTAGCCCATGCAAATCCCTTCCTCCACCGATCAGAACGCTACGAGGAGACACCGATCTAACATGAAAAAACCTCCGGCCTCCTCCTCTTGCAATCTTTCAATCTACACCAAGAACGCCCATCCCTAACACAAGCAAGACCTTTGAGAGGAGGAGGCAACGACCTGTCATCAACAAACCATATTGGCTGCACCTCATCATCCTCCTCTTGCAACCTCTCAATCTGCAGCCCTATGAACGCTGTCCATCCGTAACCTGCAGCAGCACGGCGTTGTGGGCATCGGCGAGCAACGCGCATAAGGGGCGAATGTGATAGCGATAAGCTGCATGGCGAGGTGAGTTACCTTCTTTGGGATGGCCCGTCCTCCCATGATTCAAAAATTACTTCAGCAAGGGTAGGTGCCAGGCTTCTTCTATTTGTCGACCTAATAATTAAAGAAAAGGTGTATTGGGCTCTGCCTTATCCTTTGTCATGTTGATTCTCCAGGTTATGAAGATTCGTCCGTTCGGTCAACCCAGGGTCCAAGTTTAGCCATAGGATGAAGTAGCATAATGACGCCCTCGTGTCACACTGGTGTGAGGTACATGAAAATTGTCCTTTTTGCGACAGGACAAAAAGGATAGTTTTTCGAATTATGCACCATGCCTAATGCAGAGTAATGTTGGAAATATGCCCTAGAGGCAATAATAAATTAGTTATTATTATTATATTTCCTTGTTCATGATAATCGTTTATTACCCATGCTATAATTGTATTGGTAGGAAACTCAGATACATGTGTGGGTACATAGGCAACACCATGTCCCTAGTAAGCCTCTAGTTGACTAGCTCGTTGATCAACAGATGGTTACGGTTTCCTGACCATGGACATTGGATGTCGTTCATAACGGGATCACATCATTAGGAGAATGATGTGATGGACAAGACCCAATCCTAAGCCTAGCACAAAGATCGTGTAGTTCGTATGCTAAAGCTTTTCTAATGTCAAGTATCATTTCCTTAGACCATGAGATTGTGCAACTCCCGGATGCCGTAGGAATGCTTTGGGTGTACTAAACGTCACAACGTAACTGGGTGGCTATAAAGGTGCACTACTGGTATCTCCGAAAGTGTCATTGGGTTGGTACGAATCGAGGCGGGATTTGTCACTCCGTGTGACGGAGAGGTATCTCTGGGCTCACTCGGTAGGACATCATCATAATGTGCACAATGTGACCAAGGGGTTGATCACGGGATGATGTGTTACGGAACGAGTAAAGATACTTGCCGGTAACAAGATTGAACAAGGTATCGGTATACCGACAATCGAATCTCGGGCAAGTACAATACCGTTAGACAAAGGGAATTGTATACGGGATTGATTGAGTCCATGACATCGTGGTTCATCCGATGAGATCACCGTGGAACATGTGGGAGCCAACATGGGTATCCAGATCCCGCTGTTGGTTATTGGCCGGAGAACGTCTAGGTCATGTCTGCATGGTTCCCGAACCCGTAGGGTCTACACACTTAAGGTTCGATGAAGCTAGGGTTATAAAGGAAGTTTGTATGTGGTTACCGAATGTTGTTCGGAGTCCCGGATGAGATCCCGGGCATCACGAGGAGTTCCGTAATGGTCCGGAGGTAAAGATTTATATATGGGAAGTCCTATTTTGGCCACCGGAAAATGTTCGGGATTTTTCGGTATTGTACGGGAAGGTTCTAGAAGGTTCGGAGTGGGGCCCACCTGCATGGGGGGACCCACATGAATGTGGGTAGTGGGGGAAAGGCCCCACACCCCTGGTCAAGGCACACCAAGATCCCCCCTTAGAAGGAATAAGATCATATCCCGAAGGGATAAGATCAAGATCCCTAAAAAGGGGGGATAACAATCGGTGGGGAAGGACATGATGTGATTTCTTTCCTCCCACCTTTGCCAACGCCCCAATGGACTTGGAGGGCAAGAAACCAGCCCCTCCACCCCTATATATAGTGGGAGGCGCATGGGAGCTTCACCCTTGCCCTGGCGCAGCCCTCCCCTCTCCCAAGTCCTCCTCCTCTCCGCGGTGCTTGGCGAAGCCTGCAGATTGCCACGCTCCTCCATCACCACCACACCGTCGTGCTGCTGCTGGATGGAGTCTTCCCAACCTCTCCTCTCTCCTTGCTGGATCAAGGCATGGGAGATATCACCGGCTGTACGTGTGTTGAACACGGAGGTGCCGTCCGTTCGCACTAGGATCTCCGGTGATTTGGATCACGACAGCACGACTCCTTCAACCCCATTCTCTTGAACGCTTCGCTTAGCGATCTACAAGGGTATGTAGATGCACTCTCCTTCCCTCGTTGCTAGTTTCTCCATAGATAGATCTTGGTGACACGAGGAAAATTTTGAATTTCTGCCACGTTCCCCAACAGTGGCATCATGAGCTAGGTCTATTGCGTAGATTCTTTGCACGAGTAGAACACAAAGTAGTTGTGGGCGTTGATTTTGTTCAATATGCTTACCGTTACTAGTCCAATCTTGTTTCGACGGTATTGTGGGATGAAGCGGCCGGACCGACCTTACACGTACACTTACGTGAGGCAAGTTCCACCGACCGACATGCACTTGGTGCATAAGGTGGCTAGCGGTGCCGCCTCCCACTTTAGTCGGAACGGATTCGATAAAAGGGTCCTTATGAAGGGTAAATAGAAATTGGCATATCACGTTGTGGTTTTGCGTGAGGTAAGAAACGTTCTTGCTCGAAACCCATAGCAGCCACGTAAAACATGCAAACAACAATTAGAGGACGCCTAACTTGTTTTTGCAGGGTATGCTATGTGATGTGATATGGCCAAGAAGAATGTGATGAATGATATGTGATGTATGAGATTGATCATGTTCTTGTAATAGGAATCACGACTTGCATGTCGATGAGTATGACAACCGGCAGGAGCCATGGGAGTTGTCTTTATTTATTGTATGACCTGCGTGTCATTGAACAACACCATGTAAATTACTTTACTTTATTGCTAACCGGTAGCCATAGTAGTAGAATTAATAAGTTGGCGAGACAATTTCATGGAGACACGATGATGGAGATCATGATGATGGAGATCATGATGATGGAGATCATGGTGTCATGCCGTTGACGATGATGATCATGGAGCCCCGAAGATGGAGATCAAAAGGAGCAAAATGATATTGGTCATATCATGTCACTATTTGATTGCATGTGATGTTTATCATGTTTATACATCTTATTTGCTTAGAACGACGGTAGTAAATAAGATGATCCCTCATTAAAATTTCAAGAAAGTGTTCCCCTAACGTGCATCGTTGCCAAAGTTAAATGCGTTTCAAGCACCACGTGATGATCGGGTGTGATAGATTCTTATGTTCACATACAACGGGTGTAAGCCAGATTTACACACGCGAAACACTTAGGTTAACTTGACGAGCCTAGCATGTACAGACATGGCCTCGGAACACAAGAGACCAAAAGGTCGAGCATGAGTCGTATGGAGGATACGATCAACATGAAGATGTTCACCGATGATGACTAGTCCGTCTCACGTGATGATCGGACACGGCCTAGTTGACTTGGATCATGTAATCACTTAGATGACTAGAGGGATGTCTATCTGAGTGGGAGTTCATGAGATGAACTTAATTATCCTGAACATAGTCAAAAGATCTTTGCAAATTATGTCGTAAGCTCGCATTTTATTTCCACTGTTTAGATATGTTCCTAGAGAAAATATAGTTGAAAGTTGACAGTAGCGATTATGCGGACAGAAGAAAGCTTATGTCCTTAATGCACCGCTCAGTGTGCTGAACCCCAAACGTCGTCTGTGGATGTTGCGAACATCTGACATACACGTCTTGATAACTACGTGATAGTTCAGTTAAACGGTTTAGAGTTGAGGCACCAAAGACGATTTCGAAACGTCGCGGAACATATGAGATGTTTCGAGGGCTGAAATTGGGATTTCAAGCTTGTGCCCACGTCAAGAGGTATAAGACCTCCGACGATTTTCTTAGCCTGCAAACTAAGGAGAAAAGCTCAATCGTTGAGCTTGTGCTCAGATTGTCTGAGTGCAACAATCACTTGAATCGAGTGGGAGTTGATCTTCCTGATGAGATAGTGATGTTTCTCCAAAGTCATTGCCACCAAGCTGCTAGAAGCTTCATGATGAACTATAACATATCAGGGATAGATATGATGATCCTTGAGCTATTCGCAATGTTCGACACATGAATGTAGAAATCAAGAAGGAGCATCAATTGTTGATGGTTAGTGAAACCACTAGTTTCAAGAAGGGCAAGGGCAAGAAGGGTACTTCATGAAACGGCAAATCAGTTGTTGCCCAAAGTGATGAAACCCAGGTTGAACCCAAACCCGAGACTAAGTGCTTCAGTAATGAGAGGAACGGACACCAAGCAGGATTACCCTAGATACTTGGTAGATGAGAAGGCTGGCAAGGTCGATAGAAGTATATTGGATATACATTATGTTAATGTGTACTTTACTAGTACTCCTAGCAGCACCAGGGTATTAGATACGGTTCGGTTGCTAAGTGTTAGTAACTCGAAATAAAAGCTACGGAATAAACGGGACTAGCTAAAGGTGAGTGACGATATGTGTTGGAAGTGTTTCCAAAGGTTGATGTGATCAAGCATCGCTTTGCTCTCTCGCCATCAAGATTTGTGTTATACCTAAATAATTGTTATTTGGTGTTTGCGTTGAGCATAGACATGATTGGATTATGTCTATCATGTCTGTTATTCATTTAAGGAGAATAATGGTTACTCTATTTATTTGAATAAAACCTTCAATGGTCTTGCACCTAAAAGAATGGTTTATTGAATCTCGATCGTAGTGATACACATTTTCATGCCAAAAGATATAAGATAGTAATGATAGTACCACTTACTTGTGGCACTACCATGTAAGTCATATTGGTGTAAAACGCATGAAGAAGCTCCATGTTGATGGATCTTTGGACTCACTCGTTTTTGAAAAGTTTGATACATGCGAACCATTTCTATTGGTGTATACGCATGAAGGAACTCCATGCAGATGGATCGTTTGGACTCACTTGATTTTGAATCACTTGAGATATGCAAATCATACCACATGGGCAAGATGACCTGAAAAGCCTCGTTCAAAGAAGATGGAACAAGATAGCAACTTGTTGGAAGTAACACATTTTGATGTGTGCAGTCCAATGAGTGCCGAGGCATGCTGATGAATATCGTTATGTTCTTACTTCACGAGATGATTCGAGTAGATGTTGAGTATATTTACTTGATGAAACACAAATCTGAATTATTGAATGGTTCAAGTAATTTCAGAGTGAAGTTAAAGATCATCGTGACAAGAGGATAAAATGTCTATGATATGATCATAGAGATGAGTATCTGAGTTACGAGCTTTGGCACGCAATTAAGACATTGTGGAAATTGTTTCACAATAAATACCTACCGAACACCATAGTGTGATGGTGTGTCCGAACATCATAGTTGCACCCTATTGAATATGGTGCGTACCATGATGTCTCTTATCGAATTACCACTATCGTTCATGGGTTAGGCATTAGAGACAACCGCACTCACTTTAATAGGGCACCACGTAATTCCGTTGAGACGACACCGTTTGAACTATGGTTTGGAGAAACCTAAGTTGTCGTTTCTTAAAAGTTTGGGGCTGCGATGCTTATGTGAAAAAGTTTCAGGTTGATGAGCTCGAACCCAAAGCGGATAAAAATGCATCTTCATAGGACACCCAAAACATTTGGGTACACCTCCTATCTCAGATCCGGAAGCAAAAGTAATTATTTCTAGAAACGGGTCCTTTCTCGAGGAAAAGTTTCTCTCGAAAGAATTGAGTGGGAGGATGGTGGAGACTTGATGAGGTTATTGAACCGTCACTTCAACTAGTGTGTAGTAGGGCACAAGAAGTTGTTCCTGTGATGCCTGCACCAATTGAAGTGGAAGCTTATGATATTGATCATGAAACTTCGGATCAAGTCACTACCAAACCTCGTAGGTCGACAAGGATGTGCACTACTTTAGAGTGGTACTTAATCCTGTCTTGGAGGTCATGTTGCTAGTCAACAATGAACCTACGAGCTATGGAGAAGCGATGGTGGGCCCGGATTCCGACGAATGGCTCGAGGCCATAAAATGCGAGAGAGGATCCATGTATGAAAACGAAGTATAGACTTTGGAAGAACTACTCGATGGTCGTAAGGCTGTTGAGTACAGATGGATTTTAAAAGGAAGACAAACAATGATGGTAAGTGTCACCATTAAGAAAGATTGACTTGTCGCTAAGATGTTTTCCGACAAGTTCAAGGAGTTTACTATGATGAGACTTTCTCACTCGTAGTGATGCTAAGAGTCTGTTGGAATTGGATTAGCAGTTACTGCATTATTTATGAAATCTTGCAGATAGGATGTCAAAACATTGTTTCCTCGACAATTTTCTTGAGGAAAGGTTGTATGTGATACAACCAGAAGGTTTTGTCAATCTGAAAGATGCTAACAAGTATGCAAAGCTCCAGAACCCTTCTAAGGATTTGGAGTAAGCATCTCGGAGTTGGAATGTACGCTTTGATGAGATGATCAAAGATTTTGGGTTTGTACAAAGTTTATGAGAAACTTGTATTTCCAAAGAAGTGAGTGGGAGCACTATAGAATTTCTAATGAGTATATGTTGTTGACATATTGTTGATCAGAAATGATGTAGAATTTCTGGAAAGCATAAAGGGTTGTTTGAAAGGAGTTTTCAAGGAAAACCTGGATTAAGTTGCTTGAACATTGAGCATCAAGATCTATAAGGATAGATCAAAATGCTTAATGGTACTTTCAAATGAGCACATACCTTGACATGATCTTGAAGGTGTTCAAGATGGATCATCAAAGAAGGAGTTCTTGCACGAGTTGTAAGGTATGAAGTTAAGACTTAAAGCTCGACCACGGCAGAAGAGAGAGAAAGGACGAAGGTCGCCCCTATGCTTCGACGTAGGCTCTATAGTATGATATGTTGTGTACCGAGGAAGTGTGCCTTGCCATGAGTCGGTATAGGGTACAAGAATGATCCAGAATGGATCATTGGACAGCGGTCAAAATTGTCCTTGGAGTAAATAAAGGACATGTTTTCGATTATGGAGGTGATAAAGAGTTCAGCGTAAAGGGTTACGTCGATGCAAGCTTTAACACCTATCCGAATGACTCGAGTAGCAAACCGGATCGTATAGTGGAGCAACCATTTGGAATAGCTCCAAGTGGAGCGTGGAAGCAGCATTTACAATATGACCTAGAGATTTGCAAAGTACATACGGGTCCGAATGTTGCGGACCGTTGACTAAAACCTCTCTCACAAGCAAAACATGATCAAACCCCGAACTCATTGAGTCTTAATCACATGATGATGTGAACTAGTTTAGTGACACTAGTAAACTCTTTGGATGTTAGTCGCATGGCGATGTGACCTGTGAGTGTTAATCACATGGCGATGTGAACTAGATTATTGACTCTAGTGCAAGTGGGAGACTGTTGGAAATATGCCCTAGAGGCAATAATAAATTAGTTATTATTATTATATTTCCTTGTTCATGATAATCGTTTATTACCCATGCTATAATTGTATTGGTAGGAAACTCAAATACATGTGTGGGTACATAGACAACACCATGTCCCTAGTAAGCCTCTAGTTGACTAGCTCGTTGATCAACAGATGGTTACGGTTTCCTGACCATGGACACTGGATGTCGTTGATAACGGGATCACATCATTAGGAGAATGATGTGATGGACAAGACCCAATCCTAAGCCTAGCACAAAGATCGTGTAGTTTGTATGCTAAAGCTTTTCTAATGTCAAGTATCATTTCCTTAGACCATGAGATTGTGCAACTCCCGGATGACGTAGGAATGCTTTGGGTGTACCAAACGTCACAACGTAATCGGGTGGCTATAAAGGTGCACTACTGGTATCTTCGAAAGTGTCATTGGGTTGGCACGAATCGAGGCTGGGATTTGTCACTCCGTGTGACGGAGAGGTATCTCTGGGCTCACTCGGTAGGACATCATCATAATGTGCACAATGTGACCAAGGGGTTGATCACGGGATGATGTGTTACGGAACGAGTAAAGATACTTGCCGGTAACGAGATTGAACAAGGTATCGGTATACCGACGATCGAATCTCGGGCAAGTACAATACCGTTAGACAAAGGGAATTGTATACGGGATTGATTGAGTCCATGACATCGTGGTTCATCCGATGAGATCATCGTGGAACATGTGGGAGCCAACATGGGTATCCAGATCCCGCTGTTGGTTATTGGCGGAGAACGTCTAGGTCATGTCGCATGGTTCCCGAACCCGTAGGGTCTACACATAAGGTTCGATGACGCTAGGGTTATAAAGGAAGTTTGTATGTGGTTACCGAATGTTGTTCGGAGTCCCGGATGAGATCCCGGGCATCACGAGGAGTTCCGGAATGGTCCGGAGGTAAAGATTTATATATGGGAAGTCCTATTTTGGCCACCGGAAAATGTTCGGGATTTTTCGGTATTTTACCGGGAAGGTTCTAGAAGGTTCCGGAGTGGGGCCCACCTGCATGGGGGGACCCACATGAATGTGGGTAGTGGGGGAAAGGCCCCACACCCCTGGTCAAGGCACACCAAGATCCCCCCTTAGAAGGAATAAGATCATATCCCGAAGGGATAAGATCAAGATCCCTAAAAAGGGGGGATAACAATCGGTGGGGAAGGAAATGATGTGATTTCTTTCCTCCCACCTTTGCCAATGCCCCAATGGACTTGGAGGGCAAGAAACCAGCCCCCTCCACCCCTATATATAGTGGGGAGGCGCATGGGAGCTTCACCCTTGCCCTGGCGCAGCCTCCCCTCTCCCAAGTCCTCCTCCTCTCCGCGGTGCTTGGCGAAGCCCTGCAGGATTGCCACGCTCCTCCATCACCACCACACCGTCGTGCTGCTGCTGGATGGAGTCTTCCCCAACCTCTCCCTCTCTCCTTGCTGGATCAAGGCATGGGAGATGTCACCGGGCTGTACGTGTGTTGAACGCGGAGGTGCCGTCCGTTCGGCACTAGGATCTCCGGTGATTTGGATCACGACGAGTACGACTCCTTCAACCCCGTTCTCTTGAACGCTTCCGCTTAGCTATCTACAAGGGTATGTAGATCCACTCTCCTTCCCCTCGTTGCTAGTTTCTCCATAGATAGATCTTGGTGACACGTAGGAAAATTTTGAATTTCTGCTACGTTCCCCAACAAGTAATCCATTGGAGTTTTTGTGATACGTGCTCTATTTGGCTCTGAGTTCGAGTTCACTAATCTCCTATTTTGTTTTCTCTGTATTAAATAAAGTGGTTGAGGATATTCAGCAAATTGGTGTCAAGGGTTCTCAGTTAATGGAGTCGCTGTTTCGATCTTCTTCCAATGCCACAACATGTGGGCGCACACTCTGTTGAAGAATTTGTGGTATTTGTCTTGCTGATCTATCCATCTTGCCCAAATGCATGTTGTAAGTGAAGTTTCCTCTGTGATTGCTGAAAGCTTAGTGAACATAATTATTCTAGTAATATAAAGGTGTATAATAAAGCCCATAATCATTCAAAACAGATAATAAAATAGCATGAATGCTTCATAAATTATAGATACGTTGGAGACGTATCAGCATCCCCAAGCTTAATTCCTGCTTGTCCTCGAGTAGGTAAATGATAAAAGAAAGAATTTATGAAGTGTGAATGCTAGAAGGTGCACAAGTTTGATCAATGATAATTTCAATCACCTTTCCTAGCATGATTATATGTCATAACAATAGTTCATCTCATAAAACTTCTCACGAACAAGTAACAATCAATTCACATGTTGAAGCATAGACCATAAACTTTCTTGAAAACTAGCAAACGTCATTCTCAGTCATCAAACAATTGCAATTCATCTTATTTTCAGGAAGGGTCTATGTCAGAGCTTTGATTTAGCAAACTCTACATACTCAACTATCATATAGTCTTCTACAATTGCTAACACTCACGCAATACTTATGGTTATGGAGTTTTAATCGGATACTGAGAAAGATAGGGGCTTATAGTGTTGCTCCCAACGTATTCACCTTTGGGTGATGTCAACAATAATAGTTCATGCTAACTAACATCCAATTGGATATATATATATCAGGATCTTTCCAACACGAGGTGCTTGCCAAAGGATAAAATTAAAAAGGGAAAGGTGAAGATCACCTTGACTCTTGCATAAAGTAAAAGACATAAAGTAAAAGATAGGCCCTTCGCAAAGGGAAGCAGAGGTTGTCATGCGCTTTTATGGTTGGATGCACAAAATCTTAATGCAGAAGAATGTCACTTTATATTGCCACTTGTATATGGACCTCTATTATGCAATCCGTCGCTTTTATTGCTTCCATAACAATATCGTATAAAGCTTATTTTCTTCACACTAATAGATCATACATATTTAGAGAGCAATTTTTATTGCATGCATCGATAACAACTTACTTGAAGGATCATAGGTAGGTATGGTGGACTCTCATGGCAAAAACTGGGTTTAAGGATATTTGGAAGCACAAGTAGTATCTCTACTTGGTGCAAGGAATTTTGGCTAGCATGATGGGGAAAGGCAAGCTCAACATGTTTGAATGATCCATGACAATATACTTTAACTGAGATGTGAGAAAACACAACCCATTACGTTGTATTCCTTGTCCAACATCAACTCTTTAGCATGTCATACTTAATGAGTGCTCACAATTATAAAAGATGTCTAAGATAGTATATTTATATGTGAAATCTCTCTTCCTTCAATATTCTTTCATGAATTGTTCAAATGACCAATAGAATGCTTGCTAACCTTCAATAAATTTACAACCTCTACTTCTTAGATGTGAAGTCATTACTCCCCATGGGATAAGCAAATGAGACATATATAATTTCAGATTTATGACAATCAACTCATTCAATAATTTACTCATAGGATATAAGTGAAGCACACGAGTAAATGAAAAACTACTCCAAAAGATATAAGTGAAGATCAATGAGTAGCTAAATAACTATGTAACTATGTGAAGACTCTCTCTCATTTAAGAATTTCAGATCTTGGTATTTTATTCAAACAGCAAGCAAAAAAAAATAAAATGACATTGCAAGGATAGCACAACTCATGTGAAGAAGCAAAAACTTAGGCTCAACCGATACTAACCGTGAGTGGTTGAAGAAGAAAGGTGGGATGCCTACCGGGGCATCCCCAAGCTTAGATGCTTGAGACTTATTGAAATATTATCTTGGGGTGCCTTGGGAATCCCCAAGCTTGAAATTTTGTGTCTCCTTAATTCCTCTCATATCATGGTTTCTCTTTTTATCAAAAGCTTCATCCACACCAAACTCAACAAGAACTCGTGAGATAGGTTAGTATAAACCAATGCAAAAACCTTATCATTTTCTACTGTAAAAAATCACTAAAATTATTATTCAATATTGCATACTAAATGTCTCTGCATATTTAATACTCCTATCCTCAAATAGAATCATTAAACAAGCAAACATATGCAAACAATGCAAACATAACAGCAATCTGCCAAAACAGTACAGTCTGTAAAGAATGCAAGAGTACCAATACTTACCTAACTCCAAAAATTATTAGAAAAATACTACGCTGTAGAAGATTTATCAGAGCTAATTATGAAAAAAGTTTCAACATTATATCATTCTCTAACTTTTCCAGGGAATTTTTGCAACAGCGGTAAACTTTCTGTTTTCAAACAGCAACATGTATACTAGCAAAATAAGCATGGTAAAGGCTATCCTTGACATTTTTATTGAAACTAAATATGCAAAAAATTATTCTAAATAACAGCAAGCAAAACAAACAAAAGAAAATGATGCTCCAAGCAAGACACATATCATGTGGTGAATAAAAATATAGCTCCAAGTAAAGTTACCGATAGACGAAGACAAAAGAGGGGATGCCTTCCGGGGCATCCCCAAGCTTAGGCTCTTGGTTGTCCTTGAATATTACCTTGGGGTGCCTTGGGAATCCCCAAGCTTAGGATCTTGCCACTCCTTATTCCATAGTCCATGGAATCTTTACCCAAAACTTGAAAACTTCACAACACAAAACTCAACAGAAAACTCGTAAGCGCCGTTAGTATAAGAAAATAAAACCACCACTTAGGTACTGTAATGAACTCATTCTAAATTCATATCGGTGTAATATATAATGTATTCCAACTTCTCTATGGTTCATACCCTCCGATACTACTCATAGATTCATCAAAAATAAGCAAACAACACATAGAAAACAGAATCTGACAAAAACAGAACAATCTGTAGTAATCTGTATCAAACGTATACTTCTGGAACTCCAAAAATTCTACCAAATTAGGAAGTCCTAAGAAATTTGTGTACCAATCCAGATCAAAAATAATCAGATCATAAGAACGTTTCTGTGAATTAACAAAACTAAATTACTGGGTGCAAAAGTTTCTGATTCTCAGCAGGATCAACACAACTATCACCGTAAGCTATCCTAAAGGTCTTACTTGGCACTTTATTGAAACAAAACCTATAAAACATGATTACTGCAGTAGCAAAATCATGTGAACACACAAAAACAGTAAGGATAAATATTTGGTTGTCTCCCAACAAGCGCTTTTCTTTAATGCCTTTCTAGCTAGGCATGATGATGACAATGATGCTCACATAAAAGATAAGAATTGAAACATAACGGGAGCATCATGAAGCATATGACTAGCACATTTAAGCCTAACAAACTTCCTATGCATAGGGATTTTGTGAGCAAACAACTTATGGGTACAATAATCAGCTAGCATAGGAAGGCAAAACAAGCATAACTTTAAAACTTTAAGCACATAGAGAGGAAACTTGACATTATTGCAATTCCTACAAGCATATGTTCCTCCCTCATAATAATTTTCAGTAGCATCATGAATGAATTCAACAATATAATCAGCAACTAAAGCATTCTTTTCATGATCTACTTGCATAGAAATTTTACTACTCTCCACATAAGCAAAATTCTTCTCATTTGGAATAGTGGGAGTATCATAAGAGACTGGAATACTATAAATTGTTTCCACATTAAAAGAGTAATGTTCAGAAAAAGGGTAATCATAATCATGACAAGTTTTATAAATATAACCATCACTACTTTTTATAGCATAAGTGTCATCACAATAATCATCATAAGTAGCAACTTCGTTCTCATCATAATCGATTGAAACCTCTCCCAAGATAGTGGAATCATCACTAAATAAAGTTGAGACTCTTCCAAATCCACTTTAATATTCATCACAATAAAATTCAACATCCTCCAAAATAGTGGGATCACTACTTCCTAAAGTTGACAATCTTCCAAACCCACTTTCATCAATATAATCATCATAGGTAAGAGGCATGCTATCATCATAACAACTTTGCATATCAAAACTTGGGAGGCTAAAAATATCGTCTTCATTAAACATAGCATCCCCAAGCTTGGGACAAAAATTAACTTCAGCAAATATATTCTCAAATATGTCATCCTCATCAAACATAGCTTCCCCAAGCTTGGGCCTTTTCATATCATAAGCATAATCACTCTCATCATTAATAGTATGGATAGCACCAATAGTATAACAATTATCATCATCACAATGAGTAGTAGGAGCAACATCATTTGGGAGGGATACCTTTTTACCTTTGTTGCTCCTTCTTTTCCTTTTCTTTTTCACATTATGTGTGGGTTCAACTTTCTTCTTTGAGCTCCTTATTGATGAGATTGGTTGAATAGAAAGCACCTCCTCGTTACCTGATTCATCATAAGAAATAATAGGAGGAGATTGGGAAGTCTCTTCCCTTTCATTATTATTCTCTTCATCTTCTATTTGCTTTCTTTTCTTTAGGTAATTGGCAATATAAGGGTTTTCAATGCAATTCACTGCACAATACAAATAAATCTTCTCTAGATCAATATCAAGGAATTTCTCATGGGCAAATTCTGGAAGGTCCTTAATTAAACGTTTCATTTCTTCATAACCCAAAAGCAAACTAAGTTCATTATGATGTGCAAGGGAAATCATATCATCACAATTTTGGACACGGTTCGATCATGAAATAATTTGCATCGGAGATGTAAATGACCACGTTCATTGCAAAGTTCACAAGTACGGCAAAGGAAATTTAAATTTTCAGCACTCACATCTAGCCTTTATTGCAACCCTTTAGTTTCTAAATACTTATGCCTCTTGCAATATCTATTTTCCATATTTGGTGTGTACTTGCAAACCCAATCAACTCCACAAAAATTAACATGCTTATAAGAGATATTTTCATCATAACTAGTGCAATCATCATTAGTACTATGGATATTCAAAGAGTTCATACTAACAATATTGCAATCATGCTCATCATTCAAAGATTTAGTACCAAGCACTTTAATGCATTCTTCTTCTAGAAATTGAGCACAATTTTCCTTTCCATCAAACTCATGAAAGATATTAAAAAGATGAAGCGTATGAGACAAACTCAAATCCATTTTTTTGTAGTTTTTCTTTTATAAACTAAACTAGAGATAAAACAAGAAACAAAAAGATGCGATTGCAAGATCTAAAGATATACCTTCAAGCACTCACCTCCCCGGCAACGGCGCCAGAAAAGAGCTTGATTGACGGGGTGTGAGTGCCGCTTACCTAGCTTCCCCGGCAATGGCGCTAGAAAAGAGCCTGATGTCTACTACACAACCTTCTTCTTGTAGACGTTGTTGGGCCTCCATGTGCAGAGGTTTATAGGACAGTAGCAAATTTCCCTCAAGTGGATGACCTAAGGTTTATTAATCCGTGGGAGGCGTAGGATGCAGATGGTCACTCTCAAACAACCCTGCAACCAAATAACAAAGAGTCTCTTGTGTCCCAAACACACCCAATACAATGGTAGATTGTATAGGTGCACTAGTTCGGCGAAGAGATGGTGATACAAGTGCAATGTGGATGGTAGATATAGGTTTTTGTAATCTGAAAATATAAAAATAGCAAGGTAACTAATGATAAAAGTGAGCGTAAACGGTATTTCAATGGTAGGAAACAAGGCATGGGGTTCATACTTTCACCAGTGCAAGTTCTCTCAACAATAATAACATAATTAGATCATATAACTATCCCTCAACATGCAACAAAGAGTCACTCCAAAGCCACTAATAGCGGAGAACAAACGAAGAGATTATGGTAGGGTACGAAACCACCTCAAAGTTATCCTTTCTGCTCAATCTATTCAAGAGTCCGTAGTAAAATAACATGAAGCTATTCTTTCCGTTCAATCTATCATAGAGTTCGTACTAGAATAACACCTTAAGACACAAATCAACCAAAACCCTAATGTCACTTAGATAATCCATTGTCACCTCAAGTATCCGTGGGCATGATTATACGATATGCATCACACAATCTCAGATTCATCTATTCAACCAACACAAAGTACTTCAAAGAGTGCCCCAAAGTTTCTACCGGAGAGTCAAGACGAAAATGTGTGCCAACCCCTATGCATAGGTTCATGGGCGGAACCCGCAAGTTGATCACCAAAACATACGTCAAGTGGATCACGTGATATCCCATTATCACCACAGATAAGCACAACAAGACATACATCAAGTGTTCTCAAATCATTAAAGACTCAATCCGATAAGATAACTTCAAGAGGAAAACTCAATTCATCACAAGAAAGTAGAGGGGGAGAAACATCATAAGATCCAACTATAATAGCAAAGCTCGCGATACATCAAGATCGTGCCATAGAGAGAACACGAGAGAGAGAGAGAGAGAGAGAGAGAGAGATTAAACACATAGCTACTGGTACATACCCTCAGCCCCGAGGGTGAACTACTCACTCCCCGTCATGGAGAGCGTCGGGATGATGAAGATGGCTGCCGGAACGGGCTCCCGAGAGGTTTTTGGTGGCTACAGAGGCTTGCGGCGGTGGAACTCCCTATCTATCTTGTTCTTCGATGGTTTTAGGGTATATGGCAATATATAGGCGAAAGAAGTCGGTCGGGGGAGCCTCGAGGGGCCCACGAGACAGGGGGCGCGCCGAGGGTGGGTGGGCGCCCCCACCCTTGTGGCCACCTCGAAGCTTCCTTTACTTCAACTCCAAGTCTCCTGGATCACGTTCGTTCCAAAAATCACGCTCCCGCGTTTGGACTCCGTTTGATATTCCTTTTCTTCAAAATATTGAAATAGGCAATAAAACAACAATATGGGCTGGGCCTCCGGTTAATAGGTTAGTCCCTAAAATAATATAAAAATGTATAATAAAACCCATAATCATTCAAAACAGATAATAAAATAGCATGAATGCTTCATAAATTATAGATACGTTGAAGACGTATCAGCCGACTATAGATGCTCTTATCTGGCATCGGTGATTGGTCCACTTTCACCACGGCGGTGCACGCCGAGCTTGGGCAGGACGAGTTCGACACGCTGCTCCACCGCCTACATCACCTCAAACAAACCGGGCACTGTTGCCGGCTACCACATGGCGTTCGAAACAATCATGCATCATTTGATCGCTCTGGACCCTACTCTGAATCAGAAGTTCTTCGTCTCCTAGCTCATCATCGGTTTGCGCGACGAGGTGCACACAGATGTTTGTCAGCATGCACCAACAAACATGTCGTCAGAGCCAACTCTTGAACACATCTAGGAAGAGGAGTCGGAGCACAATCGTCTGCGAGGACGCCCTCCGATGTTCGCAAGGGTGCTACCATCAGCACCGACGCCCATGGACCATGGTCGCCGCAGGACAAATGCAACTACACACTGACAGTGCGAAGCACGGGTTACACAATTTTGTTCGCGATTGGAAGCTACGAGAAATCAGGTGCCCCAAGGGTTTATGCTTCAGTACGTTGCCAAGTACAGCCGCAATCACAAGGGCAATCACACCGGCCAGCTCCTCACCATTGAAGTGGGTGATCATGGCAAGTTATTGTCTGACGATGCCATGCACGCCCCCGAGCTGCTTGATGAAAATTCAGAGGAGGCGGCATCATGCTATCACATCTCGGTACACGCTGTCGTGGCTACATATGCCACAAACAACATGAGGTTGCATGCACTGGTGGGCAACCAAGTCATGCTTTTGTTGGCCGACTCCAGCAGCACCCACAGCTTTAGAACTCCGTATCGCATTACACACGTGCACAATCCAGGACGCCGCTCCCATGACAGTGTGTTGCCAACAGGGACACGGCGGATAGGGCCAACAGTTGGACAACTGACTCTTGATGCATGGTGTGTTTTGGTGAAGACGTACTTTGACACATCTCTCACTTCGATATGTTGCAAGCACATTTTAACGGGTGTCTTCCGGAGCAAAAAGTAAATATCACAATTATCCCAACGATCGACAAGTATATGGTTGTAAGAATACAGTCTCATACTCATGTCTACTTTTATTATAAGTGTTAGGAACAAAGTGATTACAATCCAATCTAAAAACTGAAATTTAATACTCTTGCAAAAGCTTGTAGAAACCCTTGTAATAAGTGCACGTCCTCTCGTGGGTTCGATAACTCAGAGTCACCCTTGTGAAAAAGACGAGAATCCTTTCTGCTATCTGTTACCGGATCACTAAAGTGACTCATCACGAGCCATGAGACCTCAGATTTTCCGCCTTTAAAGCCGGTGCTGGTGGTAAGTTCACTATTCTCCAATTTTTGGCAATTGACATTATTTACTTGTTTGGGGATAACCCTCATGTTTTACACAAGCCTGGGGAAATCGGTCAACCCAACTCAACTTCCTGGCCTCATGGTTCGACAACGTCCCTCAGCCTGATGGGCTGGAACAACTGCGGGCCATTGATCCTGTCCGGATCATTTACCTTGGGATCCTTTTGGAATGATCAATTGATCACTTTAAGCCTGGCTATATGGTTCTAAGGAAACTGTTTCCGGGAGACGTCTCAGAAGTTTTAGAGATTCATTTTATTCTGGTGTTTCACCACAACACACTCTTTAGTTTTTCATTATTTTGACAATGGTACTCTAGAAACTTATATTAGGATATTTATTAAGCTTATATTACATTGTAAGAAAAAGCTATTTTGATATTTATAATAGTGAAAATAGACACGAATACACTATATACATCTAATTAATCAACAATTATATGATGGATAAATGTGATTTTCTCATCTGCTTCCTACCTTAATTATATTTAAACAATGTTTAGTTTTAGCAAAATGTCATAAAATATTTTGACAATAAATGGAGTTTTACCACAAGTGTTTTCTATTCAATTAATATTTGGAAGTTGTATTATTTGAGAAACACGATTAAAATTGCGAACTGAATATAACTAAGGAAAATTAGTATAAGTGTGCGGCTGTTATTATTTCACTCATTATGTGTCGATAATTTTATTTTTTTACAATAATCGCGAAACTTATATCGTAAAGAAATTGTGCTAAATGTCACAGTTAAAACAATCTCTTAGACACTTAAAACACATTAGACAAACGATGATTCGTCGAATGTTTAAAATCAGGGCGTAAGGCCTGCCCAACATTTAAAACTTAAGGGTTAGACAAATAAGCAGTGCAATATTACTTAAAAAGACAATTTCTATGTGTTGTTTTGTTAAAATTGTGTAAATCTTTTGTACAAAGTGATTATGAATGAGTTGCCACAATTATGTTTATATAAAATCCAGTTTTGTCAACAATTTACTATTTTATTTTTATTTGTTTTTTTCCATTATTTTATTTATATATGTTTTTACCCTTTTGTCTTTTATATATTTTTTCAACAATGTTGGTAAAAAATTTACAATTTTAAAATTTAAATTTTTATTTTAAAAACAAGGAATTTAAAATCAAATATTAAAAATGTCTACAGAAGTTCTGAAAAACATTTTTGTTAATGTTGTATTTTCAAAAAATGTTCATACGAGTTTTAAAAATGGTTCCCTTTTTTAAAAATGATCTCTAATGTTAGTAAATTATTTTCGTTTTTATTGGGACCCAAAAGATAAAAAACCAAGGAAAAATAGAAAAAAAAACCGAAAATACCAACGGAGCGACAGATAGGAGGAGGTCCCACTTAAAAGAGGCCATCGAGTTTGGATTGGGATCCATCCCCTTCTAGAATCTACACTCTCCTCCAGTCCAGTCTCCACCCACCACCACCACCACTCCCCCACATCCCGCCGGCGATCGCGCGATGGCGGCCGCCGCTCCCCCTCCCGCGGCGGCGCTGGAGCAGCTGAGCAAGACCAAGATGTTCGGCGGCCACAACCTCCGCTTCCGCCACCAGAGCGCCGCCCTCGGCTGCCCCATGACCTTCTCCATCTTCCTCCCCGCGTCGCCGGCCTCCAAGCTCCCCGTGCGTGCCCTTCCCCGCTCGCCCCGGGACCGTACTCCCCGTCCCCGGCCTGGAGATCTGACGGCGCTTTCGTGGGTGGGTGCAGGTGCTCTACTGGCTCTCCGGTCTCACCTGCACCGACGAGAACTTCATCATCAAGTCCGGCGCCCAGCGCGCCGCCGCGGCACACGGCGTCGCCCTCGTCGCCCCCGACACCTCCCCGCGTACGTTTAACTTTAACCCCCTCTCTCGCCGCGTTCAATTTCTAGGGTTTATGCCTGCCCGTCCCTCGGCGGCGTACCATCCAATTGTGAGGGGAATATTGGAATTGGTGGGGGGATGTGGCGACTAGCGAAACGCAGTAAAGTTAATATTTTTTTGTGGTTTATGCATTTAGATTTGGGAATTGGGATGCCTCTACCAGACACATTGTAGGATGTACCCATATGCCTGCAATTATCACGGGTTCACGACCAATTCTTTTTTATTTTATCAAAAAAGAAAAAGAAAAGAAAAGGAAAAAGAAAATTGAGATCAATCAGGATAGGTATGAGCGGCTTGAATTCTGCATGTTGAATTTCGATGGAAAATACCTCTGATGCCTTAGAGTAAGTTGTGTGCGTGCATATGGATTCACTCAATTCTAAGCATTTTCTGCCTCAGGGACTATTAAGGGCCTAACTCAATGTGTAATTGCATCATGTCAATGGTGGCAGTGCACATGTCTTGTGGTACCATGTCGGCTATTTGTTTGATGATTACGTTTGTGATGTGTTTAGTGAACGCTGAGGCTTCAGGGCAATTTGCAACCATAGATGCTAAAACTCATCAGATATTAGTAAACTACACAATTGGATCTGTTACATTATCCACCCATAAATAGTCCTGATCCTTTCTTTGCTGGGTTGGACATGGTGATGCTCATGAGTCATGAGTATCATCTGACTCATACAATATGACTTTGGCCAACTAATAGTGTGTTACTTGATATTTGGTGTGATTCCGCATGTCCATTTGCTAGCATTGTGCTTCCATTTGACTGTTTGAATTGCCCCTGTTTAATAGTTGTGTTATGCCATTTTTGTGCCTCCATGGATTATTCTGTCCAAAATTGTTTGCGGTAGTGGGATTGTTAGGGGCTGGAGCCTGGAAGACACTATAACCAAACAAGGCCAACAAAACACAATCTGCCTCTTGTCCGAAACATGTATAAACTGTATTTTACATTTCAATTTTTTATTTTTTGAGGAATAAGATTCATCTGTCCAGCCTAAAGATGGCGTAGAGTTGAGTCTGAATAACTTTAAGGGCATTCTAGCCTGATGAATGACTGCCGTTTTCCTGATATTCTGCCAACCAACAAAGTGTTTTGTTTCCTTTGACTACCAAACAACTTTTGGAATGTTCAATGTGATCTCATATGTATTCTTCTTATCGCCTTTCTTTTGTCGAGAACACATTATATGATCTTGGTCCTTGTTTAAACCTTTTCCTTTTCTCATTTGTTTCATGCAGGTGGACTAAATGTAGAAGGGGAGGCAGATAGTTGGGATTTTGGTGTTGGTAAGGACTGTAACTACGGCAGTCTTGTTGTGCCATTTGCAGTTTATGGGATATATGATTCGGCAACTTCCATGGGAGTCTACAACTTACTGCATGAACTTTCCATTGCCATGAATAAACGGAATAACGATATTCTGCATGATTTCTAGCATTCATCGAAAACTTTTCAGTAGCTGTACTGTTTGCTGTTTTTTGTGTTAAATTTATGCTGCTTTGTTTGTATTGTGTTAGTTACAGAGCAAATATTTATAATTTGGTTTGCTTTTGCTAAAAAACGTCTGCACATAATTGCCTCTTGACAGATAAACCTCTTGTGGTGTTAAAGAGAAAGTAATTACTTAATCAACACGTCGGACGAAGAATAGTCCTTTTCATGTTGTCATTGCTGTATATCTATGTGGTCAAAGCTCAACCAGAAAGTAATCTGATTGTCCTAACAGCTAGTGGTGACACGCTTTATCCCAACCACTGGCGGAGCTTAGTGCAAGCAATACTGTGCCGTGGCCCGCCCAGTTTTGCTGCAAACCAATGGGCATTCAGGCAGAAATGGGCCATGGAGGGAAAAAATATTGGGCTTTCTTCAAGATGGTCCCGCCCAGTCATTTTATTGTAGCTCCGCCTCTGATCCCAACCATCAGTGTGCCACCAGCTCAGATGTTTTTATTTCTAATTATGCAAAACATAGCCGATTTATATCTGGTGGATTAGATTTTTTTTATCAATGTGGTATCTGATAACGTGGTTGCTCTTTGGCCTTTGTTACCTGTTAATTCAAACGTCATGTACTATTCACCAAGTGAATTTGACAGATATGGCAAATAGAAATATCATGTGGACATGTTTTTTCATCTTTCACCTATTTTTGACCTTAAAGATTCAATAATTGAGTACATGTTATTTGGTCATAATAGGATTTCTATTCATTAATCTGTGAAGTTCTTCTACAAAAGGTTTAAATCATTTAGGAAATAATGAATTCATGAATTTGTCCATTAGAAGGTGCGGCTGCTTTATATTTGTTGAGTTCTTATATGCGAGTACCACTTGAAGAATTGTGTCATGTGGATAGGCCTATGTGTTGTGCATGTGGCTAGAGGCGACTAACTTTCCTATCTTGACTATTTATGCGTAGGTGCTGGATTTTATTTGAATGCCACAAATGAGAAGTGGAAAAACTGGCGCATGTATGATTATGTTGTGAAGGAGCTGCCAAAAGTTTTAACTGACAACTTTGAACAGCTTAACACGTCATGTGCATCAATTTTTGGCCACTCTATGGGAGGGCACGGTGCACTGACTATCTACTTGAAGAACACTGACAAATACAAGGTACTATTTGACGCTATTTGTTAAACCCTTTGCATCTGGAAATTCCTGTCTATGAACCTTTTTTCAGATTAGGAAACTTATAGGCATCTACTTCACAAAACATCTGTACTCTCTTGTTATTATTTTCTTCAAATCTCACTTGGCGTCGTGAATTTATCTTACCCATGCAGTCGGTGTCTGCATTTGCTCCAATTGCTAACCCAATAAACTGCCCTTGGGGTCAGAAAGCATTCTCAAACTATCTGGGCACAACTAAATCAGAATGGGAGGTAAGTCTTCTTTGAAATAGTTCCCCTCCCTCCCTCCTTCCATTCTCAAACCGGCCATGTAAAATACTTAATAGTGCATGCTTACTGCAGGAATACGATGCAACCCTGTTGGTTAAGAAGTGCAACACATTTTCAACTCCTATCTTGGTTGACCAGGTATAATGCAACAGTGCGATGCATAACGCCTAATTCCTGTTTTCATGTTATCTCCATAAGCATACAAGGTAGTTGGATAAGGTCCCTGGAAGGTATAAGCATACAAGATGTAGTCTTCTCTGAGATCATTCCCCTCCCTCCCTCCTTCCATTCTCAAACCAGCCATTCACTTGATGTGACACAAGGATCTGTTGTAATGCATTTGTGACAACATGGAGCCATCCTCGTGGACAATAGGGAATTGATTGGTTAGCTATAAATTGGGGCCTACCAATTTAAAATTGGTTTGTGCCTGAAAGACATAAAGCCATTTTGATTGGTATGCTAGCTGCGCATGATCGGTTAGCTTAGATATGATTGCCTCATCAAGTTACAGTCTCTTCTATCTAGATTGGTTAATATTGGTAGGAGTTCATTGCATGTTTCAGTAAGAGAATCTAAAATCTATCTATCAATATGATGGTCAACATGCTTGTAGAAATTCCAAGTGTAGGATTCTTTTTCTGTCAGGGAGTGAGATGTTGCGAGGTTATAATTATGCATGTTCAACTGAACTGCCTAGGGCTGAAGTTTGGCAATTCAGCACAACTGCATCAAGGAATCGATTATACACACGATGATAGGTTCGATTGAACAAGTTGAAAGTACAAGGCCCTAGAGAGTAACCGTTTGCCTGTACCCGAACTGATTCTGAAGGATATGAATTTGAGAACATGCCACTGCCATTTACCATCTCACAACCCGCTTTATTTGCAACCTGGGCTACCTACCTATGGTCGCCACACTTTCCTTTCTTACTTAATTCTCTTGCTTCCGATCATATAGTAACAGTGAAAAGGTAGTAATGCTGGCACAATCACTTAAATTCACTACCTACGTTTTATGTGGGTTGGAACAGGGAGAGGAGGACAAGTTCCTGGCGGAGCAGCTGCTGGCGGGCAACTTGGAGGAGGCGTGCAAGGCGGCGGGGGCTCCCCTGACCCTGCGCATGCAGCCGGGGTACGACCATTCCTTCTTCTTCATCGCCACCTTCATCGACGACCACATCGCGCACCATGCGCAGTTCCTCAAGAGCGGCTGACTGACCAGTCACATGTAGTGAGTGATGCAATCCAGTTGAATTGCCAAGTCAGAGGCATCGCCTCCATATACCAGCTTGTTGAGGGCCTGTATGCGTCGATGACTCTGTGTGTGTTAGATTGAGACGAGACGAAGTATGGAAATAATGTGGACGGCTTGCGGTCGTGTCTGAACTGAAGTGCGTGCCTTGGCTGGAAATTCGCGTCAGTCGGTAGAATTTGCTGGCCCATGCTCATGTAGTACCGTGGCCTTTTGGTTTAAAGCGCGTGTGGCAGGCAGCCTGGGCCACGGCCCACGGGTGAGTAGAGCGAAGCACGCAGGCCGAGCGTGGCAGGCGCTGTGTCACGTCCCGGATGTGCATTTTTTGTTTAGAGAGAGCGAAATGAAATGCGCGCGAAGTTGGTCGGAAACTTTGCTTTGCTCGTAGTGGTGTGTGATGATGCACGCGCCCGGAGTTTATTATTCTCAGTTTTGCTAGAACTCATCTAGATGTTGACGTGGTGTTGTATCTGTTCTTGTTTTCAAAGTGAATGAGATCAAATTATATCTCATCCCTTTATTATTTGGTAGTCATGTGAAAAGCGAAACGTGGATCAGCACTGAACCTGCTGTGTGCTGCACGATTTACTTGGTTCCACACAGCTACAAGCTGATCTGATGGCTCAACACTATTGGTTAGAGTAGTGGGTGAATGGCCAGCTACCTGTAGTGGGTGATGCTATCAGCAGAAGTGCCAAGTCGGCGGTGTCGCCTCCATATACCAGCTTGCTGCAATCGGCGTTATCACCCGTGTGTATGTGTCGACGCACCGTGTGTTAGATCGAGACGAGATGAAGTGTGTGGAAATAATGTGGACGGCTTGTATTTGGAAAAGAAAAAAGAAAATGTGGACGACTTGCGGTCGTCTATGAAGTATAAAGCGCGCGTGCGTGCGTGACTGGCTGGAAATTCACCCGGTAGAATCACTGGCCCTGCTGTAGTACGGTGGCGATGTCGATCGGAATCTTTGCTCATAATGGTGTGTGATAATGCACGCACGCGCACGGAGTTATTTCGTGGTCATGTGAAAACTGAAACGTGGATTCGGCACTGAAACCTGCTGTGTGCTCTGCACCGATTTACTTGATTCCACAAGCTGAAATTTAAAGACAATGTTTCACCGCTCTGCTCAAATAAACAACTCCTGCTCACCGCTCCCCGCACGGCACGGCACGGCACCATCCACCGCGGCAAGTTCCGGGAAACTTCCCCGCAGGCGCCAAACCGCGGACGCGTGCAGGCAGGCGCGCTCGTGGCCGACCCACCACCGCCCGCCCCGGCCCATCCATCATTATTTACCCACCAGTCCAGACGGCATCCAATGCCCCCACCCACCCGCCCCGAGATCGGATCTGAGCCCTCCCCCAATTACACCACCCACTTCCGCCCCACCCCGCCGACGCATGGGCCCATGCCACGCGAAGGGCCACAGCGCAGCGGCTCCTCGCGGACACATGGCCGGTCGCGACCGTCCCCTCGCCCTCTGCCCCCGCGGTTATTTCTACCGGGCCGAGCCGCGCTTGGAGAGGGCAGAGTCAGTAGAGGCGGACTAGACTAGACTAGATCTCGTAGCGGGGTCTCTGCCGCCTCTCCCCTCCTCCCGGGGCGAGCACGCCCTGCCGGCCGCCGGCGGACTACTCGGTCGTCGGTGGGTACGCGCACCGGCCCGAAGAGGCGCGCGCTCGCTCCAAGGGCGAGGGGGGACGCGCCGGATCTCGCGGGGCAAGTGCGCAAGCGACCTGAGGTATACTTCGTTTTCTTCCTCATCTAGATCCGGCTACTGGTACTTCAGTTTCGTAGAGTTCACCGAGTAGATCCGCTGCTGCGCGCATCTCAAGCGTGAGCTGTCGGTGATCCGCCGTAGGTTTAATTATGTCCTCCTTCTGCTCCAGCAGATCCGGCCGAGCTAGGCTGTTGGGCTAAGATCATCATCGGTGCGATCATCTCAGGCCCGAACTGTTGGGCATCCACCCTAGCAGAATCGCGCGTTTACTTGGAAACATGATTAAATCCTAGGGGTTCGACCGAATCATGAGTAGATCTATTTTCTTCAACAAGTAAATCATGCGTGCCGAGTATTTTTTTTTTCATTGCTGGCTCGTGCGTGCATCTTAGTTCTTCAGTGCAGATTGTTGGCCATACATGGTAGATTTATAGTGCTAATCTGGTGGTGCAAGCTGCTCGAGCAAACCAAAAGTTTTCTATGCCTTGTTCTACATGAGGCTTGCTCTACTCTTGGGTAGGTCTGTATTAGGCACTGTTTCTTTTATGAAGAACTGTGCACTAGTGATAATAGTTTGAGATTGTTATTTACCCGTTACTTTTTTTGTGCTGGTTGGTGTGTGCGCGATCTTAAGTGCAGAATGCTTGTCATTCACTCTTTACTTTTTGTGGGTCATTTAGATTGTCTGAGTTTCTTTTAGGTTCTGCTCATTTCTTTCCTAGATAACATAACTAGCTCATGATTCAGTACTGTGTTTCTCTTCATGAAGATATATTGTACTCTTGCAGATTTGCTTGCTTGCTGACCATTGTATTTTTTTTCTTTTCAATAGGTATCTTGGTGTAGAATGAAGTGAAGAGGGCAGAGTATCTTGGTCTTATTAATCAATGCATCATATTATGTGCGCAATAAGATTTTGCTATGCTTTCACCGTTGATGCCCACTGGTTGGATCATGCTTCTGTTTATGAGCTCATTGAAGTAACTCTCTCGTAGCTCAAATGGGCCAATTTCTCGTTTGCGTGGCACACAAAACCTTCAGCTATCCATCTCCATATCAGTTGGTCTCTCTTAATTTTGTAATCTTCTGGAAATATGCTTAAGTATAATAAATGATGCGAAGGTAGATCATAATCTAAAGCTAGATGGTGTAAAAGAGACACTCATGCGCCAAAACTATGAAAAGTAGCAAAGAAAATGAGTAAAAGAGGCACTTGACTTGTAGATTATACAAGAGTGATGATCTAGAAGTCAACCCTCTTTTACTAGTAGTTTGATCTACCTTCTCATCTATAGGATTAGTTATTATGTCTTAAGCATGTTTTTAGAAGATTAGAAGATTAAGCAAGCTCATTCGATATGTAAGGTGGATAGTTTGAGGTTTTGTTTATCATGAAAAACAAGGGATTAGCAAGTTTGAGCTCGGTGGTAGAATTGCTCAATGAGATCGTGAATAGGAGCATGATTCAACCAATTGACATCAATGTTGATAAAGGCATGGGAAAATCTTATCGTATACATGATATGGTGCTTGATTTCATATGCTGAAGAAAAACACACTTGCGTGGCACTGAGTGAAAGCGGTCTATCCAAAGGCAAGATTCGAAGATTATCCACCTGAAAGAGCACTACAGGTAGCAGTGATGTGACAATGTGGTCTCTTGCAGTTGTTGATTCAGTGTAGATTATATTGAGTGTTCCAAGTTCTACATGCCCTGGATTTAGAATATTGTGCTGCATGTCTCCATTCTTGGCAATCACAATGATTCAAGAATACTGTGTTTGCTATGACATGAAGCTCCCATTGTATTTCTAACCACTAATGCTGAATTATAGTCATGAATCTCTTGGTGTATTTCTACCAAGTTTACTGAATTATAGTTGAATCTAGAACTGTCAAAGTTCTGTGTCGGTTCCTGCAGTTAGCTCATGATGAACTTGTTTTCCCATTCCTTTATTTTGATGCTTGATTGTTATTCTGTGTGATTCTGATTATTATCCGTTGTGTCTCTTCTTTATAGTAGTAGCAGCTTTTCTTTTTACTCTGTTTTACTCTGCTTTTTGTATGAAATTTAAGGTCATTGTTCTGAAATGATCTGTATATGTTGTTGTAAATTTTCTTTAATGTCCTGTATATGTTACATTTGTTTAAATTTGTACTAGCCTGAACTGATTAAATTATTTTTGTAGGTAAAATGATATGGATGAGTACAGTACTAATGTCTTCAAATTTGTACTAGCCTGAACTGATTAAATGATTTTTGTAGGTAAAATGATATGGATGAGTACAGTACCAATGTCTTCAACTGTTATTTTCTTTCTGACTGCTATCAGTAGCAGGATCACGAGTGAGGCCGTGCAATGTCCGTGCTGAATCTACTTGTTGAGCCGTTTGAAGATATTGGTCCTGCATGCTTCCATTTTTGCCAATCGAGGCGGCATGAGAGGCTGAGGCTCTACAGCACTGCATTTGCCTTGTTTTGATTTGTCTTTCTTCTGTAGTAGAGACATGAAGTTCTACTTGAGATTGTAAGGAACTTGCAGTCGGTTAAAGTTTATAGTACAATTTGTTCAAACAGTTCAGTTTATGATACAATTTCTTCGAACTTGACTTCTGTACTGATGCTAAGATTTCTGGAACCATATGTTGTGAAGCAAAAGAAAGCCCACTGTTAGGTCTTGCACTTTATGGCATGGCACAGACGTGTACATGATTCTTTTTACCCTGAGATGGAGGCATTCCATTAATACAAATTTTTGATGGCTAGAAATTCTAGTGTTCCTTTCGATCCAAAGCCAATTCCACTGCTGTAGTGTACATTCTTTCAAAAAATTTAGACTTTGGATAGTTATAGCGGGAAGATGTACCTTTCTTTAGGGAAACGTTCCTATGCGGTGCGCCGGCCGAAACTTCGGCCGGTCGAGCATTCATGCATCACAGGCGCATATCGATCGCGAACCTCATTAAAAAAACGTGCCCTGGCAGGACCACCTTATCTCTTCGTCTTCAGATTTTTCTGGTAGCTGCCCGTCATCTTCTTTCCCTGGATTTCTTTTCTCTCGTCCCCTTTCTTCTCCGTTCCTGCACACAGCACTCCAAGATGCAGCCCCTACCACTTCCACACACTCCATCCTCTACAGGGGATCGCGTTGGTCCAAAATCGAGCACTCACCGTTGCTACCGTCGACGGGATGGTTTTTGCTGCAATCCTTGCCGGCGCAGTTGCAACCGACGTGTTGTGAAGCTGGAACCAGCGTCCGCCGGTGCTGGAACCGGACGTGCCCTCTCATTGCGGATGTTTTTTTTGCTGGAATCAGCTTTCTTCTTGCCGGAACTTGCTACTTTTTTTTGCTACATCTACTTCTTTTTGGATTTTGTTTCATGAGATTTTTGGTGGAACCAGATGCGCCTCGCATCGCTGAAGTAGTTTTTTTTGCTGCAACTTGTTACATTTTTTGCTACATAATTGATGGTGATGGATGGTGTTTTGCTACAACCGTTGACTACAAAAGTTACAACCGGCGAGCATTTTTGCTACGATGGCGATGGGGTGGCAGCAGCGACGAGCTATTTTTGTTGGAACCATACATTTTTTTTCTACCACAGGGAGTTTTTTTGCTGCTACCGCGGCAACATGAGGATGACTACTATTTTCTACAAGCTCGTTGTCGGCGTTCTGGGACCGGCTACCGGCACCACCGGAGCTGTGGCCGTCGCACCGGAGCTACAACCGTCGCCAACGGCGAGCTGCAACCGCGGCACACGCTGCTACATGCACGTGGCCGGCGAGAACGCGGGAGGCGGCGGCAGCGGCACGGACCTGCAGGGAAGACGACGACCGGCGGTGAGGGCAGCGGTCGGCGGTGAGGGCAGCGACAGGCAAATGCGCCGCGCGGTGCTTCGAGGCCGGGCGCGTCACCGGTCCATGGCGGCGTGATGCAAGTTTTTTTTCTTGAAAGAACACATCTGGTGAAGGAAGGGGACAAAATCGTGTAGCTACGCGAAGTTTTTAATCCAACGCTGCTGGTGCGACCGGCCCAAATTTCGGCCGGTGCACCTGCGCCTATCACTCCCCATATTAGCATTTGATCTCGAGCTGAGAAAAGTACTTACACGGTAGTCAATGTTGGTTTCCTTCTACTCACTCCATTCTTAAATATAGGTCTGGTTCCTAAATATAGGTCTTTCTAGAGATTTCAATAAGTGACTACATACGATACACAATAAATGAAGCTAGATTCTAAAATATGTCTACATACATCCATATATAATAGTCCATTTAAAATATCTAAAAAAACTTATATTTTGAGGGAGTACATTCCTAGCTACCCCAGCTTCTACCAGGAAACAAAGATTTTTCTAGTGTTTTTTCTTTGAAAGATTTATTGTTCACTGAAAGCAGCTGAGCTCGGGTTAGAAATGAATATTCGCACGTTACCAGCCACTTCACCCAGAACACCACCAGTCCACCAGACTCGCGCTTAGTTAAGACGCACAAGCTAAGACAGGGAGATCGCAGTGTGATCTTCGCTTCGACAGGTTACTGATGGTGCTAGAAAATACTACTCCCCCAGTTCGAATTATAAGATGTTCTAATATTTTTAAAATTCGGATTTATATACACGTGTTTTAGTGTGTTTATTTATTTATTCCAGTCTATATATAGTCTATATTAAAATGTCCAGAACGTTTTATAATTTGGAACAGAGGTGATGCGTCACATTAACTGTTCGAAACATTTATGCTGCATGCTTCAACATTGCACATAACGTGGTGAATATCACATGTGGCTGTGTGTGCTTCTGTACTTAGAGTAACCGAGCCAGTTCATATCAATGCATGTCTTATCACGATGGCATTGGAGCTAATCGAATTCGTCGACATGGACTCCACGGTGCGAGCCTCCAGCTCCCCTGCTTCTAGTCCGACCAAGACATAGGTTCAAGGACGCTGCATTTGCCTTGCCTTCTGTAACGACATGAAACTTAGGGCCTGTTCGGAGACTCTCCACTCCCCGAGTCCACTCCGGGAGTTGGTGGAGCTGTAGTTGAAAATGACAGAGCGGGGAAAAAGAAGCTCCACAGATTTTGAGATTTCAGGGAGCTGGAGGACTGCCGAACACCTCCTTACATGATATCCATTTATGCCTGAATTCTGTTATCAGTTCCGTCAGATTCAAGAACCGTCAAGTTTCTGCCGTGCCTCCTGCATTAGAATGTACTGCAGGTTGGTTAATTTGCCTGCTTTGATTATCTGCTCCGTTTCTTTCTTCATAGCAGCTTTCAGAATTCAGACTCGTTTATTTCAGACTTGTGGAATAAGAATTGTTCAGTTAATAAGATCTTGTGAAGTTTTGCCTTCAATTCTAGTTGTTGCATTTTTGTTTCTTCTTCACCTTTTCATGGTACAAAGTTTACCAAACAAAGAGGAAACACAGTGGGTGTTAGTGACTCTGTTGATGCATCGATGTCTGAAGTTAAAGAAAGATTTGATGAGCAAACCATATCATATCAGGCAACTTGTTACTTTTCTGTAGCGTAGCAACACGTCAGTTTACACCCCATGCCATGACGGTACATAAGCATGATTTTAGGTTGACAGGGCACACAATTAGCAAGCAAAAGGAAATACAAAGGCAACAAAATAAATAATTCTCCTTTTGAAAAAATGTAAATAAATTAATTTATATAATCAACTATTCACTGGTTCTTTCTTCTACGCGTTCTCGCCTCTAGTTGGGCCGCACTTTTCACGCACCATCTTTTTTAATTAGCTAGAATTCACAAATTTATATAATCAACCATTTTTTTCTATTTTATTTATTGATGTGAAACTTGAATCTGGATTAGAAACTGTGTGGTGTGATAAAAGCATATCATGTTGATGTTGTCAAATTTCTTTCTGCCCTTTTCTGTGAACACCACAAACCGTGTTGATGATACTTCATCCCACCAACTGATGGCTGATGAGCAGAATGACAAAATTGTTTTAATCCTATCATGAGGACTTCTTCAGTTTATGATGGCATCTGTTTGTCCACAAGCGCATTAGATTTTTTTTTTTGAGACAAACAAGCGCATTAGATGCCCCGATGCAGCACATATATTTTGTATCCGTCCAGGGCCGGCCCTGAGGGGGGCAGGGGGCGCAACCGCCCCGGGCCCCCCATGGCCATGGGCCCCCTCCCATGGCACGCACGTAGTCCACGGGCCCTTGCCCAGTGAGGCAGGCCACTATCGCAGGGATCGTGCAGAGCCGCAGACGCAGCTTAATTTCCTTTGTTTCCTAAAAAAACTTAATTTCCTTCGATCTCGCACGCTAATCACGTATGCAGACGCAGCTTTCCTGATTCTCAAAGAAAAAAACACAGTTTTCCTTCTTCTATCGTGGCTTCCCCAACTATTCTCTAATCTCGTATTCCATGTCTCCAGTCTCCATTCAAAACTGAGATCGTCTCCATATTTCCAAGCCCTGATCCAATCTCGCTCTTCATGTTTCTCTCGCCGGCAGCGATCGCTGAATGGACGGGTTGATCAAGGCCGAGGCGATGCCTATTCTGGGCCATGATCGCTGGAAGCCAATGCACATAGCCGAGCGCCTCCCGCCTCCCGCCAGGGCGAGGCACCAGCTGTCTCACTTTTGCATCATCGCCGAGTGCCCGTCGTCCGATCACCGGCGCTGATCCAACCCATTTTAGATGCATCTTATTACCGTTTCTCACCTATATGGCTAACTAACTAATTTACTTTGGCATGGGCATGCATATCTAAGTATCTATTTGTACCATTCTATATTTGTGTATATTAATTAGAATCCAAATACAACGCGCCGGCCGCTCTACATGCTGCAAACTTCCTCTGTTTGAATTTCCCCTAAAAAATTGAGCCTGAAGTTGATTAGAAATTTTACTCACAAATATACGGGTTATATGCCAAAAATCTAGCATTGGGTTAGTATTTGAAGAATGTTGCCAATGGTCTATATTTTGTGATATATAACACATAGTTTGTTAGTCAAATGTTACGTCAACAATAGGCTTAAAACCCGAGGAGGACTAATAAATCCGGACAAAGGAAATACCATATCAAGCACACTGTGCCGGAATTATGACAACTCGTCATGGGCCAACACTTGTGGATCTCACAAGAGGATCGCCCTCGTCAAACGTCATAGTTCAAGTTATAGGGATAACCATACGAGCCAAAGTGAGCTTGTTATAAATCTCATATCCATTATCATTGTTACTATTTCTATATGTAAGGTTCCTCGAGTTTTAGTTTCGCCCCGGGCCCCCAAAATCTCAAGACCGGCCCTGTATCCGTCCTTAGGCTTCATTCGGTTTGAAGGATTTTTACATGAAAAGCATAGGAACAAAGATCCACAGGAGAATTTCCTATAGATGCATTCGGTTTGTAGGAAACGCACATGGGAATTTCGTAGAAATACTATTTATTTTCTATGTTTTTTTAGAGAAATCTACACGTCCACTCAAAGCTTAATTGTTTTGTTTGTAGGAATGAGGCAGGACAATTCCTTAGGATGGCACTTGCCATCCTATCAACTTCCTCTACTATTCCTAAATCCTACGTTTTTGTTTCCTTCAAACAGAATGAGGCCTTATACTTTCAATCAAACAGTGCAAGGAAATAGTCTTAGGACCTATTTGATTCATAGGATTTCTAAAATGCAGGAATAGGAAAAATACTGGAACGGAGTGGCATGACATCTCCAATCTTATAGGACTAATGGGCGTTTGTTGCACATAGAATAGATGTTCTTGACATGGAGCTGGTGTAGATGGAAATTTTACTATGAAAATTAGTACAAACAAATCCTAAGGAAGAAAATCTTACGAATTGTAATCCTAGAAATCAAACCACGAATGTAGGAAAAAGCCTTAAGGGTCACAATCCTGCAAATTGTCTTTAAAAATCATTTGAGTGAAAGAGGCCCTTCGAAGTTAGCTGCGGGAATATAGCTGCGGAGTCTAGATCAACCACCGTTCTTAAAATGAGCAATATGTGGTCATTTGCTCCACTACGGACGCAAGGAGGTGCGTGGTTCCAAAGTTGATTAAATCCAACGACCAAGGCAGCTGTGGGTTTCTAGACAATGCAAAACTTAGCTATTTAACTACACTAATGCACCTGTTTAGAGAGTTGAGGCATCGAGCCATCGATGGCATCATCTCAGGTGTTCTGACGACCATTGTCTATTGGCAAGCACCAAAGGACAGGGCCAAAGCGCATACTTAGACATAGTCACATACACATACACATCCACATGGGTATTAATTAGTGTATTCCACATGGGTGACAACGCGTTGCAAAGTCAGCGCATGGAGATTTATTGGCTCAAATTTGACAATACAAATAGGGAAGACATAGGAGTTACTGCGGAAATTACTTTTGGAGGCCGAGCTCCATGGAAGCCTCCAAATGCAAAATTCATGAAAATTCGCACATTTTAAAAAATTCTGGAAAAAATACAGATATATATATATGAAGGCATAAGGGCATCTCCAGCCGTTGGCCCCCCAGGGGGCGTCTAAAAGCGCCGCTGGGGTGAGCCAGCATAAAAAATGGCCCCTGGGCGAAGTCGGTCCTCACCGTCGGCCCCAGGGCCGCCCGCATCCAGTATAAAAAAAAAAAGAAGGGCCGTTCGTGAAGTTATGATAAAAGTAGTTAAATTTCGGCTAAACATGGCAAATTTCGCGAAATTCGCGCATTTTCATTACATTAACCTAATCTAAAAAAAAAAAAAGGGCTGAAGTCGGCGCCGCCATCGTCGTCGTCGGCCTTCTCCTCCTGACGCTGGCGCCCTGCTGGACCGGCGTCGCCATGGCAGATCGGCGGCGCGTCGTCGTCGTCGTCGTCGTCGTTGTCGCATAGGACGACGACCCGTCTTCATCGCGCCGCGTCGGCGCTCCTCGGCAGCAGTAGGCGGCGCGCTGGCGCTCTTCGCCTTCTCCATCGCAATGGAGTCTGGCGCGCCCATTCTAGGGCAGCGTCGTCGTCGTCGAACTCCGCCTTTACGGGCGCCACCCGGCTCCGTCTTCATCACGGCGCCAGCCCGGCTCCGTCTTTGGCTTGACGAAGCGGAGGAGCCGCCGAGGAGGAGCGCGCGGCCGCCTCGTTGATGGCGATGCGGCGCTGCGAAAGTGCGCGGCCGAGCGGCGACTCCGCCGCGGGCTCGGCATTGACGCCCGGCGGGGCGGAGTGCGGAGGGGGCGCGCCGGTGCTGCGCCGGGGGGTACGCCAACGGCGGGTCGTTGCCACCCTCGAGGTACGTGAGCACGCCCTCGAGTGTGCGGCCGGGGACGCCCCACCAGAGGTGGCGCACCTCGCTGTTCTGCCGGCCGCCAACCACCGGCGCGCCGTTGGTGGACGCCAATCGCTGCTGCTGGTGGCGCTCGAAATACGCCACCCAGGCCGCGTGGTTGTCAGCGGCGTACTGGGTGAGGGACGCGCGCACGATCTCGACCTCCTCGGCGAAGTACTTCGGCTTCGCCACGACGTCGGGCAACGGGGGAATGGGCACCCCCCGACGCTGAGTCTCCACCCCGTTGGCCCGGCGCGCATGTCCGACGGCGCCGGGATGTTCGCCGAACAGAGCAGGACTCTGCTCGCGGAGCGAACGGCGGCGGCCGTTGGCCGCCGCCGTCTCCGGGAAGCGTTTCGCCATGGCTACTGGCGGGGCTGGGCGGGCTCGGGAGAGGTAGAGGAGGGCTGGGCGGCGACGCTTAGGGAGAGGCGAGGGAGAGGGAGGGCTGGACGGCGCGGCGGGGCTGGTGTGGGCACAGCGAGTGGAGGCCGCCGGCTTTATAGCCGGGCCGCGCCCGTGTGTCGCTGCTGCGAGGAGGAGGCGTCGGCGCGCCGTCCGTGAAGCGCCGCTGTGAGGAATCAATGGCAAGGCTGACCGGCGGCAGCCTTGCTATTGATTCCCGCGAACCGAGGCCGTTGGGGAAGACGAGGCGCCGAAGTCGTTGACGCTGCTGACCAGCGTCTTTTCGCGCCAAAACAGCTTCGCCCGGCGCCCGGCGCAGCGCGCGGGTTCGGGCTGGGTCCGCCGGCGCTGTTTTCGGCCCAAGCATGTGAAAATCGGGCTCCTGGGGACGCGACTGGGCCGTTTTTTCGACGCCGGCGTGAAAAAATCGCCTGGGAAGTCCTTCCTGGGGCGCGGCTGGAGATGCCCTAATGCACAAGTGTATAAATTTTCAGGACGAAATACGTTGAAAGGAGGGCTGTGCAAAAAAAATAATATTTGGGGCTTTTTAACACATGATACTATTCATCCCCAGACCATGAATCTGTCTTTTTTGTACAGGTAGTATTTCAACGTATTTCATTCTGAAATTTTACACACATGCACCTCACATCCTTCTTTACTTGTACAATTTTTTTTTCAGATTTTTTTGAAACCAAAGTTTTATTTCTTCAAAAATTCGGCCTTCATGGAGGCCAAGATCCAAAACGCTTCTCTTGAGTTATTGGCCCTTAAATGATGCAACAATTCATGGAGTTAAACGGGTTCAAATATGTCCTTTGTTTTTTCCCTTTTCTTTCGCTGCGCGGGGCGGTGGTTCCCTAGTTGATTAATTCAATTATCCAAGTACTCCTTCCGTCTCAGTTTACAAGTCCTACGCGTATACCTAGATTATCAATTTTATCACCCTAATATAAACTATATAACACAAAAAATATATACCTTTTAAAAATAGAACATCTGAAGTTTATATTGGTATATTTTTTGTAACATATGGCTTTTATTAGGTTGGTTAAATTGATGATCTAGGGATACGCGCACGCCCTGCTGAGAGAGAGGGACTGTCATGCTTGTCTGGAGTCAATGCAAACTGAGTTGTCCTGGTGCTTAAACATGGCCACATGGATGTTAATTAGTGATGCACGCATGATGTTAGGGAACATCAAGAATCTCTCTAGTTTTTCTAAGTCGCATGTAAACTACGCGTACGCTAAGTCAGCGCCTTGTGATTGGTGGTGCGGTGTATAATTACGTGGCTATTTATTTCTACCACAACCGCTGATACATGGGACCCCGCTATCCACAGCCCCGCATGGCAGCCAGACTATGAACATGATCGTCTAAATAATCCAGTTACATCGTTAAATTAGTAAGAATTCTGTACAACGCTGGTTTCTATACCTTAGCCAGTTTCTCCCTTATGACGATCATTGCCCAGAGTGCCTTTGGAGTAACCACATAGTGCTTCCAGCCCTCTGACACCCAAACCACTCCCAGAGAGGCCGAGACATGGAGATCGCCATGGGGGCTATTGGCCCTCTCCTCCCGAAGCTCAGTGAGCTGCTCATGGGAGAGCTGACCATGGAGAAACAAGTGAGGAAAGGCATCAAGTCTCTCATGACAGAGCTCACATTGATGCATGCTGCCCTGAGTAAGGTGGCAGAAGTTCCCGTGGACCAGCTTCACAAGGGGGTCAAGATCTGGCCGGGCAGGAAATGTCAAGGAGTTGTCGTACCAAATGGAGGAAATTGTTGATGTTTTCATGCTGCGCGTGGAGGATGGTGGAAAACCTGCCAACCCAAAGAACAAAGTCAAGAAGATACTCAAGAAGGTTAAAAGATTATTCAAGAATGGCAAGGATCTCCATCAGATCTCTGATGCTCTAAAAGAAGCGGTTCATCAAGCTAAGCAGTTGGCCGAGCTGCACCAAAGGTATGAGCAAGGGATGCGAGATCCTAGCACTAGTGTGTTGACCCTTGCATGATGGCCCTATACACAGATGTGTCTGAATTCGTCGGCATTGATGAAACACGAGACGAGTTGATAAACATGTTGATCGAAGGTGATGATTGGTTGAAGCATCCATTGAAGACAATCTCGATTGTTGGATTTGGTGGGTTGGGCAAGACAACTCTTGCCAAATCAGCGTATGAGAAGATCAAAGGGCAATTCGATTATGATGCTTTTATTTCGGTTTCTCAGAATCCCAGCAAGAAGAAAGTCTTCAAGAATATTCTCTACGAACTTGACAAGAACAAGTATGCACACATTCATAGTGAAGAATGGGAAGAAAATCATCTAATCGATGAAATAATTGAATTCCTTAATGGCAACAGGTACATGTGTTTTTTTCCTTTTGCAAATGGATTATCATTTTGTCTAGTTAAATAATGATAGTATTTTAGAGTAGTGCATATGCATCTTGATATCATATTGTTGGTTTATAGTTTTATGCTTTTGGCATAAATGATGTAGTTAGTACATAACTCATCTTTCAACAATTAGGGAGTGCATATATTAAGGTGACCGAGAAATTCTTATGCCTAAGTGGATGATCTCAACTGTTAATGCAACGATTGCACATTTCTAGAACTATAGTTGCACATAAGTTATCGTGTGTGTGTGTGTGTGTGTGTGTGTGTGTGTGTGTGTGTGTGTGTGTGTGTGTGTGTGTGTGTGTGTGTGTGTGGAAATCTAGGTCTCAGGATGTGCAATTTGGTCGAGTTATAAATATTTTTTTGTTAGTTTCCTCTGAAATAACAAATCAGTACTAATATAATATATCTTACTGTATATATCTTCATTGTATTGAGTTACTAACTAATTCAAAATGTAAACAAAGGTACCTCATCATAATTGATGACATATGGGATACAGAAGTGTGGCAATTAATCAAGTGTGCTTTCTCCAAGAAGAGTCCTGGAAGCCGACTAATTACGACAACCCGCATCATTAGTGTCTCTGAAGCATGCTGCTCTTCCAGGGATGATATCTACAAAATGAAACCTGTTTCTGAACTTCTGTAAAAGACTATTTTATGAGAAAGGGTGTCCCCAAGAGTTGTTGCAAGTATCGAAAGACATTTTGAAGAAATGTGGTGGCATACCATTAGCAATTATTTCTATAGCAAGTCTTCTTGCTAATAATCATGAGATGAAAAGAAAGGACCAATGGTATGCTTTGCTCAATTCCATTGGCCGCGGACTTACAGAAGATCACGGTTTGGAGCAGATGAAAAAGACATTATTATTCAATTATTATGATCTACCTTCGTATCTGAAACCTTGTTTGTTATATCTTGGCATCTTCCCGGAAGGTCACAAGATTATGAAAGGAAAGCTAATATGGAGATGGATATCAAAAGGCTTTGTTTATAGTGAAAAACAAGAAACTGACTTATATGAGCTTGGTAACAACTACTTCAATGAGCTAGTAAATAGAAGTATGATCCAGCCAATTGGCATTGATGATAGAGAAGATAAACGAGCGTGTTGTGTACATGACATGGTGCTTGATCTCATATGCTCACTTTCAAGTGAAGAAAACTTTGTCACAATATTGGATGGCACCAGAGGAAAAATGCCTAATTATGAAAGCAAGGTTCGCAGATTGTCCATCCAAAATAGAAAGACTGATGTGGATATTTCTAGGATGGCACATATAAGATCTCTTACCGTTTTCACCAATAATGTTGTCGGGAAAATTTTGGATATTTCAAGTTTTCAAGTTCTTCGTGTGTTGGATTTCGAAGGTTGTGATATCTCGGATATTGGGTATGTGGGAGATCTTTTACATTTGAGGTACTTAGGACTAAGAAATACTCATGTTGAGGACCTTCCCACTGAAATTGTGAAGCTACAATTTTTGCTTACCTTGGATTTAAGAGGTACTAAGATAAAAGTTCTGCCATCAAGTGTTGTTCATCTAAGACGTTTGATGTGCTATATGTTGACTATCATATGAAGCTGCCGTCTGGGATAAGTAATCTGGCTTCCCTAGAAGTGCTAGGTACAATGATGTTGTTTGACAAGGACCTTGATGCTGTGAAAGAATTGGGCCATCTGACCAAGCTTAGGGTGCTCCAGGTTTACTACCATGTTGATGAGAGCCTGGATAAAGCTTTGATGGGATCTCTTAGTAATCTGTACAAACTGGACAGTCTAGATATTTATGTCCGTGGTGGAGAAATTAATTTCTTGAGCGAAGATTGGGTTCCTCCTCTACAACTCCGTAGATTGGCTTTCTCGTTACCGTCGAGTTGGTTCAAGATACTGCCGTCATGGATCAATCCTTCGTCGCTTTCTCTCCTCGCCTATCTTCATATAAAGGTGGTTAAAGTGTCATCGGAGGCCATCCAACTCATTGGGATTCTTCCTGCTCTTTGTGTTCTCGAGATAATGGATATTTCTAATTTCTATGAAGAGCGTGTGGTGGAAATGTCTGCCCTTTCCTCTGCTGCGTTATTCCCATGTGCGACGGAGTGTCACTTCCTTTGTATTGGTGCAGTGCCGTCTATGTTTCCACGAGGAGCTGCGCCGAGGCTTAAGCACCTTGGTTTCACCTTCTCAGCTAAGTGGATCGCCCGTGAAAACATCGATTTGTGCATGCACCACTTCCCTTCCTTGGAGCGAGTTGAATTTAAAGTTATTAAGGAGGAAGCTAGTGATCGCGAGGTGTATGAAGCAAAGGCAGCGCTGAGGTACAAGATTACATATGTGAAGTACTCCCTCTGTAAAGAAATATAAGAGCGCAGGGAGCAATTCAGATTAGTGAGCAATCCACTAAGTAATATGTGCTTCTATTGGATGAAACATGTGGTCTTTGTTTTCTGTTCGGAACATTTGACTGAACCATTGGTATGCCTGTGATGTGTGCTTACATGATACACATCTGTATGTATTTGCTAGCAGTATATGCGCCTATCTGAAGTTCCAGCAAATCTGCAATGTGGATTTCGCCTTGGTTACTTATGGTGCATAAATACATAGCATCATTGTTACTTCTGCTTGCCACAAGATCACATATAAAGTGCTCCACATTACATTAGCAAGCAATCCACTAGTAAGTACTAATATAAATGTGGGACCTGTATGTGTGCCCTTTTCGTAGTTGGATGGGGTATGTTTTCTTCTTCTGTAACATTTAGATGGGACACTCACATGTATGTCCTTCAACATTGGCATTGCAGGCAGCATGAGCTGACAATTGTCGTCGGCATGCACTTGATTGTGCATGCCTTGGCTTCTTCTCCAGCCATACTGCCAAGCACACTGCGTTTGCCATGCCGTTTGATCCGTCTTCGTTCTGCAACGAGATGAAGCAAACCAACCGACTCTTTTATCTTTATAAAGGGGAGCAAATCATATGGTGATTTTTTTGTGTTATCTTGCAACGAAATTGTATTAAGTGACGCGTACAAAGACGATGATCTCATAGATCGATCGTCATAGCAGTGTCTTGTTATGTTGCCCCCTCAGTTAATCCATGGTTAATCTTTTTTTTGAACGGTGCGTGAGAGTACTCTTGTTATGATCAAAGCTACACTCATTTATTTTTCTATCAGCTGTATTAGTGCTGTAGATGTCGATGATGCCAGCCAGTCGGTTTCGGCCGTAGTTTCGACGGAAATTTAACTGAAGCTTTAAGGCTGAAGCCACGCCGAATTCAGTCAGACAGATTATTTAGCGATGCCTCAGTTTGTGGAGCATTTGTTACACATGGACACATTTGGGTGTAATTATTGGCCAGGTCCTGGTGTTGCTGTGAGGTATTCTGATTTGTCACCACACGTTCCAGAAATGTGGTCAGGTCCTCTGCTGTCTATAGCAACTTCTGCGTGAAAATGATCCTCCAGTGAAAGCGGAATCACGCACGATGAGACCAGGAGATCCATCAGACCTCAACTTAGTTGTTCTCTGCTGTCTTAGCTGGATGACACATGGGACATACCTCACGGAGGACCCACATGGCAGCAGATCTGTGCCGGCACGTGATTGATTGGATCCGTTATCAGAGCATCTCCAGCCGTTCGCCCTCCCAGACGCTTGAAATATCGCCGCCTGGGGGTGAACCCGCGATAATCTTGGCGTGGGGCTGGTCGGGTTCCCAGCCATCGCCCCTAGGTCGCCCCCGACACCCTCTTTTTGAAAAGGAACTCGGCTAAACACGACACAAAATTCGTCCAAACTTGACGAATTTCATTCATATTTGTACAAAAACTTAAAAACATAAATTAAAACTAACTAAAACGACATTACTATGCCGTCGCCCGCCTTCTACATGCCGAGGAGCCAGTCGGTTTCGGCCGCAGTTTCGACAAAAATCTAACTAAAGCTATAAGGCTGAATCCACGCCAAATTCAGTCGGACAGATTATTTAGCGATGCCTCATTTTGTACAGCGTTTGTTATACATGGACACATTCGGGTGTAGTTACTGGCCTGGTCCTGGCATTGTTGTGAGGTATTCTGATTTGTCACCACATGTTCCAGAAACGTCGGTCAGGCCTTCTGCTGTCTGCTGAGTGGGGAAGTTTCAGATGGAGTTGCAATCAGAAAGATGCAGTGCCCAATCTTCAGAAGTAGTAGTAAGAAAATGATCCTCCAGTGAAAGCGAAATCACGCACGATGAGACAAGGAGATCCATCAGACCTCAACTTAGTTGTTCAATGTTTGTCTAAGCTGGATGACACATGGGACCATACCTCACGGAGGACCCACATGGCAGCAGCTCTGTGCCGGCACGTGATCGGTCGGATCCGTTATCAGGCCACTCTGCTCCCGGCGTCTATTTCTACAGCGTTTGGAGAGAGATGAAGAGTCCGTCAGTCAGACTCAGAGGTCGAGCCGTGGAGCAGATCTCGCGGCGGGGCTCCTCCCGGGGCTGGTACGTCCTGCCGGCCGCCGGCGACCTCCTCGTCGGTGAGTACGTGCAGCAGCCCGGGGAGGTTCCTGCAACAGTGCATCTGCAGGGGCCAAAGGCTGGATCTCGCAGAATCGTGAGGTATAATTCGTTTCTTCCTGATCTGGATCCGGTTAACTTCTTCGGCTAAACTCATGGGGGTGTGCATCCTCAGTGCAAATTACTGGTCATACACCATAGGTCTTCTTCTGTTCTAGGTCGTTCAATCCAACTCGTGCAAATTTTGGTTATCCCCAATAGATTTACAGTGCTTATTTGGTCGTTTAAGCTGCTCCTACGGTCTGCTCTAGTGAGTTCATTTGTTGCCAGATAACTGCCACACGCTTCTTTACATATCAGATGCATCTTGATTTCTTTGCCAACTAAACGGTCAAAAAGTTCATATACATAAGTTAGCGTCGGATGGTGGTCACAACTGTGTGTGGACTTAAAACAGATGCTAGTGCGGAAGAAATGAAGAGGATATTGTTATTTAGCCATTAATTACCATCTTAAGTGCAAATCATTTTTGATTCACTCTAGCTATGAATTGGTTGGTATATGATGTTTTTTTCCAAGGGGCCTGCTTATTTTTTGCCTTGATAAATATAGCTCATTATTCATTGTTATCTCCTCTTTATGAATAAATAGTATACTCATGTTGACTTGCCTGCCAACTAATTTGTTTCAGAATCTTCACATGCATAGGTACTTGAGAAAGGGAGGGGAATCAGAATTGTTGTGGAGGAAATGAAAATATCTTGTTATTTGGCTGCTACCAACCATGTTCTTTTAGACTGAACATTCCCATGGGCGTTTCTCTACGCAGCGAATATATTAGATCAAGCATCATATCATGGACACCATAAGACTTTTCTGCCTTGATAATGATGTCTACAGGTTGGACCCTGCTTTTGTTTATGAGCTCATTCAAGTAACTCTCCTAGCTCAAATGGGTCAATTTCACGTTTACATGATAGATGATACACAAATCTTCAGCCATCCATCTCCATATGAACCGGTCTCGCTTAATTTTGTAGTCTTCTGGATATATGCTTACATATAATAAATAATGTGAAGGTAGATCATAGAATGACAACATAATCTTTAGTCTTAAACAAATTATGGTAGGCTAGAGATAGAACACAATACGAACCACACACACACCGATGATATGGAAAGTAGCAAAGAAATAGTAAAAGAAGTTCTTGACTTGTAGATTATGTCAAAGTGATAACCTAGAGTCAAGCTTCTTTTACTACTAGTTTTGATCTACCTTGTCATCAATAGGATTAGTTATTATATCTAAGCATGTGTTTAGAAGATTAGAAAATTAAGCAAGGTCACTTGATATGTAAACGGATGGCCGAATATCATGAAGAACAAGAGATTAGTCTATTTGAGCTCGGTGGTAGAGTTACTCAATGAGATCATAAATAGAAGCATGATTGATCAATAGACATGAATGTTGATGAAGGCAATGAAAAAAAAAATCTTATGGTATACATGATATGATGATTGATCCCATATGTTTTTGCCAAGTGAAGAAAACCACTTGCATGGCAATGAGTGCAGATATGACCACCATCAGAAGAAGCAACAAAGCCAGAAGTGAGCTCTCTTGTATATCCATGTGCTATTGTTGATTCAGTGCCACGTATGTTGGGCGAGCATTTATGTTCTACATGTGTTAGATTTAGTATATTGTGCTGAGCATTTGCCATGGTGTTTTGATTTGTCTTCTGCAGCGACATGAATTCTCATTGTAACTGTACCCACTTATGCCTGAATACTGCTATTACTTCAGTTAGATTCAAGAAGCACCAAGTTTCTGTGGCGCCTCCTGCATTTTGCTAATGATGAACTTCCTTCTCCATTTCTTTCTTTTGCAAGGAAGAGTTATGTACTTATGATGTATGGCTGGCTGGTTAATTTTCCGTCAATTCAACAACCAGTTTGTAGGGCAGCCGCTGCAGTTTGCCCGTATGAACCATTAGTTATTACATATGTACTGATGTCTGGTTTGCTTGCTCTCCTGCATTCTTCATTACACTCCGTTGTTTGTAACAGCTTTATTTCAGTCTCGCAAACTAAAATGTCGCATTCTGTTTGTCCTTTGTTCTGAAGTTCCATCCTCTATTTGTCATTTTGATAAAATAAACAGGGAAGTCAGCAGTGCCATTTTGATGTACCCGCTTAGGACCTGTATTGAGTACACTTTTCTATTGGAGTACAACTGGAACTTGACTTGCCATTTCATCTTGTGGGTGCCTTCACTGTCATTCACTCTGTAGTGGAAGTATTGGCCCTCAACTGAATGATTGATGTGCTCTCAACTCAACTGGCTCTTCGATCTCTATACAGGGGTAGAAATCATGTGATGTTTTATTTGTCTATTTTGCGTCCAAATCGTATTGCGCCGCATACAAAGACCTGTCTACTAGCAACTTGATATGATAAATTCATAGAAGCATCTTGTTCAGTTGCTCCCTCATACTTATTCTTGTTAGCGTGTGATTCCTCTTGCCATGGTCAAGCTACGTTGATAGGCTGCTTTGACCGAGCTGTAGATGCCAATGATGCAAACTGAAGTCTGTTTAATTTGCACAAGAGAATGAGCATCAGTGAGTGACCATGGGCAAGGAATGATCATGCAATCCGAGTGCCTTCTTTCCAAGCGCCATTTTCTTCCTGGACACATGAGGAATTGATCTTAATTATCACAACAACTATATATACATGGATTGGGTGTCATGGTGGTGCGTGGTGCCTAATTTGATTAATCCCACAGACAGGTGTCAGCCTTTCTGTCTAACGCAAACTAATGCATCTGCTCAGAGGCATCTCTCTAGGTAATGCAAACTACTACTAAGCTGTTTATAACTGAACTAGTGCACATGCATGCTGAGAGGCATAGATCGGATCGTCTCAGGCACATAGCATTTCACAAGCGCCAAAGAAACGGCGGGAGTTTAATTAAATATTGCATGAGTGGAGTACTTAACTAGAGGTGCTCACACGTACAAATGGTCTCGATCAGGGAGCAAGCGAGGAACCTCTCCTCACATTTTTCTTAGGCTGGTCATAGTGGGAGTAACTTAGCAAGTAACATAACACATCCCAAGAAAAATTTGCTTACGTGGTATGTAGTTAATGAGGGGAGAGAAGGTTGGAGTAACATAATATGTTACTGTAACATAACACATATCAAGGCAAAATGAGTCTACATCTTAATAAATGCTGGCTTGCATGATACCAACTATATGTTACTTCCCACTATGAATGTAGTAACATAGACTAGTAACATATGCATGTTACTAGTTTAAGTTAGGCACAACAGCACGTCAGGAAAGTGCGCGCATGGAGACACGTGACGCCGTGTAATTTAACTGGTCACTGCAGTCGAAGCCGCATCCAAGGAAACTTTTCTCCCATCTCAAGATCGCATCGACCGACCTTCAGCCTTGTGAAATGACACTTGGTACCGTGTCTATCAGCTACTACCACCTGACTTTAACACACACAAATGGGTGTTAGTTAGTGTTGCACACATGGCTTAGGGAGCAGCAGGAATCTCTCCAATTTTTCTAAATCAACGCTAGCTTGGTGATTGGTGGGCCGGTATAATTAGTTTAACCCAGCCAGTTCAGTCCGAGCGGCATCTCCGAGGCCATTTTCTCCCGTCTCAAGTTTGCATCTGGGCCTTGTGAGATTATCATTAATTATCTACTACTCCCTCCGTCCCAAAATTTTTGCCTTAGATTTGTCTAAATACGGATGTATCAAATCATGTTTTAGTGTTAGATACATCGATATCTAGACAAATGTAAGACAAGAATTTTAGGACGGAGGGAGTACTACCACAGCCGCCGGGACCCAGCTGTCTGACAGGCCCGCAGGGCAGCCAGCCTACGCCATTATCTTTGTATCCAATCTTGGACCGTCATTAAATTAGAATTATGTACTCCCCAACTCTGGTTTCTATGCTAGTCTAGTTTCTCCTCTAGGACATGATAATTGCCCAGAGTGCCTCTGGAGCAACACCGTAGCACTTCCAACACTCTTGCACCAAAAACACCACGAGAGAGGACGAGGCATGGAGATCGCCATGGGGCCCATTGGCCCTCTCCTCCCGAAGCTCGGTGAGCTGCTCATCGGCGAGCTCACCTTGGAGAAACAAGTGAGGAAAGGCATCATTTCTCTCGTAACAGAGCTGAAATTGATGCATGTTGTCCTTAGCAAGGTGTCGAAAGTGCCGGCGGACCAGCTTGACGAGGGGGTCAAGATCTGGGCAGGAAATGTCAAGGAGTTGTCCTACCAAATGGAGGACATCGTTGATGCCTTCATGGTGTGTGTGGGAGATGGTGTTGAGTCCACCAACCCGAAGAACAGAGTCAAGAAGATACTCAAGAAGGTCAAAAGATTATTCAAGAACGGTAAGGATCTCCATCGAATCTCGGATGCTAGGGAAGAAGTGGTTCTTCAAGCTAAGCAGTTGGCCGAGCTGCGTCAAAGGTACGAGCAAGAGATGCGGGGCACTAGTGCTAATACTAGTGTTGACCCTCGCATGATGGCCTTGTACACAGATGTGACAGAGCTCGTCGGCATTTAAGAAACACGAGACAAGTTGATCAAAATGTTGACTGAAGATGATGATTGGTCGAAGCATCCGTTGAAGACAATATCTATTGTTGGATTTGGTGGGTTAGGCAAGACGACTCTTGCCAAAGCAGCATACGACAAGATCAAAGTGCAATTTGATTGTGGTGCTTTTGTCTCGGTTTCGCAAAACCCTGAAATGAAAAAGGTTTTGAAGGATATTCTCTATGGACTTGACAAGGTCAAGTACGAAAACATACATAATGCAGCGAGGGACGAAAAGTATCTCATAGACGATATAATTGAATTCCTTAATGACAAGAGGTACGTACGTATGCTTTTTTCCTCTTATACACACCGATTTCCATTTCATCTAGTAAAATAGTGACATCGTTTAATGCTAGTGCATATGAATCTTGATAGCATATTGTTAATTTATACTTTTCATGTAAATTCCTATAGTTACTATATAAATCATATAATGTAATAATTAGTGAGTGCATATTTTTAAGGTAATTGAAAACTTCTTATTCTAAGTCGACGATCTCGTTTATGTGTGTGTCTCTCCGTGTGTGGGGGGGGGGAGGAGGGGGGTGTTAATAGAAGTATCTGATTATACAATTTGGTTGAGTTTCTTAGAAGTAATTTATCCAAAGAAATATAACTATATATTGGTTTATTCTTCTCTTCATTGTATTGATTTATTAACTAATTATTAAATGCATTCATAAAGGTACCTCATCGTAATTGATGATATATGGAATGAAAAAGCATGGGAGTTAATTAAGTGTGCTTTCTCCAAGAAGAGCCCCGGAAGCCGACTAATCATGACAACCCGCATTGTTAGTGTCTCTGAAGCATGTTGCTCTTCTTAGGGTGATATTTACAGAATGGAACCCCTTTCCAATGATGTATCAAGAACACTCTTTTGTAGAAGAGTATTTTCACAAGAAGAAGGCTGCCCTCAAGAATTATTGCAAGTATCCGAAGAAATTTTGAAGAAATGTGGCGGTATACCGTTAGCTATTATTACTATAGCAAGTCTTCTAGCTAATAAGGGTCATATAAAAGCAAAGGATGAATGGTACGCTTTGCTTAGTTCCATTGGTCATGAACTCACAGAAGATCGTAGTTCGGAGCAGATGAAAAATATATTATTATTCAGCTACTATGATCTACCTTTGTATTTGAAACCGTGTTTATTATATCTAAGCATCTTCCCAGAAGACCACGAGATTATGAGAGTTAGATTGATATGGAGATGGATACCAGAAGGCTTTGATTATAGTGAAAAGCAAGATATTAGCTTATATGAGCTCGGTGACAGCTACTTCAATGAGCTAGTAAATAGAAGTATGATCCAACCCATAGGCATTGATGATGAAGATAAGGTAATGGCTTGTCGTGTACATGACATGGTGCTTGACCTCATATGCTCACTGTCAAGTGAAGAGAACTTTGTCACAATATTAGATGGCACCAGAAGAAAAATGCCTAACTCGGAGATCAAGGTTCGCAGATTGTCCATTCAAAATAGCAAGATAGATGTCGATACCACTAGGATGGAGCATATGAGATCTGTTACTGTTTTCACAAGTGATGTTGTTGGAAAAGTGTTGGATATTTCAAAATTTGAAGTTCTACGCGTGTTAGATTTAGAAGGCTGTCATGTCTCAGATGTTGGGTATGTGGGGAATCTGTTGCATTTGAGGTACTTGGGGCTAAAAGATAGTCATGTTAAGGACCTTCCCATGGAAACAGGGAAGCTGCAGTTTTTGTTTATCTTGGACTTAAGAGGTACTAAGATAGAAGCACTGCCATCGAGTGTTGTTCAGCTAAGGCGTTTGATGTGCTTGTATGTTGAGTATGGTATGAAGCTGCCATCTGGAATACGTAACCTGACTTCCCTAGAAGTGTTAGATCAGCTGAGATTATCTGACGCGGACCTTGATTTTGTGAAAGAATTGGGCCATCTGACGAAGCTCAGGGTGCTCCGGCTTGACTGTGATGATTTTGATGAGAGCCTGGGTAAAGCTTTGGAGGAATCCATTAGTAATATATACAAACTAGACAGTCTAGATGTAGATGTCTCTTGTGGACTCATCAATTGCCCGAGCGAAGATTGGGTGCCTCCTCCACAACTCCGTAGATTGGCCTTCGAGTCAATTGAAAGTTGGTTCGAGACATTGCCATCATGGATTAATCCTTCATCGCTTCTTCTCCTCTCCTATCTTGAAATAACGGTGTTTGAAGTGCGATCGGAGGACATCCAGCTTCTTGGCATCCTGCCTGCTCTTTGTGTTCTCTGAATGAGGGACCGTTCTCAGTTTGAAGGAGATGATGTGGTGGAAATGCCTGTGCTTTCCTCCGGTGCGTTATTCCGATGCGCAACAGAGTGTCACTTCCTTGGTATTGGTGCTGTGCCATCTATGTTTCCACAAGGAGCTGCGCCAAGGCTTAAACGCCTTGACTTCACCTTCCCAGTCGAGTGGATCTCCAGTGAAAACTTTGATTTGTGCATGCGTCACCTCCCGTCCCTCCAGCGAGTCGAGGTTGAAGTTATCGAGGAGGAAGCTAGCGGTGCGGAGGTGGATGAAGCGGAGGCTGCGCTGAGGGCCGCAGTGGAGGACCACCCCAACCGCCCCGCCCTGAACATCATCATGAGTAAATGGTTCGCACTCGTCCACGGCCGTGCTAACGTACATTTTGTTCCCGTCCCTTTTGTTTTCTCAACACGGTTAAATACTCATCTTCTTTCTTCCTTTTCCCTTTTTCTTTCAGGTAGAGGAGGGATTAATTTACCAGGTCCTGCACGCAGGTAGTACTACTTACTCCATCAATTAATTACTACTAGCGCCGAACTATTCTTTCATCATTCCTTTAGCCTGGCTAGTTCAATCAGGTTTCTAAAGCCTTAGCGTTACCGCGTATTTAAAGCATCACGAATATTGCAATGTGAATTGCGCTTTGGTTCAATCAGGTTTCACCACAAGTCTTGTAATTTATGCATGATACAAAATTACATGTAACATGATCAAAATGAACCGACAACCCAACAGTAATATTGATACATGTGCCTTTTTTCTCTACTTGGATGACCTCTGCTTTCTTGCTTTCTGAAACATTGAACTGAAGCATTTCTTTGTGCGTTTCTTTCAAATGGCACTGCAGGTGTCATAGACCTCCTGCAACAACTCCTCCTGTACTCTGCTGTTTTACATGTCACCCCTCTGCATCCAGATAAACCTCCTCATTCCGTCTGCTTATGTTTGGATTCTCTTCACGCTTCCGCGATTTTAAGAACCATTATGTTTGAGGGAACCCTGTGTGTTTCACCCTTGATAAACCATTAATTATGATGCACTGCTTGGCTGGTTTGCTTGCTCTCATTCTGCAATGTAGTGCTTTGTTTTGTTGGGAGCAGGTCAATGTTTACTGCTAGACTCGTAAACTATGATGTCCGATTGTTTTGGAAATAAACAGGCTTGTATTAAGAACATCTTTGTATTGGTGTAGAACTGGAATTTGAATTGCTCTTGCATACTACGTGTGCCTTCGCTGTCATCCAGTAGTACTCTGTAAGATTATTGGCCCTGAACTGATGCAATGATTTATGGATGATTACTTCTATACATGGAGCAAATCATAAGATTTTTCTTGTTTGTGATGATGCAAATCATACGATGTAATACACATCAAGTCCCGCTTATTACCAACTGAATAAGTTCACGTACTGATATTCTTGTTATGTAGCCCCCATCAGACCCGAAGTCCTATTCTGTGCTCGAGCACATGTTTTTTTTTTGAGACAATCGTCGCCAGGCTTTATTCAGAAATCAGAATGTTTACAGGTAAAAAGGCCAGATCCCCGGGTTGGCCCAACCAAACATGGCGTCCAAAACCGAGTTTTAAAACATGCCTAGCGAGATTTTGAGCCTCGAAATTTGAGCTCCTATACTCATAAGCTATATTACAAGAATTAAACAGCCTAGAACGATAAAAAATTTCTTGAATAATAGCCCCATACTCCGAATTGGAGTTCTTCTCAAGGATATCTGTGACCACCGTCTTGCAGTCCGATGCAATATGAATCCTGTCGATGTATAAGTCTTGTGCCAGTACTTGACCTCCCGGATCGCCATAGCTTCCAAAGTGGACGCTTCTGATATGAACTTTACCTTGCAAGCAGAAGCTCCCAGGAAATTGCTCTCCCCGTCACGACACACAGCCGTAACCACACCAAAAGATCGATCTGTCGCTACAGCCGCGTCCGTGTTTATCTTCACATATCCCCCAGGAGGAGGCACCCACGCCGCTGGTCGAGCGGCCTTCCTTGACCGAGCTGGCATATGTTTGTTATGTTTGTCCATAATCTGAATATCTCTAAGAAAATTGTTGACAAAACAGTTAGTCGCGAACGGGCTCTCATAAATATCTTCATGTACTACTCTTCGTCGTGCTCGCCAGATTGACCACAATGTTACTACTACTCGAGTAAAGTCCTCATGCAATAACGCATCATGTGCTCGCGGTATCGTCGTCGTTCAATCTTCTCGAGATCGTGGACCCATCACGTGAAGGCCCAGGTATTCGTTTCTTTATCAGGGTCGATGGCCCACGTCACAGACGAGCCCGTCAGTCACGTTTTGACCGCTCTGACGGAAGCACATGTTATGGGCCGTCAAATCCAAGATTCTGGACGAAAGGCAACGTTGGAGCCCATTTATTGTTCGCCGCCGTCGCACCCACCAATCTAAGGCATGCAATGAGGCTTTGGCGCTGGCTCAGGACCTAAATCTTTCACGTATGGTTATAGCCTCCGACTGCATGGAAGTGGTGAGCAAGATCGACACGGATGCAGCGACCCATTATGCACCAATCTTGCAGGAAATTTCGGCCAGAAGAAAGGAGTTCAACTACGTCAAGTTCAAGTTTGAACATAGAGAGAATAATTTTGAAGCACACGCTCTTGCGAAAGCTGCATGTTCGCTTCCAGTAGGTCGTCATATTTGGCTAGGGACAGTGCCAGACATTATTTGTATTCCATTTACTATAACTCCTTAATAAAGTCCCTAGTTACCCGTCAAAAAAAAAAAAAAATCTAAGTCTGCTGAATTCCCTCAAAAAAAAAAAAAATCTAGACTGCTGAATACACGAATGAAGCGGCCAATACGTTCAGGTCTCCCTCTGCAACGCTTATCTGTACGTAGGCATCCATTTTTCCTGCTCATGTTGTTCAAGATTTGAACTCGTGCATCTGCCTCGTCCGCCGTATAAGAATTTTGGAGTAGGCACCTGTTTGTAGACAGCTAAATGCAATATGCAATGAACTGTCGGGGCCATTCAGCTACAACTACAGTCTTTCAAATTACCCAACAAACTCTAATACCAAAAACAAAATTCTGGAGGTATAACCATCAACGCCCACCCACATCATAATTCTCCAGATCGAAACCCAGCCCAGCTCACAGCAGATTCAGTACAGATTATTCGGACCACAATCTATTTATTCAGATTAGTTCCACACAGGAAGCATCAAGAAATACATTCAGACACACTTGGGTTTCAATACATTCAGACTGGGTTGTATTCAGACTAGTTCCACACAGGAAGTATCAAGAAATACATTCACACACACTTGTGGATCAATACATTCAGACTAGTTTGAAAATTTTCGTACACATACACCATTTATCCTAACCATCCAGCTACTGTCGGAGGTACATCCCTATTTTTGCATTCAACTCTCTTTCAAACATAGCTCTGCTCCTTTGTTGCAATTGTTCCACCGGTGATCTTCGACTTCATAGTTCTTGCATCAAGCGCGTCTTCTAGCCTGCTTTACTACATCTCCCCTGTCTAGGCACGTAGTCCTTTTGTGTCCCAATCGCAGGCAAATGGTGTAGAATCTGGCCTCTTGCTCAACACTTCGTAAGGCGCTTTCTCTCTGCTGGTCGTATGCCTGCCCATCTCCTTCCTATTCGCCAATGGCAAAAGTCCTACCGATCTGTTCCCAGACTCATTTGCTGAATTAACATAATTGCCAAGGCTATTTGTCCTTTGTCTCCAGCAAAGACAAGTGCCCCTTCAGTCTGAAAATCTGGTTCACGACATCACCGTTTTCGTCAATCCTGTCTTCCAGTCCAAGCTCATCCCTAATCTCCGCAAAAGGCAGCATTTCCACCATGCAGTCCTTGAAACCAGAAATCAGACGATCATAAGCCTTCTCCAGAGCAGTAGTCCGGTTAGGACATGGTGTCCTTCCCCGTGCAGCAGCACATGTCCCCACTCTGCAACCAAGAAAATCCCACAAACAGGTATGAGTATCATGGATAGTTTTACAGACAATATTAGCAAACATTTGCAAGCATCCTGCTCTTCTACTTTTGGTTTAGCTGCAGAATCAACATAGTCAAATCACACCTTGCACAACTTTGTTACTAACAATTTCCCGATTCCACACACTAGTGGCAACATGTTAATTACTTCAAAGTTCAAACCACAAAATCATCTAATGTCCCTGCCCAACTTATTCTAGTCCTGAATTTCTGAAGCCTGTACTAATAGATGAGTCAGCCCTGCATCCATATTTACAGGGCCACACACCTAGCAGTCCAGTCAGTACCAACATAGGCACCCACTTCCTTTCACAATTTGCATGCTCAGATTGTTTCAAACCATGCCATCATAATTTGGTCGCACAAATTTTGTGGTTCTGCCGAACTGACATACATTCTTTTCCACCTAGGAGCTCTAAGGTAGATCTTTCCAATAGAGTGCTCCGGCGCTCTCGGCGACCGTTCTCGGCCTGCATCCGCAGCCCCTCCACCATAGGCGCGACCCTGGGCGGGTAGTATCGTGGCTGCATCGGAATATCGATGTCGCTCACCTCTTCCAGCACGGTGGTCCTAGCCGGCACCCAGATTGGAAACAGAACTTTCATCTTAGCGAGCACCATCCAAATCACGCACAGAAAATACAAAAGAATGGGCAGATTGCTCACAACTTAATCGTTGCATAAGGAACTGTATTTTTCGCCGTTCCGATCGCGCACGAGAATCGCCGCTAAGCTCCGCCGCCCCGCAAGTGACTAATCCAGGCGGCGGAGGTGCGAGACAACCCTAGCGAGCTCACCATCCCTGCATTTACTCGGTCCCTATCCCGGTAACCAGAAAGCAAGTTTCCCGGGCCACGGATCGGGAAGGACATGACGTTATGTGCCACGGCTCTGCTTCGATCCATCCACGACGTTCTAGCTCCGTCACAAACACGGCGCACGTGACATGGCCCACGAAGTGGATCCCATCGTATCCCGTTGCTATAACGAACAGCCCAGATAACGAGTCCATTTGCGCTCGAGCTCAATAACTCCGCGTCCCCATCAGACTTGCTTTCGTCTGTCGCGGTTGAGCTACAAGTGTTCGTTTGTTTCTGCTAGTATTCCACTGCAATAAGTAGCCAGCTCCGGCCAAGAATGCAGCCGAGACCCGATGAGGTTGTTTCGACAGAAATCCAACCGAAGCTGAAATCCTGAAACCCAGTTCAACACCAAAACAGAGGCAGTATTTTTTCTGTCTAGTGCTTTTTGTAGATTGTCACGTACTGGGCTACTAATTCTCGGCCCCGTCGAAACGCTGCGAGTTAGTTACTTTTGTCCGCTCCTGAGTTAAAAAATAGGTTGTGCTAAAACTCAGTCGACTGAGTTTTTATGAAGTCTCAGTCGAATCCTTTTACCGCTAGATTTTTGTGTTGCTTTATGATTTGTGCAGCCCTATTGACTTGTAAAGGAGCCCACGTAGAGGACGAACTGGGTGGGCTGCGTTTTTGTCCTTTTTTTTTTCTGTCGGGGCAGACTTTGGACGGTGGGCTGGAAAAGACAATTTTTTCTTTTGTTTGTTGGGCTTTATTCTGACGGGTCAGCTTCTATTTTCTTATTCTTGAACGGACATATATATACATTGAAGTGTCTTGTGTCGGTATTAGGAGCAGTATGAAGCATTTAGCTTACAAGCCTTATAAATTACTATTATTATTACCTTTCTATTTTTTATTTTATTTTCCATTTTTGGGCTTATACCGGATTGTTAAACTAAGATTTAGGCAAGTCCAAATCGACTTTTTGGCCGTCAGATTTCCCTATGCTTGTCTTTGTATTAAAATTGAAATGTTTTAGGTGTGCGACCAACCATTTCATTTTCTCCTTTTTTTTTGTTTCTCTCATGTCCGGGTATGCGCTATGGGCTGAGCTTTAGCGGTTATTTTTCTTGTCTAGTTTTGGATTTTCCCTTTTTGTTTTTTAGGCTGCAATTTTTCAGCAAGGGAAACAAACCGTTTGAAGAGGGAGGGGAATCGCTTGAGAACTATCGGGAGCAACCATTTTGTATCACCATTATACTTTCTTTTGTTTTGTAAGTGTGTAATGTTTTTTGTCTATGTTTCTTGTGATGATGATTTTTATTTTTGCATTTTGTATTTTCACCCTTCTCTTGCTTTGCTTTTTTATTTATCTTTTTATTGTTCTTAAAACTTTTTTGCACCTTTTTTTATTAAACAACTTTGGGGGCGGGGGAGGAGTGCAATTGCATGTCCGCCATTTAGCATACAACTGCAAGTGTCGTGCCCGACTGTAACTATGTGGTATTTTGTTAGGTGGGTTAATTATATGTCTGCCACCAGGCATGCAACTGCAAATGTCACCCTCGATTGCATCTCTATTTTTCTGTGTGGGAGGGGCAGTTGCATGTTTGCCACCAGGCATGCAACTGCAAGTGTCGCCCTTGTACATGGATTTTTTGTTTATTTGTATGTTGCCTGTTCTTTTTTGTACATGGATTTTTTGTTTATTTGTATGTTGCTTGTTCTTTTTTGTATTTTTTTGTTTCAGTCATGTATTACCCAGGAATATATTTTTGTAAGGTTGACAGAAAAACGGTTGCCTTTTCTTTTTATTTGTCACAAAAACTCTTGTTCCCCTTACGTACAACTAGAATTATCGGAATCCATGCAACTACGAGGGTGCAACACGTATGCAATTGCATGCATCCAAAACTACGTGCAACTCAAGGGGTAAAACGTGTCCGCAACTATGGCGAGACTTGTGTGGCGATAAGATCGAAACACGCATAATATGGGGAACTTTATTATTTAAATTTATTTTATTTTATAGTTTTTGTACTTTCTTTTTCCCATCCACATGGAAGTCGACATCCAGTGGGATATTCAATTTTCTTTTGTTTTTCATGCAATTTGCCCCGTCATGAGGTGTTTCTTTCTTTCTTTTTATTGCTCTTTTCAAACCTTTTTCTTGCTACCTTTTTTATTTTCAATTTTTTATTAAATAACCGTTTCACTTTTGAAATTGGAAATGTCGCCATCTGGTTGCACAATCGGCCCCGGCTGCAGCTACATGTCTTCAACATGATCGTAACTCTGTGGTGTTTTTGTTGGGGAGGGAGTACCTAGCAAGGGTCACCCCTAGGTACAGCTGCACATATCAGAAGATGTGGCAGTTGCATGTCTACCACTAGGCACACAACTCCAAGTGTCCGCCAACTAAAACCCTATGATGTTCCATCGGGAGGACAGTTGCATGCTTGGAACTAGCATGCAATTGCAAGTGTCTTGTCCTGACTGTAACTGCAAGTCTTCAACGCAATTGCAACTCTGTATTGTTTTGTCGGGGAGGGACAATTGCATGTTTGATACTAGCCATGTAACTGCAAGTATCGCCTCATAATGCAACTATGTGTTGTTTTGTGAGGGGGTGGGTGAGTGTGGAGTTACATGTATACAACCAGGCACACAACTCTGATTGTCGTGCCCCCTCTGCAACTGCATGTCTTGTAACCCGACCGCAAGTGGACTTTTTTCTGTCAGAGGGGGCGGGCTAGTTGCACGCCCGACAACAGCCCCGCGGCCGCCGCACCCAACCGCAACTGCATGTCTCCCAACATGGTTGCAACTTGCCCTTTGTTTTGATGGAGGGGGCAGGCCAGTTGCATGTCCAACACTAGGCATGTAACTGCAAGTGTCGCACCCGACCGCAACTGCATGTCTTCTAGCCCGACCAAGAATCGAACTTTTTGTTACGCCGGAGGGCGTCGTTAGAGGGGCGGGCCAGTTGCACGCCCGACAACAGCCCCGCAGCTGCAAGCGCCGCACCTAACCGCAAATGCATGTCTCCCAACATGGTTGCAACTTGCCCTTTGTTTTGATGGAGGGGGCATGCCAGTTGCATGTCCGACACTAGGCATGTAACTGCAAGTGTCGCACCCGACCGCAACTGCATGTCTTCTAGCTCGACCGCAACTGAACTTTTTTGTTCTGTCAGAGGGGGCGTCGTTAGAGGGGACGGGCCAGTTGCAAGCACGACAACATCCCCGCAACTGCAAGCGCCGCACCCGCCAAAATTGCATGTCCCCCAACATGGTTGCAACTAGATCTTTGTTTTGTCGGTAGGGGAGGCGGGAGAGGGGGCGGGCCAGTTGGATGTCCGACACTAGGAATGCAACTGCAGGTGTCGCACCCGACCGCAACTGCATGTCTTGTAACCCGACCGCAACTAGACTTTTTTGTTCTGTCGGAGGGGCACCGCTAGAGGGGGCGGGCCAGTTGCAAGCCCGACAACAGCCCGCAACTGTAAGTGCCGCACCCGACCGCAACTGCATGTCCCCCAACATGGTTGTAACTTGGCCTTTGTTTTGTCGGAGGGGGCGACGGGAGATGGGGCGGGCCAGTTGCATGTTCGATACTAGGCATGCAACTGCAAGTGTCGCACCCGACCGCAACTGCATGTCTTCTAGCCCGACCGCAGCTGAACTTTTTTGTTCTGTCAGAGGGGGCGCCGTTAGAAGGGGCGGCCCAATTGCAAGCCCGACAACATCCCCGCAACTGCAAGCGCCGCACCCGCCAAAATTGCATGTCCCCCAACATGCTTGCAACTAGACCTTTGTTTTGTTGGTAGGGGAGGCGGGAGAGGGGGCGGGCCAGTTGCATGTCCTACACTAGGCACGCAATTGCAAGAGCCACACCTGACCGCATGTCCCCCAACATAGTTGCAACTGGACCTTTGTTTTGCCGGAGGGGGCGGTGGGAGAGGGGGCGGGCCAGTTGCATCTCCGACACTAGTTGCACATCCTCCCATGCACAACCACATATGTGTAGTCTGCATGTAATTGCAAGTGACACCACCCGAGCAAAACTAGGGTGTGTGAGGGGCGGGCGGTTGGTTGCTTGGGCAGATCGATATGATGGGTTTATTTTTAACTTTTTTGTTTTCTACTTTCTATTTTTTGTTTTTGTGTTTTTCCTTTTCTTATTAGTGATGTCTAGGATTTTTATTTTAAATAACGCCACTCAACTTGCACACCCATGGACCGCGCAGTTGCCTGTACTCTGGCCATGCCCATCCATGTACAACTTAATATATTTTTATTTTTATAAGATAGTGCCACTGGTTATGCATGTGCCAGCCACATGTCAATCGTCCACGCGCAATTGCATGCTCGTCATTTCTATGCAACCTTTTTTCTCAAAATAGTGTCATCTGATCGCTCACACGTTGATCACACACAATTGCATGTCCGTCATCCGTGTGTAACTTATTATTTTATTTAAAATATATTTTATTTTCGCACGGATCACCTAAAACTAGTGATATACACTAAGAAAGAAGTAGATGGTCCCAAACTAGGCATATGCAACATTAGTCTTGTTCCAAATTACATTTTTGTTGATCAGAGAGTGACCTTCAGTTTTCTACTAACTGCTTCCCCTTTTTAGCAGTTTTTACGACATGCACCAGGAAGCTCTTTTTTAGTTCAACCAGAGATGTTCTCTAATTTATTTTTCCATTTTTTGTGTCAAAATTATGTGCTCAAGTAATACAAACACACTATTTTTTTTATGCATTATGTCATGTTTCATGGGGACGCACTCCACGCCGGGCAGCGTTGACACAGACACTGATATATTTTACAAAAAAAAAGTAACCAACCAAGCAGGAGACTAGACAGCCCAGCACACTTAAGAAAAATAGGCACCGGAAAAGAAGACAGCCCAGCACGAGACAAGCTTTTGGGAGGACAAAACAAAGGGAAAGCAGCCCACCTAAGAAAAGCCTCGTACACACACAGCGGAACGAACACGAAAACCAATCAATCGACACAGGCCTATACTTACGATGCTGACGTCAGTCGACTGAGACTTCGTGAAGTCTCAGTCGACTGAGTCCTAGCTAAACCCTTAAAAAATACTATCCCGGCAAAAAAAAAGAGAGTTAAAAACTACCAGTCAGAAATTCAGATTTAGCACCACATTCAGTTTCCTTGTGATGCGATGAATTGTTTCTGTCCCCTCGATCAGATGATGCATGCTTTGTGCGATTGTGAGTGCCTTGTGTTGACCCCGGAATGTGATCGATGGATTCAGATTTCAGGAGGATGTACAGCAACGTGGTACGCTGCTTTATTGGCTCTATTTGAGAGTCGAGTTTCGTCAGCATTCAGTTTGATCTTCTGAATTTTCGTCACCTTCTGTTTGTATTCCTTTCTCACTGGGTTTCCTTGCATTTTGTCCAGCTTACAATCTCTATCATCTTTCTCTTTGTGTAGAGCTGGAACTTCCTTTAACTAGGATAAGGCGAGAGGATGATGTCATCCAGTTGTCTGTTATTTTACAACTGTTTATTATCAGTAATGACAGCATCAGCAAATAATATGACAGCATATAGTTATCCCTGAGACCTCAACTTCGTCTTAGTCGTTCATGTTTTTGCCTAAGTTACAGTAACTGGGTGAAACATGGGACCATGGGCGGCGTCTATGTGCGTGCACGTGACGACGGCCTTTGCTCCCGACGATTATTTCTACCGCGTTTGCAGACAGGCAGAGTCAGTTAGAGAGAGAGAGAGAGAGAGAGAGAGAGAGAGGCCGAGCCGCAGAGTGGATCTCGCGGATGGGGCTCCGCCGGCCGCCGGCCCGGGTCTCAGGCCGGGCTCCTCCTAGGGCAGGTAGGTCCTGCCGACCACCGGCGACCTTCTTGCCGATGAGCATGTGCAGCCAGTGGCGGATCCAGAATATCAAGTTTGCGTGTTCAATTTTTTTTTTCACCCTAACTTCGTTTTTTTTGCCGTCCCAGCCTATCGTTAGCCTTCAAAAATTCATTTGTTCCTTTTTACTAACTAGTAGAGTGGCCCGCCCGATGTGTGGGCCAGTGTTTTTAATCATTTGTCATATCTTTTAAAATATTAACTCTTTATATGTGACTGAAAGTTTTTATATTTTATAAGTTATTTCAGTTTGATTACTACTACTAAACATTAAAATGATCCTGGAGAGCTATAGTAATTTAAATACAGAATCTACTAATTTTTTAATTGACATTTAGTTATGTTATATCCTTTTGAATTTGGAAATGTATTTAGCAGTAAGAACAATTCTACGTCAAATTGCCACATTAACAGATCTTGAAGTTGTCCCAACTTTTATTGCTTAGAGATTTTAGATCTTGTGAGATGCTAAATACCAATAGAATCTTAACAAATATATGTAGAAGCTACAAAAGTGTGAAACACAAAAGAGAATTTTATTTTTCTCAAATATATTTTTATGTGTATTTTATTTTTCAAACAGATTTTATATTTTTCATGTACATATAAAACATTATTACACCTTTTTCAAATACATCATAACTTTTTTGTTGTTTACTTGTTTTCCCAGAACTTTTACATTTTTTTTCATACACCAGGCACATTTTTTACATGTGTTAACAGTTTTAAACACATGATTAACATCTTTTAGAAATATATATATTTTGATGTCTATTATTTTTAGTACGCTTTGTACATTTTTCGTATACATCTGGAATATTTTTATAGTCATTTAACATTTTTGAATATACGTGTTTGAACATTTGTTTGAATAGGTGTTAACCATTTTTTCAGATATGTGTTAACATTTTTACATACTTGATTGACATTTTTAAATGTGTGATAAACACCTTAAAAATGAAAGGAAAAGAACGAAAAGGAAAATGAAAAATTACGAACTATTCAGAGATATTGTGAATGTTTGTTTCAAAAGGCCAATTAATAGATTTTTGTAGTGACCTTTTTTCCTTTTGATAGAACGACTATGCTACAATAACGCATATGTGCTCTAATTCTTATCCTTGTTTCACGGCTCCAGGCTTTTTCAATCTGTTTTTGCCCAGGATTTTTGAGGAGACTCTACGGACATGGACGCAAAACCGAACTCGGTATCACGTTGCCAGTTGCAAGTAGTAGATCAATCCAATTGATCAATCAAGTTGGATAGCCAGCTTCTACGTCGGATTATGAACATTGGCGATGGAATAAATACATCATCTGAAGGTGAGGAGTTGAAAAAAAAATTTTACCACTGAAAACAGCATATGATCTTAAAAACAATCATGGAAAACAATGAACAAATATGACCAAATAGTTCAATTAGGAGAGATTGCGCTTATCTAACTTGGCATGCCTATAACCTACAAAGATCGATCTCATTTTTTCGCGCCTCCTGCATGACATTTGACAAATTCCACAAAAATATTTGCTATCCCGTTTTCAAACAAATGCCACGCACATATGTACTATTTGAGCGTTAATAAAGGAAGAGGAAAAGGCTCTCTAGAAGCATATGAAAGTGGGATCATGAATAGTACTCCCTCTGTTGACTATTATAAGATGTTTTGGATATTTCAATATAGACTACATATAAACTAAAATGAGTGAACAACCACACTAAAATGTGTCCGTATACATCTGATTGAGGAAAAAGTCAGAACATCTTATAATAGTGATTGTGGGAGTAGTTCTGAGTACTACTATAATGTTTTCGCAACATAAGTGACATACATGGAAGCTCCAAAACACAAAATGACAGGCATAATACGTAATATTTTATTTCTCAAGATATTGTACTTAAAAAAATGCATAACTCGAGAAAAATTACTTGGTTCTAGACTGAAATAGATGGTGTAAGAACAATGCACGGTATAGAGCACGTTTTGAAATCGCAAGAAGTATATGTGCGTGCATGACACTATTTGGGTAAAATATTGTTCGCACGCATCTTTGTTGTTTTGCCAAGGGGAAAAACTTTTCTGTCGAAGGTTGCACAGAAACATGCATGATCATCAGGAACATAATACATCACAAAAGAAAGAGAATACTTGATTACACCTAAATGAGCCTAATCAGTATCATGTGGCCACATATATAGATGAGCTATTGTAAGTGTCCAACGAAAGAGCATGAGACCTGGAACAACACAACTTGGCTGAGTGAACCATTAAAAAGGCGGAACATCAGAGTGACTTGCAGTGTTTAACTTATAATACATGACCATTCTCTCACCACCAAAGTCACGTGAGTTGTTGGATAATTCTACTTGAACTTCATCTGCTTCTAGAGCAATAGATGTGAGCAGGGGTGGAGCTTCGTTGGGGCAGACCTGGGCCATGGCCCGCCCAGGATTTTGGCTGACTTCTTAATATATATGCTTAACGGAAAATGTTAACGCCTACATGTGTGGGCGTTCACCATCTCGACCACACGCAAGCATCTTCGTTGGCAACTTTGTGCACGAATCTTGGAACAAACCGGCCGGTTTTCTGCGCCACGTAGGACGAGGCGCGTGTGCGGTGTGCGAGTCGGGTCGCCCGCACGTTGGTTGCCATCCCGCGGTCAGAGGTTGCCACCCGGAGGCGTGCGGTGGAACCGCTATGCGCCCGCACGCCACGCTCTGACCGCGGTTGACGTCAAACACGTCGCACACCTCTGCCCCCTCTCCATCACGGTTCCATTTATTCAGCCGCACCGCGATTATCGGCACAACCCACTCGCATTTCAAACCACTTTGGAGGAGAAGGCGAGGGAGAAAGCGGCAATGAGGCGGAAGAATCGACGGTGTTCGCGGCCGTCGGTGGTGCTCGCCGGAACGGAGCGGCTGCGCCGGAGCGCCTGCGGGTTGAAGGTAATGCTCGCTACAACTCTCGCAACCCCTTCCTGCATTTTCCCCCCTTCCCTCCCTGTTTGATTCCTCGATCGAGATTCGTAGAGATTCAGGCGATTCTGCGATGCGTCGGCGTTCCCGCCGGCGCCGAAGTCGTCTGCTAGCCGTTTTTGGTGGCACTGGGCAGTTTTGTCGCCGCCGCCGCGGCGGCATCGTCGGTGTGGTTATGCTTGTTCGGAGGCACGCACTAGTCTTGCCTATGGATTGGGCAGGTGTCTCCCGGGTTGTTTGATGCGCATTGGTTCGAATTTGTGTTTGCAGTCAGTTCGGGGGTGAACTTTGAGGGTGAATTTGAGGTCGCTGTAGTTGCCATTGAACCCTAGATCTAGTTTGTTGGGTTTTGAAATTGTAGTATGAGGCGAACTTGGTAGTTTGATTAACTATCATGATTGTATGGCAAACTAACTTCCTGAACAAATATGATAGTTGCCACAAACGTGTTTTCCCATGCGGCAACAAATTACTGAAATGACTGTGATAGTTGCCACAAATAAGCTTTCCCATGCGGCAACTATTTTATTGAATGACTGTGATAGTTGCCACACACACGCTCTTCCATGTGGCAACTAAATTTGCTGAATTACTGTGATAGTAGCCACAAACATGCTTTTTCATTGTGGCAACTAATTTTTCTGAATGATTTGTGATAATTGCCACACTGTGATAGTTGCCACAATCGGTAGTCAATGCAGTTTCAGCAGCCAACTGCATTGGACGGCAACTAATGTGCACATCAAGTGTTCCTGTTGCCACTTGGATAGTATATTCATGTGGCAAATAGAATGTGAACACACTGTCTGTTGCCATACTGCAGATAGGACAGTGTGGCAAATTGGCCGCATAATGTGGCAACCAAATTTGCATATCAATTGTGTCAGATGCCATACATATGCTTTGCATGTGGCAAGTTTTTGGCTGACCACATCATGTCTGTTGCCATGGCTACAGTCATTACAATGTGGCAAATTCATTGTACTGCAGGCGCAATTTTTTTGTTTTTGCCACAACGACTTTGTGATATATGAACACACTGTGGCAATTTTTCAGGTTCTTGATTAGATGTGGTTTCATCGCTTTGTTGTAGTATGTGTTGCATTTCAGCACGGCAATTTCACCCTAGCACATTTCTGCCGCTGTGGCAGTTATCTCTGTGGCAATTTTTTCAGGTTCTTGATTAGATGCTTACCTATTGCATTTACATTTCCACCATGACAATTTGGTCTGTTCCTATCTCAGCAGAATGGCTCGTGGCGATCATCAAAATGATGATGATGATTTCATGGATCCACCACAGCGTAATCGGGCAACTGCACGGAGAAAAGAGGGTGATGAGGTAAATGTCCACACATCCCTCCTCCTCCTGCTTTATGTTACTGGTTGACACCTCGAGCTTGCAGTCGTCTGACACGAACTAAAATTTCATGACATTGCAAAACATGGCAACAACTGATCACTTTTTTGCAAAACATGGCAACAACTGATCACTTTTTGTCTGTTTTTTGCAGAAGAAGAAACGTATTCGCAACAGAGCCTCCCAAGAACGACTGACTGCGTTGACTGACAGATTCACCGACGATCAGAAGGGAGCTGCTGCTGAGATGGGTATGCAGGCTATGATGGATGTCCGGTGCACGAACCTTGTCAACCCTGTATGCGACTGGCTTGGTGAGATCTACGACCCCGCCTCCAGGGAATTCGTGATTCCGGGACGTGGAAGACTACCGTTGAACGAGGAATCTGTGTTCTGCACTTTGGGTGTGCCTCGTGGACATATCAAAGTCCCGTACGAGGTCAATAATGAGATCGAGGAAGCGCTGTTCCCCCGTTTGTTTCCTGGGTTGGAATCCATGCCGAACACGTCTGCAGTGGCAGATTCGCTGCAGGCCATGACGACGCATGGAGATGTTTTCAAGATGAAGCTACTCATGTACCTCATCTCAGCTGTTTTCGCGCCGACCACTTCTCTTCGCCCAAGCAACAAATGCTTCCCCATCCTGGTGAATGATCCATCTTTACTACTTTATTTTCCTTCAATCTTTTGGCTCCGATGTCATGTGTCAAGCTAATGACTGCCAGTGTTTTTCGAATGTTTTTTTCCATTTGATTTCTGATGCGGCAACCTTTTTTGTCCTGAAATTTTGTGTGGTGCAGGCGGATCTGGAAAATGTGAAGAACATGAATTGGTGTAAGTTTATCGCCGACTTCCTGCACGATGCATTCTCAAGCAAGATGTACCAAAAGGGTTGTCGACTGCATTTAATGGTATTTTTTTACCAGTTCTTTCTGTGAACACTGTTTTTAAGAGGTAATATCACTGGCGGTCATACAACTTGTGTTGAATGTGCAGTTTAGTGCTAGAACTATCAAAATACGTTTTTCTGGTCATACAACTTGCATTTAGGTGCACATACGGTCATTCCCTCCGTATCCGTCGCTGGCGTGGCATGCCACGTATGCACGGGGCCACTGTCAGTGAGCGAAAAACGTCCTGAAGCAACATGCGCATGGTAAACTTGCACGAACGCCCCCCCAACTTGTTACTATGTGCGCAAAAAAAAAACCAAAATCGTTGGCCTATCAGTTTGACTCCCTGCCGCTTCGTCTCTCGATCATACAGAGGCGGGGGCGGAGGAGCCGACGCGTCACGGCGGCCGTCAGACGAGGAGATGAGTGAACCGCGCCGTTGACGTCCGGGCGAAGAAGCGCCGCCGTATGGTACGCCTGCCCCCTCGCTGGTCTCCGCCATCTTGGTTTTTCCTCTGCTCGTCGCCATCTTCTTTTGTGCTGCCGTCTTTCGTTGTGCCAAGTTAGGTCGTTGTCTGCCCCCTTAGGGTTCTTGACAGATGTTCGATCGCGCTAGGGTTCAGCTCCCCTGTAGCCATTAGATTTCGAGGGTGAAACTCCCCTGTTTGCAAATCAACCTAGGGTTTAGGAAGGGGTTATGAAAGGAAGCAGTTTTTTGTGTGTAAAAGTATGATAAATTCGTTGTTTTCGCTATGGTTTATGATATGATCCTGTTTGGTTGGATTATGTAGCTGAAATTGTGTGATGTTTCCGAGATGCAAATAATGCTGTTTGTACTCTGAATTTCTGAAAAAAAATGTAATAAACTGATTTTTTTTGACACTAAAGGTGTGTACTCTGAATTTGGCACTTAAATTGCTATGTCAAGTATGTGTGCTGTACTTGTAAGGAGCATTAGGTGAATATGTTAACTGAATGTCAAGTATGTGTGTTGTACTTGTAAGGAGAATTAGGTGAATATGTTAACTGAATGTTAAGTATGTGTGCTGTACTTGTAAGGATAATTAGGTGAATATGTTAACTGAATGTCCATGATTCCCGCTCATCTGACACTGATTCCAAGCGCGTGCGTGGTGGCACTCCTGTGTCCACGACAGAAGCGGCCGAGGCGGCAGTTCACAATGATATGCCATCTACAGGTGAGAGTCCTGGCACAACAGCTCCAGCTCCTGTCGGTGCAGATACTGCTAAGGCGACTGTTTCGCGTGCTGGTCTTCCACCTAGGCGTCGTAGCCCCCGCAAGCAACCAACAGACATACCCAACGCACCGGCTGTAGCTAGGAGCAGGAGAGACGAGTCTGGTTATGTTCCTGCGTCCACACTGTTCCCGCCACCTGCCAAAAGCAATGTGATGGAGAAACCGGAAGACCGGAGCACAACTGATGCAGGTGTCAAGCCGGGCACGAGTGACGCAGGTGAACGCCCGGAGCAGACTGCGCCTTTACCCGCAGTGGAAATCCCGGCTTAAATCTGCGCACTTCGGGCTCCCGGTCAATGTGGGTGTCCCCTACAGCCCAAACAAGAAGATTGTCATGAAAGCTACGGTGATACGGCGACAACACGCCCGCCCCGCAAATAAGCCCGATCATTCAGAGCGGCCGATTCAGATATGTTTGTCGATCTTTCACCATTGGATTCTGCCCGCAAGTCATTCGTGGTCCGCCAAGAGGGCATGAGAGGCACCCAATGGCCTTCACCCCATCGAGCTTCAGCCTTGGCATCGGTCAAGATCAACCGTAGTGCAAGATCCTATGCCGCTTGCCTTTGCTTTCCGGGAGGCATGCCCGCAATGATGGCGCAGCCAATGGTCGCGGGGAAGGCTGTCAAGTTCGCAGAGCCGATAGTGCAAGGTACACTTATCATGTCCTTATGATTTTCTTGTATACATCTTTGTAGTTTGACTTTTGTCCCAATCATATTTTTGGGGGTTCTCACTTGTGATGGCAACTGACATGTGATGACATGGCAACTGGATTTGATGCACCATGTCACCTACATTTTTTTTGCTGCCATGATGCATTTCACATTTGGGCAACCACGTGGCAACTGAAGTTGATTCAACATGTCAACTGTAGTTGCTGTCACACGGCAAACACAGTGCATCACACATGGCAACTGGATTTGCCGTGCCATGTCACCTGCATTTTTTGTTTCCATGCTGCATTTTTTCATACGGCAAGCACATGGCAAGTGGAGTTGACACAACATGGCAACTGTAGTTGCTGTGACATGGCAACTACAGGCCAACTAGATGGCAACTACAATGCAACTACATGGCAACTGTAGTTGCTATGACATGGCCACTGTAGTTGGACCACACATGGCAACTGCCCACTTTTTGTACCTACATCTCACACCATGCACCCTGTCTTCTCACAATCCATCTGTTTTTGATTTCTAGGTATCCTAATCCACTTTGTTTTTAATCCTTGCAGCCACCCCTGAGGAGATTTCACCGTCACTTGATGAAGCTTACCGCAGGATCGAGGAGGCAGCATTGCAGAGGAGGTCCTCACGAGGGCAAGGGCAATCAAGTTCCAACGTGCCTGCAGATACGGTATCCGAGGATACCATTAGGAGTGCCACCCCTGGTTCTGTGAGGCAGCAGAGGGTAGTTCACCCACCTCCCGCGGAAGACTACGAGACCGAATTCAGGGCCACTAAGGAACAGACCCGGCTGTATGATATTGTCAAGCGTTTTGGAAATGCGAGGTCCAGCAGCAAGCACATGAAGGAGCTGGAAGCGTAAATGACCACACCCCATAATCTCTTATTTTGCTTTGCTCCTTCTTTACCATTCACCTTCTTTTTTTGTACTTTCTATACATGATCCGCTTACGTTTTACTTCTTTCATTTTTCTACCTAGTAGGCATGATCCTTCCATGTTATATCGTTTTCATACAGCTCATGTTTGGACAGAACCAAGGTCATTCAATGCGGAGCGACGTACGTCGACCTGGGTGATCTTGCCGAGTCCGTGAGGCCAAACGGTAAAATGTCGACGAATGTAGTTACATGCGGGATCGACTACATCAACAATCATATGGATGTGTGTGCCGACAAGATAATCATGCATTATAGTGTGACCTGCAAAATATGGGATGGTGACTTCCACCACAAAATCCTGAGGAAGAATTTTGCTCAACACGGTGAATTCAAGCTCACACTGAAGAAATATGTGAGTACTCCTCCCCTTTCTGCACTGTTTTTTCACATGGTGTGGTTTTTTGCCATCATCTGCACTTGTGTTTATGTGGCAGATGTTTTCATGTGGCAACAGCTGCCGTGCACACTGTCATCTTGATTTTTGCATCTCGTGCAAACTATGTGGCAACTTGATAATAAAATACACGGCACATTTTGTTCATACATGGACGGCAACTTTCTTTCAACTACCCCCACCCATAACCAAACATTCTACGTGATTCTAACTTTTTTGTCCCTCTGCTGTTCTTTATGTGAACTCTGCTTCTCATTTCCTTCACTTTTTAAATGCAGGTCATGTTCCCCATGTTCCAGGAGCTTGCACCACATGACCAACAAGACAAGTGTGGTCACCACTATGCCATCTGTGTTGACCTGAAGAACCAACGTTTTGAGGTGCTTGATTCAATCCGTTCGGAAGCTGATGCAGACCTTACTACGCATGCCAAATTCTTCATCAACAACCTCAAAGAGACATGGAACCGTCACTATGAACATTCAAAGGTCCAGATCAGGCATTTCCCGACTGAGTATGTGGCGACTGCGAAGCAAGGGAACACGTAATTTCTTAACCCCCTCCTTCATGTGCCATTTACATCAATCCAACCCCTCTTTTGTTGCCACATCTGAATTGAAGTCTATCTTTTGCTACGTCTGTCCTTTTTGCGTGTTCACCTGACTCTTTTTCTCGTGCAGGACGGACTGTGGCTTTCACGCGCTGGAATACTTTGCAAAGTGGGAAGGCATAATTGTCCCCGCTATCACAGCTGCAACGGTCGTTGAGCTCCGGGAAATCCACACATGGAACTGGTTGACGAATGAAGATTTCAACAAGCGGTCCGGAGCACGCGAGTTTGTGGAGGAAGCTGTCAAGAAAGTCATCAAGAGGTACAAGTGATCACACGGCGATACACACCGGATGCATACCTTACATTCTGTTGCCGAGGAATGTAAGGTAGTATCTCTTTTGTTCTCGTCAAAAACTATGTTCGTGTGCTATGTTATGACTGCAACCCCGCGTAGGCTACTATGTAGTGGTGGTGTGTGAGCGACATTTGAATAGTTTCTGTAATATATGTGTGGATGTGAACCTACTTAGGCGTGACAGCAGATATGTTTTTTATGTTTATCCTTATTAGTATGGTTTCATCGTTTGTATCACCCGCTTCTTTGTTTGAATGCGTCACGATGTTTTAAAACATGGCAAATGTAGTTCATCAGACATGGTTAGCGAACGTCATTGTCGTTGTTCATTTGGACGTCTTGCTTCTTCTATTTCATCACTAACTTCACCGGCTAGCATGGTAGGTTTGATCATGTAGCCGCAACCTTTGCTGCGGTTTATGCACGTTACGCCTTTTCCAACTGGTTTCCTATACATTGCACACAATACACTATGTGTCTCTAAACCGCGTCGTATTGTCATGGAAATATATGCCATGCAGAGTCATTACAAATACCATGGCATATTTTCAGTACAGCTAACATGGCAGATACAGTACAAACAACATGGCAGATCCAGCATAATTAACATGGCAGATACAGTACAACTAACATGGCAGATCCAGTACAACTGAAATGGCAGATGCAGTACAACTAGCATGGCATATTTAGTATAAAATAGCATGGCATATTTAGTATAAAATAGCATGGCAGACTAACTACACATAACATGGCAGATTAACTACACATAACATGGCAGATTAAGTACCCATAACATGGCAATCAGATTTATCCACTCAATGAATTTTCCTTCCACTTCGATGCCCCTCAAGAGTCATTCTCGCAATCTTAAAAAATTCTCATCATCTAGGGTACAAAACAAAATGTCCACAAGGACCATGTCACGTCGCCCCAATTTTTGCTCATGGATTGCCGCCCTTTCTTCATTTTCTTGTGTTTTGCTTGAATCTCTAATCCCGACTTGTACCTTATCTCTCTTGGGCGACCCTTTGTGATGGAGCAGGGGTGGGTTCTGACTGTGTGTCTGCGTGCTTGCTGTTCGAGATCCTATCTCCGAGTTTTCGATGATGGCCCGTGGATGAAGGCACACTTGATGTGCGGGGAACGGTGTAAGGCTTCCTCGGCTTTCCTCTTCTTGATCTCATCAAGCTCTCTTTTGATGCCTTTCTGTGTTTTTCCGCGACTCGCTGTCTCATCACTCTTGCACGCTTCATCAATTAGCTCAAGATAGTTCTTTGTCGGACAACGCGTGCCTCACAGCTTCCATGGTTGACTCAGGTCTCTCGTCATGCACAGCCAGAACTGGGTGTGTTGTCTGTGGCGCCAACGCGTCGTCAGCGTCCCAAGTCCATCACAGCCTTATGAAATGGCGGGGCATCCGTGTCACAGCGTTCATGTCCATTACTTTTAGTATGTGACAACACACAATGCCGTCCCGTTCGAACTTGCAGCATTGGCAGTAGTACTCGCCTTCGCCTATTGAGGCTTTGACGGTAGTTCCTTCCTTTGTCCGGTCTTCGGTTTCGATTCGACATGCCCAAAATAGAACACACTTGAGCGTATGTTCGTCCACCGAAAGCCGTGAACATCTTGCACGCTTTATTTCTTCTGGAATCGCAAGTTTTGTGTGTTTTTGTTAAACTATCGTGCTTTTTCTTGTACCACCTTATGTTGTCATGTAAATAGAAATACATTTTTGATTGAACATGGCAAACATAGTTCATTGAACATGGCAAATATAGTACGTTGAACATGGCAAATGCAGTACACTAGACATGGCAAATGCAGTACACTAGACATGGCAAATGTAGTACAGTAGACATGGCAACTGGAGCACACTAGACATGGCAATTGTAGTACATTTTCAACTGGACATTGTCATTTTCCACACCAACATTACCCAATGGAAGCACATTGCATAAAACATGGCAACTGCCCTTTTATTTAAACATGGCATCTACAGTTTGGCTAAACATGGCAGTTGCATTTCAACAAACATGGCAGATTCACTTTATTAAACATGGCAACTGCATTTCAGCATATGTGTCGCCAATATAACATTTTTCCGGTTGACATTGGCACTTGCATGCCAACATGCCCAAATGGAAGCACAGTGCATTAAACATGGAAACTGCACTTCATTCAACAAGGAAAATGCACCCGAGCAAGCACGGCAAAACAGAATTTTCATTGAACATGGCAACTACATTTGAGTAAGCATGGCAAACAGATTTCATTAAACATGACAATCGCATATCATGGCAAGCGCATTGCCTTTGTATAAGGCACCCTCGCCTATGTGCTTTTTCTACAAATAAGACTATGAACGAACCGACTTACTTGTTAAAGATCTTGTTGGTGTATATCTTGCTCATTTGCCTCTCCATCGGTAAATCGTTAGCAATTTTGGCTGCTTTAGTGTCTGTGGTCGCTTCTTCTTGTAGCTCAGATCCCAGAATTTTTGTTGCAAAGCGGTGTCTTGCTTGGCAAACAGTAAGCAATGAGTTGCCGGGGCTGACGCATCGCTTCAAAACAGCATTGAACCCCTCATTGCGCTGCGTAGTCCGCAGAAATGGGAAGAAGCCTTTGCATGAAGTAGGCGGCACCGGTACATTCGCTTCTCCACAGGTTAGCAAGCGCCTCGTTGTCTTGGACTTGATGTGTTTCAATCATGGCCATCCAGCTCCTTTCAAACTCCTCCACCGTCAAGCTGTGGTCCACGACAGCTCGAATGCCTTGTGCAGCTCTGGACGGTCAGCAAAGAACGGTCCTAGCGTCTCCTCAGCCTTCTTTATAATGTGCCACCTGCAGTGCCTGTGCACTGCCAACGAAAAGATCTCCTCTATGCCTGCACGCATGCTGAAATCTTGGTCTATTATTATGTTCATCGGAGCAAGTCCATCCATGCACTCCAAGAAGGTCTTGAACAGTCAAACGTACCCATCCGTGTCTTCGTTCCGGACGAGCCCGCAGCCGAACTGCAACGACTGATTATGGTTATTTATTCCTATGAACGGAGCGCATGGCATCTTGTACATATTGGTGAGGTAAGTCGCGTCGAATGAAATGCAATCTCGGAAATGTTTGTAGGCTCTCCTTGCAGCACCATCCACCCAATACATGTTCCTGACATGGTCCTCATCGTCCAACCTTATCCTGTAGAAGAAATCTGGATCTTCCTGAAGGAAATATGCCCTAGAGGCAATAATAAAGTTATTATTTATTTCCTTATACCATGATAAATGTTTATTATTCATGCTAGATTTGTATTAAACGGAAACATAATACATGTGTGAATATATAGACAAACAGATAGTCACTAGTATGCCTCTACAAGACTAGCTCATTAATCGAAGATGGTTATGTTTCCTAACCATAGACATGTGTTGTCATTTGATTAATGGGATCACATCATTAGGAGAATGATGTGATTGACATGACCCATTCCATTAGCTTAACACTTGATCGTTTAGTATGTTGTTAATGCTTTCTTCATGACCCATACATGTTCTCGTAACTATGAGATTATGCAACTCCGTTTACGGAGGAACACTTTTGGTACTACCAAACGTCACAGCGTAATCGGGTGATTATAAAGGAGTACTACAGGTGTCTCCAAAGGTACTTGTTGGGTTGGCGTATTTGAGATTAGGTTTTGTCACTCCGATTGTCGGAGAGGTATCTCTAGGCCTTCTCGGTGATACACATCACTTAAGCCTTGCAAGCATTACAACTAATGAGTTAGTTGTAAGATGATGTATTACGGAACGAGTAAAGAGACTTACCGGTAACGAGATTGAACTAGGTATTGGATACCGACGATCGAATCTCGGGTAAGTAACATACCGTTGACAAAGGGAACAAAGTATGTCGTTATGCGGTTTGACCGATAAAGATCTTCGTAGAATATGTAGGAACCAATATGAGCATCCAGGTTCCGCTATTGGTTATTGACCGAGAATGGTTCTAGGTCATGTCTACATAGTTCTCGAACCCGTAGGGTCCGCACGCTTAACGTTTCGATGACAGTTCATTATGAGTTTATAAGTATTGATGCACCGAAGGTTGTTCGGAGTCCCGGATGTGATCACGGACATGACGAGGAGTCTCGAAATGATCGAGACATAAAGATTGATATATTGGAAGCCTACATTTGGACATCGGAAGTGTTCCGAGTGAAATCGGGAATTTACCGGAGTACCGGGAGGTTACCGGAACCCCCGGAGGTCTATGGGCCTTAATGGGCCATAAGAGAGAAGAGGAAGGGCGGCCAGGTGGGCTGCGCCCCCTCCCCTCTAGTCCGAATAGGACAGGAGAGGGGGCGGCGCCTTCCCTCTTCCCCTCCTCCAATCCTAATCCAACTAGAGAGGGGGAGTCCTACTCGGTGGGAGTAGGACTCCTCAGCGCGCCTCCACAAGGCTGGCCGCACCCCTTGGCTCCTTTATATCAGGGGCAGGGGCACCCCATGACACACAAGTTGATCTACGGATCTTTCCTTAGCCGTGTGCGGTGCCCCTTCCACCATATTCCACTTCGGTCATATCGTCGCAGTAGCTTAGGCGAAGCCCTGCGCCGGAGAAGTCATATCGTCGCGGAGCTTAGGCGAAGCCCTGCGTCGGTGGAGCATCAACATCGTCCACCACGCCGTCGTCTTGACGGAACTCATCCCGACACTTTGCTGGATCGAGTCCGGGATCGTCATCGAGCGAGCGTGTGCGTAACTTCGGAGGTGCCGTGACGTTCGGTGCTTGGATCGGTCGGATCGTGAAGACGTCGACTACATCAACAGCGTTGTTATAACGCTTCGCTTCGGTTCACGAGGGTGCGTGGACGGACACTCTCCCTCTCGTTGCTATGCCATCACCATGGTCTTGCGTGATCGTAGGAAAATTTTGAAATTACTACGTTCCCCAACAGTGGCATCCGAGCCTGGTTTTATGCGTTGATGTCATATGCACGAGTAGAACACAAGTGAGTTGTGGGCGATATAAGTCATACTGCTTACCAACATGTCATACTTTGGTTCAGCGGTATTGTGAGATGAAGCGGCCCGGACCGACATTACGCGTACGCTTACGCGAGACTGGTTTCACCGCTCCGAGCACTCGTTGCTTAAAGGTGACCGGCGGGTGTCTCTCTCTCTCACTTTAGTTGAACCGAGTGTGGCTACGCCGGTCCTTGCGAAGGTTAAAACAGCACCAACTTGACAAACTATCGTTGTGGTTTTGATGCGAGGTAAGAACGGTTCTTGCTCAGCCCGTAGCAGCCACGTAAAACTTGCAACAACAAAGTAGAGGACGTCTAACTTGTTTTTGCAGGGCATGATGTGATGTGATGTGGTCAAGGCGTGATGCTATATTTTATTGTATGAGATGATCATGTTTTGTAACCGAGTTATCGGCAATCTGGCAGGAGCCATATGGTTGTCGCTTTATTGTATGAAATGCAACGCCATGTAATTGCTTTACTTTATCACTAAGCGATAGCGATAGTCGTAGAAGCAATAGTTGGCGAGACGACAACGATGCTACGATGGAGATCAAGGTGTCGCGCGGTGGCGATGGTGATCATGGCGGTGCTTGGCGATGGAGATCACAAGCACAAGATGATGATGACCATATCATATCACTTATATTGATTGCATGTGATGTTTATCCTTTATGCATCTTATCTTGCTTTGATTGACGGTAGCATTATAAGATGATCTCTCACTAAAATTATCAAGAAGTGTTCTCCTGAGTATGCACCGTTGCCAAAGTTCGTAGTACCCGGACACCACGTGATGATCAGGTGTGATAAGTTCTACGTCCATCTACAACGGTGCAAAACAGTTGCACGCAGCGTAATACTCAAGTTAAACTTGACGAGCCTAGCATATAACAGATATGGCCTCGAACACGGAGACCGAAGGTCGAACGTGAATCATATAGTAGATATGATCAACATAGTGATGTTCACCATTGAAACTACTCCGTCTCACGTGATGATCGGACATGGTTTAGTTGATTTGGATCACGTGATCACTTAGATGACTAGAGAGATGTCTGTCTAAGTGGGAGTTTTTTAATATGATTAATTGAACTTAAATTTATCATGAACTTAGTACCTGATAGTATTTTGCTTGTCTATGTTTACTGTAGATAGATGACTCGTGCTGTTGTTCCGTTGAATTTTAATGCGTTTCTTGAGAAATTAAAGTTGAAAGATGATGGTAGCAATTACACGGACTGGGTCCGTAACTTGAGGATTATCCTCATTGCTGCACAGAAAAATTACGTCTGGAAGCACCGCTGGGTGAGCAGCCTGCTGCGAGATCTTTGAGCGAAGTTGTGAGCGTCGGCAAAGCAAAGCTGATGACTACTCAATAGTTCGATGTGCCATGCTTTACGGCTTAGAACCGGGTCTTCAACGACGTTTTGAGCGTCATGGAGCATATGAGATGTTCCAGAGTTGAAGTTAATATTTCAAATGCCCGGATTGAGAGATATGAAGTCTCCAATAAGTTCTATAGCTGCAAGATGGAGGAGAATAGTTCGTCGGTGAGCACATACTCAAAATGTCCGGGTATAACAATCACTTAATTCAGCTGGGAGTTAATCTTCCGGATGATAGTGTCATTGATGAATTCTCCAATCACGCCACCAAGCTACAAGAGCTTCGTGATGAACTATAATATGCAAGGGATGACTAAGACAATTCTCGAGCTCTTCGCGATGCTAAAAGCATGGAGGTAGAAATCAAGAAAGAGCATCAAGTGTTGATGGTCAACAAGACCACTAGTTTCAAGAAAAGGGCAAAGGGAAGAAGAAGGAAACTTCAAAAGAACAGCAAGAAAGTTGCTGAGCAAGAGAAGAAACCCAAGTCTGGACCTAAGCACAAATCGAGTGTTTTACCGCAAGCGATCGACTTCGGAAGCGGAACTGCCCCAAGTATTTGGCGGATAAAAAGGATGGCAAGGTGAACAAAGGTATATGTGATATACATGTTATTGATGTGTACCTTACTAGAGCTCATAGTAGCACTGGTATTTGATCTGGTTACATTGCTAATATTTGCAACTCGAAGCAGGGACTACGGAATAGACGAGCACCGCAAAGGGCGAGGTGACGATGCGCGTGGGAAATGGTTCCAAAGTCAATGTGATCGCGGTCGGCACGCTACCTCTACATCTACCTTCGGGATTAGTTTTAGACCTAAATAATTGTTATTTGGTGCCGCGTTGAGCATGAACATTATATCTGGATCTTGTTTAATGCGAGACGGTTATTCATTTAAATCAGAGAATAATGGTTGTTCTATTTATATGAGTAATATCTTTTATGGTCATGCACCCTTGAAGAATGGTCTATTCTTGTTGAATCTCGACAGTAGTGATACACACATTCATAATGTTGAAGCCAAAAGATGCAGAGTTGATAATGATAGTGCAACTTATTTGTGGCACTGCCGTTTAGGTCATATCGGTATAAAACACATGAAGAAACTCCATACTGATGGGCTTCTGGAATCACTTGATTATGAATCACTTGGTACTTGCGAACCGTGCCTCATGGGCAAGATGACCAAAACGCCGTTCTCCGGAACTATGGAGCGAGCAACTGATTTATTGGAAATCATACATACTGATGTTTGTGGTCCAATGAATGTTGAGGCACTTGTGGCGGGTATCGTTATTTTCTCACCTTCACAGATGATTTGAGCAGATATGGGTATATCTACTTAATGAAACACAAATCTGAAACATTTGAAAAGTTCAAAGAATTTCAGAGTGAAGTGGAAAATCATCGTAACAAGAAAATAAAGTTTCTACGATCTGATCGTGGAGGAGAATATTTGAGTTACGAGTTTGGTTTACATTTGAAACAATGTGGAATAGTTTAGCAACTCACGCCACCCGAACACCACAGAGAAATGGTGTGTCCGAACGTCGTAATCGTACTTTACTAGATATGGTGCGATCTATGATGTCTATTTCCGATTTACCGCTATCGTTTTGGGGTTATGCTTTAGAGACGGCCGCATTCACGTTAAATAGGACACCGTCAAAATCCGTTGAGACGACGCCTTATGAACTGTGGTTTGGCAAGAAACCAAAGTTGTCGTTTCTTAAAGTTTGGGGCTGCGATGCTTATGTAAAGAAACTTCAACCAGATAAGCTCGAACCCAAATCGGAAAAATGTGTCTTCATAGGATACCCAAAGGAGACTGTTGGGTACACCTTCTATCACAGATCTGAAGGCAAGATTTTCGTTGCTAAATTCGGATCCTTTCTAGAGAAGGAGTTTCTCTCGAAAGAAGTGAGTGGGAGGAAAGTAGAACTTGATGAGATAATCAGTATCTACTCCCTTATTGGAAAGTAGTTCATCACAAGAAATGGTTCTGTGACAACTACACCAATTAGTGAGGAAACTAATGATGATGATCATGAAGCTTCAGATCAAGTTACTACTGAACCTCGAGGTCAACCAGAGTAAAATACGCACTGAGTGGTACGGTAATCTTATTTCGGAAGTCATGTTACTTGACCATGGCGAACCTACAAACTATGAAGAAGCGATGGTGAGCCCAGATTCATAAAATGGCTGGAAGCCATGAAATCTGAGATGGGATCCATGTATGAGAACAAAGTATGGACTTTGGTTGACTTGCCGATGATCGGCAAGCCATTGAAAATAAATGGATCTTTAAGAAGAAGACCGACGCCGATGGTAATATAACTGTCTACAAAGCTCGACTTGTTGCGAAAGGTTTTCGACAAGTTCAAGGGGTTGACTACGATGAGACTTTCTCACCCGTAGCGATGCTTAAGTCTGTCCGAATCATGTTAGCAATTGCCGCATTTTATGATTATGAAATTTGGCAAATGGATGTAAAACTGCATTCTTGAATGGATTTCTAGAAGAAGAGTTGTATATGATGCAACCAGAAGGTTTTGTCGATCCAAAGGGTACTAACAAAGTGTGCAAGCTCCAATGATCAATTTATGGTCCGGTGCAAGCCTCTCGGAGTTGGAATAAACGTTTTGATAGTGTGATCAAAGCATATGGGTGTACAGACTTTTGGAGAAGCTCTGTATTTACAAGAAAGTGAGTGGGAGCTCAGAGCATTTCGATATTATATGTGGACGACATATTATTGATTGGAAATGATATTGAATTTCTGGATAGCATAAAGGATACTTGAATAAAAGTTTTTCAATGAAAGACCTCGGTGAAGCTGCTTACATATTGGGCATCAAGATCTATAGAGATAGATCAAGACGCTTAATTGGACTTTCACAAAGCACATACCTTGATAAAGTTTTGAAAAAGTTCAAAATGGATCGAGCAAAGAAAGGTTTTTACTGTGTTGCAAGGTGTAAGATTGAGTCGACTCAATGCCCGACCACAACAGAAGATAGAGAGAAAATGAAAGATGTTCCTATGCTTCAGCCATAGGCTCTATCATGTATGCAATGCTGTGTACCAGACTGGCGTATGCTTAGCTGTAAGCTTGGCAGGAAGGTACCAAAGTAATCCAGAGTGGATCATTGGACAGCGGTCAAGAACATCCTGAAATACGAAAAGGACTAAGGATATGTTTCTCATATATGGAGGTGACAAAGAGCTAGTCGTAAATGGTTACGTCGATGTAAGCTTTGACACGATCCGGACGATTCTAAATCGCAAACCGGATACGTGTTTTTATTAAGCGGTGGAGCTGTCGGTTGGTGCAGTTCTAAACAAAGCGTCGTGGCGGGATCTACATGTGAAGCGGAGTACATAGCTGCTTCAGAAGCAGCGAATGAAGGAGTCTGGATGAAAGAGTTCATTTCCGATCTAGGTGTCACACCTAGTGCATCGGGACCGATGAAGATCTTCTGTGACAATACTGGTGCGATTGCCTTGGCAAAGGAATCCAGATTTCACAAGAGGACCAAGCATATCAAGAGACGCTTCAATTCCATTCGGGACCAAGTCCAAGTGGGAGACATAGAGATTTGCAAAATACATACGGATCTGAATGTTGCAGACCACCGACTAAGCCTCTTCCACGAGCAAAACATGATCAGCACCAAGACTCCATGGGTGTTAGGATCATTACTTTGTAATCTACATTATTGACTCTAGTGCAAGTGGGAGACTGAAGGAAATATGCCCTAGAGGCAATAATAAAGTTATTATTTATTTCCTTATACCATGATAAATGTTTATTATTCATGCTAGATTTGTATTAAACGGAAACATAATACATGTGTGAATATATAGACAAACAGATAGTCACTAGTATGCCTCTACAAGACTAGCTCATTAATCGAAGATGGTTATGTTTCCTAACCATAGACATGTGTTGTCATTTGATTAATGGGATCACATCATTAGGAGAATGATGTGATTGACATGACCCATTCCATTAGCTTAACACTTGATCGTTTAGTATGTTGTTAATGCTTTCTTCATGACCCATACATGTTCCTGTAACTATGAGATTATGCAACTCCCGTTTACCGGAGGAACACTTTGGGTACTACCAAACGTCACAGCATAGCTGGGTGATTATAAAGGAGTACTACAGGTGTCTCCAAAGGTACTTGTTGGGTTGGCGTATTTGAGATTAGGTTTTGTCACTCCGATTGTCGGAGAGGTATCTCTAGGCCTTCTCGGTGATACACATCACTTAAGCCTTGCAAGCATTACAACTAATGAGTTAGTTGTAAGATGATGTATTACGGAACGAGTAAAGAGACTTACCAGTAACGAGATTGAACTAGGTATTGGATACCGACGATCGAATCTCGGGTAAGTAACATACCGTTGACAAAGGGAACAAAGTATGTCGTTATGCGGTTTGACCGATAAAGATCTTCGTAGAATATGTAGGAACCAATATGGGCATCCAGGTTCCGCTATTGGTTATTGACCGAGAATGGTTCTAGGTCATGTCTACATAGTTCTCGAACCCGTAGGGTCCGCACGCTTAACGTTTCGATGACAGTTCATTATGAGTTTATAAGTATTGATGCACGAAGGTTGTTCGAGTCCCGGATGTGATCACGGACATGACGAGGAGTCTCGAAATGATCGAGACATAAAGATTGATATATTGGAAGCCTACATTTGGACATCGAAGTGTTCCGAGTGAAATCGAATTTATCGGAGTACCGGAGGTTACGGAACCCCCGGAGGTCTATGGGCCTTAATGGGCCATAAGAGAGAAGAGGAAGGGCGGCCGGTGGGCTGCGCGCCCCTCCCCTCTAGTCCGAATAGGACAAGGAGAGGGGGCGCGCCTTCCTCTTCCCTCCTCCAATCCTAATCCAACTAGAGAGGGGGAGTCCTACTCCGGTGGGAGTAGGACTCCTCCAGCGCGCCTCCCAAGGCTGGCCGCACCCCTTGGCTCCTTTATATCTGAGGCAGGGGGCACCCATGACACACAAGTTGATCTACGGATCTTTCCTTAGCCGTGTGCGGTGCCCCTTCCACCATATTCCACTTGGTCATATCGTCGCGGAGCTTAGGCGAAGCCCCGCGCCGGAGAAGTCATATCGTCGCGGAGCTTAGGCGAAGCCCTGCGTCGGTGGAGCATCAACATCGTCACCACGCCCGTCGTCTTGACGGAACTCATCCCGACACTTTGCTGGATCGAGTCCGGGATCGCCATCGAGCGAACGTGTGCGCGAACTCGGAGGTGTCGTGAGTTCGGTGCTTGGATCGGTCGGGATCGTGAAGACGAACGACTACATCAACCGTGTTGTTATAACGCTTCGCTTTCGGTCTACGAGGGTACGTGGACGGACACTCTCCCCTCTCGTTGCTATGCCATCACCATGGTCTTGCGTGATCGTAGGAAATTTTTTGAAATTACTACGTTCCCCAACACTTCCTTCGCTTTCTCATCGAAGTAGGCAATTGTGGCCTCTATGTCTGCCAACTTGCTCTCTCTACGGTACTTGGCCTGTAGGTTTGTGACGTCAGCTGGTATGTACGGCATGCTACTCAGTTTCCCCTTTTTGCTGTGGATGAGAGATAGTATCTGTACCATTCTTGATGGACCGACGTTACAATCATGTAGCAGCTTTACGAATTGCCTTTCGACGGGGGTGAACCCTCTGTGGGCGGTCAGAAATTTTACCAGGTCGAACTTCTTTATGAGTTGGTGGTTGTGCTCGTCAAAATATTCAGTGACCACCCACTGTGTACCATCTACGTTTAGCTTACACCGGACAGGGCATTCAGTCTTGAGAATGATACCTCTCTTTCGTTCCGGAACGACAGGCGCAACACCTTTTCCCTTCTTGTTCCTCCGTGCCTTATGGCACCTCATCTCACCTCTGCTGTATTCGTTAGTTTTCTTAATTTTTCTATGGTATTCGGTGTTGACCGCAAATCCATGGAACTTTGCATATGTCTGGTAGAATTCCTTTGCTTCTTCGAACGATTCAAATCTCTGCCCAACGTACGGTGGATGAGGTACCATGATCTCTGATTGCCCACCATCTTCATCCCCTTGTGCGTCGTCGTCAGTTTCATCATTCACTTCACATCGGCGGCAGTTCCATCTACTTGAGTGTTGGCGTGCTTGTGTTCAAAGGGGTGCTTGTCGGCATTTTGGAATGATTGCCATTCCGACTCGACTCGAAATTGTTTGCGGCATGATTGTCTGCTGGCTGGTGGAACGTCTTCCGTGCGGCGCCGAGCTCCCCGCAGAGATGTCCCAGCGCCTGTTCATTGTAGTTGTAGGCCCTGTAATAGAAAAAACAGTACGAGAGTAAGATTTTTGTTTGAATAACATGTGTATATAACGGATCACACCATCTTCGAGTGAGTTGGCATGACATCATTTCAAACAGCAAGCCGTGAGGCTGCGCGTGTGACATGTATGGCAGCTGTAATCGTCCGATCATGGCAGCTCTTGTTCAACAAACATGGCAACTACCGTTTTGCCTACAAATAACTACAAATAACAAATGTAGTGCTGTTTTTGTGGTTCAGTTTTTCTCCTTGCCTTGTTGTGCTGCATTTGACCATCTTGTGTGGTCTGTGACACCAAAATGACGTGCTCCACCTGCAGCTTGTGAAGCTTGCCATGAGACGTTTGCCGGGTTACCACTAGCGTAATAACCTGTAAGCATAATATTGGTTGGTCAATTCATGGCAAATGCAGTTTGTGCTAGCACGGCATCTGCAGTTGCCCCTGATGTGGCAACTGCAGTTTTACTGGCATGGCAACTGTAGTTGCATCGGTATGGCAACCGCAGCTGTTCCTTCATGGCAACTGCAGTTGCCATGGCATGGCAAATGTAGTTGCACTGACATGGCAACTGCAGTTGTTCCTCCATGGCAACTGCAGGTGTCTATGGATGGCAACAACAGTTGTCTAGGGATGACAAGTGTAGTTTTTTAATTCATGGCAATTGTAGATGTCCACCATGGCAATCGAGATGTCAACTATGCTCCTTCGCTAATTGAGCATCCGCAACTTCACTTTTTTATGGACTCACCTGTGCATGACGTCGATGGCGGTACATGGGTGCTGCTCGATGCCACGTGTTGCATGAACGCTCGCATTTTCACCCGTGATAACTCGTGAGTCCTTCGCCTTTTTTTTGCATGTTCATTTTTCATGTCCACAACAGTATGTGCTCTTTTTCGTTTTCATTACCTTGATTAGCCATACTAGCTAGTTGAAGTTGGCTGCCCGCACATTTGTCAGTGTTAGCGCCTTGTGACTGAACTTGCCACGGGGGCCCCCTAAGAGTGTTTTGGTCATAAGAACCTCCGAAAAAATGAGAGTGTACGACATAAGTAGAATGTCATCTTCATCGTTGCGCAGATGGCAACTGTTCTCTTCTTTTGTTATCACGCATCATACCTACGCCTACATACTGTTCTAGTAGTGGCAGCAACGGCCCTGCAGAGATGAGTTGACTGTACTCTGATGCATCCCAAGGGGGCGTTTCTGGCCTTTGAGAACCCCAAGCATCAACGCCATCTTCGTGATTCATTCTTTCCATGTCTCGCTTCTTTCCGATGTGCTCTCAATCACTGCATGAACAAGAAGGCATCAACAATCCACAAGAATTGTATTCTTCTGCTGCTTGCACATAGAAGATAGGGATGGCAAGCAACAGGTCAAAATAGGTGGCAGCTACTGACAACGAAAGGTGGCAACTGTCGTTATACACAAGTGGCAATTAATTTTTCCCAACCCTTCATTCCAAAAATTGTCCTTCCTGTCCTTTTTAGGGATTCCTACTCATCCATTTCATACGCAACTACTGCGTCAATTAAACTAGGAACTTAAGTTAATCTCAACACGTAGATCACAAAACTCTGGATCTCGTAAACTCTGGTGTTGCCACCCCTATAGCATGGATCCAAAGTACAAGATCGGGAGATTTTCAGCCTGAAGGATGAGAAGGATAAGATAGGGAGATTTTCACCTGATTTTAGCTGATCGTCTCTGAAGGGCTGGGTTGGAGTGGGGGCTGGGGGTGGGAAGGGTTGGGGTGTGGTTTGCGGTGTGTTTGCCCTACGGATCTGCTCTGGTTGCCATGGCAACCAGAGAAGGCCGGCGACGGAGGTAGGGGTTCGAGAGGTGGGGGACGATGGCGGCATCAAGAGAGGCGATCGAGCGGAGGACGGGAACGGCTGGGTCGTGCGGGCAGCGGGTCGTGTGGCCCGGACGGGGCAGTGCGGGCGGGGTTGCCACGCACCGGACGTGCGGGCCGTGGTTTTGTGCGCGCGGACGTGGTCGTGCGGGCCGGTTCCCGTCCATGCCACACGAGGCGTGCGGACGGGTTCCCGTCCATGCCACACGTGTGGCAGTTATTCGGACCCATGCTTAATAGCTAGTCACCCCGTCAGGATCGATCCAAAACCATCCAGTAGCGTACAAGTAGGCGCAGTACCTGGTAGTCTTGGGCTCGTGGCCAGCGTGCTTCTGCTCATCTAGGTTTAGCAGTGGCCTAGGCCCACGTCAGAGACAACTAGGATGGGCCAGTGACTTTACAGGCAGGCATGAGGAGCGTCACCGTGGTGGGCAGCGGCCAGCCAGCGTCCTAGACACGCCTATTTTTACTTCAGGCACAGAATCTCCGTTGCCTGCAATTGCGAGTCTGAACATGGGTGATCTTATTTATTCCCCAAACTTTAAGTTTGCTATTCCCTCTGTCCCAGAATATCAGAATATAAGAACGTTTTTGACACTATGCTAGTGTTAAAAACGTTCTTATATTTTGGGACGGAGGGAGTATTTGCTAGCCTGTTTTTACTCAACTATTCTTTACATTCAAAAAATCGCAGGGGCGGGCTCTCTCCTTATTCATGGAAAATGAAATTGTCAGTCATATGATGGGATCACCAACAACATGGTATATGTAGATACTAGCAAAAATGCTTGTGCGTTGCAACGGAAGAACAAAAAAAAATCACGTCCTCCTTTTGAAAACAACTTCCCATCCGTATTACCGTTGTCCTTCTTTTTCATCCTCGCCGTGGTGTCAACCCGATCATAACTTGTCAAAACATGGTAAATCCCAAGGCGATGAGCTCGACCACTGCATGAGACACCTGTCATTGAACCTTTGGAACTGAATACTTTAACATTCAGTGCTGCCACATGAATACTTATATTGCTTAGACGTTAGAAAAATTGACAAGGATGCAAACAAAAGAAGATTTAGTTGGACGCCTTCAATTGTAACAGGGTGTAATCTTTAGTTTAGGTGCTATCAACTACCCAACAATTAAGATGACCAATACCAACATCGCAAATTACCGTATTCTAGAAGCTCCTTTTGCTTTGGTAAACCGTTTCCCTAAAAGCATAAACCAGAGGCGCATGTTGTCTTACTCCCCCTAAGAAAATTGATATAATATTATGTAATATTCTTTGTAGTTAATCCTAGAAATATATATTTGCAATTAATCCTAGAACTCCTATTAATCTTTAAAGTTAATCCAAAAAAATTTGCAGTCAATCACCCCACCCACCACATAAATACTTTATTTCGATGGGGAAAAAATCATGACACAACAAATAGTATAACTTCCACCAAAACTAAAGAAAAGAGGATAATTTGAGACCATGAGACAAAACGAGCAGGTGCTACAGCTTGAAAGAGCTCTTCTTGGTCGATCGACCTTTGTTCCTGCAATGATCAAGCTATCAGATCAACAAAAGAACATAACCATGAAATACACATGGACCGGTCGATTCTATCGAATTAAAATATTGGGTTGGTGATAAATCCCTAGATGACCAAAACTGGCGTGGAATGGGTCAAAAACCAGGGCGTATACTTAGGTGGGTTGTAGGATTTTGCTAGATTGAACGACAGGTTCCCTCAAAATAAATTTTGAATGAGAGGTTTCGGATGTTCGTATTGCATGAAATTTTGGTGCTTCTCTTATCTTCCTAAACTACTTATCCTCCTCCTCGTTTTTGTCCACCTCATTCTAGATGGTTTAGGATTTTCAAGATCAAGATGGTTTGTGCCTTTTGACGTGTCTTTCAAATGCTAGTACATCTTTTACGAAAATCTCCACGTTGCAAACAATATTCTTGAATAGAATAGAAAGAAGGAGGGTTGGCCTAAGCACAAATAATCGATTACATGTATAAAATTCTGTAACCTGCAAGCCCCAAGCACAATATAGATTCATATAAATACTCGCGGCAGCGTTGGACTCCTGTTCCATCTGCTCCTTGGCGGCGTCAAGGAACCCACGTACATAGAGGTCTAAGTGTGCAGTGTCGTACTTCATCGTCGCTGTCGGCGGCCATGGCGACGTACTGCCGCGGGTTTGTCACCATCGAATAGGTTCCAGTTCATGTGCATGTACTGAATGCGCTGGTTGTCGCCTGCACGAACACATGCATATACATGAACGCTCGCAGCGCTTTGTCACCGGCAAATTCCGGGCGCTCCACATGTCATGGTGCTCCTCCTTGCTCACATTCATTTTTTGTGTATCAAGCCCACAGATTCTTCCTTTAATTACTTTCGTTATATGCAATCCTTCTTTAATCCGCTCCAAACATGAGGAGGCTACTCGTTTTTACCATCTGTTTGTTGATTTTTGAGGTGGTTGGTATATTAATAGGTGTGAATTGCTGTACAAAGGCAGTGTGGGACAATTAAACATGAAACGTGCTTAGCTCGGCTGGTTGTTGTATCTAGAATCCTAGAGGAGGTCCTGAGTTCGATTCCTATGGTGGAGCAATTTTTTGGGGCCCAGTAGAAAGCCCACTCGCGTGGCTAGCGGCCTAGATTTTGTTGGGCTCTAGGAAAGCCCATCCGCAAGGCTGTCAGGCCCAGGACGGACTTGTTACATACAAAACATCAGCCTGCCATATTTTCTGCCCCACACGTCAAAAACCAACAAGAGGCAGGCTTTGAGCAATGAGCGAACGAAATGCAATGCTCATGCAGGCCAAAGACCTTACAAAAATGCGACAACCAAAAACTCAGAAACTAAGGAACTAGGGTAGTTGTAGACTCGATATTTGTGCTCTCCTTTGAGCTGGCCCGCCCAACTTTTTCTTCCAAGCTCCGCCACTGGATGTGAGGTCACCTGGTCATTGTTCTACTCCGACAGCTGCATCTCATTCCACTACTCCGAGGGCAGCTGCTCATTATCAAGATGAACATTACCTCTAGTTACTTCAGTTTCATCTCTGGATTGGCGCATAATCCTCTCTTTCAGGTGAAGTGACTGAGACTGCTCCCCGATGCTTGGACTGCTCACTCGCGCATGTGCTCTTCCACTTATCCTCGTTCCATGGCTTCATGCTTTTCAATATCCTTGTGCCCAGGATTTTGTGGATAAAAATCACAAACATGGGCGCAATTAAAAGCGAACGTGAGTATCATGCTGCTAGCTGCAGGTAGTAGATCTATCTAATTGATCCATCAAGTTTGGTAGCCAGCTTTGTACTTGTGGATTTTGAATATTGGCGATGGAATAAATACATCATAAGAAGGTGAGGAATTTAAAGGAAAAAATACCAAGTGAAATACTACTGAACCAAGGAAATGATGTAAAAAAAGTAATCATGGAAATCATCTATCCAATTTGCATACTTACAGTGGACTAATATGACCAAATAGTTTGATTAGGAGAGAGTGCGCTTGTCTGCCTTGGCATGTCAGTAATCTACAAAGCCCAATCTTATTTTTTTGGCTCCTCCTGCATGAAAAATCCACAATGCTATCTCATTAAATTTTCAAACAATTACCACAGATAGAAATCTACTATTTGAGCATTAACAAAGCAAAAGAAGCAAATCTATAGTCAATTCAACAAAAGTATTTTCCTACATGATTGCTCGATCAAGCATTGGAGACCATGTCAAGACACTCATTACAGTTCAATTTACTGGACTAAACTATATATTACTGATCAACTCTTACTATATTTGTGTTTATCTTCTTGACTTATCTACTTATCTGAAAGGACGGACCTCATTCTTTGGGGACTCATGCATGACCAATGAAAGCATCCGCTGGACTTCATATATGTGTAAAGTAGTAATTTTCTTTCCAGTGGTGAAAGTACCCATTATAGTGAAAGACATAAATAATTTAATGTGAACTAACCGAGACCATACCTCTTCTACGTTGCATACATATTCTTACATATCCCTGATGCATGGAGTCCATTATCAGTACAACTGTTCGTATTGTTGATTGGTCTCACATACGTGAGCAATATGTCATTAAGCAAAGGATGAACCAAACGATTTGAAAAATCAGGAGACAGTATAGTATTATATAGAAATAGATAGAAGAATCAGAAGATTACCGATACAACTTTGAACCGGCATGATCAATTTGCTGGCCAAAGGCATCGACCAGCAGATAATAAATTTGACGTACCACATCTCAGGTCTACTTAGGCAACGATCTGACGTATGGCAAGTGGTGCACAACTAACAACAGAGCAATCGGTCAACTGGTCTAGCAGCTAGCTTGTAGTTGTTGTCTCATCTCAGGCAAAGGCATCGGCCATCAACAAATAAATTTACCGACTTGCCGTACAACAATTGGGCAAGTGGCGTGCAGTTAACAGGTAGTTTAGGGCATCTCCAGCCGTTCGCATTTGAGCGCCTAAATAGAGCGGTGCAGGGCGTGCGGCGCTAGTTCGCTTCGGGCGATTTTAGCTCCCAGTCACGCCCCCACGCGCCGGTCCCAGGATGCGGAAAATTTAAACTTGGTCGTTCCCGCTCTCCAAAGACGCCGCAAATCCGGCGATCGGACGTAGTCTGGCGTTACGAAAAACAGAGCGTCGCCGCCGCAAGTTCGCGTGCGCAACGATTCACTCGGCGGTGTCGGCTCCGGGCGTTGGCGGAGTCGGCGTGCGCGGGCTCGTCGGGGTCGGAGCTGCTTCGGTGCTGGGCTGCGTCGGGCGGCGCCGCACTGCTGGCTGGCGGGCAGAGCGTCGTTCGGGCTTGGCGTCCGTGTGGTCGTGGGCGTCGTTGGCGTCGTCGGCGTTGCCGTCGGCAGCTCGTTCAGGATGAGGCCGCGCTGCACCAGGTACCACGTCTTGAGCTTCTCGTCGTTGCTCTGGAGCATGTCCGCCCCGCCCATCAGAAAAGCCATGTCGGTGTTCCTCTTCTTCGCGGCGACGTTCGTCCGGAGCAGGTCGAGCTTGATGGCGTTGGTCTTCATTAGCGACGACCACCGAGCCTCGGTCTTCTCTTCGCGTAGGACGGCCCGGGCCTGGGCGTCGGCGAGGCAATGCTCGATGGACTCCTGCAATCGCGCGGTTGCCGCGTCGGCGCATTTCCCCTTCTTTGCCAATTTGTTGCCGTCCGGCCGCCCCTCTGACGCGCCCGGAGTCGCAGCGTCCGGCTTGTATGTCTCCTTGGCCTTGTCGAGGGCACGTCGGACTTCCGCCCACTTCTCGCACTTGTCAATGCGCTTGTAGACGTGGAGGTGCTTGAAGTCGGCGTCTTGGTTGTCGCCCCGATACATGGCGAACATACGGAGCGGCTGCGCGGAGGGGCGAACAGTTGGCGGGCGGCGGGCGTAGGGGACGAAGATATGCGGGCGAACGGCGTGCGTACCTGATCCTCAACGCTGGCGCCGCTCTCCGGGTGAGCCGCGACCTCCTCGACGATTCCATGCCAGACAACTTTCCATGCTTCGGCGAGGCATCGGCCATCAATAAATAAATTTACCGACTTGCCGTACAACAATTGGGCAAGTGGCGTGCAGTTAACAGGTAGTTTATACACACAATAAAATTTATAAATCAATAATAAGGGAGCAGTCTAATGACCACCATAAGAATCTGATATTGACCTTCGTCCTTTGCTTGGCTGGCATCTCCGACGCCTCTGCCTTATGCATGAATCCTTTAGACCTCACCCTGCTGCCTCTACCTTGACGCATGAATTCTCACTGCCTCTACCTTGACGCATGAATCCTTGACATCTTCTTACTGTCATGCAGTGCCTGATGGTTATTTGGTGCGTTAGGCATGAAGTGCAATTTGATGGGAAGATGAACCCTAGGTGGCGCACTACCTAACGAAGTGGAGAAGCCAATTTTGGCAGCAGGCCGTGGCGTCCTATCAGGCGCATGGCATGACCGCGAGGAGCTGCTCGTGGAGCTTTGCTGACCTGAACCCTACGCTAGGAGATTAGATTAGATCGCGTGGAGGTTCGTTAGGCATGGTAGTTGTAGGATAAAAGATGAATCATTTTTCACTAATGGCAAAGGTGGGTTATTTTTGTCATCTTTAATCCCAAAGGTCTATTATTAAAATCTAACGGTCATTGTTTCGAGGTGAGTTAAATTGATGGCCAGATGTTTTTAATTTTTGTGGGATTTTTTATCTTTTTATCTTTTTTCTGATGAACCCATCAAGTACTTTTTATATATAAATAGATGAGATCAATCAAAGCAGCAGTGGCTATATCTATGTAAATCCAAACAGAAACTACACATGTACATGTCAGGGAATGTAATTTCAGATTCGAAGTTTGGAGGGGATTTACCTTAGGCTTGCAGATTGAAACTGTCGGCAAGACCGAGACGTGCCACGTGATCCCCTGCCCGACATCAATGACCTTGGCGGCGGCCGTCGCGCCGGTCATCCCCACAGCGTGGCTCTTAGAGCAACTCCAATGGGGCGATCCATTTCGTCCGCCGCCGTCCGCTTGGGTCGGCGCGGACATAAAGGTCGGCCCAACGCGCCGACCCAAACGGATATGCGTCCGCTTTTCGTCCGTGGATGACTCATTCCGGGCCCATTTTTGAGCCGGATTTGTGTCGGCGCGGACACAAGACGGATGCGCACGCTCGCCTTCCCCTGTCCCCGGGCCCGCTGGTTGGTGGCTATTGACCTCCCCCACCCCCCAGCCAACAGCAACCCTCGCCCGCCTCCTTTGTCGCCGCCGCCACCGCCCTTTTTTGCCGGCGACTCTGCCAGCTGCCGCCGCCTCCACATCCGCCCAGCAACGCTGCTCACTCCCGCGTCACCCCCGCCAGCGCCGTCTTGCCGCCGGGGAGCAAAACTGTTTCCCACCGCCGCTCTCCCAACCGCACAGCCGCCCGCGACCAAGAGGCCGCCCCGGCCAGATCCTCTCCGGCAAGCTCGTCGGACGCCGGCCCACTCGTCGGACGTCGGCAGGGCAACTAGCTGGTCCGTGCGTGCCGCGACTCCCCTTGCTGACCGTCTCCTTCTTCGACGCCCGCAAGCTGTTCGACAGTTTGCCAAGGTACGAAAATGGACTCCGCCGATGAGTTCTTTTTCCACAATTTCCTTGCGACTCCGACGATTCGTCGTCCGACGACGAGGAGGAGATATTGGCTGCCGTGTTGGTCCATCACCACCTCAACAGCCAGCGACGAGGAGGAGATATTGGCTGCCGTGCCAGGAAGGATGTCGAGCATGCCTTTGGTGTTTTGCAATCTCGATGGGGCATCGTTCGGTATCCTGCTAATACCTGGAGCACGCAGAAACTGTGGGAGGTGATGACTGCTTGTGTGATCATGCACAATATGATCGTAGGAGACGAGCGCCCGGAACGTCTGTACGATCAAGGCTTTCAGTTTCAGGGTGAGAATGTTGTGCCTGAGCATGGACTAGCGGCAACATTTGAACAGTTCATCCAATTTCATGAAGACATGCGTGATTGAGAAACTCACGTGCAGTTGCAAAATGATTTGGTTGAGCATATGTGGGCTCATGTTGGGAACCAATAGATGTATCTTCTTTTATTCGTTTGCAAAACTATGTGAAACATTTTTATTTGTATCCGGCTTGTAAAACTATAATATTTTTATTTGATAAATTATGTTATTTAACAATATGTTTGAATGCAAATCAATGTAAATATTGGGCGGCCAGCCGGCCATGCCGGCACACATAGGTCGGTGCGTTGGGCTCTGCCGACCCAAATCTAAAAAAGGGCTGACGCAGGGCGGGCGGCCGACCCAAACGGACAAAAAGCGGACGAAATCGCCGTCCGTTTGGGTCGGCCCGTTGGAGTTGCTCTTATGTGTGGATTTGAGTGAAGCTGAGGAGAGTAGTCTGTCGTGTGTGAGGACATTGGGCTCTGGGCAAAAGTAGCTACTTGCTGCTCCTGGGCTGCTGCGTAGTGGGCTAGCTATTTGCCTATTTTTCACCGGTGGGCTGCTGCGTAGCCTCTCAAGCATGTACGCTAGTGGTATTTTCCGCCATATATATCTATATACATTTTTTTTGCAGAAAAGTTTGAGTGTACATCTGTACACTCATGACCTGTGCTGGATTCGCCCCTATGTGCTGCGGCCCGAACAGGCGAGTGCAGGGTAAGGCGTCAGATCTCGCAGAACAGGGGCATCAGGAATGGGAGGTATAAATCTGTTATCCCGTTCAAGATCCACTATAATCATGGGGGTTAGGATGTGCATCTTAAGTGCAAATTGTTGGTCGTCCACCACAGATTTTCTTCCGTTCTACATCCTTCATCGTTCACAGTCTAGTTTCTTCGAAAATCATGCCGATGTGTGCAAATCGTTGGTTATCTATGCTAGATCTACAGTGCTAATTTGGTGGTATGTGAGTAACTCCAAGGGTTTGCTTTAGTGAATCCATTTGTTGCCAGCTAGCTAGCACACATATAACATTTCCCTCTCTTGTTGTTGTTATTGTTGTTGTTGTTGTTGTTGTTGTTGTTATTGTTGTTGTTGTTGTTGTCGTTGTTGTTGTTGTCGTTGTCGTCGTCGTTGTTGTTGTTGTTTGGTGATACTTCAGCCCTTCAGATCTCTTTTTACGGACTCTTCCCATGTCAAGTTCGATCTACCCCGACATCTCATGACATTATCATCACGCTTTACTCATCCACTATGCACGGGAGCTTCTGGAGGCCTGCACTGAATATTCCCAAACCATCTCAGAAGTTGGACACGTTTCTCTTCAATCGGTGCTATCCGAAATCTATCTTGTATATCATCATTCCGGACCTGGTCCTTTCTTGTGTGGCCACACATCCATCTCAACACGCATGGAAAAAGAGATTGATTTGTGTATTTCTTATATAGCTTATCTTTTGTTCCACGGTAAGATGAATATCTCTCTTTCCTGGTTAATCAAGCTTCTATAGATGTATGTTAACCTTAGTGGCATTCTTTTTGGTAGAACTGAAATGAGCACTGGGCGTGTTGTACGACATCTCTAAGTTACACGATCGTTTAACAAACATCTTTATTGGCATCGATGCATTACATAAATTTATTCAACACTGCATGGTTCATGCGGGAGAACCATCACTTAGATGGTATTTCTATACAACAACACTTTGGAATTTCCACATTATGGGTCTTGCAATAGTGTCTGAAGTTATGTGAGCCTCTGCGTCTACATAGATCTTCACACCTCTCGCTATTGCAGGGATTGAGAGTCTCACAGATCACATGATAGACAGATTCTGTAAAAGCAACATATATACACAAATCAAACAAAATATATTAGTGATGCATTGGCTAATTTGAAACACTAGGAAAGTGCACAAAAAATAGGGGTATATACTGACTTACGAGTGTCTGCATGGCAGGATGGGAAGGTAGAACACATCATGGAAAACACCATGAAAGCAATAGCCATGTATAGCATGGCCGTCGACCATCTTGCACTGTTATTAGCAAGTGCCATCAGAACGAAGATATTGCTTTATTCTACTTCTACTTTTCTTATGTTCCTATGTGATCACTGCTATATACAAACTCCTAGGTGAGCTGCTATTTATAGAGAGCCAGAATAGCATCTTAGATAATGATCTCGAATTCATGTATTTCTCCTATCATTATTGTTGCCAAATCTTGTTGCCTATAGATGAATTGGGTACACTCTTTTATATCATTATATCAAGTAATGGCATTCATGTATATTCATTGGTATGGTAATGCTATTTGTTGTGTTTAGTCACAATCCAATGATCCTACAATTATATGTAATCATGCAGTTCTATTTATGTCACGATATTAAAACAAACACCTTTTTTAATATATATGCTTGCAAATGGCAATTAAGTCTATCATTTCCTCGTATTTATGGAGAAATGCAATGACACCTTAGCTATTGATCTTGCACTTATGTATCTCTCCCGTATTAATATCTGCTAGTTTTAAATAGTTATAGCGTGCTTGTTTATATACTGTAAGCAAAGAGACATAACTCTAGATACAAACTAAATGAATATAGTGCTTATATAAATTAATGAAATAGCCTATGTGACATTATTTTATTTGAACACAACAAGATGTAAGATAATAAAGTATTATTGTGCTATCTTAAAGTCCGCAAGAATATCAATGCAATATTCGGTAAATACATATAACTATGTGCAACTACGTGCTTCTCAGTACTCGCAAAAACATGATATACAAGCTACAATAATATGAAACAATTACAATATATAAAAGAGATATAAATGTGAACATTAATTTAGGAGACATATAAATGCAAGATAAATATCAACGATATGCTTGCCTCGTGTACAAATGCAAAATTCTGAAGATGACATCGTTCCTTTGTATTTATACCTAATAATAAAGTTATTAGTGCTTCTGGCGATACGTGACATAAATTGCCCCCAATATTGCAAAATATTACCCACCGATGCCACCTATAAGTGACAAAAGTGTTTCACACAGGGGAATCCCCCGCCTCGGTCGGCTCATGGAGTAGGGACCTCCTATACTGCGCTCAGCGCGCTGGGACAAGATGCAGCGCTCCAGTTTGGGCCCGTCCATGTGCGGGTGGCCTGTTTTTAAATTTCGTTTTTATTTTTATTTTTCTTTTCTATTTTCTATTTTTCTCTTTTAAAAAATTTAGTACTTAAAAATATTTCCTAAAATTAAATAAATTAAATAATTTTTTAATTAATAAAAAAATGTTTGTAGATTTAAAAAATATTCGCATATTCTAAAAAGGTTCACAATTTTGAAATAAACATTTGGGAAATCAAAAAATGTTCATTATTTAAAAAAAAGTTTGAGTATTAAAAAATGTTAATGAAATTGAACAAAATGTTATCGGTAATGCAGGAAAATATTGTCATGGCCTTTGGAGATTATGATATTTTTTCTCCCGTTACAACGCACGGGCCCTTTTGTTAGTGTTAGCCAAACCAAGATCAGGACTCAGGAGAAAACAAGTAAAGCTCCTTGTATTTTTCGGTCCGTCAGAGCTTGACTGACCGTGGGATGTCATTCCTTTAAGTCTATACCTTTCAAGCACATGGGTGCAACTTTGCAGAGACCCTAATTAATCACCATTACATGGGTGTGTCTAGGGCTCGAAGTATGACATCAGCCCACCTGCTGAGAATACAAACCCCGCCCAGGCCTGCTGATTGTTGTTTGTTTTTTTAGAACCATGGCTACAGAATTACACCATGGTGGGGGTATACTCTTTTTGGGGAACGTAGTAATTTCAAAAAAATTCCTACGCACACACAAGATCATGGTGATGCATAGCAACGAGAGGGGAGAGTGTCGTCCACATACCCTCGTAGACCGTAAGCGGAAGCGTTATGACAACGCGGTTGATGTAGTTGTATGTCTTCATGATTGACCGATCCTAGTACCGAACGTACGGCACCTCCACGATCTGCACACGTTCAGCTCGGTGATGTCCCACGAACTCATGATCCAGTAGAGCTTCGAGGGAGAGTTCCGTCAGCATGACGGCGTCATGACGGTGATGATGAAGTTACCGACGCAGGGCTTCACCTAAGCACCGCCACTAGTATAAAAACACCTATTAGTCCCGGTTCATAAGGGCCTTTAGTCCCGGTTCATGAACCGGGACTAATGGGTCGTTACTAATACCTCCCCCCTTTAGTCCTGGTTCTAACACGAACCGGGACAGATGGTCCTCCACGTGGCCGGTGTGCCGAGCCCAGACAGGGGGGCCTTTGGTCCCGGTTGGTGGCACCAACCGGGACCAAAAGGCATCCACGCGTCAGCATTCCAGTGGCTGGGGTTTTGTTTTTTTAAGGGGGGTTGGGGGTTTTGGGGTTAATTTAGGTGTTTTATATATTGTGTTAGCTAGCTAATTAATAGAGAGAAGTGTCCTCTCTTATGTCCGTGCTTGGTCGACGCTACGTACTATATACATATAGCCCCAGCCACGATCTGCACTCGTTCAGCTCGGTGATGTCCCACGAACTCATGATCCAGTAGAGCTTTGAGGGAGAGTTCCGTCAGCACGACGGCGTCATGACAGTGATGATGAAGTTACCGACGCAGGGCTTCGCCTAAGCACCGCTACGATATGACCGAGGTGAATTATGGTGGAGGGGGGCACCGCACACGGCTAAGAGATCAATGATCAACTTGTGTGTCTATGGGGTGCCCCCCTCCTCCTCATGAATTGTTGCAAGTATCTGATGACATTTTGAAGAAATGTGGGGGCATACCATTTGCTATTATTACTATAGCAAGTCTTCTAGCTAATAAGCATCAGCTAAAAACAAAGGATCAATGTTATGCTTTGCTCAAGTCCATTGGTCATGTACTCACAGAAGATCGCAATTTGGAGCAGATGAAAAAGATATTATTATTCAGCTACCATGATCTACCTTCATGTCTCAAACCTTGTTTGTTATATCTTAGCATCTTCCCAGAAGATCACAAGATTATGAGAAGCAGACTAATTTGGAAATGGATCAGAAGTTCTTGTTTATAGTGAAAAACAAGAAACCAGCTTATATGGGCTCGGTGATGGCTACTTCAATGAACTAGTAAATAGAAGTATGATTCAGCCAATAGGCATTGATGATGAAGAAAAGGTAGAGGCTTGCCATGTACATGACATGGTGCTTGACCTCATATGCTCATTGTCAAGTGAAGAAAACTTTGTCACAATACTGGATGACACCAAAAGAAAAATGCCTAACTCAGAAAGCAAGGTTCACAGATTGTCCATACAAAATAGCAAGATAGATGTGGATACCACTAGGATGAAGCATGTGAGATCTCTTACCACTTTCACAAATAATGTTGTCGGGAAAGTATTGGATATTTCAATTTTTAAATATCTGCGCGTGTTGGATTTAGAAGGTTGTCATGTCTCGGATGTTGGGTATGTGGGGAATCTGTTGCATTTGAGGTACTTAGGGTTACAAAGAACTCATGTTTCAAACCTTCCCATGGAAATAGGAAAGCTACAGTTTTTGCTTACCTTGGACTTAAGAATGTCGTTTATAGAAGTACTGCCATCAAGTGTTGTTTAGCTAGTACGTCTCAGGTGCCTGTATGTTGGCAGGAATATGAAACTTCTTCCTGGGATAGGCAACTTGACTGCCATAGAAATGCTGAGTAAACTCAGAGTGTCTAAGGAGGACTTCGAAGTTGTGAAAGAATTGGGCCATCTGACCAACCTCAGGGTGCTTCGGGTTGACTTCACAAATTTTGATGAGAGCCTGAGTAAAGCTTTGAAGGAATCCATTAGTAATATGTGCAAACTGGACATTCTAGATATATATGTCTTGAATGAAAGCATTGATTTCATGAAGGAAGGTTGGGCGCCTCCTCTGCAAGTCCGTAGATTGGCTTCCCAGCAAGAGGTTGTTGGTTCAAGACACTGCCATCATGGATCAATCCTTCATTGTTTTATATCCTCTCCTATTTGGATATAAAGGTTGGTGTAGCACGACCGAAGGACATCAAGCTTCTTGGTATGCTGCCGGCTCTCTGTATTCTCAAGATATGGGATTTTTCTAAGTACACAGGAGCACGTGTGGTGGAAACGCGTGCCCTTTGCTCTGGTGCATTCCCATGTGTGACAAAGTTCCACTTCACTTATATTGGTGCTGTGCCGTCTATGTTTTCAACAGGAGCTGCGCCGAGGCTTAAACACCTTGAGTACAGTTTCCCAGCTAAGTGGATCTCCCGTGAATAATTTGATTTGGGCATGCGGCACCTCCAAAACATCGAGCGAGTTGATGTTAGAGTTTTCCATGAGGAATATACCAATGCAGAGGTGGATGAAGCAAAGGCTGCACTGTTGGCCGCGGATCGACAGTTTCCATGATGTTGTGCATAAAAAAGGCAGATGATCAACGACTCCTGTGCTCTTATTTCCATCTTTGTGCTCCACCAGGTACCAAATGCTCATTTCTCTCTCTCTCTCTCTCTCCCTCTCTCTGTGTGTCAATTGCAGATAGAGGAGTGCAACTACTTCAGGCGCTGAAGGTTCGCTACCTGTCAACGGGCTATCCCTGTTGTAATACCTTATTTCTACACCAAGTGTTTCAAATGTATTTTCTCAGCAAGTGTCCATCATTCATACTCTTTGTAATTTCCGATTTCAGGTTCACGTCGTCGATTCACAAGAATGGTGCCCGCACGCAGGTACTACTGTTCTTCCAGTTAGCATTTCCTTTAGCCTGCAATGTGAATTTCACCGTCAGTTATGGCACACAAATTGTTGATTCTTCATGCCAAACGATCACATATAACGTACTCCACGTTGGCAAGGAAGTCACTAGTAAAATATGTGCCTTTCTGTGCAGCTGGATGAACTCTGTTTCCTTTCCGTATCGTTGAACTGGGCCATTCACATGTATACCCGTCCACATGGCATTGCAGGTAGCATGAGCAAGCAAATTCCGTCGACATGTACCTGATTGTGCGTGCAACCAAAGAGATGAAGCTCCCATTCCTTGACCAAGACAGTCAGGAGCACCCCATATTCCTTGTCGTTTCATCCATCTTCCTTCTCCAACAAGATGAGACCCCATTATGTCCACTCATGTTTGAATTATATATCCTCTTGCTACCGCCAGTTCAAGAACCATTAAGTTTGTAGGGCGCCCCCCGCATTTAGGCCCTGATGAACCATTAGTTCACTACAAGAAATATGTCAACTAGTGACCTTCTATCAGTGACCCAGGAAGAATTGGTTATAGATCTATGACCATTTGAGACCAATTGGTCAAAAGCTGTTCGGGGGGCTCCAAAGCCTAAACCATTGCTACCATTTTGGTCAGAAAGGTCATAATTTCCTTACACGAAATGGTCATAAAGCAAACAATGCTGGTCCGCTGCCTTATTTCTAGTTGTTAACGACCAATATAGATGGTCATAGCCTTGTAGATTGTGGTGGGTTGTGATGACTAGGCGCCATCTCATCAGTTTTGCCTATGTGTCATGTCCATGTGTCAATTTTTGCCCTAGGTTGTGAAGCAACCTATATTTCTGTTATTCCAAAAATTTCCAAAAAAATTTCATAAATTGTTTGGATCATATCTTCATCAAATATGTCAAAAACCATCCATGCCTAGTTCAAAAATAACTCAACAATATTCATTTTCCTATTCATTCACAATGACACTTTGTGAAGGAAGTACCATTTGGCATGTCCAAATGGTATCCATTTCTCTGATGCTTTCCTCTACCCAAATAACCATCCTCCACCAAATGCCAGCTCAACCCATTCATTATTTTAAGTCCAGCTTCAACATTCGTATTTATGTCCAGTGTGGTACTTTGCAAAGCAAGGTACTTTGCAAAGCAAGTACCACCTAGGCTCCTCCTTTTGAGCTAAAAATTTGTGAAGACGGTCTTCTTAGTAACTGATCATCTTCAGCCAAAACTCACGCCCATTAGCCATGTGCATTTCCCGTACCGCTAATCAAACACTTGGCTGCTTATTCATGTTTGAGCATCGATCTGTCTCCTTCACTACTAGGAAAAGGCCTACTAATGGCGCACTGGTTTTGCCTACTAATGGCGCATTACCAGTGCGCCATTAGTAGCACGCCACTAGAATTCTTTACTAATGGCGCACCACCAGTGCGCCATTAGTATCTGATGTACTAATGGCGCGCAAGCGATGCGCCATTAGTATGTAACACAATCGCCATTAGTGTGCCTCACTGGGGCCATACCTAAGCATGTGCTTTGTCATACTAAAGGCGCATGCTATGTTGATCGCCATTAGTATCCTTTGGCATACTAATGGCGCACTGGTGGTGATCGCCATTAGTATGAATATTTGGTTTTTTTACTTTTACGATTTTTGCACAGGTTACAAAATATATTATTGAGCAGAATATAGACAAGCAGAGGACACAGCAACATCAGATTCATCGAATACAATAGAAGATTAGTCTCCAAATACAATTCATCATATTAGTCTCCGAATTCAAAAGACCGAACAAAGATAAAACATTACAAGTCTCAAGACCGCGAGTATCAAGTTTGTCTTCACATTACTAGTCGATATCGATCATCTAAACTACCATCACATAGAAGAGAGCTGTGGTCATCACGATGAGCATCATCGCGATCAAAATGGTCTTCATCCAGTTCCTCCAACGCTCCCTCCTCTCTCCCGCTAGATAGCGGGCGTATCTAGATTCAGCCTCCGCCCTAGTGGTGTACCCTTTAATGCTATTACGCTGAAGCGGTGAACACATCTCCGACACTCCTCCCGATCGTCAGAGACTCAGGAACCTTGCCCTTGTACCACGACATACACGGCATCTCTATGCACAAGCCAAACAACAGATAATACATAAGCAATATGTAAGTATGCAACAAAAGGATCGGAAGAGAAAAGCAAGACATTAATAGCACGATTCATGGTCCTACTAATAAATAGCATCGATTACATCTAAGTTGAGCGACTGTCCAAATCAAAGAGGCGTCTGAATTCATTAAAGTTTAATTACAACATGAGCCAATAAATGTTTGAGAACTACACATCACTACTTTCGACTCGACTCATCGGACGGGAGGCGTGGATGAAGCCGCCGTCTGTCGTGATGGTCATGAAATCGCGGTTGTTGTCACCTGCATTTGTAGCGTTTCATCTATCTCTTTGTTGGACGGTTGATATCTGCGGAAGAATTGCCCCGAGGTATGAAGGACATCTTGATGGATGATGTCGCAAACTCCATTGGATGCGAAAGAATTCTTATGCGAGGTCCGCATCACGGGTTGCCGGCAACCTCGCAGCCCAATCTTTGAGATTATCTGGTAGCAGAAGGTGATGATGGTCCCTTACGATCGCCCGCATGTGATGGAGGGCGTAGTAGGCATCCTTCTGACCGCCAGGCGGCTGCTTGACGCAGCGAGAACTTCGTATTGTGTGAGAAGGTGTGCTTGCCGTATTCTACGAACTGCCACAGTGAAGGTGCCTCCAGATTTGGCGTGGCGGGAGAACATCATCAAGAACTTTCTTGAGATTGGTGTAGTCTATCTTGGAGTTACGGTTCGGTCGAAATCGTGGCCATGGAATATTTCGGGCTTAAGAGGATGAGTGTGCAATGTGTGTCACTGCACGAACACGGAATGTTAGAAAAAAGGAACGATCGAAATCTAAGAAATCATATGTTACAGGCGGTTAAGGGATGACTTACTCGGAAAGTAAGCCACAAGGAAGTTATTCTTATCTGGGTTTGCGAATGCGCCTTCGAGGTGTGAACTCGCAACTTGGCGGTCCCAGTAGCTGCTCAAGTGCTTGGCACGCATGTAGAAGCGATCGACTATCACGATGTCCGGGTCTTGTCTCTAATGATCCGCATCTCCATACTCAGCGAAAACAGCCGAGCGAAGGTGTAGTGCGGCGGATGAAGGTTAAACATAGCAAAGATGTCATCAAACCGCGGGACGATCATACCCCGATGTCGCCATCCACAAAGCCCTTGCCCTCGGCACCTTGGCCACGAAACCGGGTATGCCACATCATTCTCTCCGAGACGCCGCTTCTCCAAAGAAAGAACACTGCCGTGCAGACTCCGCATAGCACCGGTTGCGACATTCAGCATATTTGGCGGTAGCATCGCCCTACCGCCACATGCACCCTCCTCGAGATATCCTTAGGTGAAGGTGGCCCGTCCCGAGCACGGATCAAACTTCGGTGCCGGCTGGCTCGCCTTTGGCGCCCTTGTTAGTCTTCGTTTCCGTCCCTTCTTCTTGATCTCTGTAATGGGACGAGTTCTGCTCACATACCGCCTTCTTGGCGTGTTGGGGCTGATAATATTCGCACCTCAGCTATCGAGGCTCGGTGAAGGAGGGGGGCTGGGCGTGTCACGAGAACTGAAGCGCCGACGGCGCTGTTGCAATTGGATTTCTCCGCCGTATCAGCTAGATCGCGGTCGTCTTGGTTGGGTTCTTGAGAAAGAGGCCCGCAGAACTCGTCAGCGTACCCATGTTCGGCAAAGTACTTATCAACTTTGGTAAATGTACCATCATCGTTGTCGTCGCCGTCCGGATCCTGTGCCATAGGGCTGTCCGGATCTGTGCCATAGGGATGTCCGGCAGGTCGGTAGCGTTGCGGCGTTCTTGCCATGGCTTGGCGCCGCACGATTGGCGGTCTTATGCGGGGTGGTGTCCCCGCCCCAAACGAATCTGGCTCTTCGCCAAAGCAGGGGCCGATTTCTGCGCCGAGGGTCATCTCATCTTCTTCATCGGCCCCGGCCGGTCGAATCGGAGGTAACAGACTCGTCGCAGCTGGCAGCACCGAACCACTTCAACCCTATACATTGCGGATGGCATCGGATTACCGTGGAACATGGGGTTGCCGGTTGAACGATTCGCCCTTGGCGACATCGACCAACTCGGCGCCCAAGTGCGCGAAGAGTGCAAGGAACGTCGGCGGTGCCTGCGAAAACATGTACAGGCGTTAGGGATGCCCGATCAAAACAAGGAGATGAAGTCATCGGCCGAGAGGCTTAGTTACCGTGATGCCGTCGAGCTCGGCTAATGTCGAGGCACCGCCAACGGCGGGCGTGCAAGCGACGGAGGGGCGCTTCTTTGGCGAGGTGCCGGCGGCGTACACCCGGTGCATTAAGCTCAATGCCCGTGCGGCGCCGGAGACCACGAATACCGCCTCCGCCGGAGACACCAATGGCGCCGCTGCGGAGACACCAATGGTGCCGCTGCGCTTGTTGCGAGTTCTTGGCCGTGAAGCTGGGAACCGGGAGGCCCCTGTTGGCCGCCCGCAATCCACGTCGTCAGCCCAAGAATCAACGTAGGCACCATGGCGTTGAGCTTCGTTCCCAGTTGTTGTTCCACTTGCTCTTGGACAAGCTCCGGAATCTGCGCCACTTGTGCCTTGAGTTCTTCAACCTCGCGCGTCTGGCTTTCCGAGCTGGTCTTTTTCTCCTTTTGCACACCAGCGGTATAGTATGACCCCCATTTTGTGGACAAGCCTTTGCCGGCCACACGACCAGCTGACGTCGGCTTAGTGAGCTTATCCTTGTTTTTCATTACGTTCAACGCCCTATTTAAAGGGGTGTCGAAGGGGAGCTCGAGGCGACCCGCACTCTGCTTTCGGTGTCTGCGAAAGGCGTGAACCATTTAGAAATATTGGGGATTAATTAGAGTGCAACCATATGGAGCTAATTACGCGGGGGTGTATTCCTTACCAGAACAAGCTCAAGCGCCCTGGTCTTCAGATCCGTGGTAAGCTCCTTTGTTATCGGGTCCTCCTTGTACTGGGCCCTGACATAGTTCCTGGTCTGCTTGTCACCGCTGTATTTCTCCAAGCGGGGTGGTAGGCCTTGCTCGGCACGCTCCGCGTCCTCCTTGTCCCATATAGGCTCCGCCACTCTGTAACCGCCGGGACCGAGTTTGTGTTCCCCTAAGTTCAACTCCCGCATTTCTTTCCCCCACTGACTTGATTCGGAGGTTGCACTGCTATCGCACTTGATCTTGAACTCCTTGTACTCATTTTCGCTCATCAAAGGATATTTCGCCTTGATCTTCTCATAACTATCACCTTTATCAATCATTCTCTTCATCGCGCTTCTCCAAGTAGACAGGGCCATGCTCATCTTCGTGAGGGCGGCACTGTTCACTTTATTCCCTGAGAGGCGTGTGTTTTCAAAATCGGCGGGGAACTTGTATCATTCGTGCAGCTTCGTGAAGAGGAGGTTGCGCAAATTCCCTCGGTCCTTATGCCTAAGGTTCTCGGTGTTGATCGAGACGGTGCTCCGGAGAATGCACCCGAGCTGAACCGAGTACCCCTTGACTATATGTTTGGGCTCCGTTGGATTCTCGTCGGAGTCCACTTGAGTGAATTCCTCCTTGAGGGTGCGGAGCACATCTGGCGCCGGTCCTTCCTTTGCTTCTTCGGTTGGCTGCCATCTGTGTGCGCCGCCATCATCGATGGTGGCATCCTCGGCGGCACCATCGGTGGTGTCATCCCGATGCCACTAGGGGTTGTGTAATCAGGATCGGTGTCTTCATGGCGTCCTCATAGCGGTGAGGTTGTTCCTCCATCTCTGGGACAGCTCCGAATTGCTTGCCGACGAACCACCGGCCTCATCGTTGTGGGCCATGTTTCGCTCTAAATAGGAAAAAGTTTGGTCAAAAGTTGGTTATTGTCAAGGAACAAGATCATGGTCTCATCATTTAGGGTTTGTCGACACGAGGCACCCTAAAAGCCTAAGCTTTCATCATTTAGGGTTTGTCGGCGCCGAGGCACCCTAAAAGCCTAAGCATACATCATTTAGGTTCTCATCGACACCGAGGCATCCGGGCAGCCAAGTTAAGTTTTCATCATTTAGGGTTTATCGATGCCGAGGCACCCTAGGTTGGGCCTAATCACTTGGCACTAATCACTTGGCTCTATTGCCACCTATGTTGGGTTTATCATCTAGGGTTTATCGATGCTAAGGAGAATTCTAAGTTGGGCCTAATCACTTGGCTCTATTGCCACCTATGGTTTAATGCAGCAAGAATGGCAGGCGATTGATCCTACTTAACTAAGTACTAAGATACCTGGCCCATGCATTAGTCATAAGTACCCCAAATGTCCTATTTTTAGCAAAGTCATGCTAAAATTCACGGAAAATTTTAGCATGACCTTTGCTGAAAATAGGACATATAAATACCAATTTGCGGAGCGGAAGTTAACCGACATTCCGGCAAACTCAAGGGCCTCTCGGGTACTGCAAATTCATCACGACACAATGGTTGGAGACAAAACCCAGCAAGCTAGCAAGATGATCATCATCTTTGCAAGACAGATAGCTCAAGTTTTTGACGGTAGCCTCTGAAGAAAACAGCATTGCAACATTCAAGTTTAGACATACACCTTGAACATTTGACGATTACCTCTGAAGAAAAATATCGCTGACTATTGGACACAAAGAAAACAGCTATTGTAAACATTAAGTCATGGTAGTGTGAGCTGAAGCAATTACGATATAGGAACAACAACACAACAGTAGCAAATACAAGTCCTCGATGAAGTGTAAGAGAAGTGTACTAGAGCTGTAAACAGACTTAAAAACCCACATGATGTTATAAGCTGTATACTTGAACATGATGATACCAAATGGGAAGGAAAATTGTATCACTCTAGATTAGTGTAGCCACTATCTAACAAAACCAGAATGTTAACAAAATTACACCATGATGATACCAAATTCTTGTAGCAGTACAATGAGTTCACAGGATAAAAAATCATCCACATTCACCAACCCAAACTGGTGGAGATACAACAAACCAGAACCTCGAGGTTTACGCCATTTTATTTTCCCACCGTATATGTTTTTGATTCATGTCATGGTACTTGCTGTCAAACCAAGTATTTTCTTTCTACATAATCTGGGAAGTTTCCTTCTTATTGTCTCACTATCTTCTTGTCTCACTACAAAAACTAGTATGCTTAGTTGAGACTAGTATGCTTAGTTGCATTATGACAGCAAAGTGTCACGATTAGGACAACAGAGCAGCTAAGCATAGCAAGTGGATAGTTTAGTCGGTATACTAGTACTCTTTAGAAAGCATGAGACATATATTACGGAGGAGACTTCGTCGGAGAGTTGCGTGAATTGAAAATACAACGAGATCAGCAAAGGACAGTAAGATATATACTGAAATTATCATAACAAAATGCCAGCTACTGCCATGGTCAAAGAATAGATTATGATAGTTGGACAAGTACAGGTCAAACTAGATAATTTTCAGAACCGGTTTAACCACCGAGGATAAAACAATGCATCCAAGACTGGGCTTAGACTAATATCCTCATAGCATAATCGACATCAAGCACATATTATAAGAACGGTGAAAATGTATGTTCACTGCAAATGAATATGGACCAAGTGTTCTCATTAACTACTTAAAGAATTAGTTCCATATTGTTGCATGAGAATTGTAGAGAGAAAAGATACATGGTTCTACTTACGGGATTGGTTACATCTCTTATTGTTCACATTCTTGTCAAAGGACTTTAACCATTAATTATCGGAAGAACTAATGCACATTTAAACACCACGAATCCGGAAGAAGTAATACAACACTACATAGTACCTCTGTAGTTTCCATGCCAAACTTGCCAATAATGTTCATCTACTCATTTGTAACCCCTCCTGGTAACAAATATTCATCTACTCATTTGTAGATACCTAGGAGTAACAAGACTGCACTTGCCAATAATGTTTTATTTATGCTTCCCAAGGACCAACTCCTAAACTGAACTAAAAAACTGTGTGCACATCTGCAAGTTGTAGAAGGAAAAGGTGCAACACTAAAAAAACTATCAAACTAACAGATCCATTAATCAATTATGGACTTCTTACATGTTGCATCTATCATTAGTGGCCAGAAAGAATAGTAATTAATGTTTCATATTGTTGCATGAATCCAAACTCACTGGAAAAATCACTAATTGAGCCTAGCTACTTAAAGAAAGAATCTCTAGGCGGATGCTTAGTTGAGACTAGTATCCTCTAAAATGCATCTAAGTGCAAGCTCGGAGATTTGAACATTTGGAAAGCCCTAGCTACTTAATTCTCCAACCCCCTTTCCTTGTCCAAATTTCTCCAACCCCCAACCCTAGAACACATCAGAAGGAAATAAAGAGGGGAAGAGGGGAAGCGGCTCGGGTGCTCACTTGGGAGGTCGAGGCGACTCGGGGCAGCCGGAGCTAGTCGAGGCGGGCGCGGTCGGCGTCGAGCGGTGGCGGTCCTCTGGGCAGGCAGCGGTCGAGGGCGTCGGCGGTGGCGGTCCTCCTGGCGTCCGAGCTCGTCCGGGTCCTCGTAGTCGAAGAGGAAGACGGCGGCGGTCCTCTGGGAAGGCCAGCGGTGTTGGAAAGCGAAACACGTCGGCGCAGCGCGGGAGCATGGGGGAGGCGCTTAGGCGGGAGGGCGTCAAGGCACTCGGCTCGGGGGGCGAGGAGGCGGCCTTCGGCTCGGGGACGGCGAGGGAGGCGGCTTCGGCTCGGGGCGGCGAAGGAGGAGAGAGGCGGCGAGGGGACGGCGAACACGGGGGCAGCGGGTGAGATCGATGAGGCAGGAGAGATTAGAGATTGGGGATTTAGTGTGGGGAAGCTTTCTAATGGCGCACCACCCCTCATGCGCCATAAATCGACTATTCTAATGGCGCACCACCCTCGGTGCGCCATTAGAATTTTTAATCTAGCCCACTAGCCCTATCTACAACCTAACCCTATCTACAACAAAACCCACCCACTAGCCCGATTGGTTGCACGCACACACACACGGGAGGTCTGGGTTCGATCCCGAGCTCCCCAATATTTTTTTATGCATTTTAAATGCTGTTTTTAATTTATTTGTGTTTAAATATGTTCAAACTTTTTAAATCATAACAGTAATATTTTTTTATAAAAACAGTAATAATTTTTTAAAAATATGTTCAAATTTGTTACTTGAAAATATCATCGTGGCGGCGGTGGAGCGGGAGGTGCGGGGGCGGGTGCTCGTCGGCGGTGGTGGAGCGGGAGGTTGCGGTGGGTCGTCGGTGGCGGTGGAGCCAGCGGGGAGGTGCTTGGTGGGATCGAGATGGAGGATCGAGATCGAGATGGAGGAATCGAGATCGAGATGGAGGATCGAGATCAAGTGTCCTCATGAATTCAAAAAGTGCCCATGAAATTTAAAATATTCATGATATCAAAAGTGCCCATGAAATGCAATCGAGAAATGAAGACTACGATTGAAATACAATCGATCTTAGCTAGCTATCTGTTCACAATCTTCTTGCCCTTCTTTTTCGCAAATGGAGTTCTTACGTGGAGCGGACGTCCTTTAGGTAGGGTGGTCCTGCTTCTTCTTGTGGTGTGTCTGCTACTTCATCATCGTCGTCATGTTCGATCTTGGTCGCCCGTGCTTGTCGAAGTCTTGCTCATTGGCTACTCCATCCATTCCGATGATCTTCCTTTTACCTCTCCTCACGACAACACGACCGGGCTTTGACGGGTCGGTAATGAAAAAGCATTGGTCCACTTGGGAAGCCGTACCCATGGCTCATTTTTCACGGTGACGTTTTGCCCATGGTCTTGGATTTGGCCGGGTATAACCATGGTGGTGAAATACGGTCTTCTTTTAGGGCGCTCTTGGCCCATCGACACGGAACATCGGGACCTTCTCTCCAGTGAGCTCAGCTCCAGATCTCCTTGATCCTTCCGTAGTATCTGTCCTTGTTGTTGCGGTGTAGGATTCCATCGTTACCCGGAGTTCGATAACCATCGCTCTTCATGTCCTTGTTCTTGCTGTAGAATGTGTAGCCGTTGATATCGTCGCCTCATAGGTCATCGAGGTTGTGCTCGGCGCCTGTGACAAAGGCGAATATGAGTTGTTCTTCCGCGGAAGAATCCTCATGCAAAAGTGCGACGAAGCTTCGCTTGAACCAACGCGTGAAACATGAGTTGTGCTCTTTAATTATATCTCCGTCCGTCCTCTGTTGGCCTCGGTCATTGTCGTCTTCTCAATAAAGGTTTTGTGCTCTACCACCCAAGGATCGACCACGTCTATGTGTTGTAGCGCGACTAGGTTTGCTCTTTCAAAGTCGGAGTCGATCCTCGAAGTCGACATGCATTTCGCGGTGACCCTCACGGTGACCCCATCCAGCAAGCCTGCCGAGGTGCTGTTGATGGGCAGACCAGCGGGTTCTCGATGCCTAGATAATTCGTGCGAGAGGAGATGCACTCTTCGATCGAAAGCCCGGCTATACTTCCCTCGGGCGTGACATGTTGCGAGCGTATCCTTTGATGACACCATTCATCCTTTCAAGCGGCATCATCTTTGTGCAGGAGCGTCGGCCCGAGTTAGATGATATCCTCCACGATATCGACCAGCAGATGCACCATAACATCGAAGAATGCGGCGGGAAGTACATATCAAGCTCGCATAGTATCACCACGATCTCTTCGGTAGCCTTCGAGTTGCCTCACGTCAATCGACTTCCGAGAGATGGCGTCGAAAAAGTTGCATAGGCCAAATAGCGTTTCACGGACGTGCGCGTCCATGATCCCACGGTTACAACCGGAAGTATCTGCGTCATCGGACGTGATAGTCGTGAGACTTCATCCCGCTGAACTTCGCTTCGGCTGGGTCTAGGGATCTGCTTATCTTCCCAGCGTAACCGTAAGGAAGTTTTACTCCTAGGAGGCGGTGAAAAACTGCTCGATCTCCTCGACTTAGAGTGAAGCACGCGGGAGGTAGTCATTTCGGTCTTCTTGGCCTTTTTGCCTTTGCGACGACTTTACGTGTCTGCTTCGCCTCATCATCATCATCATCATTAGCGTGAAGCTCTGCCGATGCCCATTGATTTCAAGTCTGCCCTTGCTTTCGGCCCATCTTTGGTCCTCTCGGCATGTTGAGCGGGTACCAGCAGACTCTCGCACGTTCTTCGTGATATGCATGACATCAAGGCTGTGAGGCACATGGATCTTCGAAGCGGCAAGTCGAAAACAGACCTCGTTTTCCATACCTTGGCAGCTGCTCTGGCGCCTTCGCTTCTTTCGGCTCTGGCGCCTTTTGCTTCTTTCGGCGGTGGGCGGTCTTTCCAATTTTTCAACAGCTCGTCTATTTCCTCGCCGCTCCTCGTACATGGGCGTTTTGGGTTCGGTTTCACCATCGAACAGATCCTTGCGTTTCCTCCATGGGTCACCGTCGCGAAGCCACCTTGATGTCCCATGAATACGGTTTCAAGACCGGGATCTCTATCTAGTGGCGTCGTTGTGTCATCCATGCACCTTACGCATCCGGAAAATCCGTGGACTACCTGCCCGCGAGATATCCGTAATCGAGATAGTCGTGCACCGTCGGTGCGGCTCTCATAGGGAAATATTCTTTCTGCGGCGCCCCACGTATTGGTGGCGTTTTCCACAGCGTGTCTAGCTCCTCCTTGACAGCCCGGATCTGATTGATGTCGTTCCTGGTTGTTTGGCCCTTCAATTAGCATACTCATGTGAATGTACTTCCTCTTCATGCACAACCGGGGAAGGTTGTACATCCACACAAACACAGGCCAGGTGCTATGTGTGCTTCTCGGCTGCCAAGCGGATTGACTCCATCGGTGCTCGCGCCCAAGCCACGATGTTCCTTGGATCCTTCCCAAATTCGGTATTGAAGTTCAACGCTTGCCTTTGGCTCGCATCCTTAGGGTGACTCAGCATCTTGTCTTTTTATTTATCTCCGGATCATTTCCGTCATCTTCCGCTTCATCTCCTCCCTATTCGCGTGTCAGCGCAGGAGCTTTGCTACCTTAGAGTCCGTGAAATACCGCTGCAGGCGAGAGTGATCGGAAAGTACCACACCGATTTTCGAGGAGCTTTCTTCCTCTTCTTGTATCGAGTGACGCCGACACCGGACATATGGTAGACTCCGCGTGCTCGTCACGATAAATGATGCAATTGTTCATGCACACATGGTATTTCACGTGCGGTAAATCCAGAGGACACACGATTTTCTTCGCCTCCTCGAAACTGGTGGGCACTTGTTCCCCTTGGGAAGGCGTTCGTGCGAATGACATGTTCTCGTCGAAGCATCGTCGGTCATTTTGTGTTTTACCTTCATCTCCAGAGCCATGAGCGTTACTTTCAGGAGGGTATCCTCGGGCCTGCATCCTTCATACAATGGAGTAACCGCATCTATCTCCAGTTGATCCAGCTTGGCTTTCTCTCGGGCGGCAGCTCTTGCGTTATCCGTCTGCTTGAGAAGCAGCTCTTGAATATGAGGTCCTGTACCCAGCCTCCATCGTAAATGCGCTCCGGCATCTTCATCTTCATGATCATGCCCTTCGTCTTCATCTTCCTCATCATGATGTACGACATCTTCTACATGATGACTGTGTACAGCATCACCGCTGTGATCATGTCCTGGAGATTCTTCGTCTTCTCGCCCGCCCTCGCCGCGGTGGTACTTGTCTTGTTGCCCTTCCTCATTTCTTGCCCGGCCCCCATGGACGACTTCATAGTCATCTTCATCACCTTGCCACCGATAGCCATCCATGAAACCACGCAAGAGCAGGTGGTTCCGCACCTGCCCGGAATCCGGGTCCGCAATAAGGCTCTTCAGCTTGCATCTTCGTCACGGACATCTTATCTCCGTCTCGTTCTTTTGAAACATCTCGGCCTTCCCGGAGCTCAAAAACCTATTCACGATGCCTTCGGTCATCGTGCGGACCATGGTCGCCTGCGGGGTAGAGCAAAACGATATTTTAGAACCAAGAAAAAAATTGGCATGACCTTCCCTAAAAATAGGACCAAAAATAATGCATAGTGCCAAAATCTCGCCGAAACGGAAATGAATCAACATTCCAGCAAAATATTGGCAACTACCGCATTTCAAATACCGGTACCTGCAAACACAAACATATATGCAACACCACAAACACAAGCAACACCACAAACATACATAGATCTAGCTAGGCCACAAAAAGTGCATGTGCACGTTGTTGGAGCGAGCTAGGGAGAAAAAAGGTAGATCTACATCATGAAGATAGCTTTCCCCTTACTTACCTATCAAAAAAGGTAATTTCACCACTTAATTTTGATGAATCTATGGTGGAAATGAGGTGAGGAGGAGGAGGCAGCCGAAAGCTTGGAGAAGGAGGTGGAGGGAATGAAGTGGGGAAAGTGAGTGGGTAGGTGTGGGGCTGTCAAAATATCTTGTTGGGGTCCCAGGTTACTAATGGCGCATCGGCAACAAATCGCCATTAGTAACCCTGATTACTAATAAGCGCACTGCGGGTGGTGCGCCATTAGTAGTGTTGCAGAAAAGTAAAAATAATATATATATATATATATATATATATATATATATATATATATATATATATATACTAATGGCGCACTGGTCATAGTGCGCCATTACTAATAGCGCACTGGCGAGTGCGCCATTAGTAGTATTGCAAAAAAAGAATAAAAAAATACAGTAATGGCGCACGATCTGCCTCGTGCGCCATTACTAGTTAGAACTAGTAATGGCGCACTTCGACCTGATGCGCCATTATTATGTATGGAAAAATGAAAAAAAACATTTAATACTAGTGGCGCACCATGTCTCTGGTGCGCCATTAGTGTCTTCCACACTAATGGCGCATCGCCGACTGGTGCGCCATTAGTATATAGTAGTGGCGCACTGGTTCCTCGGTGCGCCATTAGTATCAATCCTATCTATAGCCCTTTTCCTAGTAGTGCTTGTGAGAATCTTATGTTGTGATTCTCTTCCTAGCACCTACCTAGGGAGTGCCCAATCCACTAAACGTATTACATATAAATGACCCAATCCGAAGGTTTTCCAATTTTTTGATTTTTTGAATTTTTTATGCCCGTTTCAAAATGCGGTCAAAATGACGGGCTTGACCGTTCCTAGCTAGTGGTTGAATCTTGGAAATTTTTTGGTGTCTATATGATAAAATAGATACTTATGTACCTATAAATGATTTTTGGAAAAAATAAATAGCAAACTATCAGGCAGCTGCAGTTCAAATTTGACCTGCTTCCTACTGAATCGGCGGGAATTTTTCTTTTTCACCAGAGGTGGATCAAAACTTTTGACACCCAACCATTTTGTCAATTGTGCATCAAATATGGCCTAGTATTTTATAAAATTGATTTGGTCCAATTTTGCAACAAATATATGGTAGGTCCTTCACAAAAAAAACTCAATTCAGGCACTCGGAAAATGGAAAATGAATTTTTCCGTGCAAAGAAAATGAAAACTTCCTTAGGCAACTTTGTTTGCCATTCCAACATGAACCCTTTTGCACAATCTGAGATTATTTGAACAAACTATGCCATGAATGTGGCCATAAGATTGATCATTTGGCTTGAAAGCCACGAATCGTCACGCATGATAGCTCATTTTTTAGAACACTTTTTGAAAATTATTTCCGTATTACAAGTTTATTATTTTTGCTGAAAACTTGATCACATATAATGACACAATTCGAAGGTTTTCCAATTTTTTGATTTTTTTTAAATTTTTTATGCCCGTTTCAAAATGCGGTCAAAACGACGGCCTTGACCGTTCCTAGCTAGTGGTTGAATCTTGTAATTTTTTTGGTGTTCCTCTGATTAAATAGATACTTATGTACCTCGAAATGATTTTTGGAAAAAATAAAGAGTAAAGTAGAAGGCACCTGCAGTTCAAATTTGACCCGCTTCCGACTGAATCGGCGGGAATTTGTCTTTTTACCAGAGGTGGATCAAAACTTTTGACACCCAACCATTTTGTCAATTTTGCATTAAATATGTCCTAGTATTTTATCAAATTGATTTGGTCCAATTTTGCAACAAATATATGGTAGGTCCTTCACAAAAAAAACTCATTTCAGGCACTCGGAAAATGGATAATGAATTTTCCGTGCAAAGAAAATGAAAACTTACTTAGGCAACATTGTTTGCCATTCCAAGATGCACCCTTGTGCACAATATGAGATTATTTGAACAAACTATGCCATGAATGTCGTCATAAGATTGATCATTTGGCTTGAAAGCCATGAATCGTCATGCATGATAGATCATTTTTTAGAACACTTTTTTAAAATAATTTCCGTATTACAAGTTTCTTATTTTTCCTGGAAACTTGGTCACATATAATGACCCAATCCGAAGGTTTTCCAATTTTTTGATTTTTTTTTAATTTTTTATGCCCGTTTCAAAATGCGGTCAAAACGACGGGCTTGACCGTTCCTAGCTAGTGGTTGAATCTTGTTATTTTTTGGTGTTTCTCTGATTAAATAGATACTTATGTACCTAGAAATGATTTTTGGAAAAAAATAAAGAGCAAAGTACAAGGCACCTGCAGTTCAAATTTGACCCGCTTCCATCTGAATTGAAGGGAATTTGTCTTTTTCACCAGAGGTGGATCAAAACTTTTGACACCCAAGCATTTTGTCAATTGTGTATTAAATATTTCCTAGTATTTTATAAAATTGATTAGGTCCAATTTTGCAACAAATATATGGTAGGTCCTTCACAAAAAAAAAACTCATTTTGGGCACTCGAAGAAATGGAAAATGAATTTTTCGTCCAAAGAAAATGAGAAGTTCCTTACGCAACATTGTTTGTCATTCCAAGATGCACCCTTGTGCACGATATGAGGTCATTTGAACAAACTATGCCATATATGTGGCCATAAGATTGATCATTTGGCTTGAAAGCCATGAATCGTCATGCATGATAGCTCATTTCTGAGAACACTTTTTTAAAATAATTATCGTATTACAAGTTTATTATTTTTCCTGGAAACTTGGTCACATATAATGACACAATGCGGAGGTTTTCCAATTTTTTGATTCTTTTGAATTTTTTATGCCTGTTTCAAAATGCGGTCAAAACGCGGGGAATGACCGTTCCTAGCTAGTGGTTGAATCTTGTAATTTTTTTGGTGTTTCTCTGATTAAATAGATACTTATGTACCTAGAAGTTATTTTTGTAAAAAAACATAAAGAGCAAACTACAAAGTACCTGCAGTTCAAATTTGACCCGCTTCCAGCTGAATCAGCGGGAATTTGTCTTTTTCACCAGAAGTGGATCAAATCTTTTGAAACCCAACCATTTGCTCAATTGTGCATTAAATATGGCCTAGTTTTTTATAAAAATGATTTGCTACAATTTTGCAACAAATATATTGTAGGTCCTTCACCAAAAACCTCATTTCGGGCACTCGAAAAATGAAAAATGAATTTTCCGTGTAAAGAAAATGAAAACTCCCTTTGGCAACATTGTTTGGAATTCCAAGATGCACCCTTGTGCACAATATGAGATCATTTGAACAAACTATGCCATGAATGTGGCCATAAGATTGATCATTTGGCGTATTACAAATAATTGCCGTATTACAGGTTTAATATTTTTCCTGGAAACTTGGTCACATATAATGACACAATGCGAAGGTTTTCCAATTTTTTGAATTTTTTTGAATTTTTATGCTCGTTTCAAAATGCGGCTAAAACGACGGGCTTGACAGTTCCTAGCTAGTGGTTGAATCTAGGAAAACTTTCGATGTTTCTCTGATTAAATAGATACTTATGTACCTAGAAATGATTTTTGGAAAAAATAAAGAGCAAACTATGAGGTAGACACAGTTCAAATTTGATCCGTTTCCAGCTGAATCGGCGGGAATTTGTCTTTTTCACGAGAGGTGAATCAAAACTTTTGACACCCAACCATTTGATCAATTGTACGTTAAATATGGCCTAGTATTTTAGAAAATTGATTTGGTACAATTTTGCAAGAAATATTTGGTAGGTTCTTCACAAAAAAGTTCATTTTGGGCACTCAAAAAATGGAAAATGATTTTTTTCGTGGATCGAAAGCATTTTACATTAAATCATTTGGTCAATTATACATAAAATTTGCTCTAATACATAGAGTTGGTAGGTTCGTCACAACAGAACTATTTTTTATACTTCAACAATGAAAAATGCTTTTCTCGTGCAAAAGAACTTATTTTTAATCAATTACGACCTATTTATATGGTCATAAAGTCATCAAGGCCTTTATTGCATTCTGATTGGTCCAGGAGCACCTCATGCGGATCATGCCCGACCACCGTTGGATAGGCCCGGATCCGACGGCAGCCCTCTTCCCCCACCCCCTTTACCCCTCATCCCTCTCATCCCCCTCCCGAATCAGCGCAACTCCCTCTCCACTCGTCGAAACCCTAGCCGCGCCCTCCTTCGAGCGCCGCCGCCCCCATCGATTCCGCCCAACACCGCCGCCCCCCTCCACTCGCTCTCCTCCATGAGTCGGTCCCCACCTCCTCCGGCTCCCCTTCCACTCACTCTCCCGGATTCCGCACACCCACAGCCGCCGCCCTCTCCCTCTCTCAGATCTCGATCTGATCCAGATCGACGCCGCCACAGCTTCCCGTCGCCGGCGGCGGCGCCCTCCCTCCCTCGCCATCTCCTCCTTCCCTCCTCACGGCTGCCTCCACCATGCCACAAACCCCGGCGACGGCCTCGTGTAGATCCCATCCTGCTCCGCGTCACCGCTCTCCCGGCCATCTCTCCGTTCCCCCATAGCCACACCTCATCCTCCTCCCCTCCCCCGGTCCCATCCCCAGCCCCGCCCGGAAGGGGACGGAACTCTCGCCGCTGCACGCAGACGTAGAGGAGGAGAGGGAGTCGACGAGCCATGGTGGCTGGGACTGGCCGGGTGCTGCCGTTGCTGGCCGTGGCGGCGGCGCTCGCGGCGGCGCTCGAATCTGCATGCGGCGGTATGGTGGCGGAGGCTGACGGGTGTTCGTTGTTTTTGCGTGCGTGCAGAGCCTCGGCGGCGAAGGGTGCAGCCTGCTCCTGCACGGCCGCTTCTGGATCGCCAGCCAGCGGGTCGTCGCGCTCGGCCGTGTCAGCCCGGCCGCAGGTACTCCGCCCCTTCCCCTCTCCCTCCCTTCCATTGCTCCTTCATCGTCCCGGCGTTGACGGTTGACCCCCCTCTTCCATCCATATCTGGTGGAAATGCGCGAGAAAAAGTCAAAACTGATATGTGATTGGCCTGTATGTGTGTGTGTACGTGCAGTGGAGGTGAAGGAATAGCTGATCAACGCTATCGCTATGGGGGACTACCGGAGCTTCGTGCTCCACCGCCCGCTCGTCGACTACGGGGACGCATCATCATGCCCGGCCTCATCGACGTGTAAGCGCCCACACACAGTGGTGGGTCACTGAATCAATCAATTACATTTACCGGGGTGGCAGTTAACAACTCTGAGGGTTTCATGGTGGTGTTGTACCTTCGGGCACGCGCATGGCCTTCTAGATCCCGGCTTGCGTCTTATATATGTGTTTGATGTTGACGTCGCTTGTGGTTTTGCAGGGTTCTGAGGCTGCAGCCTGGGCACCATCAGGGTATGCTGTTTCCCTATCCTGTTTCTTCATTGCTCAATAGTTGCTAGTGCGACTGCTACCAGTCTGTTAAGACTAGTCTTTTATGTAATGCTAAACTAAAATGGGTCTAGTTATACTAATCATTCTATGAAAGTTCAGTCTGATTTGCTGGTACTCTAATAGATACGCCTTCAGCTTTTGTCATATAAACTCTCCTGGTGGTAAATGATTTGGTCTGCATTATAAAAATGTTTATGATGATTCCCACAGATTTTTGAAACCAGTCACAGTTCATGCTTTATAGTAATGTGAAGAATTTTGTTTGCTCATGCTCAGAATCATTGTTTTACATATGTTACTTGTGATGTTCTGCTGGCTGAGATGTGCATGATCTGGGTGATGAAGAAAATCGTTCGGATTCCCACTGATTTTTCATGATTATTACAACCAGATACTTCTGACGGATCATGCCATCTCTTGGACTACATATGTACTCCTTTATTATTGAGAAAATACTTTCCTTTGATTTTTTGCAAACCTCTTAGCAGTACTTTTTCAATCCTCTTTTTTGTGTTCTGCTGGCTGATGAGATGTGCATTACCTGGGTGATGAAGAAAATCGACGGGTCACGCCATCTCCTGAAGTACATTTGGACATTTTTACTGCTTTAGACTGACTGTACATGCATTCGTTCATTGGTTATGAACCTTATTGCTCATTGTGTTCAGTTGGGTTGAACTGCATGATTCCGGGTGATGAAGAAAATCGTTCGGATTCCCACTGATATTTCATGATTAGTGTAACCAGCTACTTCTGATGGATGAAACCATGTATTAGTTTCAGGTGAATCGTAGCTTTGCTATTGCTTCATTTCATCCGATACAGGCATGAAATTGAACTGCACTTGATGCAGCGCCATTATGGTCCCAGAAATTAGCTTCTGTTATTGAATTTTTTATTTCCTCGCCTAAGAACAATAGTATCATCATATTCTACCAGGCCCTTTGTTTGTTTCTGTGAGCTTGCCACTGTGGCTAGCACATATCATATGTGATCCATGCTGTCTCTTTTCCGCCCACTGAAGCTTGGAGCAAAGTGGCATATTACTTTTGTGATAACTGAGAACACTACGAGGCTTTATTTTCTACTTTGGCATATAATATTAGAATTAATACTGTTTTTATTTGAAATTTGTTATTAGGCTATTAGCGCGAAACTTCCAAGTTATAACTATCCTTGCATTTCTTACTCCAATTGTGAAAGGACTACATATAGTCCATGTGCTTCTGTGAATATATTTGAGTACATTTTTATCATGCTGTAGTTTTCGAAGCATGTCTGCTGTTGTAAGTTGCCGCTCTGTCTTAATGCATATGTTGTGGGGACTCGCTCACGGAAAAATCTTGCAAGAATCATGTGATCATCATTTTACGAAAAGTGGCATAGTTTCAGTTAGTTATGAGTTATGATTGAACTGATATGTTGATGCCCATAACTCTAAGTTAAGTTTGCCGGAAACCATAGCTACGCTCTCTGTTTTATAGATGAAACCTTTGCACTTTGCAAATCAGGTAGCTGAAAGGTGAATTGTACTGCACCAACTAATGATTAGGTACTGTAAAATGTTTCTCCTGCATAACTGCACTTTGCCATTACCTTCAGGCACTTCTTGTTCCGCCACGACCAGGGAGCCGAAGGCGCAGCCAGCGACCAGCGAGCGCATGGGTGGCGCAAGTGGTGATGGAGAGCGGCCAGAGACTGTAATTGAGCTTGTGTTGGTGCTGCTGATCCTGCTTGGATGGGCATGCTGCCTCTTCCATGTGGACTACATGACAACCATGGTGAGCTCTCTGCTCCCTGCATCTTATAGTAGTTGGCCTGAGATTATAGTTGGGCTAGAAATGAACTTCTTCAGTTTGATTTGTAAGATATAATACCAGTCTAAATCAGTGGATCATGGGTGATATACTATCTGCTTTCTTTTAGCAAATCTGTAGTAAGTACCGAGTACTTGTATGTACATAAACATTTTCATGTCCAGAACCATGACTGTACATACTCGTATGCAAATCATTCACAACCTTTGTTCACTAGTTCCAACTAGTAATCGTGCATATATACGTAAGCTCCAAGCCTGATGTGCTTTAGGCGTTAAATCTGTGTATATATACGATCTTCTTGATGCATGTATAACGCGACACACACATCAGGAAATCTGAATAACTTTGACATAGTTGCTCTGTTATCTTGCACTGGGTTGATACTTGTCATTTTCCCTTTCCAAATATATCTCAGGCTTGCTGTTATGGGAATGTTATATGCATGGTTTCTTATTAGATCTAAAATTCTGCAGCTATTTTTCATTGTTAGGAGAATGTTATATGCACGACTTCACTTGATTATATTCCTAACTTTTCTGATTTATAACACGCAGATTTTGGCCTTCATTCGTCAAAAGTTGGTGTACAAGGAACTCCAGGAGAACAATCCCGAAGAAAACCCTGGAGCTGGAGCTGGCCATATTAATATTTAGTTGTATTTTATTGTTGAATACCTGATTTATACTGCCATGATTGTAAAGTACTTTCGTTGCCGTTTAAAATTTTATGTATTATTGGCTCTGTTTGAATCAAGTTATTTGTTGTGTGTTGTGTGTTATTTGAATCAAGTACTTTGGTTGCCGATTTTGTTATGTGTTATTGGCGCAAATAGAGAACTGACCAAAACAGCACACTTGGGTCCCATTTCACTAGTGGGTCCTTTAAAATGGGAAAGAAACAAAATAAAACTGACAAGTGGGACCTAATTGGATGACCTGACTAGTGGGACCTGGTTCAAAATGGATTGTAAAAATGCCGAGGCCCAAATAAGAAATGGCAGCAAAAAGGCTAAAGGCCTAGAAATCAAAGGCTGAATTGTAGGGCCAGACCCATGTAGTTAATAAAAGCACAGGAAAAAAATACATTAAGAAGGCCGAATTGTTGGGCTAGGCCCATGTAGAAAACCGAATTGGACCGGGCTGATTCTTGTGCCACATCAGCTTGCCACGCTGGATGCCTACGTGGCCTGGGGAGGCTGCTAGTGACCAAAACAATACAGTAGGCATATTTTGGTCGTAAACGTCCACGACCATTCCAGATGAAAGGTCAAAAATGTCAGTTTACGACGGTCAGCTTTTGACCTTCTGGTTTTGATCAAAAAAAGGTCACAAATGAAAAACTATGACTATTCAGTGACCAATAATGATGGTCACAAGTTGACATATTTCTTGTAGTGGTTATTATGTACTGATGTCTGGTTTGCCTGCTCCCCAGTATATTTCGTCACACTCCTTTATTTGTAACAGCTTTATTCAGACTCGCAAACTAAAACGTCGGGTTCAGTTTGTACTAAATTCTAAAATTTCTATTTCTATTTGTCATGTGGATTTGATCAGATAAACGGGGATTTTAGGAGTGTCATTTTGATGTGACAGCTTGTACAACCTGTATCAAGTACTCCGTATAGCAATCTATTTGAATCGAACTGGAAGTTGAATTAAGGCTATTGCATCTCATGTTTGCCTTCGTTGTCATTTTACTCTGTAGAACTATTATTGGCACTGGTCTGAAGCAATGGTTACTGAATGTAAGAACGATACGGCGTACTCCCTTCGTCGACTGTCAGTCTCTCCTTTACTTAGACTTATACAGGGGAGCAAAACAGGCGATGTTTTTTGTGTGCCATGAAGAGAATCATATGGTGTGACGTGCACGAATGGCCCGTCTATTAGCCACTTGATTGGTAAGCCACACACATTTGCTTCTTTCTGCTGCATTCTACCGCAATATATATATAGCCTGCTTCGACCGAGCTGCAGCCGAGATCAAATGAGGATGTTGCCACCATTTACGGTCGGTGTTTTGATCGGTCGATGTTTCAAAAATCTTATACTATAACTAAGACCTGTTTATCAGTACGAAACGGCTATGCACGCGACGTTTCCTGGCCGATATGCACACAACACTGAATCGAACAGGGCAGGAGTGCTGGCCAACTGCATCGTGTGGTGGCCGTAAATCGGCCATAGTACTATCGTTTGCATAGCAGCGCTCTTATATCATATAGGTACAAGTGCGACGGACCGCTCGTGGTGAAAATGCCTGCCCTTTCCTCTGGTGTGTTATTTCCATGTGCAACAAAGTGCCACTTCATTTCTATTGGTGCTGTGACATCTATGTTTCCACGAGGAGCTGCGCTGAGGCTTAAACACCTCGACTTCACCTTCCCAGCTAAGTGGATCTCCCATGAAAACTTAAATTTGGGCATGCGACACCTCCCTTCCCTCGAGCGAGTCCATGTTAGAGTTTTCCGTGGGGAAGCTAGCGATCGGGAGTTGGATGAAGCAAAGGCTGCGCTGAGGGCCGCGGCGGAGGACCACCCCAACCTTCCCGTCCTTGGTTTGCAAAGGATGGGATGGTAACGCTGGCGCATTGAAAAAGGTAGATGATCAACGACTCCTGTGCTCTTATTTCCATCTTTTTGCTCCACCAGATGCCAAATGCCAATTCTTCTTTCTGTCTTTCTCAATTTCAGGCGGAGGAAGAGCCAACATTGCAAGCTCTGAACTGAAGGTTCGTTACTTGTCAATGGGTTATCTTATCCCTGTTGTAATTCCTTGTTTCTGCACCAAGTATCTCAAATATATTTCCTCAGAAAGTTTTGAATTGTAATTTCCAATTTCAGGCGGATGACTTGAATCATCAAAATCACGCACACTCTAAGTCTAAGGTACTAATGTTCTTCCAGCTAGCATTTACTTTAGCCGGCAATGTGAATTTCGCCTCGGTTGATTATGGCGCATAAATTGTTGCTTCTGCATGCCAAATGGAATCCGCTAGTAATATGTGTACCCTTTCCTGTAGTTCGATGAACTCTGTTTTCTTTCGGTATCATTGAGCTGGGCTATTCACATGGCATTGCAGGTAGCATGAGCAAGCAAATTTCGTCAACATGTACCTGATTGTGTGTGCATCCAAGAAAATGAAGCTCCCATTCCTTGACCAAGACAGTCGTTTGATCCGTCTTCCTTCTCCAACAGGATGAATTCCCCATTCTGTCCACTCGTGTCTGAATTCTCAACTTGCTTCCGCCACTCCAAGAACCATCAAGTTTGTAGGGCGCGTCTTTCATTTTGCCGTTACGAACCATTAGTTATTATGTACCAATGTCTGGTTTGGCCTGCTCTGCTCTATTGCATTCTTCATTCTCGAACTAGGCTTTCGCCCTCTGCATTCTTCACTACACTCATTTGTTTGTCACAGCTTTTATTTCAAACTCGCAAACTTAAAAGTCGCGTTCAGTTTGTACTATGTTCTGAAGTTTCATCTACTACTAGTCATGTTGGTTTGATCAAATAAACAGGGATATGCGGGTTCAGGACCTGTATTAAACTACAAGTTTTACAGTGGCTGGGCTTTTTTGAAGCCGTTCGTTTGTCTCAATCTAACGGCACACACATACATAGTACTGGGTAGTATTCGGATGAAAGTATTCGAACGTACTACAACTTGTGGGGCCGGTACTAATGACAATGTCGGACACATTTTAGTCATAGGAAAAAAATTCACCCGCCGCCCTCTCGTCCAATGCAGAACCGCCGCCAGGTTCCTCTCCTCTTCCATCACCATTACACAACTGCAGCCATCTTCTCCCTTCTCCTGCATTCCAAATCCACCGCAGCCATCTCCTCCTTCTTGCCGCCGCAACTTTGCTCGTCTCCTCTTCTACATCCACCTCCCCCCTCTTCCATCCAAACAAGAACCTCGATGGAGTAGCAGATCGAGCAGATCCCCGGTGGCGAGCACGCCGACTTCGTGCAGATCGCCGGCGGCGACCATGTCAAGATGGCCAGGTTGAGGGAGATCCGTTCTTGGTTTGGCAACACACGACAGTTGTCCTGGATGGTGATGGCCAATATGAAGGAAATGACGAAGCTGAGAAGAAAAGCCCCCCTCCCTCCCCGGCTGGCGATGCACAAGATCGACATCCTCCTGTAGGCGATGGAGCAGGCGGATTCGCCCAACGAGTGGGTCAGGCGAAGGTAGGTGGGCGTTCAGATCCAGGGTAGAGCATCCACTGGATTAGGAAGCCATTGTGCATGAGGTGCCATTGCAGATTGTGCAGCCTCCAAGCGAGTCACCGGAGACTCCGAAGCGCAAGAGGAGGAGGACAGTGGTCGCGACCTCGCTTCCCCGCCATTCTCCACGCTTCCCTCGCCACTCTCCTCATCTGAATGGCGGCGGTACCGTTGTTTAGAGTAAGCTTCCCCACTCCTAATGCTCGTGCTTACAGTCGTGGTGATAGTGATCATAATAGTTCAAAGAGGGAATGCTAGATGACATTTTAATTGCATGAAGATTTGAGTCATGCTTTTGGGGGCTGGATTATGATGTATATGAACCATACGCACAATATGAACCCTAGGCAAAATTTATACTTTTGTTGTGGTAGAATTTGATGTATATGAACGCTAGGCAAAATGTGTAGTCCTTTTAGTGCAAGATTAGGATGTACATTAACATTACGCAGATATATGTGTGTTAAGTTAACTTAATTTGTTTAGTGTTCTTGCATACGTTCAACTGCACTTCTACTTTAATCCATAGCCTCTGGATGGCAGCGTAATTAGTTGCAAAGAATAAATTACGTTTGAGTATTGCGAGTTCATTAGACATTGGTAGACTTTGGGTACACACGGAAATATTTGAAAATTGCAAGTTCAATAGACAGTTGTAGATTCTGAAATATTTCAGTACTGAAATTTTAGTATACACCTGTAGACACTGAAATATTGCATTACTGCAATTCCGGTGGTATTCCCGTGATGCCATCAGCGTTCCCTGATATTCCCGTGGCGACCAAGTTATCCTTCTATAATATTCCAGTGATGCCGTCAGCGTTCCCTCGCGGAGCCGCCCCAAGGCTTAAGCAGCTTGAGTTTTCCTTCCCAACTAAGTGGATCAGCTATGAGGACATGGATTTGGGCATGGAGCACTTCCCTTCCCTCAAGACCGTCAAGATCTACCTTTACCATATTGAATCCAGCGATTCGGAGGTGAAGGAAGCAGGGGCTGCGCTGAGGGCTGCAGCGAGTGACCATCCCAACCGTCCGGACCTTCATATCCTGCGCTGAAGGCACATCGGAAAAGGTACACAATTGCACCTCGACGGATTTCCCCCATCCCCTGTGCTGCCCCCCCTCCGCCCCCGCGTCGCCCTCTCTGGCGACTCGGGGGAAACCCTAGTCGCACCGCCGCCAGGCCCTACCACTCCTCCTCCCCCCACATCGCCGCCGCCGGAGGGGACGCCGGCGAAGCCCGTGCGTGCCCAGTGAAGGTGGCGGCGGGGCTTTCGTTCTGCACTCGATTGCGCCGCGACCCAGGCGGATCGGCCACCCGTGGGGCGGGACGCGGTCTTCCCATCCTGGCGGCGGCTTCTCCTGGCGTCGGCGTTTTGCTCGTCTCCGGCAGCCCGTGCGTCTCGTGGTGGAGGGTGTGCAGCGGCGGGCGCGTATGGGCGGCTGGGAGGACCAGATCTGGCTGGCCTGCTCCCTGCGCGCTCAGGTGGGGGCGGCACCTGGGGCTCTCTCCGGCTGCAGGGGCGTGGTGCCGGGCTGGCGACCTCCGGTGGTGCTGTCCAGGGTGAGCGTCGGAGGCGCTCGGCTCGTTGGCTCTGGTTCGTGTGGGCTGGTTCCAAGTCCGGCGAGTTAGGCTGAGGAGGTGGATCTGGGGGTGGAAGTCGGTGGTGGAGTTGTGGCGGCCAGGCTAGATCTCCCCTCCTGTCGGCGCCGGTGCTCGAGGTGAGCAGCTGTGTCAATGGAGGTGCAGCCCGCAATCGGCGGTGAGGACGCTCGCCGCGGAGTTGCTGGATGTTGGGAGGTCTCGCGCTCCTATGCTTGCCGGACAAAGCGACCAACGTATGCGGAGAGGTCAGGCCTGTGATGCTTGAGGCGAAAGCCTTGTGCCGGCCTTGCCGGCATCGATGATGGCGACGCCTTCCGGCGCCGTTTTCTTCCTTGGAGGCGTCATTGTCAAGCTCCGCCTTGTGTCCTCTAATGTGCCCCGGGCGAAAGCCTAGATCCATATGTGGATCGGACATCGACGAGGTCTTTGACATCGTTACCCCCTTGGGGGCGTTGTCTTTGGAGCAATTGAGCTGCTATGGTTTGTTTGTCGTCTCGGCTCGAGTGCGGTAGGTCTGTTGGTGTGTGGTTGGGCTGATGGATTGTTTGGTGGTGGTGGTGGAAGTGAATTGTGGCGGCGTTCTTTGCCTTGGTCATCCTGGTGCTATTGGTCGATCTCTCTCTTCGGGGCTTGTGGCGGCGGTGAGGTCTCGGATTTTGGTGCCCTTCGACGATGCTTGAGGTTTGGTTCCCTCGCATAGTGCTCTGGTTCCCTCTATTTGTGATGGTGGCCGTGGTGTGGCCCAGAGGAGGTGCGGGGCTGTCTCGGCGGAACATTGCCTTCGTCACGGTCTGTGGCTTTCTCCGTCGCGTCGTGGCTAGGCATTGGGAAGCCCTTCGACGGTGGTTGTGACTCTCCTAGTTCTTCAAGGTGCTGAGTGAACGCAGGGTAGCAGGCGGCTTCTTCTCTTGGTCTTCTCGGTGTTGATTCTCCTTTCGACTGATCCAACAATGCTAGTTTCGCTCTTCTTGGTCTGCCTAGTGGTGATGGGTGCTAAGTTCTTGGTTTTGGCTGCTTGTCGTAGCTCATTTTCTGGTTCTCCTCTGTTGTACCTCGGTGCTTCTTGTGTGTGTTGGGTGCTGCAGTTGTGTAGCCGTTGTGTTGTATCTCAGTCTTACTTATGATAATGAAAATGGTTCAGGCTGGCGTAAGCCCGCCGTAGCTCCGTCAAAAAAAAAATCCACCATGTGGCAAATTAAATGTTGATTCCTCTCTCTATTTCTCAATTTCCGGAAGAGGAACTTGCAAAAGCTGCAGGCGCTGAGGTTCGCTTCTTGTGGTGCACGGGATTCCTCTGTTCTAGTTTACACGCATTGTTGTGTTTCGCCGATTGTTTAGATTTCCTTTTTCATCTCTCTCCGTCCGAAAAAGCTTGTCCCAAGCTGACATTCCAATGGATGTATCTAGCACTAACTTGGTGATAGATACATCCATTTGAGGGACAAGCTTTTCGGGACGGAGGGAGTATTTAGCATTCATCTTCCTTTCTTTCCGCTTCAATTTAAGATGAAGGGGTCAAGTCTTCAAAATCATCCTGCAGGCAGGTACCATTCCGCAGCATCTTCTTTACCATGTTTTATTCTGCTGTTTGCAAGTTCAATCAGCGCCTCCAATCCTAAAGCCTGGCCGTCTAATTAAAGTTCCAAGAAAATTGCAATGTGAATTTCGCCTTGGTTACTTATGGTGCATAGGTGGTACAGATTAGAAAAGCAATTCACCACTACTGTAGCATATAATTTTCCATTTTTCTATGCTTGAATGAACTCTGTTTTTGTTTCTGCAACATTCAACTGAGACATTGACATGTAATTCTTTTACCTCGCGTTGCAGGTAGCAGTAGACCTAATAAATCTGGCCGACATGGACTAGGCCGTGCGAGAGCCTCCGACTCCCTTCCTGCTTCCGCTCCAACCAAAGATAGTCAAGAGCATTGTGTCAGCGTTCGCCTTGCCGTCTGATCCGTCTTCCTTCAGCAACGAGAGATGAAGCTCTCAATCTGTCCTCTCACGTCTGAATCTTCTTCTTGCTTCCGATCAGCGATTCAAAAACGTGTTCCTTCCGTTCAGCGATTCAAGAACCATTTAAGTCTGTCCTCTCATGTTTGTTCATGGCCTTGTATGACCAATTCAAACCACCATGCCAAGTTGTTTGAGTTTTCAGCAATTCTTGCATTTTCTGGAGTTTTCCCGGTGAAAAAAGGTCCATAAATGGTCGGACGTGACACAACTTGCATACAGTGCCGGAATTCATTCAAACTTGGCATGGGTGCCTACCATGGGCATGTCTGCCTACTGGCAAAAGTTAGATTATTTTATGGATGTCCGAAAATAGACCATATTTAATGAAGAGTGTTCGGATAGGCGAAAGGGTCCGTTTGAGACCACATTATTTTCGGCAACTGTCACATGACCCAAATTTATTCCATGATCTTATATAGTCAATTCAAGGTACCATGCCAAATTGTTTGCGTTTCCGACAAACGTGTCACAACATGCAAACCGTGTCGTAAGTCGTTCAAATCTGGCATGGATACCTCATATGTCTGTGTGAGGCTGCTGAAAGAAGTTCGGGTTATGTATCCACAGTCCAAAAAACCATTAGCTGAGAGGAGTGTGGTGGACTAGGCCAGATGTGTGCATCCCTTAGCATTTAGTTTTTATTTCTAATTTGAATGCTTCATTTATTTGTAAATACATCCATTATCAATCAACAACAACATTTTGTTATGCACTAATCATTTCTTGAAATTTGTCAACAATTTTAAAACTTCAAATTGCTTATGAAAATTTGACAAGTTTGAACACCTTTTCCAAAATTGGTAACAAATTTCCAACAATTGATGAAATTTTTGAACAAAAATTGGAAACAATATACTATTTTAAGAAATTATCAACTTCTTTGGAAGCACAAATATTTCTTAGATCTGTGAACAAAATATTCGAAAACATGATTTTGAAATTCCAGAATATTTTTCAAATTATAAAAATATTTGAAAACAAGAACATTTAGGGTATTCCAAAGAAATTTCCAAATTTTGAACAAGTTTCAAAAAGAACAATAAAGTTTGAAAAGGAAAAAATGAATTATTAAAAAAGAGAAGAAAGAAAAATATATTAAAAAAAAACTGTTTAGGCGTTGGCCTAACTAGGTGGCATCATCAATCGGGAGAAACCCTTATTTGATGCTTATTACGTCAAACAGCGTTGTTTCCCACATACCCAATCGATATGGGTGAACATGGGCCAGCCCATTTTAATCTGTTCGTTGCCTCTATAGATGCTTGTTTTGGGAACCTCTAGATAGTTCCAGGCCGGGTTTTACCGGTTTGGGAACGTTTAAGGAGGTTCATGAATTGTTTTATTTTATTTTCGAAATCGTAAAGTACAAAAATGTTCAACATATTTATTTATTTATTCGTATTTTTCAAAAAAGTTCACAAATATCAAAAAATAATCATGTTTCAAAAGACTTTAGAGTTTCTAAATTGTTTGTATTTTCAAAAGAAATTCGGAATTATAATTTATTTATTTGTTCGGAGTATAAAAATGTATCCCACGTTTTGGGTTGTTGTATTTTGTAAAAGGACCATCCTACCCTTTTTTATGAAAGGTATGGACAGATCTGATACCTTAATGTGTTTAAGGGGGTTATACCGAAAAAGAATTGGGTTACTTAATGGTGCATAAGTACCTAGGATCAGTAGTTACTTCTTTTTGCCATGTAAAAGTTCTCGTATTTTTTCAAAAGACAAGATCTCATATGATGTTTTCGGTAATATGTGTACTACACTGTTTTCTGTAGTTTGATGAACTCTGTTTTCTTCTTCTGTCATCTAACTGAGCTATTCACATGTGGCATTCCAGGTAGCATGGGCTAACAAATGTGGTCGACATGGACTCGATCACTCGATCGTGCGTGCCTCCAACACCATTGCAATTTCTTTTCTAACCAATACAGTCTAGCACACTGCGTTTGCCTTGCCGTCAGTCCCTACTTTATTTGCACTTATACAGGGGAGCAAACCAGGTGATGTTTTTTGTGTGCCATGAAGTATGTCATTACTAAACAGTAAAATGGAGCTACCTGCGCCCTCTCTCAGCGTTTTGGCAGCGTTTTGGCACCACCAGCCGTCTGATTACGTTCACAAACGGACCAGATCAATTCATAGGGTTGCTGCTCCGCTAATCCATCTGGATGAATTCACGTGAAGCGGGCTGTGCGCTGTGGGCGGCCCGTCATAGCGTGTGTATGTACTTGCCGATCCAACCTAATCGGGCCGCTGCTCGTCAAGTTTGACTTGGACGGCTTGTCGTTAATGGGGCCGAAATGACGTGGGTTGTGCGGTTGCGAGAGGGGTGACTATTTAGCATGTCTACCCTCACACTACTAGGGAAAAGCCTATACACAGAATCTTAGTAGCAGCGTGCTTTAAAATAAGGCGCTGCTGCTAATTAGCAGTAGCGAGGTCAAGCTTAACTCGCTGCTGAAATAAATATAGCAGTAGCGCGCCCGCCCAAAGAAGCGCCACTGCTATAATTCCCACGAGGCCGCGGAGGCTAGTTATAGCACAGCAGCGTTATAACGACAGCGCCACTGCTACGGTGCATAGTAGCAGCGCATCTCTCAATAAGCGCTCTTGCTAAGTTTACTACAAAATCCGATCCACTCACGGTCACACACCGTTGGATCCCCTCTGAATCCCCGTCGGTCCTCCCCATCGCCCTCCGCCTCTGCGCCGCCGTCACCTCCTCCTCCTTGTTGGACTCTGCACGGCCTCCTCCTCCGTCCTCCTCCACTCGGCTGGTGGCCCCTCCTCGCTCCGCCTTCCTCCTCCGTCCTCCCTCCACTGGCCGCCGGCCAGCCCTCCTCGCTCCGCCTTCCTCCTCCGTCCTCCCTCCACTGCCGCCGGTCGGCCCTCCTCGCTCCGCCTTCCTCCTCCGTATACTCTCTTCTCCTCCTTGATTTAGTAGGCTAGTTGATTTAGTTGATTTAGAACATTTTGATTTAGTTAATATGATTTAGTTGATTTAGTAGGCTAGTTGATTTAGAACATTTTGATTTAGTTGATTTAGTAGACTAGTTCATTTAGTTGATTTAGTATGCACCATTTTATTGTTATTTTTTTTCTATACATGGATAGGTAAGTAGTTGCTTTTTTTTATAAGTTACTTTTTGGCAAAATGTAGGTGGTACCTTGTCATCTAATATGTTACTTGCGGAAGAACCAAAAATATCACATGCTACTGTTTTTCTTTCCTGTGAAGTGGATAGTTAATCCTTTGCTCATATTGCTTTAGGAAAAATGGCGCCACCACCACCACTATGTCGACTATGCAAGTCAAGGTGCGCCAGCAGCCTTGCAACTGGCAAGCTGTTCGACAACTACTTCCAGCCGAGTTTTCGTCATGCGGCGGTAAGAAATTACATGAAATGTAATAACTATTGTATTTTTAGTGATGGCATTACTGCATTGTGTCATTTTGCTTATTTTACACAGATCGTCCCATGCAATGTAAGGTTGAAATTCAACAAGCTGACAGGAGACACTGTGACATTTGAGGCTCCTGGGGGCCGTACACTATGGAGGTCGAGAAATGACGCAATATGTCGCAGATTGGAGGAGATGGATGGGCCCGTTTCGTCGCTCACATGCGTCTTACTGGTGGTGAGTTGATCAGCTTCTCCTTCAGAGCAGAAAGACCCAAGCTGGCTGTCATTTATCTCAACCTGGTGGAAGATGATGAAGATGACGAAGATGAGAAGATGATGAAGATAATGAGGACTCACTCGATGAAGATGATGAAGACCCACTTCATGAAGCCATCGTAGCTCAAAGAACAAGGCTGAGCGAGGAGGAGGTATCCAACCTGTGGGACATAATTCCGCCACGTGCTGACTTTGTTGGGGTGCCATTCATGACCCGCCTGACAAATACCATGGTTGATCGACATGATATGGTATGTTATACTTACAAATGCAAATTATGCGATGAAATACTTAGTGTACAGTCCAATGATATGGTATGTTGTGTGGAATCTAGTCGATGATATGTTTTAGTGTAGAGTTTGATCACATTCTTATTAGTGTAGAATCTAAGGAAACTATTAATAGTGTAGATAATCCATATGTACTTATTTGCGAGGCTATTTATTAATTGATATGTTTTACTTATTCAGAAATTGGCAAAGAGCATATCTGTGAGTTATGGTATCGAGCCTGATGAAGAAGGCTCAGCTGGACTATGCCTTACTGCAAGGGGCTCCGTCACAACCTGTACTTACCGCGTGGACACGGACGGTCGCACACACTTAAACTCGGTTGGGTGGAAGAAATTCCTCGATGGCAAAAATCTTCGTGTTGGACAGGCCATCCTAATTACTATCAGGAACACCAACCGTCCATGCTTGAGGATGATGATTGTCTTCGATATCATCTAGAACTAAATATGTGTGTGTGGCTATATCATCTAGAACTACATATGTGTGTGTGGCTATATCATCTAGAACTACATATGTGTGTGTGGCTATATCATCTAGAACTACATATGATGATTGTCGTTGATATCATCTAGAACTACATATGATGATCGTCGTTGATATGACCTTGTACTGCTTGAGGATGCATATTGACTATGCATGAAATTGTTATGAATTTGGAACGAAGGGAGTACTACCCAGTAATGGTTTATGAATTTGATATCTAGTAGCAGTATCTAGTATCTAGTGTCTGAAAGGGAAACAGAAAGGAAAAATGATGAAAGATATAGCAGTAGCGAGGGACTGCGAAATCGCTACAGCTAACTAATAGTAGCGCGTTGGGAAAAAGGCGCTGCTGATATCGTCATCAGTAGTAGCGCGGGTACGGACCGCGCTACTACTACAAGTTAGCTGTAGCGCCTTATTAGTAGCGCGACCACCCGCGCTGCTGCTACACTCAAAACCCGCGCTGCTGCTAGGGTTTTCCCTAGTAGTGTCAACTAAAAAAAAATTTAGCATGCCTACCCATCCGCGAGGCATCACAAGTTTCTTCTACTGAAGCGTCCCGTCCCCATCTGTGCAGCTGGCGGCGGTCATGAGCCCCTGGTTTGACTGTATCTTTGGCCTCCTTGGCGCAACCTCCCAAGCGATGCAGCAGTAGCACACTGCCATTCATGGACACAAACTCGATAATGAAAGAGAACGGTGCGAAGGAGTCACCAGTGGCCTTCTCGGTCACCTCCTGGCTGCAAAGTGTAGCCCATGTAAAGATCTGGAAGGAGAAAAAGGAGCAACGGAGCCGCAGACAGCTGCTCCACAACCAAAGATGGTTCATCTTCGAGGAGTTGGGTGATCCATCCCAATCTCCGGGTCGTCTCCATTTTTTTTCCGGAGCCGACCTCAAACAGGTACTAGCCTCATCTTGTTTCTCTCACCTCATCTCATGTATAGATGTCGGTTTCTTTTGTGAGATACACTGCATTCGTGGAACTACGTGGGTAGTGCTCAGGTAGTCATGTTCTTCATTTTTGGTCAATCAAAATATTATGTGATACTTCAAGCTCCTGCAAATTTTGATTTGCAGCTTGATGTGGGGACACGAAATCAAATTTGGTGTATTTTCTCGGCAAATATATAGTGTATAGGCGTAAATTTACAATTATTTACCAGCTTGCGCAAATCAGTGTTCTATTGTTTATATACTGAATATGGCTTCGTTGCACCAATTAATAACCACATTCTTCTTATTAGCTAACTGACAGCCAAATTCGAACAAATAAGTAGTACTACATAAATACCAATTTCCCGTAAATTTTACCCCATATATTTCTTCTAAATTTCTATTCTTTTCTTGAGGACGGACGGGCGCGGCAACGCGCGTCCTGATGTTCTAGTATGCAGTAACGCATAGGAAGGCCCGTTTATTAGCAACTCCCGATTGATAATCTACACACATTGGTTTCTTGCTGCTATATTATTTCCACCGCAATAGGTAGCCTGCTTCGGCAGAAATATGCAGCCGAGATCAGATGAGAACGTGGACAACCGTGTAATTCAGGGTCGCCGTTTCCACGGAAATCTTAACTGAAGCTGAAAGCCCTGAAGCCCCGCACAACATCGAAACTCTGGCAGTCCGCAGTGTTTTTCCACGTCGTCATGCCCTGGGTTACTAATATCGGGCGCTGTCGAAACGCTGCAGGTTTAGCTATTATTTTCCAAAAAGAAAGTACTCAACATTTACTTACAGTCAGGAATCCAGGGCGGCCGGCCTGGTTGGCATAGGCCCATTTGGCCAGCTATACATTGAATCCATAAATTTGGTCCTTGGTTATCCATGTTTTGTTTCTCAAAAGAAAAATGGTTATCCATGTTTTTGTGTACTGTACTATACCCGGGCCGGCTGACACATGGGACCAAATTTTGTGGGGTCAACAGGGCAGCGACTCTGTGTCTGTGGGGCACGTGTTCAGTCGGGTCCGTTAACTAAGTCCCCTGCTCGCAACGATTATTTTATTCTACAGCGTTTGTTTGGAGAGGGGCAGAGTCAGTCAGAGTCTCAGAGATAGTGGTCGGACCTGTGGATTGGATCTCACGGCGGGGCTGGTACGTCCTGACGCCACCTCCCCGTCGGCAGCAACCCGGAGAGGCGCCTGCAGGGGCCAAAGGCTGGGCCTCGCAGAACGAGGGTATCAAGAACTGAGGTATATAGTATTTCGTTTCTTCCTCATCTGGATCCGATTAAATTGATTTCTTGGACTGAACTCATGGGGGTGTAGATCTTAACTGCAAATTGCTGATCTTCAACCGTTCTAGATCGTTTAATCTAGTTTCTTGAAGCACTGGCCGGCCGGCGTGTGCATCTTAATTCTTAAGTGCAGATTCGCCGAGGGCTTTGATGTTCAAGCCTGTGCTTGGTGCATTCGGGTCTTGTTAGTGGCTCCTTTGGTATCTTGTATCTTTGCCGTGTTTTAGGTTTTTCTTCCTTTCTTCCTCTCTTTCTTTGGGCTTGATGTGCTGCTCGCCCCAGCATTGCGATGTGTCAATGGTGGTTTGCTTTGGAATACAAAGCGGGGGAAACCCTTTTTCGGTAAGTGCAGATTCTTGGTAATCCACAGTAGATTTACATTGCAAATTTGGTTGTATAAGCTACTCCTAGGGTCTGCTCTAGTTAGTCTCTTTGTTGCCAGATAGCTAGGACACGCTTCAATATCAGCCTCCCCTTATGAAGAAACATATATCATATGCATATTGATTTGTTTGACGACTAAACGGTGCAGATTACTCCATATACATAGGTCAGTGTTTGGTGAAAATCACAACTGTTTGTGTACATAAAAGAGATGCTGGTGGAGAAGATATTAAGAGCATGCTGTTGTTTTGCTGTTACCATCCACTGATTTTTAGTACAGGTTTTGTGTGTGCAACTTAAGTGCAAATCGTTGGCGATTCTTTGTAGATTTACATTTGTTTGGTATAAGCAGTTTTTTCCTGTAGGGTTTGCTCATCTTTTTTCCTTAATAGCTAGCTCATTATTAATTGTTATCTTCTCTTTGTGAATAAGTAGTATACGTTGTTGACTTGCTTGTCAACTAATTGTTGCAAAATCTTCACATTCATAGGTCTTTGGGCATGGGATGAGAATCATGGTTGTTGTGGAGGAAATGAAGAATATCTTGTTATTTGGTTGTTACCATCCATGTTCTTTTAGGTTGAACATTGCCATAATGGTTTCTCTCTGCAACGATTATATTAGATCTAGCATCATGTCATGGACATCATAAGCCTTTTCTGCCTTGATAGTTGATGTCTACAGTTTGAGTCATGCTTCTGTTTATGAGCCCATTGAAGTAACTTTGTGCTAGCTCAAATGAGCCAATTTCTTATTTACATGGTACACAAATCCTTCGGCTATCCATCTCCATATGAACTAGTCTCTCTTAATTTTGTAGTCTTGATATATGCTTACATATAACGAATGAGGTGAAGGAAGATCGTAGAACAACAACATAATCTTTAGTCTTAAGCAAGTTAGGGTGGACTAGAGATAGACCACAGTAGGAGCCAGACACACCAATGATATGGAAAGTAGAAAATAAATAGTAAAAGAAGCTCTTGGCTTTTAGATTATGTCAAAGTGATAATACGGAGTCAAGATTCTTTTACTACTAGTTTTGATCTACCTTGTCATCTATAGGATTAGTTATTATCTAATTTTTTTAGAAGATTAAGCAAGGTCACTTGGTATGTAAATGGATAGCCGAACGTGTTGTTTATCATGGAAAACAAGAGATTAGCCTATTTGAGCTCGGTGATCATAAATAGAAGCATGATTCAACCAATAGACATCAATTTGATGGAGGCATGGAAAAATCTGATCGTGTTCATGATATGATGATTGATCCCATATGTTTTTGCCAAGTGAAGAAAACCACTTAGGCCCCGCTTGGAACGTCGTTTTACAGCCGTATACACCTGTAAAATACTCCCCCGTAACCAAAAATCGGGCCCCTTTCAGTTAGCCGATTGGTTTGTTGTTTTGGGCCGTAATTTTTACACGTGTTTTCCATATTACACCCGTAACAGGCCGGTATCTGATACAGACCAGCGCATGTCGTTTTTTCCCACCTCGCCGTCGCTGAGGCCTAGATCGAGGTTGCGCCGCCGGAGGCGCTGGGCTGGTCTCCCGAGGGGTGACGCGATGGTACTCGCGACGGCGACGTGGTGAGCCGCCGCCGATGTTGACCCCGACGGGGTTAGGTGCGATGACGGCGGCGACTCGCTCCTTACCGCGACGGCGACGCTGACAGGCAGTCCTGACCGTGACGGCGAATCTCTCTTCCTCCTCCAAGCGGCCTCCTATGCTCGACCAAGGTACCCTCCCTCCTCCTCTGCTCCCCCTCCATGTCCCTTCCCCGGTCAATCGGCGGCGGGGAGCTCCTCCTTGGCGACGTGGATGAGTGTATTACAACCTGGGAGCCAAGCAGTGTTTACAAGTGGAAAACAAGTACAACCGGATTCTGCTGGTGCCTGGTAAGATACAAGTGTAAACATTTACAGCCGGAAAAGGAATCCGACAATCCAATCGCAGCCTTACATAGCACTGAGTGAAAGCGATGTATACAAAGGCAAGATTTGAATATTATCCTTCCGAAAGAACATTTCAGACCATCAGAAGCAGCAATGCCACAAATGAGGTAACTTGCAATATCTTATCTACTATTGTTGATCTAGTGCTGCTTATGTCGAGTACCTATGTTGGATCAAGAATAATGTCGTGTATGTTAACGTTTCTCACCATTTGAGACTGCTGAAAGTTGAAGAACACTGCATTTGTCTTGGCGTTTCGATTTGTCTTCCCTCTGCAAGGTCATTGTACCCACTTACCTCTGAATTCTGCAAATTTTTGCAGCGGCTCTTGCGTTTTTCTCATTATGAAAAGAGTATGTAATATGATGTACTGCTGTCTGGTTAATTTGCCTTGGCCTTTTGAATCTTCTTCGATATCAAGTTCTCATTGTGATTGTACCCACTTATGCCTAAATTCTATTATCACTCCCGTGGATTCGAGAAACATGAAGTTTCAGCAGTGCCTCCTTTATTATAACTTATGCCGATTCATGAACTTCATTTTCCATTTATTTGTTTTGTAAAGCCGAATATGTGAACTTCCTTTTTCCATTTATTCATTTTATAAGGTATAGTGTGTAATTACGATGCATCGTTGCCTTGTTTGTCAACTTTGATTATCCATTGCGTCTATTTCTTCCTAGTAGTTTTCCGAGTTGTTTTACTTCAGACTTGTGGAATGAAAATATGGTCGTTTAGTTTATACAATCATTTGAAATTTTACCTTTTTATCTAGCGGTTGTTGTTTGTTTTATTTGTTCAAACTTGACTGAACAAATGGAGGAGTGCATTTAAAATTAGAAGAACAAACCTCAACACAAGGAGTCTGAAAAACAACTAATATCTTGCTCATTAATATAATATCATATTCGGCTAAAAAAATACATAGCCTCCTCTTCTCCAGAATTATAATCCAGTGGCCAGCTGGATTTTGAATGCAGCAACTAATTAAAATGTAGAAATCATGCCGACAAGACCCCATGTGGACTCATCATGCTTCAAGCTCAAGTGACCAGTTTCTCTGCTACAGGTACATAATGCCACATGTGTCGCCATGCATATTCTTGCCATCCAAAGATTACCATGAGGGGCCAAATTGTAAGCAACATTACCTTCGGCATCTCTGATCTTAGCATTACTGGCAATATTCCTACTCTACCATATACCACTATCATGAATTTAACAATCTTCTCAACTAATGATGGCATGTAGAGGATTTCTAAGGAAGAAAACACCACCATGACCATAATAGCAGTTCCAGAAATAACTGGGGTGATCATGATGTATATAGCCAATACGAAGGCTGTTCCCAAAGATAATACTCCATTGAAAGATAACCATATGGATATATTGTAGTGCATGTAGCGCATGAGTATTTCAACTGTAGGTGTTCCTGCAAACACAAGTCTTAGGACGGCTAACGACGAGCATATAAATGCCAGTGCATTCGCCATCAAGAATCCTTGGAATACTTTTTCGGTAGACAGAGTTGGTGTTCCTCCCTTTAGGTGGTCATCTGCTCTGTAACCCCCAGGTAAGGCGAAAGCAGCACCAAAAGCCATTGTTGTAATTAATACTAAGCCAAGGCCGAGGAATTGCGTTGAGTTTGATATTACCGCATCAATCTTAGCGTCAGATTGGGTACTAGGTCCTTTTTTCATGATATCCCGCCGACAAATATAAAGTGTAGCATCAGCAGATATTAGAGCTTATTGTATCAAAATCCGTGAGTGCTGCATATTAGAAAAAAAAGCAATATCAAGTTATCAACTTTCTATTTTTTTTCTCTGAATCTAGGAAATAAAGTACTAAACGAAAGGAATGGAAGTATTTTACCAGCAGGCAGTACAACCCGGTGGGAGTACTGCTAACTGAAATTTCTCGTGGGGTATGTTGCTTGTTGTTTGGTAGATTCAAATCTACTTCTTTGTTTGCGAATAGACAACCGAAACTCCACCAATCCCCAACCTCCACAGCTAGATGTAATGCAGTGTTTCCTTCGTTATCTTGCTTGTTCATAATTGACGAAAACATGGGTGTCTGGCAGGCATACCGAACTGTATCATATCTTTTCTTCATGACAGCAACATGGAGAAAAGTTCTCCCATGGGTGTCACGTAAGCTGGCGCAACCCGGGCACTTTAAAAGTAAGATGATGACAGATGAAAGTCTCCCCGCTAAAGCAGCAACATGTATGGGGAATGGCCCTTCTTCGTCCGGTTGATATGCTGAATATGCATCTGCCTCCAATATTTGCATGGTAAGGTCCATTGGTGTTTCCACTACGTTCAGAAAACTTGTTATACTGGTCCCATTTACCACTGGCACGGCATATTGGGGAAGCATACCACGTGTGCCCGTTTCTAATGATACCGCAAAGTGTAGAGGTGTGTTTCCAAGTTGATCTCGCTTTTTAGTAAGCTCCTTGTTCCAGTTCAGTAGTAATTCTGTCATATCTGCAATTTGGTCCTCTCTGTGTCAAACAGTGCAATATGCAAAAAGGTGTGTGAAAGGTACATTTGGATTGATCATTTAGTACAACTCTTTATTGTTATATGTAGAAGAGGAAAATAATGCTCTAGCATATCTGATATGCTAAGTGAATACAGTTATTTTACATTCAAAATGTTAAGTTGTATTGTATATAGCAAACTAAATATTTAGGAACGGAGGGAATAGTATCATTTTTATGAACACAACAGTGTCATAGAACAAACATGGCTATACTTGATCATTTAGGTATGACGGAGGAAATTAATGCGCCACGTTGGGAAGTAATTAAGGTACTACCTCTGCTTCGAAGAACTGCAGCATGAAGAGCATTCTGTCCATCTGGCCCGGAGTATGACAACTTCTTGTCTCTCTCGTAGAGCTCCCGTCCAATTTTTTCATGTCGCAGAGAGACGGCGAGGAACAATGGCGAAGTTCCATTCTCCGGAACACGAGCGAGGAACGGGTCCGCCGTCATCAGCTCAGCCACCGTGAGCATGTCACCAGCGCGGATGGCCTCATGCAGGGCTGTCTCCCCGAGCTCGTACTGCATCCTCACCAGCGTCTACACCCTCCCATCTTCACCGGCGACTTCTTCCCCTCTAGCCAGCTCAACGAGGAGAGCGACCATTGCCGTGTGGCCGGCCCTGGCGGCGCAGTGCAACGGCGTGCCGCCGCCGCTGTTGCGTGCGCCCAAGAGGTGTGGCGCCTTGTCGTAGACTGCCCTGGCTTTCTTCAGGTAGCCATAGTCTGCTACTATGTGGAGTGCGGAGTCCCCGTCTGGGGTGACCCCTTCCAGGAGCAAGGACGACGCTGGTGAGCGCACGGGGCCGGGGCGGTCGATGTCGACGACGACCTCAATAGGCACGTCCGCCGCTCCTCCGTTCAGAAGGTTCGTCAGTTCCCGGCAGCTGCCATGGCGCGCCGCCTCCAGCAGCTCCGGATGCATGGTATTGGGAGGTGCGTTTGCCACGGCAGTCATGCTGCCGGTTTGCTGTGTGTGTGTGGCACCAAACCAAAGTGACGACTCTAGGTAAGGAATTGCACCAAACCAGGAGAAGATTCCTTTATGCTTGACTTGGGTTGCAAGGCCATTTGCACCCGGCAACACGCAATGAATGGGCATAAAAAAGTGGTTTTGGAGGCACCCAAAGTATCAGTTCGGCTCTAATATGGTCGTTCTGATTAATGAAAATGGTATCTGATCCAGTAACAATGCATAAAGCATGCTCTTTTGAGATTTTATTTTTAGCTTGTATGTGATCCGTTTAACTCGAGCTGCAATTTCTTCTTTGCTTGATCATAATGGGAACTCTCTTGACACGCTCGTACCAAGGTGGTACCGTAGTACTCCCTCTGTAAAGTGATCTAGAAGATCTTATATTAGTTTACAGAGGGAGTATTGTTAAATAAGTAGTGTATTTTACTTTGACAATCCACATTTGTATATGTCTTATCTAAATTCTGGAATGCTGACATAACTGCAATGTGATTTTCGCCTTGGTTACTTATGGTGCATAAGCACATAGGATCTCCCGCAAAAAAGAAGAAGAAGCACATAGGACCAGTAGCTACGTACAAGGTCTCGTATTTTTTGAAAAGACAAGGTCTCACATAATGTGGTACAGATTAGCAAGCAACCCACTACCGCAGTAATATGTGTAACTTCTTGGATAAACTATGTTTTCTTCTTCTCTAACATTTAACGGAGCCATTCACATGTGGAGTTTCGTAGCATTGTTTATTTGTAATAGCTTTATTTCAGACTCGTAAACTATAATGTCAGACTTCAGTTTGTACTGTGGTCTGAAGTTAATCTTCCATTTATCATGTTGGTTTGATCAAATAAATCATGAACTGCAACTTTATTTTGCTACTGAATCACACGTGTGCCGGCCACTAAGCAGAAAAGACGGTCGATGCGTGACCCACTTCCTCGCGACCCTCCTCGTCCCCAGCTGGCGTCAGGAGGAACCCTAACCGCCGTCGCCAGGCGCCCTCCTCCTCTCCTCCTCCGCCGCCGCCCGCGAGCCGGCGGCAGCCGCGGCTGGCGTCGGCGGCGGCGGGGAGATCTCGTCCTCTCGCGGAGCCACGATGCGGGGACAGGCGGCGGGCTGGGGTGTGGCGCTGCGGCGTGACGGGGAGCCGAAGCTGTGCGGCGTCGCCATCCTGCTGGCTGCGTGACGGGTGTCATGGTGGCGGAGTGTGCTGGGTGGCCGGTGGCGGCGGATGGTGCGGGTCAGCGCAGCTCCGCCGAGATCTAGCTGCGTCGCGACGCGGCTGCGGGCGGCGAGGACTGCGGACGGCGCCGTGGGATACGGCGGTGGTCGTCCGTGGCAGCGGGGTGGCCTCGGCTGGTGTCCGGGGCGGTGGTGCGTGCTTGGCGGCGGCGGCCCCGTTCAGCACCATTCTGGTCTGGCGGGTGTCGGTGTCAAAACCGGCGGATCTCGGGTAAGGGGTCCCGAACTGTGCGTCTAGGCGGATGGTAACAGGAGACAAGGGACACGATGTTTTACCCAGGTTCGGGCCCTCTTGATGGAGGTAAAACCCTACGTCCTGCTTGATTGATATTGATATTGTGGATGTTTACAAGAGTGGATCTACCACGAGATCAAGAAGGCTAAACCCTAGAAGCTAGCCTATGGTATGATTGTAAGGGTTGTTGTTCGAGTCCTACGGACTAGAGCCATCCGGTTTATATAGACACCGGAGAGGGCTAGGGTTACATAGAGTCGGTTACAATGGTAGGAGATCTACATATCTGTATCGCCAAGCTTGCCTTCCACGCCAAGGAAAGTCCCATCCGGACACGGGGCGGAGTCTTCAATCTTGTATCTTCGTAGTCTTGGAGTCCGGTCGATGATGATAGTTCGGCCGATGATAGTCCGGCCGATGATGGCAGTCCGGCTATCCGGACACCCCCTAATCCGGGACTCCCTCAGTAGCCCCCGAACCAGGCTTCAATGACGATAAGTCCAGCACGCGTGTAGTCTTCGGCGTTGCAAGGCGGGTTCTCCTTCAAGTTCTACGTACCTGCCGAACAGTGTCCAGCTTCCTCATCAATGCTGCGCGTCTTGGCTTCCACGCCCAATAATGGCCTTCTTCCACGCGTCGTATGACGTGAAAAGCCAGGGTGTCTTTTATGTTTTACCCCTAGTTGTGCGAATGATCTGCCTATAAGGGAGGCAAGAATCCAGATCCAAATCACCATCTCCTCCATAAATACTCATCGGGCGCTTTTGACCAAGAATCCATTCCATCATGGACCGTCAACGCGGCTCCTCTTCTCGCTCCCAGCCCTTTGCCGGAGATTGGAGGAGATGCTCATGTTCCGCAACGAGCTGGTGAAGCTCAAGTGGGGAGATATCTCTCCACGGCCTTCATGGTTCGGTTCGAGCGGGCTGGCCACCTACAAAGGTGGGAAGCAAGTGGAGGTTACCCCAAATCCCAACAAAGGGAGCGGGTATGCTTCGTCCCCTATCGATAAGGGGCTCGGATTTCTGTACATCCATTCCTCCACGGGCTCACGGAGTTCTACGGACTCCAGCTTCATCACCTCACGCCCGCCTCAATCCTGCATATTGCGGGTTACGTAGCTCTTCTGAGCTATTCTGGCGTCGAGCCCCACTTCGCGTTGTGGAAGAGGTTGTTCGCCTTGTACCCGCTCTCACGAGGGGTCCATATATCAAGTGGGCGGCGCGAAATATGGCGCATTGCGGGACGGATATCCATCCGGAACCCCTAAGAAGCGCCAAGACTGGCCTTGAATGGTTTTATATAGAAGGCGCTCCGCTGCGGACCCTGTTCGGATCGGCCTCCGGAGTTCAGCAATGCTCCTCTGAAGAAAGCCTTAGTTGGCGTCCATGAGCCCGTTTGGAGGAAGATAAGAGCGTCCATTATTTGATGGGCCGAATAAGGTTACTGGCCCATGCCAGGTTGACCATGATTGGAGTCATGGCAACATGCATTACGTGGGGGGTGCAGCCACTACAATACAGGGGCCACCCCATGTGGGATTTCAACGGGGAAGACGATGCCACCCGTCATGGCCGCAAAGGGCCGGATTCGGCCGAAGATCTGGTGACGATCCTGTCCGGCCTGTATAAGGGGGAGAAGGAGGATTTCCTTCGGACGAACCCGTTAAATGGGTTCTCCATGAATAATCCCCGGCCTTGGGTAAGAGAACACTCTGCGCGTCCGACCCGTGCCTTTCGAAACTTAAGTTTCTTATATTGTGTTCTTCTTTCGACGCAGGAACTGCGCCGGACTGTGGAGGGCATGCTAAGTCCGGCTCCGCAGCCCGAGGATCCAGAGAGATCCCGGGATCCGGCCTCCGAAGAGGATCCGGACATAAAGGTGGAGCTAATCAACGGGGTGTTCCACCAGCTCAGCATGGACAATGCTTTAGTCGCCATCACGGCCGTCTATCCCGGACTATATCCGGCTTCCTAGGTGATTGCGACCGAAGCCCTGACACCGTCATTCCTTCCTTTCTTATTTCTGACCACCGTATATGATGGCGCTGTGCAGGAGGCGCCCTAGGCGGCGAAGCCGAGCGGTGGCTGACCAACAAGGGCGATTCGGACGAGAGGCGGAAGAGGAGCGCGGCGCGGACTGAAACGTCGCCGCAAAGGTGCAGCTCACAATTCATTATTTAGAGCAACGTTCCTAGGAAGCGTTTGAGTGCTCATGACTTTTATAGGGAAAAAAGCGTCCGCCGGACAGCGGGCGTGGAGGTTGCCAATCCAACCTCTACCAGCCGAGCTCCCGCTTTTGGTCGAGGGGAGGCGGCGCAAGCGCGAGCTGGGCGTTCCTCCGACGGAGGATGCCGACAGACTGTCCGCCACCAAGTCTGAGGTGGAGAGTGCCCTGAATCACAGGCGCCGCCGGACAGTATTTCGTGACGCGTGCTTCTCCCCCGAGGCGTTGAATGCCTTTAACACGGGGGACGCGCACCTTCGTGCTGCTCAAGATGGTTTTACCGAGCGACGGAGCAGTATGTAAAAGACATACAGGTAAGAGAATTTAATAGTTATATATGCAGTAGCCCCCGAGACTTAAAGTAGTTATATTAACTGATTTAAGGATCATATGAAACGTAGGATCTTACCGAGAAGAATACCCAACTGTCTCAGGAGCTGCAAGAGTGCAAGGCCCAACTTGAGGCCGCACTCTCGGCGCTTGAGGAGACGCGAGGACCTCTCCACAGTAACGCATTATTTTAAAAAGATAAGTAGCGTTTGGCCTTTGCGCAAGTCTGAAAGAAAAATGGCGTTGCAGGTGCTGCGGACAAGATCCGGACAGGCAAGAACCTGCGCCAACTAAAGGCGGCGAGAGGGTGCTGCATAAGGTGCAACATGAAAGGAACAAGCTCCAGGATGCCCATGCCCAGCTTGGAGAAGAGCTGAAAGCGTTCGGGCGAGCTGCGGGCTCCGTTAAGGAGAATCAGCGGCTTCGTCGCGGCATATATAGTGAGTGCTTGGCGAACTCCTTTGAAAAGAAGAGTTGGCGAGGAAGTCAATTTGATGAATATATCCGCAGGTATGCTCACAGTCGCCCTGAGGAGATGCCCGTATCAGCGGGTGATCAACTTCAATTGTTGCAACTGATCGAGCGAGTTGGCGGGCAATGAGCAGCGTCATCCAGCGTTATGGCCAACCTTCTCCTTACCCGAGGGTCTTGGGGAGCTTGCGGAAGCTTCAGGAGTGCGGCAGCGCTTCCATTTATGGAAGATTTCGCCTGCCGCCAAGGTGCCGAGGGAGGCACGGGCCATGGTAAAGGCAGCGGTACAAGAAGGCGGATCCCAACCACATGGCGAAGTCGGACTGTGGGGACCGATGGGAAGGAGATCCTGTGAGTTTAGTATATGGCCAAGTAGAGTTGGCGCTAAATTTTCCCAACAGGACTGTAAATTAGACAACCTGTTAGGCGGGATTGAGGAAGAATACAATCGGTCGATTTGACAATGTATTATAAAATGACATACAAAATGCCTTCTAGCGGATTGTAGATCGTTTGTCTTTGCCGACCTTTTAAGCCGACCTCGGGACCCTAGAGTGCAGGTGTGTCCGAATACCTTCTCGGTTATGAAACAACGGGGTATGCATGGAGACCAGGCGTAGGGGTCATCGATGCTTTATCGGACAAGTGCCCAACTAGTTATGTTATATTACATGGGTAGTAAGAAACATCTTCCAGGGAGAATAGTTCCGTTAAGGGTTCCTTTCCTCTGGGGGTGGCATGCCCTAAAGTGCATGTCCGGAATGCGAAAAAAGCAGAAAAATATCTGGGGGCAGATAAATAAGTGGATAAAAGATCATCTTTTAAGTCACCGACCGAATATTCCCTTAAGAACGCTAGCTTTCGGCTTCACCCAGTCTGAGGTACACATCCGGCTGACCGGCGATAACAATCGCAGAGGTGCTCCTTTACCTCCTAGCCGAACAATCGGGAGCGTAGGGGTAAGCACAGGAGCTAAACAACCCAGCTTGGCAAAAACTTAAGTCATATCGATGCATATAATGGTGAATAAAAGGTACATGTGGAGGCTTGAATCATGTGCTGGGCATGAAGCCCGTATAATTAAGCTTCTGGTAAAGAAGCCCCCAGGTATAATGAGTGCGGATAGCACATCAATTCTTGCTAACGTTATGCAAGTAGGCCCTTTAAGGCTTGGATGAATAGGGTTGAGAAGAAAAAGATAAACAAAAGGCAGCTGAAGTAAAAAAAAAATTGGACGGGGGAAAGGGACGAACTCTTAGTCCGGCGCTAGGCATAGAATTGTTGGAGGCGGGCTGCGTTCCATGGGTTCGGCTCGAGTCGGTTATCCGATGCATTTAAGTGAGCGGTGCGCTCCGCGGTCAGGACTTGATCGATGATGAAGGGGCCTTCCCATTTGGGCTTGAGCTTGTCCTTTTTCTTGTCCGGCAGGCGTAGAACCAGTTCGCCAACGTTGTAAGTCTTGGCTCGTACTTCTCTGCTTTGATATCTTTGAGCCTGCTGCTGATAGAATGCGGAACGAGCCTTGGCGACGTCGCGCTCTTCCTCCAATGCGTCCAAGCTGTCTTGCCGATCCAACTCGGCTTCTCTTTCTTCGTACATGCGCACTCGAGGTGAGTCATGAATGATGTCGCAGGGCAAAACTGCTTCTGCGCCGTATACCATAAAAATGGTGTGAATCCGGTAATGCGGTTAGGCGTTGTCCGCAGCCCCAGTACGGGTCGAGCTCCTCTACCCGGTGCGTGTCAGATTTCGTGAGGACCGCATTAGTGCGGGTTTGATGCCGCTCATTATTAGACCATTTGCTCGTTCCACTTGACCGTTGGTTTGAGGATGATAGACTGAAGCGTAATCGAGCTTGATGCCCATATTTTTGCACCATGATTTAACCTCATCGGCGGTGAAGTTCGTGCCGTTATCGGTGATGCTGCTGTGGGGACACCATAACGGTGTACTACCCGGATATAAAGTCTATCACTGGTCGGACTCTGCCGTTTTAACGGCTTGGCCTCTATCCATTTGGTGAATTTATCCACCATGACCAATAGGTACCTTTGCTTGTGGGTTCCCCTTTAAGTGGTCCAACCATGTCAAGCCCCGGACATGACGGCCAGGTAATGGGTATAGTTTTGAGGCGGTGGGTGGCATATGGCTTGATTAGCAAAGAGCTGACAACCGACGCATCTTTGGACTAAGTCCTGAGCATCTGCTCGGGCCGTCGGCCAGTAAAATCCTGTACGGAATGCCTTTCCTACAAGGGCCCGAGCTGCGGCGTGGTGTCCGCCTAGTCCGGCATGAATTTCAGCCAGGAGGTTTCGCCCTTCCTCTTCGGAGATACACCTTTGAAGGACTCCGGTTGTGCTTTTCTTATAAAGGTCTCCCTCATAGACCTTGTAGGCTTTAGATCGCCGGACAATGCAGCGGGCCTCATTTTGGTCTTCGGGAAGCTCCTGCCTAAGCAAGTAGGCGAGGAATGGTTCTGTCCACGGGGCAATTACTGCCATTATGTCGTGGGCGGAAGGTGTTATATCATCGGCTGAATCGCCGGTTGGTGCGGCTTGTTCCGGTTTGTTAGTTCCGGACTCCTCTTCCCATAGTACGGATGGCTTGAAGAGCCGTTCCAGGAAGATGTTAGGAGGGACAGCGTCGCGTTTTGCGCCAATGCGTGCCAGTACGTCGGCTGCTTGATTGTATCCCGGGCTACGTGATGGAATTCAAGTCCTTCGAACCGGGCTGACATTTTTAGGACAGCGTTGCGATATGCTGCCATTTTCGGATCTTTGGCGTCAAAGTCTCCGTTTATTTGGGATATTGCGAGGTTTGAATCCCCGCGCACCTCTAGGCGTTGAATGCCCATGGAGATTGCCATCCGGAGACCATGTAAAAGGGCCTCGTATTCGGCTGCGTTGTTGGAGTCCGTGTACATTATCTGAAGTACGTATTGGACTGTGTCCCCGGTCGGGGACGTCAATACGACGCCAGCCCCCAATCCGGCTAACATTTTAGAGCCGTCTAAGTGCATAATCCAATTGGAGTATGCGCCGTATTCTTTAGGGAGTTCGGCTTCGGTCCATTCAGCGACAAAGTCAGCCAAAACTGGAGACTTTATAGCTCGCCGAGGTTTGTAAGATATATCAAATGGTAAGAGCTCAATGGCCCATTTTGCAATCCTGCCCGTCGCGTCGCGGTTGTTTATAATGTCGTTAAGTGGTACTTGAGAGGCCTTTGTTATCGAACACTCTTGAAAGTAGTGTCGGAGCTTCGGGACGCCATGAACACCGCGTATGCTATCTTACGATAGTGCGGGTAGCAGGACTTGCGGGGGTTAACACAGTGGATCGTAGTATACTGGTTTTGAAGAGAATTTATGCCCTTCTTTTCTCGTTCGACGAGCAGTACCGCGCTTACAACTTGATGCGTAGCTGCGATGTATAACAACATTGGTTCGCCCGGGTTGGGCGCAGCCAGGACGGTTATTGCCAATATGGCCTTTATTTCTTGAGTCCGGCGGTGGCAGCATCCGTCCACTCGAAGTGTTGATGCGCCTAAGGAGGCGATAGAGGGTAATGCCTTTTCTCCTAGGCGGAGATAAAGCGGCTTAGAGCCGCCACGCATCGATCAATTTTGTATTTGCTTGAGGTCTTTTGGGATATCTAGCTGTGACATAGCTCGGATCTTGGCTGGGTTTGCTTCAATTCCTCTACGGATACGATGAAGCCCAGCAGCTTTCCGGTGATGCGCCAAAACGCATTTTCGGATTCAGCTTGATGTCATATGCTCCGAGGTTGTCGAATGTGAGCCTCAAGTCGTCTACTAGAGTTTCGGCGTGTTTAGTTTTGACGACTACGTCGTCACGTATGCCTCTACTGATTTGCCGATCTGGGTAGCGGACATGTACGAATCATGCGCTGATATGTTGCGCGGCGTTTTTAAGTCCGAAGGGCATCGTGTTGAAGCAGAATGGTCCATATGGAGTAATGAATGCCGTTGCGGCTTGATCCGCTTCGCCATCTTGATTTGATGATAGTCGGAGTGTCGTCCGGAAGCACAATGAATCGTGCCTGCGGTGGCATCGATGATTTGGTCGATCTTGAGGGAGGAAGGGATCCTTTGGGCAGGCTTTATTTAGGTCTTTGAAATCGACACATAGGCGCCGGATTTGTCCTTCTTTGGTACCATTACCAAGTTTGCTAGCCAATCCGGTGCTTGATGTCTCGATGAATCCGGCTTCCAATAGTTTGGCTAGCTCTTCTCCCATTGCCTGTCTTTTGGGTTGGAAAATCGTCGAAGAGCCTGTTTGACTGGCTTGAATCCTTTTAGGATGTTTAGGCTGTGTTCTGCCAATCTGCGTGGGATTCCGGGCATATCCGAGGGGTGCCATGCAAAAATGTTCCAATTTTTCCGAAGGAATTCTCGCAGTGCGGCGTCTACATCAGGGTTCAATTGTGCCCCGATGGAGGCCGTCTTTGTTGGGTCCGTTGGGTGGACCTGGAATTTTACTATTTCATCTGCTGGTTTAAAGGAGGTGGACTTGGATCTCTTATCGAGTATCACATCGTCCCTATTCACCGTAGAGCGCAGCGTGGTGAGTTCCTCTGCCGCTAGGGCTTGGATAGTGCCTCTAAGGCTAATGCGGCTGTCTTGTGTTGGCGCGAGTGCTATGTCCGGATCACTAACGAGTGATTATTCCGCGGGCCGGGCATTTTGAGCTTCATGTACCCGTAATGGGGTGCGGCTTGAAAAATTGTGAATGCCTCTCGTCCTAATATAGCGTGATATCCGCTGTTGAGCAGGGCCACTTGGAGCGTGACTTCTTCGGATCTGTAGTTGTCCGGAGGCGAATACCACATTGAGTGTGATTTTTCCTGCAGCGCGCCTCCGGCTAGGGATTATTCCTCTAAAGGTTGTGCTGCTTCGCTCAATACGGTTCCAGTCTATTTCCATTTTTTGAAGGGTTTCTTCGTAGATGAGGTTTAATCCGCTGCCGCCATCCATGAGGACTTTTGTAAGTCGAAAGCCGTTCACTATTGGACTAAGTACCAGTGCGGCTGGAGCTCGGGCTGTTCGGAATTTACGTTCATCGCTGGCGTTGAAGGTGATGGCTGTGTCGCTCCATGGATTGGTTGTTGCTACTTGGTAGACTTCGGCAAGGCTGCGGATTGTTCGTATCTGCATATTATTTGATACGAAAGTCTCGAAGACTGTTGATACCGTACCGATGTTGTTGGAGTGGTTTTCCGGGGCTAGAAGCTCCTCTCCACTTTTGGCCACCGCCGTAATATCCAACATGCTCGAAGGCTATGTGTTGGGACGGCGTATACATCTTGTGAATTTTACAGGTCCGCTAAGCCATCCCTCTAATGCGGTTCCGTGCCCTTTATGGGGTTTTTGCTTTTGGTTTTGTATCTGGTGCCTGAGTGTAATGCACCCTTTTGTTGTGGACTAGGGTTGTATTCGGGGCGGATTGTCCCAAAACTTATTTTCGGTTGTCCGGAAACTCTCCATCGCCAAGATACTTTCGTACTATGGACACCAGGTCGTGGCGTGTAATTTCACTGACGGCCGACGGCGTTCAAGATTCCTCGTCCGTGCAATTATTGCAAAAATTGAGATTGCGTTTTCCTCTCGGCAGTCCTTTATCGTCCATAACCGGGAGGAATCTGGCCCGATGAGTGATGTCTTGTCTCAGCGGGCTCTTGCCGAACTAGAGATAGATCGCATATGTGCGGGCGGGTGGGTGGAACTAAGTCCGGAACCCTGCCCATCTCAAGGCTCGAAGGCGAAGTTTCCAACTTTGGAAGCTTGGATTGCTGGGCGTTGTCCAACGAGTGCAGTCCGATGCTTGACTTTAAGTTCGAGTGCTTGATCGAAGTCCGTCCCTCGCGGGAATCCGGCATGGGGGTTCGGGAGCCGGACATGACTAGTTTTCAATACAGGAGAAGCGTCGCCGCATTGTTCCTCTACCACCGCAGCGTGGTGGGTGACTGGGAGAGTTAATCTCTCTCGGATCGGTTTTAAGCCCAATCTGATTGTAGTCTGGCGACTCTGTGGCGGCGATGCGATCCAAGAGCTCGTTCGGACGAGAGCTCTATTGGATCCACCGCTCGGCGAATTCGAGCTGACGTGAAAATTGCTTTTGGCGACTTGAGAGGTCATTGTCGAGCGATGGCGGACGGCGGTCATAAGAAAACCACCTAGCGGATAGTTTGGCGGCCAAGGCTCCTTTGGCGAAAATACCGTCCTTGAAGGCGGAGGTGGCATCCTTCCTATCGGTGACGGGCGGAGGAACTCTCAATGAAAGCACCAATGTCGGTGTCAAAACGGCGGATCTCGGGTAGGGGTCCCGAACTGCGTCTAGGCGGATGGTAACAGGAGACAAGGGACACGATGTTTTACCCAGGTTCGATCCCTCTTGATGGAGGTAAAACCCTACGTCCTGCTTGATTGATATTGATATTGTGGATGTTTACAAGAGTGGATCTACCACGAGATCAAGGAGGCTAAACCCTAGAAGCTAGCCTATGGTATGATTGTAAGGGTTGTTGTTCGAGTCCTACGGACTAGAGCCATCCGGTTTATATAGACACCGGAGAGGGTAGGGTTACATAGAGTCGGTTACAATGGTAGGAGATCTACATATCCGTATCGCCAACCTTGCCTTCCACGCCAAGGAAAGTCCCATCCGGACACGGGGCGGAGTCTTCAATCTTGTATCTTCGTAGTCTTGGAGTCCGGTCGATGATGATAGTTCGGCCGATGATAGTCCGGCCGATGATGGTAGTCCGGCTATCCGGACACCCCCTAATCCGGGACTCCCTCAGCGGGCGTGTGGGCGTCGGGCGGCGCGGGGGCGGGCTGCGATCTGGTGTGGTCGTGGCCATGACTGTGGGCCACGGCGACGCGCTTGCTGCTGCTGGCGGCGGCGGCGGTGGCAGGTTGATTGCGGCGGCGGCCAGATTTTCCTGGCGTCGGCCCGTCTGTAGGCTGCCTGTATCGGCCTTCGACCCCTCTCCTTGGCGTCAGTTCGCTTCTCTTACCGGAGGACTGGCCTTCTCCCGGCTGCGGTCCATCATCCGTCTCGCACCCGGTGATGTAGGACCGAGCTGGTCTCGCGCCCGGCAGCAGGACCGGCTCGTCTCGCGCCCGGCAGCAGGACTGCGCTCGTCTCGCGCCCGGCAGCTCGACCGGCCCGTCTCGCGCCCAGCGGCAGGACTGCGCTCGTCTCGCGCCCGGTGTTGCAGGACGGCTCGATGGAGGCTTGTGGTGGCCGGCCTATTGGGTCTCAGCGTTGGGACCGGCCAGGGGTGTGAAAGGTGGATCCTTTCCGCCCGTCTCTGCGGTGGGGGTAACGGTGGGGCTCGGGGGACTTGGTGTCAAGGTCTTGGATTCCGGGGCGGCGGCCCTGGTGGTGGTGGCGTGATGCTCATGGGCAGAGCTCGTGCCTCGGTGCTGCCCGGCTACCATGGCCGTGTGGGCGGCATGGTAGCCGGGGTGTGGCGTTCGGTGGTGGTGAATGTTGGCCGGGGTGAAAACCTACTCTTTCTTCGGACGGACTGGCGACGGCGAAGATCGCTCCCTTCTTGAAGGCGTCGTCGCGGCTATCACTTCCCGTCGTGGTGCTCCAGGGGAAACTCCGATCCTCGGATCGGGCGGTGGCGACGCTTCGGTGCCGTATCCTTCCTGAAGGCACCGCTTTGGAGCCCACGGTTCGTCATATCGGCTTCACTTCTTGGATGACCCCAGCGGCTCTTGTAGTGCTAGGGTGTGTGTTGCTGCGCTCAGCGACTATGTATCCTGCCTTGGGTGCGTGTATGTGTTTGTGGTGGGTGAATGCGGTTGTAACGGGCATTGTGGATCTTTGCTTTATAATCACACGTGTGCCTTAAGCTTCACTGTCTTCTACTATCTAGTCTGTACAATTATTGGCTCTAAACTGATGCAATGATTTACAGAGGAAACAACGATTCGGTGTACCCCCTTCGTCGACTGTCAGTCTCTTTACTTATGTAGGGGAGCAAACCAGGTGATGTTTTTCTCTGCTATGAAGTAAATCGTATGCTGTAACGCAGAGGAAGACCCGTTTAATTAATAGCAGGTACACATATTTGCTTGTCGTTTTACTGTATTCCACCGCAATAGGTATCATGCTTTGGCCGAGATGCTGCCAAGTGCCAACCATGTAATTTACAGTCACCATTTCCACAGAAATCTAAGTAAAGTACTGGTGATTTTTGGTTTGCCTGCTCTCCAGCATTGTTCCTCACACTCCTGTATTCGTAACAGCTTTATTTCAGACTCGATGTTTATTCCAGACTCGTAAACTATAATCAGAGTTCAGTTTCTCCTACGGTCTGAAGTTAATCTTCCATATTTGTCATGTTAGACTTGGTTTGATCAAAAAAATCGTGAGCTGGAACTTGATTTTAGCACTAAATCACACCATGTGCCCTTGCTATCATTCTACTCTGTAGAATTATGGGCCCTGAACTGATGCATTGATTTCTGGAGGCAAGAATGATTCGGTGTACTCCCTTCATCGACTGCCGTTCTATTCTTTGGCTGAGGTGCAAGCGAGATGAGATGAGGATGTTGCCAACTGTGTAATTTACAGTCGACAGAAATCTAAGTGAAGCTGAAGCTGAAAGCCCTGAAGCCCAGCTCAACATCAAACTCTGGCAATCATTTTGTCTGAGGTCTTTTTGTACCTTGTCACACTGTCAAAATGCGTTGTCAAAATGCCGTGAGTCAAAACGCGTTGTCTGAGGCTACTAATTCCTAGCGTTGTGAAAATGCTGCGAGTTTGTTACTTTCTGCTGTGGTGGAGCGGATCATACGGTGTGGCGTCGACTAAGACCCGTATAATTATTAGCAACTGAGTTTAAAGTTGGACATCACGACACGACAGTGTGTTGCTATGTTGCCCGGTCCCTCGTCTTTTGGTTGCTCTCCTTTTGTCTGTGCAGCAAAGATCGGGTGAGAGGACGATGTCATCACTTCCAGTCTCTGTGTTAGACTAATATGTCACGTATCGTCATAAATCGAGGAGAATCGATATTGTTGTGATCTCCCATTTATGGTTAGGATTGTAAATCTGTCTATATATTGACATTCAATGGAAAAGCCCAAGTGTGGCAACAATTCCTAAATCCTTCATGGTATCAGCCTAAGCACATCCTCTCACTTCCGCTCCCTCCAACCCTAGCGCCGCCGACCCCTGTTCCCGCGCTGCCGGCCAACACCTCCCTCCCTCCCATCCCATGGCGCCCTCTGAACCACCTCCTCCCCATCCCAACGCCGGCCACTGGGCGCAGGCCACCGCCATCCCAAGCGTCCGCTCTCTCGTCCCCATCGTCCTCGAGTTCAAGAGCGCCGTCTTCCCCAAGTGGAGGACCTTCTTCAACATCGCTGTCACCACCTACGCCCTCGAGGACCACCTCACCACCGAGACGCCCCCCACCGATCCAACATGGCGCCGCCTCGACGTCTTGGTACTCCTCTGGCTCTACGGCTCCATGGCCATGGACATCGTCGACCTCGTCATGCCCACCGACCCCGCCACCGCCACGGCCTACAAGGTCTGGACCTCCGTCCTCGCCCTCTTCAACGACAACCAAAAGAGCCGCGAGATTTATCTCGCCGAGGAGTTCCACAACATCAAGCAGGAGGATCGGTCCATCACCGAGTACCTTCACCTGCAAAAGACGGCGGCTGACGCTCTTGCAGAGGTCGGTGCCCCCGTCTCCGACCCCGAGCTCGTCACCAACGTCATCAAGGGCCTTCACGAGCGCTTCGACAGCGTCGCCGACATCGCCCCCCTCCTCACGCCGTTCCCTACCTTTCTCAACTTCCGCAACATGCTGCTGCTCCACGAGATGAAGGCTTCCTGGCGCTCCACCAACACCTCGGCCTCCGCTTTCTACGCCGCCAAAGGACCAGTCCCTGCTCCTCCCAGCGGCGGCGGGTCGTCCTCCGGGGATGGTGGTGGCGCTCCTTCCGGTGGGGGCAGTGGCGGCCAGCCATGGCGGGCTCCTGCTCCCGCCCACAACCCTCATGCCACCGGCTATGGCAAGGGGAAGGGCAAGAACAAGGGCTACAAGCCCGCCGGCGGTGCTCCTCCAATGCCCACTCCGTTCAACCCTTGGACAGGAGCCATCCATATGTGGCCCATGCAGTCACGCCCCAACAGCACCGGCGGCATCCTTGGAAGGGATCCGGGATCACGCGCCCACGCCTACATGGCTGCTCCCCCGGCTGCTCTCGGCGCGCCCTACGGTGGCTATGGCGTAGCTCCGTTCGGCGCCGTGCTGCCCTACGCCACAACACCAACGCCGACACCATCATGGGACACCGCCGCTCTCGCTCAACACTTCACCAACATGACGTTGCAGCAGCCCTCTCCCGAGCGGGTTATGGACAGCGGCGCGACCGCCCACCTCTCCTCCGATGCCGGTATCTTATCATCTCTTTCTCCCCATCCTATTTATCGTCACGTGGTGGTCGGCGACGGTTCCACCGTTTCCGTCACCACATCCGGTCATTCCTCCCTTCCCTCCCTCTTTCCCAATAGAGCTCTTCACTTACGTCATGTCTTAGTCACACCTAACATTATCAAAAATCTTATTTCCGTTCGTCAATTCACTACTGATAATCATTGCATCGTCGCTTTTGACCCCTTTGGTTTCTCTGTGAAGGACCTTCATTCCCAGCGCGAGATCCTTCGGTGCAATAGTACGGGGGAGCTCTACACGTTCACATGTCCTCCGCCTCCTCGCGCCCTCGCCACGCTCACCGCCCCTCATGATGTGTGGCACCGTCGCCTCGGTCACCCCACCATGACGCCTATCATCGCCTCTCGCAACATATTTCTCTTCCTAGTATTAGACAAATAAACCAAACCACTGTTGGAAATATGCCCTAGAGGCAATAATAAAATGGTTATTATTGTATTTCCTTGTTCATGATAATTTTCTATTATTCATGCTATAATTGTATTGATCGGAAACCGCAATACATGTGTGAATACATGGACCACAACATCTCCCTAGTGAAACTCTAGTTGACTAGCTCGTTGATCAACAGATGGTCATGGTTTCCTAACCATGGACATTGGATGTCATTGATAACGGGATCACATCATTAGGAGAATGATGTGATGGACAAGACCCGATCCTAAGCCTAGCACAAGATCGTGTAGTTCGTATGCTAAAGCTTTTCTAAATGTCAAGTACCTTTTCCTTAGACCATGAGATTGTGCAACTCCCGGATACCTTAGGAATGCTTTGGGTGTACCAAACGTCACAACGTAACTGGGTGGCTATAAAGGTGCACTACGGGTATCTCCGAAAGTGTTTGTTGGGTTGGCACGAATCGAGACTGGGATTTGTCACTCCGTGTGACGGAGAGGTATCTCTGGGCCCACTCGGTAGGACATCATCATAATGTGCACAATGTGATCAAGGAGTTGATCACGGGATGATGTGTTACGGAACGAGTAAAGAGACTTGCGATGTGAGATTGAACAAGGTATCGGCATACCGACGATCGAATCTCGGGCAAGTACTATACCGGTAGACAAAGGGAATTGTATACGGGATTGATTGAATCCTTGACATCGTGGTTCATCCGATGAGATCATCGTGGAACATGTGGGAGCCAACATGGGTATCCAGATCCTGCTGTTGGTTATTGACCGGAGAACGTCTCGGTCATGTCTGCATGGTTCCCGAACCCGTAGGGTCTACACACTTAAGGTTTGATGACGCTAGGGTTATAAAGGAAGTTTGTCTGTGGTTACAGAATGTTGTTCGGAGTCCCGGATGAGATCCCGGACGTCACGAGGAGTTCCGGAATGGTCCGGAGGTAAATATTTATATATGGGAAGTCCTATTTTGGTCACCGGAAAAGTTTCGGGTGCTATCGGTAACGTACCGGGACCACCGGGAGGGTCCCGGGGGTCCACCAGGTGGGGCCACCGGCCCCAGAGGGCTGCGTGGGCCAAGTGTGGGAGGGAACCAGCCCCAGGTGGGCTGGTGCGCCCTGCCCCAAGGGCCCAAGGCGCCTAGGGTTGAAAACCCTAGGGGAGGGGGCGCCTCCACCTTGCTTGGGGGGCAAGCCACCCCTCCTGGCCGCCGCCCCTCCCCTCTAGATGGGATCTGGAGGGGGTCGTCCCCCTCTCCCCTTCCCCTATAAATAGTGGGGGTTTTGGGCCTGCCATACACATGAGTTTCCACCTCTCCAGGCGCAGCCCTACCCCTCTCCCTCCTCGTCTCTTGCGGTGCTTGGCGAAGCCCTGCTGGAGTGCCACGCTCCTCCACCACCACCACGCCGTTGTGCTGCTGTTGGACGGAGTCTTCCCCAACCTCTCCCTCTCCCCTTGCTGGATCAAGGCACGGGAGACGTCATCGGGCTGCACGTATGTTGAACGCGAAGACATCGTTGTTCGATGCTTAGATCGGAATCAACCGCGATCTGAATCGCTACGAGTACGACTCCTTCATCCGTGTTCTTGTAATGCTTCCGCATCGTGATCTTCAAGGGTATGAAGATGCACTCCCCTCTCTCTCATTGCTAGTATCTCCATAGATTGATCTTGGTGATGCGTAGGAAATTTTGAATTTCTGCTACGTTCCCCAACAGTGGCATCATGAGCTAGGTCTATGCGTAGTTTCTATGCACGAGTAGAACACAAGTTGTTGTGGGCGTTGATTTTGTTCAATATGCTTACCGTTACTAGTCCTATCTTGTTTCGACGGTATTGTGGGATGAAGTGGCCCGGACCGACCTTACACGTACACTTACGTGAGACAGGTTCCACCGACTGACATGCACTTGTTGCATAAGGTGGCTAGCAGGTGCCAGTCTCTCCCACTATAGTCGGATCGAATTCGATGAAAAGGGTCCTTATGAAGGGTAAATAGCAATTGGCATATCACGTTGTTGTTTTGCGTAGGTAAGAAACGTTCTTGCTAGAAACCCATAGCAGCCACGTAAAACATGCAAACAACAATTAGAGGACGTCTAACTTGTTTTTGCAGGGTATGCTATGTGATGTGATATGGCCAAAAGAATGTGATGAATAATATGTGATGTATGAGATTGATCATGTTCTTGTAATAGGAATCACGACTTGCATGTCGATGAGTATGACAACCGGCAGGAGCCATAGGAGTTGTCTTTATTTATTGTATGACCTGCGTGTCACTGAATAACGTCATGTAATTACTTTACTTCTTTGCTAAACCGTTAGCCATAGTAGTAGAAGTAATAAGTTGGCGAGACAACTTCATGGAGACACGATGATGGAGATCATGGTGTCATGCCGGTGACGATGATGATCATGGAGCCCCGAAGATGGAGATCAAAAGGAGCAAAATGATATTGGCCATATCATGTCACTATTTGATTGCATGTGATGTTTATCATGTTTATGCATCTTATTTGCTTAGAACGACGGTAGTAAATAAGATGATCCCTCATGATAATTTCAAGAAAGTGTTCCCCCTAACTGTGCACCGTTGCGAAAGTTCGTTGTGATAGATTCTAACGTTCACATACAACGGGTGTAAGCCAGATTTACACACGCGAAACACTTAGGTTGACTTGACGAGCCTAGCATGTATAGACATGGCCTCGGAACACAAGAGACCGAAAGGTCGAGCATGAGTCGTATGGTAGATACGATCAACATGAAGATGTTCACCGATGATGACGAGTCCGTCTCACATGATGATTGGACACGGCCTAGTTGACTCGGATCATGTAATCACTTAGATAACTGGAGGGATGTCTATATGAGTGGGAGTTCATAAGATGAACTTAATTATCCTGAACATAGTCAAAAGGTCTTTACAAATTATGTCGTAAGCTCGCGCTTTAGTTCTACTGTTTAGATATGTTCCTAGAGAAAATATAGTTGAAAGTTGATAGTAGCAATTATGCGGACTGGGTCCGTAAACTGAGGATTGTCCTCATTGCTGCGTAGAAGGCTTATGTCCTTAATGCACCGCTCGGTGTGCTGAACCTCGAACGTCGTCTGTGGATGTTGTGAACATTTGACATACACGTTATGATAACTACATGATAGTTCAGTAATGTTAAACGATTTAGAATTGAGGCACCGAAGACGATTTCGAAACGTCGCGGAACATATGAGATGTTTCGAGGGCTGAAATTGGGATTTCAGGCTCGTGCCCACGTCAAGAGGTATAAGACCTCCGACGATTTTCTTAGCCTACAAACTAAGGGAGAAAAGCTCAATCGTTGAGTTTGTACTCAGATTGTCTGGGTACAACAATCACTTGAGTCGAGTGGGAGTTAATCTTCCAGATGAGATAGTGATGTTTCTCCAAAGACATTGCCACCAAGCTACTAGAGCTTCGTGATGAACTATAACATATCAGGGATATATATGATGATCCTTGATATATTCACGATGTTTGACACCGCAAAAGTATAAATCAAGAAGGAGCATCAATTGTTGATGGTTAGTGAAACCACTAGTTTCAAGAAGGGCAAGGGCAAGAAGGGGTACTTCATGAAACGACAAATCAGTTGCTGCTCCAGTGAAGAAACCCAGGGTTAAACCCAAACCCGAGACTAAGTGCTTCTGTAATGAGGGAACGGTCACTGAAGCAGAACTATCCTAGATACTTGGTAGATGAGAAGGCTGGCAAGGTTGACATAAGTATATTGGATATACATTGTATTAAATGTGTACTTTACTAGTACTCCTAGTAGCACCAGGGTATTAAGATACCGGTTCGGTTGCTAAGTGTTAGTAACTCGAAATAAAAGAGCTACGGAATAAACGGAGACTAGCTAAAGGTGAGATGACGATATGTGTTGGAACTCTTTCCAAGCTTGATGTGATCAAGCATCGCATACTCCCTCTACCATCGAGATTGGTGTTAAACCTAAATAATTGTTATTTGGTGTTTGCGTTGAGCATAGACATGATTGGATTATGTCTATCACAATACGGTTATTAATTTAAGGAGAATAATGGTTACTCTGTTTATTTGAATAATACCTTCAATGGTCTTGCACCTAAAATGAATGGTTTATTGAATCTCGATCGTAGTGATACACATGTTCATGCCAAAAGATATAAGATAGTAATGATAGTACCACCTACTTGTGACACTGCCATGTAAGTCATATTGGTATAAAATGCATGAAGAAGCTCCATGTTGATGGATCTTTGGACTCACTCGTTTTTGAAAAGTTTGAGACGTGCGAACCATGTCTATTAGTATGTACGCATGAAGAAACTCCATGCAGATGGATCGTTTGGACTCACTTGATTTTGAATCACTTGAGACATGCAAACCATACCACATGGGCAAGATGACTGAAAAGCCTCGCTTTCAGTAAGATGGAACAAGAAAGCAACTTGTTGGAAGTAACACATTTTGATGTGTGCAGTCCAATGAGTGCTGAGGCATGAAGTGGATATCGTTATGTTCTTACTTCACAGATGATTTGCGTAGATGTTGAGTATATTTACTTGATGAAACACAAGTCTGAATTATTGAAAGGTTCAAGTAATTTCAGAGTGAAGTTGAAGATCTTCGTGACAAGAGGATAAAATGTCTACGATATGATCATAGAGAAGAATATATGAGTTGCGAGTTTGGTACACAATTAAGACATTGTGGAAATTCTTTCACAACTAACACTGCCTGGAACACCATAGTGTGATGGTGTGTCCGAACATCATAGATGCACCCTATTGGATATGGGGCATACCATGATGTCTCTCATCGAATTACCACTATCGTTCATGGGTTAGGCATTAGAGACAACCGCATTCACTTTAAATAGGGCACCACGTAATTCCATTGGGATGACACCGTGTAAACTATGGTTTAGAGAAACCTAAGCTGTCGTTTCTTGAAAGTTTGGGGCTGTGACGCTTATGTGAAAAAGTTTCATCCTGATAAGCTCGAACCCAAAGCGGATAAATACATCTTCATAGGACACCCAAAAACAGTTGGGTATACTTCCTGTCTCAGATCCAGAAGCAAAAGGGATTGTTTCTAGAATCGGGTCCTTTCTCGAGGAAAAGTTTCTCTCGAAAGAATTGAGTGGGAGGATGGTGGAGACTTGATGAGGTTGTTGAACCATCACTTCAACTAGTGTGTAGCAGGGCACAGGAAGTTGTTCCTGTGGCACCTACACCAATTGAAGTGGAAGCTGATGATAGTGATCATGAAACTTCGGATCAAGTCACTACCGAACCTCGTAGGTCGACAAGGACGCGTACTGCTTTGAAGTGGTACGGTAATCCTATCTTGGAGGTCATGTTGCTAGACAACAATGAACCTACGAGCTATGGAGAAGCGATGGTGGGCCCGGATTCCGACGAATGGCTCGAGGCCATAAAATCCGAGAGAGGATCTGTCGGGGATATACCCCGCGGTATAAACCGCCGGATGTATGACCCGGCTAGAGTTTGGCGATTCACTGGCGACCCACTTGGACATGGCGGTTTACGGTTCATTGGTAATCCGGCAGGCGGGTCAGAGGAGCGACAAGACCCGGTGGCCCAACGGGCGGTTTATGGAAGGCCAGATCACGCTATGGTGGGCCGGTTTAAGAGAAAAGGCGTGAGGAATATTTACTTTACAAGGAAGACCCGGACTTGTATCCGGTTTGTATTAGAGATAGACTAGTCCTAGTCCTACTAGAACTCCACATGTAACCCGCCTCTAACTTATATAAGGAGGCGGGGCTCCAAAGAGGACAAGCTACAAGCAAGAAGAAACAATCTTAGGGCTAGACACAAAGAGGAGAGCCGGTTTCTGGCGACTCCTCGTGATGATAATGAGATCTAGCCTCAAACAGCATGTAGGGTTTTTACCGGATGATGTTTCCGGGGCCCAAGTCGTCTAAACCCTTGTCTTGTGTTGCGTCTCTCGATTCCGCTCAACCCTCTCAAGCTACCACATAGATGCGTTGGCCTCACGACTAAGTCCTGACACTAAGGACATCTGCCGTGACAATTCCACGACAGTTGGCGCCCACCGTGGGGCCTGCGCACGGTGGTGTTGAGTTCTTGAAGGGGTCTTTTAAAGGGATTGAGAAGTTTGCAGATTTTTGGATGAAGAAAGATTCAACGTGGAAGGATTCATATCAACTACAAGTTCATCCGTCAAAGAAGTTTTCAGCGGCGGCATATACAGAATTCAGATACAAGAGAAGCTAGGGTTTCAGCTTATGCGCCGCCGCACGCGTCCGTAGCGATCGGTCAAATCCAACAAATCAATGTTTGCTGCTGGGATTAATCCGAGACTAATTGGCGTAAAATAACTGCTGCTATTTATCCGGTTTACGAAAAGAGAAAAAACAGTCTGTGTACAGAGATTGAGAGACCCATGTACCCACGTGAAGATGAAGATCAAAAAGTAAAAGGAAAAAAAAGGGGACGAAGGAAAGGGGCCACGACCCGGGAGCAAATTGTCCTCGGACTCGGGCTCCTTCGTTGACCCGCCCCGTTGTCGACCTTGCCTTGCGCCGCCGCGAGTACGACTTCGAGTCTCCGGCCATCTCCGCCTCCGAGTCGCCACCTAATGCCATCTCCGAGTCACCCCCAAGCACCATGTTCCTCATCAAGTCGCCTGGCGCAGCCTGCGCTGTTGCTATACTGTTGGTGTGCTACGCGTGGTGAGTCGCCGGCTTCCGCCGGCGAGCCTCCGCTGCCGAGCCGCCTCACTGCGGGCCAACTTCACTGCGTCTGGGCCAAGTTGCCGCCGTGCCTCTGATTCCAACCCAGCACCCAAGCCACAACTGCCCACGCGCTGGTCTCCTGAGTCGCCGCCACGGTTCCGCGCGCTTTGAAGACGCCGTGTTCTACATCGGTTTATGGTTTGGTCAAGTCTGCTGGCCGTACAGCTGCTACAAGCCGGAATCAATCCAACTACTTGTGTGCTTGGCTGCTTGCTAGCTAGCGAGCTTTGTAAAGTACGTCTGTGGTTAAAAATCCAGCATCGTCTTCGAGCTGTTTGTTTCTATGGCCGCCAGCGCATGGCCACGCTCCGTTTCACCGTCCAGGTTCCAAACCGGCTGCGCGACATCTCATCTGCAATCGCCGCCGTGGCCTACGTCAACTAGGCTGATGCCTTCACCGCGACAAGTCGCCCCGGCTGTCGAATTGTTTTCAGTTATGGTTGAACCGCTGCTAGGACTCCGCCTCCTCTGCCAAGAGCGGCCCAGAGCGGTCACCTCCGATGCCACGGTCCCTCATCAAGCCGGCTGCACAGTAACCACGGCGCTGGCGCTGCCCGGGTCGTGTTGGCGTTGGACATGTAACAGGCTGCAGTGATCGCCATGATGGGCTCCCGCAGTCTCAAGACTGCTGTTGGAAACGAACAAAGGATCAAAGGAAAATACTATGCTACTGTGGTGAACAAAGGATCAAAGGAAAATACTATGCACCGCCATATTCATTTTCTCACAAGAAGACCGAGGGAGTACTACTACTACTGGATCATCAACAGGGAAAAAGCGCATACGACCAACACATGACCTAACACTCCAAATTTCAAGACCACAGCCTCGGGCGCCACGCTTCACGAACAGGCTGCGCATGCATGCGCTGAAGCATGCAGTAAAAAAGAGAGCACGACCCGGGCAGGCGTGGGTTATCCACGGCCACCACAACTGGATCAAACCCGCCTGGATCGACCCGGCCGCTCCCCGCTGCTGCGGCTCTGCCATGGCCGATGCGTCGCTCCGTCACATCACCTCCAGCGCCTGCTGCCTCCGCGGCTGAAACCAGCAACCGCACTACCAAACTCGCCTCTGTGTCATGATCCGCTACTGCTGCCTTCGTCAGTGTGTGTCCCGGAGGACGTACGCACAAGTCATCTTTTGTCCAAGAAAAGCAGGACAATGGCTCACTGTTTATGGAGACAGACGAGATCATCTCTCGTTCAAATATCAGGTGATATCCATCTAAGGCCTATTTTATTAGTGCATATTATTTTTGTCAAGAAACAATTACTTTGGCATGTGGTATTTTTGACGCAGGACAATTATTCATTACAAATGAGGTGTTATATTACGGGCACGGAGCACGTGCTAGCAACATTCTGCACTGGCGTTTCGTCCGTGTCATGCCACCTGATGAATGAACGTGAGCAAGTTGCCGTCCCTGTGGCCCGGTTTACATCAACTTGCCGGGACCACGCCCGCGATTAACTCGCCCGTCCGTGCTGGTTTATGACATCGGTGCCGATTTGCCCGTTTGCGCCGGCTTACAATGCCACGGCCGACTCATCCGTCTGCTCCTGTGGCTGACTCATCCCTGATTGATTTTAGCTTCACCGTGGTGATCATTAACTCCACGGCGGATGATTTTCGACATAACACATCAGGACCATCATTCACTAAAAATATGGTTTATACCATGGGTATGGAGCACGGGCTGACAATATTCCGCCCGACGATAGTCCTTAACATATTACCCGATGAATGGACGCGCACAAGCCGCCGCCCATACAGCCCGGTCTACATCAACTAGCTGGGACTGCGCATGTGATTGACTCGCGTGTCCGCACCTGTTTACAACGCCACGGACGACTCGCCTGTCCGCTTTAGCGGCCAGTTCACGCGTCTGCGCCGGCTTACAACGAGGAGGACAACTTGCTTGTCCGCACCAGCGTACAACGCCGCGGCCGACTCATCTATGTTGCCTCTGATGCCGCGGTCGTCGTTACTGTCCATCTCTCGCGGCCTGGTCTACATCAACACACCAGGCCGCACCTTTCTGCATGAGCTGTTTATTGGGTATGAGCAAGTCACAGCTTGGGTAGCCCGGTTTTCTTTCAAATTGAGGCAAATTATCATCAACCGCCGTCGCGACTGGATGGCTCAATGGGCAGCGCACAAGTCGCCGCCACTACAGTTTGGTTAACTTCAAATCGCCATTGGAAGGAACCATTGGCGAGATTCTTGACACGGCTCATACGGGATCATTTACAACCCGCCGATCACCTCAACCTTCGTGGATTCACATCGTGCTATCAACACCAATGATATACAAGTTATGCGGTTTATATCACGTTCAAATATGGAGAGTTTCAAGCCAACTCCTTGAGTCACCTTGAGACTCGGGGCTACGATGACATGACTCAGCAAATCTTGCGGTTTCAGCAAATTTCTGAACCCGGGGCGATGGAGGAAAGATAACCCGGTCCCGGAGGCTCTGTTATTTGAAGGCTGTCGAGAAAATTTCCGGCTTAGAAAGTATATGACAGTTATAAAATCCGGCTCAATGAAGAAGTTCGGATCATCAGAAAGGATTCCGGTTTAAAATCCGGCTCAAGGGAAGTCAGTCTCACTGAAGCTCTCAAATATCCGGTTTACAATCCAGTTCAAGGGAAATCTGTCTCCCGCGAAGGTCCAAAGCTCTCAAATCCGGTTTAAGAATTTCCGGCTCAAAAAGGAATTAACTTCTCGCAAGTTCGAGTTTAAAGGCCGTCAGAAAAATTTCGGCTGAAAATGAAGTTTCCGGTTTACAATCCGGTTCAAGAGAGATGTCTCCCACAAAGCTTTGAAGCTCTCAATATCCGGTTCAAGATCCCGGCTCAAGAAGAATTTATCTCTTGCAAAAAGGTTAAAAATTACCAAAGAAGACCTGCTGCCATGATGCGCGGTTCAAACATGGGTATCCTGCCTTATTGGCCTAACATATTATTGATCACATGGGGGCTTCTGCTTCATAAAGCGGGGTCTCTGTTCTTTTTTACATCATGCGTGGTTACACGGAGGTTCTGTCTTAAAGCGGCCTCCGGTTCACCTCTTGGGTTAGCTTTTCAAAGCACCATGTTATGTCACTTGGGGGCTTGGTCGTGTCCGAACCAATGCAACACCTCTTGATAGGCGAAAGCCACCAGATCACTTGGGGACATGGTCAAGTCTGAACCAGTCACGCCTCTTGATCGGCCTAAGGCCACAGAGTCACTTGGCGGCTTGGTCGAACCCGAACCATTGCCACACCACTTGATCGGCATAATGCCACGGTTTCAGTTGGGGACCTGGCTGACTTGAACCATAGCTACACCTATTGGGAGCTTGGTCATGTCCGACCATGGTAACACCATCTGATCGGCTCAGTAAAGCCTCTTTTTGCAAACGGTTTTATCATTGCCTTTGCTTCCATATTTTTTCATAACTGTTATTTGATTTTTGTTGCGTTTTTTAAACCGACATTGTTAATCTGGTTCGACTGTCAATTACAAATTGACGGAACACGGTCAAATCTTAATCCGGAGGCTATCTGCCCGGTTTGATTTTCTATTACCATCCTATTATGGAGTAAACCGGTGTTCATTAACCCGGCTTGACTTTCAATTACAAATTGTCAGTACATGATCAAATCATAATCCGGAGACTATCCGCCCGGTCTGGTTTGACTACGAGTCGCCAGTATTATATATGGATAATCCGGTGTCTATCATAACCCGGTACGGTTTTATCATAAACCGGCAAATATGGAAGGAGTTATCAGTACTCAAGATTTGGGTTATCACCCTTACTACAAAAGTTGGTAAGCCAACAATGTGATTCAATATCACAGGTATGATATATTTCATATTTGATTATTCTTAAGTGCAGCCTTGGTTATCGACCCAGGTTATATGTTGGGCATTATGAGCCGTCCGGCGGTAAACCGCAAGGACACTTTAAACTTGTTGTATGCAGAAACAGGTTGAATAAAGCATGATTATAAATCACCGGTGTTTATTAAACCGGCCTGGCTTTAAGACGATAAGTCGCCAGTATATGATGAGAAATTATCCGGTGTTTTTTAACCCGGCCTGGCTTTGGATTATAAGTCGCATGTACATATTTGGATTGCGCCATTGGAATCATGCGCTTATAAATCATTGGGTTATATTATTCAAATAGCCAAACTTGGCTGAATTTTCATTATGATATTGAATGAATAAGGTTTTCCATACCAGATTATATTATCTTGAATAGCCAACATGGCTAGATTTTTATTATGGTTATCAATAACCAATATTATGATTGAGGTTTTCAAAGTCGCTTCAGCGTAATGGCTATTATTTCATCAAGGGGTATGATTTATTCTACAATGGAGGGAATAGTCCCGAGTCGCTGCAGGCTTACGACCCGGCACTTGGGGTCTACATTATTTAAGTTGAGATTATATCAAATATGCAAGTCTCATGTCGCTGCAAGCATGCACCATGACACTTGGGGGCTAATGCAAAGTCATTTTTTGTTTATCTTATTGAAGACCCGACTCATCACATTATAATGAGCCGGCCCTTGGGGGCTACCAATTGCTCCTGTCAAACAATTCAAGGTACAAAGCTTTTATTAATTATATTGAAGAGTCCACTGCTCAGTTGGTAGAGCACAGGGCTCTTAACCTTGTGGACGTGGATTCAAGTCCCATGATGGGGGTTACATCATATGATGTTATTTTCATTGAAGTATATATCAAGTCCCTGCTCATTATTGCATAATGACCCGACCCTTGGGGGGCTACACATCATTGCTCAAATCTACATGATTATACCTACAAAGTCCCTGCTTATTATTGCATAATGACCCGGCCCTTGGGGGCTACACTGGTTGAAGTTTTTATGAGCATCAGACAATTACAAGTCCCAGGTTGCTGCAAGCATGACAACCCGGCACTTGGGGGCTACATATGTGGAATACTCAATTCTGACTAGTGATTGAGATGAACAACCTGGATTTCTTCAAGATTGTGATATTTAAGCAAGTCTCAAGCTGTTGCTATGCTACCTTCTTAAGACTTGGGGGCTACAAGTGATAGGCGTATAAGAGGTATATTTTCAAGCTGGATGTTAACTACAAGTATGACCCGGTGCTATCAATATTTATAAACCGGTGATCTTGGCAATGATAAACCGGCAAGTTCTACATTCTTAAACCGGCTGAAGATCAGATGAGGATTTCAAGGACCATTATTTTTGTTAAGTCATTGGGAGCTGAGTCAAAGAAGTTATTCTTCACAATATTTCTCTGCGACAAACCAATGTCAGCAAATTGATTATGAAGGTGGCCTATTAAACCGGATTTTCTATAAGAAGGACGTGGCAAAGACTTAAGGATGATCAGAGTCAGTTTAACATGGATAAATCCAAATTAAACTGGGGGCTAATGTCGGGGATATACCCCGCGGTATAAACCGCCGGATGTATGACCCGGCTAGAGTTTGGCGATTCACTGGCGACCCACTTGGACATGGCGGTTTACGGTTCATTGGTAATCCGACAGGCGGGTCAGAGGAGCGACAAGACCCGGTGGCCCAACGGGCGGTTTATGGAAGGCCAGATCACGCTATGGTGGGCCGGTTTAAGAGAAAAGGCGTGAGGAATATTTACTTTACAAGGAAGACCCGGACTTGTATCCGGTTTGTATTAGAGATAGACTAGTCCTAGTCCTACTAGGACTCCACATGTAACCCGCCCCTCTAACTTATATAAGGAGGGGCAGGGCTCCCCAAAGAGGGACAAGCTACAAGCAAGAAGAAACAATCTTAGGGCTAGACACAAAGAGGAGAGCCGGTTTACGGCGACTCCCTCGTGATGATAATGAGATCTAGCCTCAAACAGCATGTAGGGTTTTTACCGGATGATGTTTCCCGGGGCCTGAAGCTGTCTAAACCCTTGTCTTGTGTTGCGTCTCTCGATTCCGCTCAACCCCTCTCAAGCTACCACATAGATGCGTTGGCCTCACGACTAAGTCCTGACACTAAGGACATCTGCCGTGACAATTCCACGACAGGATCCGTGTACGAAAACAAAGTATAGACTTTGGAAGAACTACTTGATGGTCGTAAGGCTGTTGGGTACAGATGGATTTTAAAAGGAAGACGGACAATGATGGTAAGTGTCACCACTAAGAAAGCTCGAGTTGTCGTTAAGATGTTTTCCGACAAGTTCAAGGAGTTGACTACGATGAGACTTTCTCACTCGTAGCGATCCTAAAGATTCTGTTGGAATTATATTAGCAGTTACTCCATGATTTATGAAATCTTGCAGATAGGATGTCAAAACATTGTTTCCTCGATGTTATTCTTGAGGAAAGGTTGTATGTGATAAAACCAAGAGGTTTTGTCAATCCTGAAAGATGCTAACAAGTATGCAAAGCTCCAGCAATCCTTCTAAGACTGGAGTAAGCACCTCGGAGTTGGAATATACGCTTTGATGAGATGATCAAAGATTTTGGGTTTATACAAAGTTTATGAGAAACTTGTATTTCCAAATAAGTGAGTGGGAGCACTATAACATTTCTAATGAGTATATGTTGTTGACATATTGTTGATCGGAAATGATGTAGAATTTCTGGAAAGCATATAGGGTTATTTGAAAAGTGTTTTTCAATGGAAACCTGGGTTAAGCTACTTGAACATTGAGCATCAAGATCTATAAGGATAGATCAAAACGCTTAATAGTACTTTCAAATGAATACATACCATGACAAGATTTTTGAAGGAATTCAAAATAGATCAGCAAAGAAGGAGTTCTTGGCTGTGTTGTATGGTGTGAGTATTGAGTAAGACTCAAGACATGACCACGACAGAAGAAAGAGAAAGGACGAAGGTCGTCCCCTATGCTTCAGACGTAGGCTCTATAGTATGCTATGTTGTGTACCGCACCGGAAATGTGCCTTGCCATGAGTCAGTCAAGGGGTACAAGCGTGATCCAGGAATGGATCATAGGACAGCGGTCAAACTTATCCTTAGTAACTAGTGGACTAAGGAATTTTCTCTATTATGGAGGTGGTAAAAGAGTTCGTCGTAAAGGGTTACGCCGATGCAAACTTTGACACTAATCCGGATTATTCTGAGTAGTAAACCGGATTCATATAGTAGAACAATTATTCGGAATAGCTCCAAATAGAGCGTGGTAGCTGCATCTAGGAGATGACATAGAGATTTGCAAAGCACACACGGATCTGAAAGGTTCATATCCGTTGACTAATAACCTCTCTCACAAGCGAGTTATGATCAAACCCATGGGTGTCGATTCATTACAATCACATAGTGATGTGAACTAGATTATTGACTCTAGTGCAAGTGGGAGACTGTTGGAAATATGCCCTAGAGGCAATAATAAAATGGTTATTATTGTAATTCCTTGTTCATGATAATTGTCTATTATTCATGCTATAATTGTATTGACCGGAAACCGCAATACATGTGTGAATACATGGACCAGAACATGTCCCTAATGAGCCTCTATTTGACTAGCTCGTTGATCAACAGATGGTCATGGTTTCCTAACCATGGACATTGGATGTCATTGATAACGGGATCACATAATTAGGAGTATGATGTGATGGACAAGACCCAATCCTAAGCCTAGCACAAGATCGTGTAGTTCGTATGCTAAAGCTTTTCTAAATGTCAAGTACCTTTTCCTTAGACCATGAGATTGTGCAACTCCCGGATACCGTAGGAATGCTTTGGGTGTACCAAAGCGTCACAACGAATCGGGTGGCTATAAAGGTGCACTACGGTATCTCGAAATTGTTTGTTGGGTTGGCACGAATTGAGATGGGATTTGTCACTCCGTGTGATGGAGAGGTATCTCTGGGCCCACTCGGTAGGACATCATCATAATGTGCACAATGTGATCAAGGAGTTGATCACGGGATGATGTGTTACGGAACGAGTAAAGAGACTTTCCGGTAATGAGATTGAACAAGGTATCGGCATACCGACGATCGAATCTCGGGCAAGTACTATACCGGTAGACAAAGGGAATTGTATACGGGATTGATTGAATCCTTGACATCGTGGTTCATCCGATGAGATCATCGTGGAACATGTGGGAGCTAACATGGGTATCCAGATCCCGCTGTTGGTTATTGACCGGAGAACGTCTCGGTCATGTCTGCATGGTTCCCGAACCCGTAGGGTCTACACACTTAAGGTTCGATGACGCTAGGGTTATAAAGGAAGTTTGTATGTGGTTATCGAATGTTGTTTGGAGTCCCAGATGAGATCCCGGACGTCACGAGGAGTTCCGGAATGGTCCGGAGGTAAAGATTTATATATGGGAAGTCCTGTTTTTGTCACCGGAAAAGTTTCGGGTGCTATCGGTAACGTACCGGGACCACCGGGAGGGTCCCGGGGGTCCACCAGGTGGAGCCACCGGCCCCAGAGGGCTGCATGGGCCAAGTGTGGGAGGGAACCAGCCGCAGGTGGGCTGGTGCGCCCCTCCCCAAGGGCCCAAGGCGCCTAGGGTTGAAAACCCTAGGGGGCGCCCCACCTGCTTGGGGGCAAGCCACCCCTCCTGGCCGCCGCCCCTCCCCTCTAGATGGGATCTGGAGGGGGCCGGCCCCCTCTCCCCTTCCCCTATAAATAATGGTGGTTTTGGGGCTGCCATAGACATGAGTTTCCACCTCTCCAGGCGCAGCCCTACCCCTCTCCCTCCTCGTCTCTTGCGGTGCTTGGCGAAGCCCTGCTGGAGTGCCACGCTCCTCCACCACCACCACGCCGTTGTGCTGCTGCTGGACGGAGTCTTCCCCAACCTCTCCCTCTCCCCTTGCTAGATCAAGGCACGGGAGACGTCATCGGGCTGCACGTGTGTTAAACGCGGAGGCACCGTTGTTCGGTGCTTAGATCGGAATCAACCGCGATCTGAATCGCTACGAGTACGACTCCTTCATCCACGTTCTTGTAACGCTTCCGCATCGCGATCTTCAAGGGTATGAAGATGCACTCCCCTCTCTCTCATTGCTAGTATCTCCGTAGATTGATCTTGGTGATGCGTAGAAATTTTTGAGTTTCTGCTACGTTCTCCAACAACCACTTTTTGTCATGCTTGTCAACTAGGCCGTTATGTACGTTTACCTTTTTCCTCTTCCACTACTCGAACAACTCGTCCATTCGAGTTAGTCCATTGTGATCTTCGGACTTCACCGATCTTGAGTGTTTCTGGCAATAAATATTTTTTAGTCATTCTTGATGATTTCACTCATTTTCTATGGACTATTCCGCTTCGCCAAAAATCGGATGCTTACGCCTCGCTCTCCGCATTCTGCGCGTTCACTCACACTCAGTTTGGATTACCTCTCGTGTCCATACAATGTGACAACGGTCGCGAATTCGACAATAATAAACTTCACTCTCTCGCCGCCACGCACGGCATTCACATTCGCTTCTCTTGCCCATACACATCCCAACAAAATGGTAAAACTGAATGCATCATTTGCACTGTCATTGACATTGTGCGTTCTCTCCTATTTCAGGCTAGCTTACCACCTTGTTATTGGGCCGAAGCACTTCACACCGCCACTCACGTCCTTAACCGTCTTCCTACAAAAACAATTAGCGCCCCCTCTCCATACTTTGCCCTTCACAACAACCATCCCGATTATTCGTCACTACGCGTCTTCGGCTGCCTATGCTATCCCAACACCGCCTCCACCATGCCACATAAACTGTCGCCGCGTTCGAGTGCTTGCGTTTTTCTTGGCTACTCCTCTCATCATAAGGGATATCGGTGCATGGACCTCACTGCCCACCGCATCATCATCTCTCGTCATGTCGTATTCGATGAGATGACCTTTCCCTTTGCCTCCCCACAGCCTACCAACGCCACCACGTACGACTTTCTCGTCGACGACGACAACCTACCCATAGTTGTCCCACCCCTTCCGATTACTACACCTCCCTCACCACCCGCACCACCCTCACCACCCGGCCCTCCCTCACCGGGCGCCCCTCCTGCACCCACTCATCGCACGCGCAGCACCTCAGGCATCCACAAGGGGCCTCGCGAGCGGCTTAACCTGCATGTTTCATCTGTCAGCAGGTACTCACCGGTTCCCACCTCCGCCCGTGCAGCTCTCAAGGATCCCAACTGGCTCGATGCTATGACTGCGGAGTACCGCGCTCTCCTCATCAACAACACTTGGGATCTTGTGCCTCCTCCTCGGGATGCTAACATCGTCTCCGGCAAGTGGGTTTTTCGCCACAAGCTCAAGCCCGATGGCTCCCTCGATCGCTATAAAGCTCGTTGGGTGTCGACTTCGACGAGACATTCAGCCCGGTTATCAAACCGGCCACCGTGCGTGTCATCCTCTCCATCGCACTCTCTCTTAACTGGGAGACTCGTCAGCTCGACGTCAAGAACGCCTTTCTGCATGGCACCCTTGCTGAGGTTGTCTACTGTCGTCAACCCACTGGCTTCATCAACTCCAGTCGCCCCGACCACGTCTGTCGGCTGAACCGTTGACTCTACAGTCTCAAGCAGGCTCCTCGTGCGTGGTACCAGCGCTTTGTTGCCTTCATCACCTCGACCGGCTTCATGTGCTCATGCTCGGACACTTCGTTGTTCGTCCTCTGGTGTGCGGAAGGCACGACCTTCCTCCTACTCTATGTGGACGACATCGTCCTCACCGCCTCATCGACCCGCTTGCTCGACAGGATCATGTCCTCTCTACGAGCCGAGTTCGCCATGACGGACATGGGCAGCCTCCACTACTTCCTCGGCATCGCGGTCACTCGCGACTCCTCCGGCATGCATCTCTGGCAAGCTAAGTACGTCGCAGAGATTCTGGACAGGGCCGGCATGACTGCTTGCAAGTCGGCCACGACACCTGTTGATACATCACCGAAGCTCGCTGCTACTGCCGGTCCTTCAGTGGCCGATCCCACGGAGTACCGGAGTCTTGCCGACGCTCTCCAGTACCTCACTTTTACGCGCCCAGACATCGCGTATGCCGTTCAGCAGGTTTGGCTTCATATGCACGACCCACGTGAGCAGCACCTCGCCGCCATCAAGCGCATCTTGAGCTACGTCAAGAGCACGCTCTCTCATGGTCTTCAGCTCTACTCGACTTCACCGAGCTCCATGATCGCCTACACCGACGCCGACTGGGCCGGATGCCCCGACACTCGGCGGTCAACGTCGGGATTCTGTGTTTACCTTGGAAATAACCTCATCTCTTGGTCCTCCAAGCGGCAACACACAGTCTCGCGTTCGAGTGCTGAAGCCGAGTACCGCGCCGTGGCAAACGCCGTGGCTGAGGCGAGTTGGCTTCGGCAACTTCTCCAGGAGCTTCATCGACCATCTCCTCCTGCGACGATCGTCTTCTGCGACAACGTCAGCGCCGTCTACATGTCCACGAACCCAGTACAGCATCAGCGTACCAAACACATCGAGATTGATCTCCACTTCGTTCGCGATCGTGTTGCCATGGGTCAGGTCCGTGTGCTCCATGTTCCCTCGTCACGACAGTTCGCCGACATCTTGACGAAGGGTCTCCCGTCGCCGTTGTTTCTGGATTTTCGGTCCAGTCTCAACGTCCGTTCTCCTCCCGTTGTGACTGCGGGGGAGTGTTAGACTAATATGTCACGTATCGTGACATATCTCCTAATTCCCTGAATCGAGGAGAATCAATATTGTTGTGATCTCCCATTTATGGTTAGGATTGTAAATCTGTCTATATATTAACATGCAATGGAAAAGCCCAAGTGTGGCAACAATTCCTAAATCCTTCACTCTGTTTCGATGTTTGCTGTTTCGACAGGAAATGTAAGTGAAGCTGAAAGCTCAGTGTTACAGAACTCAGTAACGATCAAAATATGAACCGGTTTATGGACTCTTCTATCTTTTCTTTGCCTGTAGTTTATCAGTAACAGCGTCAGCAAATAATATGGCATCTTCTAAAAAAAAGCAAACAATATAACGGCATCTTGTATTTTTGTTATCGTGTTGCGCCCTGAGAACACAATTTCGACTTATTTGTTCATGTTTAATCAGTTCAGGGCAATAGTTTTGCAGGGTAAAGCACATCCAAGGACACAGTAGTTCAGATGCAATAGCATTGCCCCATTTGCACTCAAAAGAGGGTGATGATACAGATTGCAAGCTACTGCAGCTGGATGACACGTGGGACCATACCGTACGAGCAGGCACATGGTCTGTCCAGTCTGTTCATAAGTCCTCTGCTCCCGAGGATTATTCTACCCGTGCGTTTGGAGATGCCGACATGTGCAGAGGTAACCGTGGAGTGGATCTCGCAGCGGGGGTCTCCGCCTACCGCCGGCCCCCGGCCCCGGGCCCCAGTGTTCGTTCATCCTGCCGGCCACCGGCGACCTGCTCGCCGGTGAGTATGTGCAGCGGCCTGAAGAGGCGCCAGATCTTGCAGGGCAGATGAGGTATATATAAATCCGTTCCTCTGTTCTCGATTCGACTAAATCAGTTTCTCCGACTAGAATCATGGGGGTCCATCTTATATTAACTCTTAACTGCAAACTGTTGGTCGTCCACCACAGATTTGCTTCTGTTCTATATCCTTCATCGTTTACTGTTTCTTCAACTAAATCATGCGTGCCTACTAGTCGTATTTCTCTGCTGGCCAGCCGCTGTGTGCATCTCAGTACTCAAGTGCAAATCGTTGGTTATACCTGATAGATTTAGTACTCGGTAACGATGATATTTCCGGTAGTGACTGCTAATTTGGTCACGTAAGCTACTCTAGGGTGCTCTAGTGAGTCCATTTGTTGCCAGATAACCAGCACCCACTTCAATTCTGACCATTACCAGCTGTCTTTATATATCAGAGATGCATCTTGCTTTGTTTGCCAACCAAACAGTGCAAAAAGCTCATACAAGTAGGTCAGCGTCTGCTAAAAATCACAACCATTTGTGGACTTAAAACAGATGCTAGTGCACAGGAAATGAAGAGGATATTGTCACTTAGCTATTACCATCTTAAGTGCAAATCGTTTGTGATTTGCTGTAGATTTATATTGGTTGGTATAACATGTTTTTCTCAAAGGGTCTCCTCATTTTTTTGCCTTGATAACTAGCTCATTGTCCATTGTTATATTCTCTTTATTATGAATTAATAGTATAGGAATGTTGACTTGCCTGCTAACTAATTGTTGCAAAATCTTCACATTCATAGGTACCTCGGCATGGAACGAGAATCACAGTTGTGGTGGAAGAAATGAAGAATATCTTGTTATTTGGCTGCTACCATTGATGCTCTTTTAGATTGAACATTGCCATGAGCATTTCTCTACGCAAAAAATATATTAGATCAAGCATCATGTCATGGACACCATAAGACTTTTCTGCCTTGATAGTGATGTCTACCTGTTGGGTCCTGCTTCTGTTTATCAGCTTATTCAAGTAACTCTCCTAGCTCAAATGGGTCAATTTCACGTTTGGATGATGCACAAATCTTCAGCTATCCATCTCCTTATGAACTGGTCTCGCTTAATTTTGTAATCTTCTAGATATATGCTTACATATAATAAATGATGTGAAGGTAGATCATAGAACGACAACATAATCTTTAGTCTTTAACAAATTATGGCAGACTACAGATAGAAAACAATAGGAACCACACACAAACCAGCGATATGGAAAGTAGCAAAGAAATAGTAAAAGAAGTTATTGTCTTATAGATTATGGCAAAGTGATAATCTAGAGTAAAGTTTCTTTTACTACTAGTTTTGATCTACCTTGTCATCTATAGGATTGGTCATTACATCTAAGCATGTGTTTAGAAGATTAGAAGATTAAGCAAGGTCACTAAATTTGTAAAAGGATAGCTGAATGATTTGTTTATCAAGAAAACAAGTGATTAGCCTATGTGAGATCGGTGATAGAGTTAATAGAAGCATGATTCAATCAATAGACATCAATGTTGATGAAGGCATGGAAAAATCTTACCGTATTCATGATATGATGATTGATCCCATATGTTTTTGCCAATTGAAGAAAACCACTTGCATGGCACTGAGTGAAAGCGGTCTATACAAAGGCAAGATTGAAGATTATCCATCTGAAAGAGCATGTTAGATATGACCAGCATCAGAAGCAGTTATGCCACAAGTGAGGTTTCTTGCAATATCTATATCTGGCTTGCTTCCTCTCCTGCATTCATCATTACACTCCTTTCTTTGTTTGTAACAGCTTTATTTGAGACTTGGAAACTTAAAAGTCATGTCCTATTTTGTACCATGTTCCAAAGTTTCACCTTGTATTTTCTTGCTGGTTTAATCAAATAAACGGGGAAGTCAGCAGTGTCATTTTGATATGCCGGCTTAGGAGAGAATGGACGTTTGGCTCTCGACCTCCATAGAGGGCTTTGTTTTTGAAAAATGCAAAATTCAAACTTTTTGATTTCAAAAAAATCTGAAAAAATTATACAAGTAAACAAGGATGTTATGTGTATGTGTGTAATTTAGGAGGAAATACGTTGAAATGCGACCTATACAAAAAAGACAAATTCATGGCCTAGGAGGATGAGCAGTATGCTGTGTTAAAAAGCCCTAGATTTGTCTTTTTTGCACAACCCTCATTTCAATGTATTTTGCCCTGAAAATTTGAACACATGTGTGTTATGCCTTCATGTATATCTTTATTTTTTTCAGAATTTTTTGAAATTTGATGAAATTTGAACGGGAAGGCCTCCATGGAGGCTGAGCTCCAAAGGCAATTTTCCGGCTTAGGACCTGTATTGAGTACATCTTTCTATTTGGGTATGACTGGAACTTGACTTGTCATTTCATCTCAGGTGCACCTTCGCTGTCATTTACTCTGTAGTAGGAGTATTTTGATAGGCTGTTTTGGCCGAATTGTAGATGCTGATGATACAAACAGCGTCATTCTTTTTTTTACTGAGGGTGTGTGTGTGTGTGTGTGTGGGGGGGGTTGCAAACCGTGTCATTATATATAGCTGTTCTTTCCAGAGATATATCTAAGGAACTGAGGTTAAAAAAAAGAGTTTGAAGCCACCCGCAAGAAAATATCTAAGCCACTGTGTGTTTAATTTTACATCGACACACTCGGATGGAGTTCCTGCCCTTCTTGATTTCGTAAGTATTCCCGTCTGCTCTTGTGCAGCCACAGAGCAAGCCCCTGCTTGCCCCAACAGTAGAGCTTGTCATGAAATCCACAGACCTCCATGAAGATGTGCAGAGCTGCACGCCCATGGTGTCCTCAAAGACCCGCACCACCAGCCAGAGCCTCGTCTCCCATTCTTGCAGAATGCTTCCATTCTTGCAGAATGAGAAGGCAAGACTCAAGAACACTGCATTTGCCATTGTGTTTTGATTTGTCTTCTGCAACGACATGAAGCTCTCATTGTAGTTGTACCCACTTATGCCTGAAAGCTGCTATTACTTCTGTCGGCCTCAAGAACCACCAAGTTTCTGCAGCGTCTCCTGCATCCTGCTAATAATGAACTTCCTTCTCTATTTCTTTCTTTTGTAAGGAATAGTTATGTACTTATGATATAGGCTGTTTAATTTTCCGTCAGTTCAACAACCATTAAGTTTGTAGGGTGCTCCCCTGTATTTTGCCCTTTATGAGCCATTAGTTCTTACATACTGGTTTGCTTGCACTCCTGCATTCTTCTCCACTCCTTAGTTTGTGACAGTTTTTTTCCAGACTAGTAAACTAAAAAGTCGTGTTCAGTTTGTACTATTTTCCAAGGTTTCATCTTCTGTTTGTCATGCTGGTTTGATCTAATAAATGGGGATGTCGGCAGTGTAATTTTGATGTGCCGGCTTAGGACCTGTATTGAGTACCATGTTTTTATAAGAGTATAACCGGCTCTTTGATCTTTATACAGGGGTAGAAATCATGCGATGTTTTATTTTGCAATTTTGCGACCAGAACGTATGGTGCCGCAGACAAATAAGAATCGTCTACTAGCAACTTCATATGATAAATTCATAGAAGCATCTTGTTCAGTTCCCCCCTCAGACTTGGTCTTATTAGCGTGTGATTATTCTTGCCACGTTCAAGCTATGCTTTGACCGAGATGTAGATGCAGATGATGCAAACCGTGTCACTCACGGTCGTTGTTTCCACAGATATATCCAACTGAAGTCTGTTTAATTTGCACAAGAGAATGAGCATCAATGACCATGCCTGTTTAATCTGCAAGAGAATTAGCGTCCGGCCGGACCATGCACATTCCTTTCTTTACAAGTGCCATTTTCATTGCCCAAAAAAGGTTTCCCCCGCTTTGTATACAAAGCAACCAACCGAACCATACAGAGATAGGTGCTGGGGCGGAAGCAGCACAGTCACGCCCAAAAGAAAAGACAGAGGAAGAACAAAGAAACAAATGCCAACAACGGCGGATCAATAAAAACAAAGAAGCCTCGCGACCACTGCGCCCACCAGGATCTTCCACTAGGCTCCAAGACTCCAGAGCGCCGGCACCTATCAACACCTTCAATAAGGATCGCGACGATGACGACGCTACTGCCAAGGGTTTTTCCCGGTACACGACGAGGCGAGAGGAAGGGTAGCCCCCGAAGCCCTCCCGGAAGGATAGCTGGCGCCCACAGGTGTCACCGCGCCGGTGTCGGACACGCCGACAGGGGTTTCCCCTGATCCCAACCCGCACCTCGGGAGCTCCGGATTCAGCCACCAGACCAACCACAACCCTGCGCCAACACGGACATGAGGCCCCCACGCCGTCTCACCACGGCACCGCGGAGTGAGGACAACGTGGCGAAGAATCAGAGCCGGGACTAGGGCATCAGCATCATCACACGCGGGAGGGCCCCACCTCCATCGTCCGCGACGGTAGCCGTCCGGACGCAATAGCAGGAGCACACCAGGCACGTGGTCGCACAGGCCCGGCCGAGCCCTCGTGGGCCCGTAAAGCTCCCGCCTTCGCGCTGCTGCCGGCACGCCGTCGACACCGACGCCCCACATCCGAGCTGCTCCTCCTCCTTACCGCGCCGCAGACAACGAGGCCACGCCGGGTGAAAGGATAGATATAGTTGACTAGAGGGGGGTGAATAGGAAACTAACAATTTTAAGCTTTTCTTTACCAATTTAAACTTTGCAACACGATAGGTTGTCTAGATATGCAACTATGTGAGCAACCTATATGATGCAATAACAACTAGCACATAAGCAAGCAAGGGATACAACACAAGTAAGCTCGCATAAGTAAAGGCACGAGATAACCAAGAGTGGAGCCGGTGGAGACGAGGATGTGCCTTCCTTTTAAGGGGAAGTACGTCTCCGTTAGAGCGGTGTGGAGGCACAATGCTCCCCAAGAAGCCACTAGGGCCACCGTATTTTCCTCACGCCCTCACACAATGCGATATGCCGTGATTCCACTATTGGTGCCCTTGAAGGCGGCGACCGAACCTTTACAAACAAGGTTGGGGCAATCTCCATAACTTAATTGGAGGCTCCCAACGACAACACGAAGCTTCACCACAATGGACTATGGCTCCGAGGTGACCTCAACCGTCTAGGGTGCTCAAACACCCAAGAGTAACAAGATCCGCTAGGGATTAGTGGGGGGAATCAAATTTCTCTTGGTGGAAGTGTAGATCGGGGCCTTCTCAACCAATGCCGAGCAAATTAACAAGTTTGATTGGCTAGGGAGAGAGATCGGGCGAAAATGGAGCTTGGAGCAACAATGGAGCTTTTGGGGGAAGAGGTAAGTCAACTTTGGGGAAGAAGGCACCTTTATATAGTGGGGGAAACAATCCAACCGTTACCCCCCCCCCCCTCCCAAGCAGCCACGCACAGAGTGGTACTACCGCTTGGGCAGGGCGGTACTACTGCTGAACCAGTGCTACTACCGTTCCCTCCCAGCGGTACTGTCGCGCTCACGAGGATAACAGGGACCTGGGCCCAGAGCGGTACTACCGCTTGGAGCGGTACTACCGCCACTACTGGCGCTACTAGTACCGCAAAACCCGACACGAAAAACAGAGGTCTCGAGTCGACGCGGTAGTAGCCCAGAACCACAGCGGTACTACGGCCAAAGACAGCAAGCGGTACTATCATTATGGGCGGTACTACCGCTTGACGTGCTTTCGCGGTACTATCACGAGGACCATGATACTACCACTGGGACAGGTCGAGGCAGGCAAGGAGAGGAAAGATAGCTCCAATGATGCGGAAAGGAACATCGGGTGTGATAAGGATGTGTACGTGTTGATTCCACCCTAGCCTTACCAAAGCGGATCCCCTCTTGAGAGTACGGTGACTCCTACGAAACTAGTCCACCAACAGAGAAACGGAGGAGCTACACCGTCTTGAATAAAACACTGAGGGGAGGGAATCGTCTCGTGCCAAAGGATGAATCTCTGAAAAACTCAACGCACACGATTATTCCGCAAAAGCATTGTCATCAATCACCAAAACACCTTGGGGATAAATATGCCCTTACAATCTCCCCCTTTTTGGTGGATTGATGACAATACGGGATTTGCACAAACGGGAAAGACATATGACATGTGCAAAACCCCACCGTCCTAAAATGTAGCTGGGTTCCCCTAGATGTGTGCTATCTAGATAAGTGCTTTGGACTGCATGGCACACATACTAGGATCAACGCTCCCCCTACATTTTAGAGACCAACAACCTAAGCAGGGTATATGAGAGCAGAGTAAATAACAGGATAAGCATGCAACTCATAATCTAGGTAGACATAGATAAAGATAATCTAAAGATAAGGTAGCATATGTCTCACACCATATGTCTGGAACTTAGGTCTCACTGACACAAAACCAAACAAAGCAAACGGCGAGAAAGCACACCACAAAGAAGACACACTCGCGAAACAGACAACGACGACACAAATCCCTAAACTCTCTCCCCCTTTGGCATCGAGACACCAAAAAGAGAGGGAGTGTTGCTACGGCTCCTGGTGATAGCAAGGTCGCGAACATCAGATCTCAGCATGATTGTCTTCGCCACCGTCGTCGGTCGGGAACTGCTCGACATCAGAATCTGTCCACGGGCAGTGCTGCTGAACCCAGTCCTCCTCCTCAGTAAGCTGGTCCTCAGATCCACTGAGAATGATAGCACCCATCTGACGCATGAGCTCCTTGTGACGACCCCTGGCCTTCTTCTCAGCAACATGAGTCATGTACTGGCCGTGAGACTCCATGCAGAACAGCTTCTTTACCTTGAGCTTGAGCTTCTTTGCCCAAGAGGGCTCTGCCCCAGAAGGCTCATAGTCATCATCATCCTCAGCCTCAGCCTCCTCCTCGGTCTACATATCAGCAGCAGACGATGCACCCCCAGACTTAGGGACCTGACCGCCCCAGTTGTCCTTCTTCCTCAGACACTTGACCTCATGAGACACCAACTCTCCAATCTCTAGCATAACCTTGGGATATACACTATCCCAGGCCTTCTCAATAAGCAGCATGATGAATGGACCATAGATTGGGCACTTACGCTCAGAAATGGCAGATAGGAGTTCATACCACATAACATGAGAGATGTCCAGGGACTCGCAAGTGTTTTCTTCCTTCTCACCCTTGAAAGCACAAGTGCTCCCTAGGTGGTTTTGGTAATTAATGTCAACATATCTCTTGTTGGACTAACACTTTTAGCTAGTATATTTCAGATAAGTTCAACATTGGAGTGGCATGGACTAAAGGATGTGGGAACTCCTTCAAGATGCTAAGGACAAAGGATTGGCTCAAGCTTCAAGCTCAAGACTCTTCATTTTATATTTTAGTGATCCAAGATCACATTGAGTCTATAGGAAAAGCCAATACTATCAAGGAGGGATGAGGTGCTGCTTAATGAGCCTCTTGCTTCATGTACTTTGTGATATGCTCCAAAACCCTCAACCACTTTCTCACATCCACATATGTCCTAAACCTAAATTCAAACTCGGCCCCACTAATTCTTTCTATCCGGCGCCACCGAGTTTTGATGTCTTAGCCACTGCCACAAACCCTAGGCAAATCAGTCTCACCGATAGGGATCTCGGTCTCACCGAGATGGGATTGTAATCTCTCTGTGTATGCCCATTATCAAAATCGGTCTCACCGAGTTTGAGCAATCGGTACTACCGAGATTACAATGCAAACTTCCTGGTTGACTCATTACCAAAATCGGTCCCATCGAGTTTGATAATCGGTCCAACCGAGTTTGCCTGACCAACTCTCTGGTTAGCTAATTACCAAAATCGGTCCTACCGAGTTTGTGTAATCGGTCTCACCGAGATTACATTACGCCCTAACCCTAATCATATCGGTCCTACCGAGTTGCATTTCGGTCCCACTGAAAATCCTAACGGTCACTAGGTTTACTAAATCGGTCTGACCGAGTTTATTGATTCGGTCCCACCGAGTTTGGTAAATTGTGTGTAACAGTTAGATTTTGTGTGGAGGCTATATATACCCCTCCACCTCCTCTTCATTCATGGAGAGAGCCATCAGACTAAACCTACACTTCCAGCATCCTATTTCTGAGAGAGAACTACCTACTCATGTGTTGAGGCCAAGATATTCCATTCCTACCACACGAATCTTGATCTCTAGCCTTCCCAAGTTGATTTCCACTCAAATCATCTTTCCACCAGATCCAAATCCTATGAGAGAGAGTTGAGTGTTGGGGAGACTATCATTTGAAGCACAAGAGCAAGGAGTTCATCATCAACGCACCATTTGTTACTTCTTGAAGAGTGGTGTCTCCTAGATTGGCTAGGTGTCACTTGGAGCCTCCGACAAGATTGTGGAGTTGAACCAAGGAGTTTGTAAGGGCAAGGAGATCGCCTACTTCGTGAAGATCTACCGCTAGTGAGGCAAGTCCTTCGTGGGCGAAGACCATGGTGGGATAGACAAGGTTGCTACTTCGTGGACCCTTCGTGGGTGGAGCCCTCCGTGGACTCGCGCAGCCGTTACCCTTCGTGGGTTGAAGTCTCCATCAACGTGGATGTACGATAGCACCACCTATCGGAACCACGCCAAAAACATCTGTGTCTCCAATTGCGTTTGAATCCTCCAAACTCTTCCCTTTACATTCTTGCAAGTTGCATGCTTTACTTTCCGTTGCTCATATACTCTTTGAATGCTTGCTTGCTATGTGTTGTGAATGTCAAAATTGTGCCTAAACTCCACTTCAATTTTAAAAAGGTTAAAAACTGCAACTTTGGTACTTAGTGTCTAATCACCCCCCCTCTAGACACCTCTTCTCAAGGTCCTACAAGTGGCATCAGAGCATTGGTCTCCATTGCTTTGGTTTAATCACTGTTGGAGGAAGATGGATGAGTCTACTTTGGGGAGTCTTAGACATAGAGTGCCTATTCTTGATGAGGAGTACTTTCATGAGTGGAAAAATGAGATGCTTGTAATTTTCAGTCAATATCATTTGAACAAGTACATTGCTAGTCCTTGTGCACCTTGTGTTGATCCTATGCATCCTACCCTTGATGAGTCTATTGACATGATTAGGAATGTTAGAACTGTTAATCTTTTCACTAAAAAGGCCCAACCTAAAACTTGCTTCATTGCTAAATCCTCAAAAGGTTGGTTATGGCATAGACGACTAGGTCACGTTGGCATGAGAAACCTTGAGAAGCTTATTAAAGGAAATCATATCCTTGGATTTAATGATGTCATATTTGATAAGGATAGACTTTGCAGTGCTTGTCAGGCAGGTAAACAGGTTGGAGGAAGGCATCTCGTGAAGAACATCATGGCCACAAATAGGCCACTTGAGCTACTTCACATGGATCTCTTTGGTCCCAACTCTTACAAGAGTCTCGGTGGAAATTCTTTTGGTCTAGTTATAGTCGATGATTTTTCCAGATTTACTTGGGTGTTCTTTCTCGATGATAAATCGCAGGTTCAGAAGATCTTCAAAAACTTCGCTAGGAAGGCTCAAAATCAGTTTGAAGTGAAGATCAAGAAGGTTCGCAACAACAACGGAACGGAGTTCAAGAACGCAAATGTGGACACCTTTCTTGATGAAGAAGGGATTTCACACGAGTTCTCGGCTACGTACACACCTCAACAAAATGGAGTTGTTGAGAGGAAGAACCGGACGCTCATCGAAATGGCGAGAACGATGCTTGATGAGTACAAGACGCCGAAGCACTTTTGGGCAGAAGCGGTTAAGACAGCTTGTCATGCAACAAATCGCTTGTATCTTCACAAGCTACTCAGCAAGACGGCATACGAGCTCCTCACCGGTAACAAACCCCAAGTTGGAAACTTTCGAGTATTCGGCTCAAAGTGCTACATTCTTGATAAGCATCGTCGTCTCCTAAGTCTCATGAAGGTTTCCTGCTAGGTTATGGCTCAAACTCTCACACATACCGTGTCTATAACAATTTCACCCGAAAGGTTGAAGAGACGGTAGATGTGAAGTTTTATGAATCTAACGGCTCGCAAGTAGAGCAACTGCCAATTGATGTAGGAGACAAAGATCCTTCAGAAGCAATCCAAGACTTGTCTATTGGCAAGGTTCGTCCAACGGAGGTGAAGGAGAGTACCTTGTCCGTCCAAGTGGAAGCTTCTACTCCACGACAAGGTGAACCAAGAGGTGATACAGAAGCATCCACAAGTGGGACACACCAAGATGAAGGAAACGAGGAAGTGCATCAAGATGAACGTCAACAACCTCCTTCTCCACCACGACAAGAGAACGACAACGCCAACAATGAAGAAGGCCAAGAATAAGAACAATATGAAGAAGATGTTCAACGAAGATCCAAGCAAAAGCTTCCACAAGTTCGAGCAAGAATTCCTAAAGACCATCCCGTCGAGCAAATCTACAATGATATTCAAACCGGGAGAATCACTCGCTCTAAAACTCGTTTAGCTAACTTTTGTGAAAACTATTCTTTCATCTCTAGCATTGAACCTATGAAGGTCGAAGAAGCATTGGAAGATCCGGATCGGATAAATGCTATGCATGAAGAGCTACACAACTTTGAGAGGAACCAAGTTTGGACATTGGTTGAGAAGCCCGACAACAACCACAACATCATCGGTACCAAATGGGTGTTTCGCAACAAGCAAGATGAAGATGGACAAGTAGTTCGCAACAAAGCATGTCTCGTCACCCAAGGCTACACACAAGTCGAAGGTATGGACTATGGTGAGACTTATGCTCCCGTTGCTAGATTTGAGTCTATTCGCATCTTACTTGCCTATGCTAATCACCATGATATCACATTGTACCAAATGGACATTAAAAGTGCTTTTCTAAATGGTGAAATAGAGGAGGAAGTTTATGTTTAACAACCTCCCGGCTTTGTCAATCCTAAGAAACCCAATCATGTTTACAAACTTCACAAAGCTCTTTATGGTCTTAAACAAGCTCCTAGAGCATGGTATAAATGCTTGACCAAGTTCCTTATTGAAAAAGGCTTTGAAATTGGGAAAATTGATTCCACACTCTTTACTAAAAGGGTTAATGGTGAACTATTTGTGTGCCAAATCTATGTTGATGATATTATATTTGGTTCAACTAACCCTCATTTTAGTGAGAAGTTTGGAAAGCTAATGTCGGAGAAGTTTGAGATGTCAATTATGAGTGAACTCAAATTCTTTCTTGGGTTGCAAATCAATCAAACTAAGGAAGGTACTTTTGTCTCACGAAGTACACTAAGGACTTATTCAAGAAGTTCAATATGCAAGAATGCAAAGGTATGTCTACACCCATGCCTACTAGTGGACATCTTGATTTGACCAAATATGGTGAACCGCTTGATCAAAAGGTTTATCGCTCTATGATTGGTTCATTGTTATATCTATGTGCTTCATGTCCCGATATTATGCTAAGTGTGTGCATGTGTGCACGATATCAAGCTGCTCCTAAAGAATGTCATCTTAAGGCTGTGAAAAGGATAGTGAGATACTTAATCCATACACCAAATTTTGGCATTTGGTATCCTAAGAGGGCCTCTTTCGATCTTGTTGGCTACTCTGACTCAGACTATGCCGGAGACAAGGTTGATAGAAAGTCCACTTCGGGTACTTGTCAATTTCTTGGTAGATCTCTTGTGTCTTGGTCCTCCAAGAAACAAAACTCGGTATCCTTATCCATCACCGAAGTGGAATACCTTGCCGCTGGTTCATGTTGTGCTCAATTACTTTGGATGACCCAAACTCTTAAATATTATGGGATATATGTGAAACATGTTCCATTGCTTTGTGACAATGAAAGTGCTATCAAAATTGATCATAATCCTGTGCAACATTCTCAAACTAAGCATATTGAAGTTCGTCATCATTTCATTCGAGATCATGTTGCTAAGGGTGACATTGACCTTAAGCATGTTCGCATCGAAAAGCAATTAGCGGATATATTCACTAAACCTCTTGATGAGAAAGTATTTTGCGGGTTGAGAGGAGAATTGAACATCATTGATGCTTCAAACTTGGAGTAGAAACTCCATTGGATACATGCAAGACATGAGCTTATGACTAATCCTTGATATTTCTCTTATGATGAAAATCATATGTCTTGGATATATTTGTATCTTGCATGCTATCTAACCCATGTAGGTACTTGGTTGAATCAAATTCCATGAGATTGTAATCTACTCATATCTTGAGCAATCTCTACATCACCAAGTCTCCACAAAGGTGGTTGAAGACAAGGGAGCACGAAACCATTCAAACATATCCTTTGACAAATTCTATGTTAAACTTCATGATTGTCATTTTTTTTGGATACACAAGTGCTCTTCCTTGCAAGAACTAACCCATGTAGGTAGATGGACTCAAATTCCAAGTGGTGCTCCAAATTCTTGATAAGCTACATCAACCTCGAGCAACTCACACAAGTTCAACTACATGGACAACACCGCCAACCAAGGTATGTTATTCCATCCTAGAGAAGCTTTACTCCAAGTTATGAGCTAAAGCAACTCGACAAGATGAGAATACATCAAGATGCTTAAACAAAAAATGGCAACCCCATTTTGAGCTTAAACGATGAGTATGACCTATGATCAAGTGATCTCACTTGACTCCTAAGTCAATATACTCTAACATAGGTGACTTCGTCGCCGACCATCTCTAGATGAAGTTCCCTTGTGTTTTCTTCTGTGTTTTTGCATTTGATTCATGCATATGTGTTTCCTCTTTCAAAAAAAAACTTCATCTAGATTTCTTTCTATTTGCTCTGTATTTTCTGCATCCAATTCCTTGCATATCATTCAGTAAATTCTTTGCAAATCTTTGTGAGATCTTTCTAGTATAGTGAGCTGAGGTGACAAGTGTTTTCCCTGCGATGAACTCGGTTGCACCGATTTGTTATTTTCGGTCCAACCGAACACTTTCGGTACCACCGAAGCATACCACTCGGTGCCACCGATTTCTAACAGAAAAACAAGCAGCCACTTATTCTGTGTTTCTTCTGATCCAGCTCCACTCAATGAATCTTGTCCTCTACAAGCATCACATTTTTATCATTGCTTTATGTTGTGACTCAAGGATCAAACCCATTCACGTCAAATTCTAGAGAGGGGGAGAGAGATTACATCTTTATCAAGCCCTTCTTGGAAATTGATGTCAAAGGGGGAGAGAGAGATCACATCAAAGCTTATCATTTAGAGAGAGAGAGATCACATCTCAGAGGGAGAGAGAGAAGATCCTTCAAGGGGAGAGAGAGATCTCCAGGGGGAGAGAATACTAGTAGAAAGTATTTCTCAAGGATCCCAGATGCTTGGTGTTCAAGAGGAGATGCCACATGTCTTCTTGAGGGGAAAGGCATGTTCTTTATATCTTTCAGCTCTGATTTTCTGTTCCCGATCTTCTCCCAGTATCCCATGCTATATTCAGGGGGAGCAAGACATCTAAGGGAAAGAAATCATTTAAATTCATTGCATATCTTTACTCTTGGGGACATGTCTAATCAATTGTAGTACCTAGTACTCACTCTCTACATGTCATCCCAGTCTTGGTATTCTTGTGGTTTCTTCTGTTTTCTCTGGCTAGTAGATGTATCTGTGTTATCTAACATTGTTTACACAGGTTCATTCCATCCTAAGCCTACTCAAGACTACAAGGTAAGTATATGCATCACAATCATGTGTATGAGGAATTCTTGCTGATGTACATACTGTTTGCAAGAAGGACTCATGGGCATGAAGCTATTTCCTTTAATATTTTCTTGCTCTGATGCATATGGCCAAGATACATGTAACACATTGCCTGCTCTATCATGGTTATGCTCTCACATGCTTCTATATTTCATATTCACATGATTGCATACATGTAGGGGGAGCCTATGATTGTTACATGTCTTTCCAAAGCTTTACTTGCTATTCTTTATATCCTTATCTAATGCTTTGATGTATGTTGTCATCAATTACCAAAAAGGGGGAGATTGAAAGCACAAGTGCTCCCTAGGTGGTTTTGGTAATTAATGTCAACATATCTCTTGTTGGACTAACACTTTTATCTAGTATATTTCAGATAAGTTCAACATTGGAGTGGCATGGACTAAAGAATGTGGGAACTCCTTCAAGATGCTAAGGACAAAGGATTGGCTCAAGCTTCAAGCTCAAGACTCTTCATTTTATATTTTAGTGATCCAAGATCACATTGAGTCTATAGGAAAAGCCAATACTATCAAGGAGGGATGAGGTGTTGCTTAATGAGCCTCTTGCTTCATGTGCTTTGTGATATGCTCCAAAACCCTCAACCACTTTCTCACATCCACATATGTCCTAAACCTAAAGTCAAACTCGGCCCCACTGATTCTTTCTATCTGGCGCCACCGAGTTTTGATGTCTTAGACACTGCCACAAACCCTAGGCAAATCGGTCTCACCGATAGGGATCTCGGTCTCACCGAGATGGGATTGTAATCTCTCTATGTATGCCCATTATCAAAATCGGTCTCACCGAGTTTGAGCAATCGGTACTACCGAGATTACAATGCAAAATTCCTGGTTGACTCATTACCAAAATCGGTCCCACCGAGATTGATAATCGGTCCAACCGAGTTTGCCCGACCAACTCTCTGGTTAGCTAATTACCAAAATCGGTCCTACCGAGTTTGTGTAATCGGTCTCACCGAGATTACGTTATGCCCTAACCCTAATCATATCGGTCCTACCGAGTTGCATTTCGGTCCCACTGAAAATCCTAACGGTCACTAGGTTTACTAAATCGGTCTGACCGAGTTTATTGATTCGGTCCCACCAAGTTTGTTAAATTGTGTGTAACGGTTAGATTTTGTGTGGAGGCTATATATACCCCTCCACCTCCTCTTCATTCGTGGAGAGAGCCATCAGACTAAACCTACACTTCCAGCATCCTATTTCTGAGAGAGAACTACCTACTCATGTGTTGAGGCCAAGATAATCCATTCCTACCACACGAATCTTGATCTCTAGCCTTCCCAAGTTGATTTCCACTCAAATCATCTTTCCACCAGATCCAAATCCTATGAGAGAGAGTTGAGTGTTGGGGAGACTATCATTTGAAGCACAAGAGCAAGGAGTTCATCATCAACGCACCATTTGTTACTTCTTGGAGAGTGGTGTCTCCTAGATTGGCTAGGTGTCACTTGGGAGCCTCCGACAAGATTGTGGAGTTGAACCAAGGAGTTTGTAAGGGCAAGGAGATCGCCTACTTCGTGAAGATCTACCGCTAGTGAGGCAAGTCCTTCGTGGGCGACGGTCATGGTGGGATAGACAAGGTTGCTACTTCGTGGACCCTTCATGGGTGGAGCCCTCCGTGGACTCAGCAGAGCCGTTACCCTTCGTGGGTTGAAGTCTCCATTAACGTGGATGTACGATAGCACCACCTATCGGAACCACGCCAAAAACATCCTTGTCTCCAATTACGTTTGAATCCTCCAAACCCTTCCCTTTATATTCTTGCAAGTTGCATGCTTTACTTTCCGCTGCTCATATACTCTTTGCATGCTTGCTTGCTATGTGTTGTGAATGTCAAAATTGTGCCTAAACTCCACTTAAATTTTAAAAAGGCTAAAAACTGCAACTTTGGTACTTAGTGTCTAGTCACCCCCCCTCTAGACACCTCTTCTCAAGGTCCTACAACGCTGGAAGAAGAGTAGCATGTCCACGAGATAAGAATGAACCATATCCAGATTCCCGATGCGAGGTAAAAGAGTCTCACGGAAGACACGATGAAGAATATCCAGAAAGGCAGGCAGCTCATAAGTTTCCTTCTTAGTCTCAGGGTTGATCTTCAGCGTGCAATAGGGCCAGAGTGCTTGCTTGTGAGTGGAGGTTGTGTTGCGGTGAGGGTGAAAGCCGACAGGAGATGCAAGCTCGTGATCTTCCACCCCCCGAGCAACTCCATGAACGCCTTCCACTTGACAGAAAGCAACTTGCCATTGGTCATCCAAGTCAGTGTCCTGTCCTCATCAGTCCCGAGATGAACCGTGGCATAGAATTGGGCCACAATATCAGCATCATAATCTTTGTTGAATTGCATGATACCGAGAATGTTCAGTTGAGTGCACATCTGAAGAGCTTCACCAAAGTATTCAGGATCCTTCTCCATATAGTCGGTGTCTATGGAGCGCACGTTAACATATAGGTTCTTCTTGGCCTTGAGCACATCAAAGAATATGGCAAACTGAAAGCTGTTCCAGAACGGACGGTTGACCAAAGTGGGATCTTGGTCTGCCTCATAGGGCTTGCGGCGACGCCTTGCCCAGAACTCCTTGGCTTGCATCTCCGGCACAGTTTTGCTAGTTTGCTTCGGCTTGACAGCAGACTTCTTCTTGAGTTGAGGTGGAGGTGGAGCACTTGAGGAACCTCCTGCAGACTCAGTTGTGCGGTAACGCTCTGACGTGGCACGGCCGGGGTTGATACGCCGAGCCTGATGCTCAGGATGTTCATCACCTGGAACCACACACAAGAACACACAAAACAACCAGAAAGAACGAGCATAAGCCACCAAACACAACAAAAGGATCACTGAATGGTAAGAGTACGATGGAACTTGGTAGCAAGCGGTAGTACCGCGACCTGTAAGCGGCGTTACCGCTCCAAGCGGTAGTACCGCTCCAGAGAGAGTGGTAGTACCGCTCGAGACGGGGAAACAACGGTTTCCTACTGCCGTGGTCAGATCCGGCACTACCGTCCTACCAAATTAAAAAAAATTTCTACCAACCACTAATCCAAACTGCCTAGATTCCTTCTCCATCCTACTCAAGCCTAGATTTGGCCAAAAATATAGAGATGCAACCACTATTGCCCCTAAGAAGCTAGATTGGAAATCTAGACAAGAAGAGAGAGGGAACGGGGGCAATACCGACATCCATGGCAAGAGGACGAGGTGGGGATCGACTCCACCGAAGGGAATGGAGAGGGACGCCCCGGAGAAGGAGATCCGCCGGAGCCCTCCCGCTGCGACCGGTTGATGGAGAGACGAAACGGAGCGAGGGGGCGAGCGAATGGGTATGGGGGAGAAGAAACCTCCCCTGCCCCCGATATAACCCCCTGATCCCACCCCGCAGCGGTAGTACCGCGCTGGTGGGCGGTAGTACCGCTTATAAGCGGTAGTACCGCGCACCACCAGCGGGAGTACCGCCCAGCAACCAACAGGCCACTAGACAGAACGGCTAACGCTAAAAAAGAAACGTAAAAACAAAGGCATGAAGGAGGAAAGACCAACACGGCAGCAAACACACTAGCAAGGGTCCAAAACACACCTCTTCAAGAGAGGGCGGTGGCCGAGGCCACCTCTGTTTGAGTCAAGAGGTATGGCAACACAAAGATTTTAACCTTGGACCCATGACCAAAACTCGTCCTTGAAGCACAAGTACCATCAAAAATGGTTAATGTGAAAGACAAGATCAATTTATGCATAATGGGGGGAGGGAGAGTTCATTGAGAGAACAACACTCCCCCTATGTCCATGCTTACACCTAAACTAGACAACAAGTTGAGTGAGGTGGGGTGTGCAAGTGTTCAAGTCACATTGCTCGAATCAATGATATTTAGCTCATGCCTTAACTCGCGAAATCTTGCTTCATCCAAGGGATTCGTGAAAATATCTGCAAGGTTATCATGAGTGTTGACATACTTGAGCTCGATCTCCCCTCGCCTAATGTGATCCCGGATGAAGTGATACCGAATCTCAATATGCTTCGTCTTGAAATGTTGCACCGGGTTGAGAGAAATCTTGATGGCACTTTCATTATCACACCAAAGAGGCACTTTGTCACAAATGACACCGTATTCCTTTAAAGTTTGCCTCATCCATAAGAGTTGTGCACAACAACTACCGGCCGCCACATATTCCGCTTCGGTGGACGAGAGAGACACACAACTTTGCTTCTTGGAAGACCAACTCACCAAAGAGCAACCAAGAAATTGGCACCCTCGGGAAGTGGACTTCCTATCCACTTTGTCTCCCGCCCAATCGGAATCCATAAATCCTTCAAGCTTGAAGTTTGCTCCTCTTGGGTACCATAGGCCAAAGTTTGGGGTATGAGCCAAATATCGAAAGATTCGCTTGACCGCCACATAGTGGCTTTCCTTTGGTGCGGATTGAAACCGTGCACACATTACCACACTCAACATGATATCCAGTCTAGATGCACAAAGGTAAAGCAAGGATCCAATCATAGAGCGATATACCTTTTGATCCACCGCTTTACCATTGGGATCAATGTCAAGTTGGCACTTGGTAGGCATTGGAGTAGAAGCCGGCTTGACATCACTTAGCTTGAATCTCTTTAGCATGTCGTGAGTGTATTTGGCTTGGTTGATGAAGGTACCTTCTCTTCTTTGTTTGATATCAAAACCAAGGAAGAACTTCAACTCTCCCATCGAAGACATCTTGAACTTAGAGGTCATGAGAGCGACAAATTCTTCATTGAAAGCTTTGTTAGGGGAACCAAAGATAATGTCATCAACATATAGTTGGCACACAAACAAATCCCCTTTGACCTTCTTAGTAAAAAGAGTGGGATCGATTTGCCCAACTTCAAATCCACGATCTTGTAACAACTCGGTAAGGTGGTCATACCACGCACGTGGGGCTTGTTTAAGGCCATAGAGTGCCTTATCGAGTTGATACACATGATCCGGGAAGTAAGGATCCTCGAACCCGGGGGGTTGCTTGACATAAACCAACTCATTAATAGGACCATTAAGAAAAGCACTTTTCACATCCATTTGTTGTAACTTAAAGTTGTGATGGGAAGCATAAGCAATCAACAAACGAATGGATTCAAGGCGAGCAACGGGAGCAAAGGTTTCCCCGTAGTTGATACCCTCGACTTGGGAGTAGCCTTGTGCTACCAATCTTGCCTTGTTGCGAATGATGTTCCCATGAGCGTCTTGCTTGTTCTTGAAAATCCACTTGGTTCCAATGACGTTATGGTTCCCCGACGGCCGTGGCACCAATCTCCACACCTTGTTGTACTCGAAGTTGTTGAGTTCTTCATGCATGGCATTGAGCTAATCCGAATCTTCGAGCGCCTCAAAGACCTTTTGGGGTTCAACACAAGAGACAAATGCGTGATGTTCACAATAGTTTGCTAATTGTCTACGAGTGCTTGCCCCCTTTCGTAGGCTTCCAACCACATTCTCCATGAGATGGCCTTTGGTGTTGAGCTTGGAAGCAATTTTCGCGGCACGACGCTCTGATTCCTCCTCGGATGTGGAAGCAGGAGGATCAACTTGATTATTTTAAGCGTCGTCTTGAGCTTGTTCGAGATATTGAGCTTTCTCTTGATCGTGAACTTGCTCGAGGGGGAGAACTTGACCTTGGGCATCATTTGGTGGTTCACCACCATCTTGAGGTTGATTTTGCCCTTGGTCTTGTTCATGAGGTTGAGGGCCTTCACTTTGTTCTTCGGAAGCGTGTGGGTCTTGGGGAGGTGATGGCTCCACTTGAGTGGAGCATTGTCCTTCTCCTTCGACCACAAGGGGTTCCTCAATGGGTAGAATATGACCAATACCCATTCTTCTTATGGCTTGGGGAGGAATTTCATCACCTACATCACAAGTACCACTTTGCTCCACTTGGGAGCCGTTATTTTCGTCAAACTCCATGTTACACGTCTCCTCAATGAGTCCGGGGGACTTGTTGAGGACACGGTAAGCATGAGAGTTTGTAGCATAACCAACAAATATGCCCTCATAAGCTCTAGCCTCAAATTTAGACAAACGAACACCTTTCTTGAGAATGAAACACTTACACCCGAACACCCGGAAATACTTGAGATTGGGATTGTTACCGGTGAGAATTTCATAAGGAGTCCTGTTCAAGCCTTTGCCGAGATAGAGCCGATTTGATGCATGACACGCGGTGTTGATGCCTTCGGCCCAAAAGTTGTATGGAGAGTTGAACTCCGCCATCATGGTCCTTGCCGCATCCATCAACGTCCGGTTCTTCCTCTCCGCAACACCATTTTGTTGAGGGGTGTATGGAGCGGAATATTGTTGCTTGATCCCCTCATCACTAAGGAACTCATCCAAGGTGTAGTTCTTGAACTCGGTGCCGTTGTCACTTCGTATTGTCAAGATCTTTGCATCATGTTGTCGTTGAGCTTCATTTGCAAAGTCGATGACGGTTTGTTGAGTTTCACTCTTCCTCTTGAAGAAATATACCCACGTGTATCTTGAATAATCATCCACAATCACCAAGCAATAATTTCTTCCCCCAAGACTATGAAATTATGGAGGCTCAAAGAGGTCCATGTGAAGGAGCTCCAAGGGTCTCTTCGAATAGATGATAGTCGTGGGAGGGTGAGCCTTCTCATGAAGCTTTCCTTCGATACAAGCACTGCAATCACGATCTTTGGCAAAACTAACATTTGTTAGTCCACGGACATGGTCCCCCTTGAGAAAACTTTGCAAAGATCTCATATTGACGTGGGCTAAACGGCGATGCCAAAGCCATCCCACATCAACTTTAGCCATTAGGCATGTCGCGGTCTTAGTGGGTCGCTCTGAAAAGTTATCACATAGAGACCATTCTCGACATGCCCAACAACGGATACTTTAAGAGTCTTGCTCCACAAGAGGGCCACGATATCAACATCAAAGAAGGTGGCAAATTCCATGAGTGCAAGTTGACAAACGGAAAGTAAATTGTACGCAAGGGACTCAACAAGCATGACTTTCTCGATCGTTAGATCATGAGAAATGACAACCTTGCCAAGACCCAATACCTTAGAATGTGAGGCATCACCCCACTCGACATTGGTGGGCATAGATGGGATCTTTTGCACGTCCACCACCAAGTCCTTGCTCCCGGTCATATGATTTGTTGCTCCACTATCGAGCAACCATGATCCCCCACCGGAAGCAAACACCTCCAAGAGATCAATGCTTGGTTTTAGGTACCCATTTAGTAATGGGTCCTTTGATGTTAGTAACAAGGGTCTTAGGAACCCAAATAGACCATTCAATGTACTCATAAGAAGAACCAACAAATTTAGCATAAACATGCCCATCACTAGCACGGCGCAACACATAAGAAGGGTTAAAGTCGCCGGCTTTGTTGGAAGAGATGGCTTTGCCCTTTTTGGCATCACCACTCTTCGCATTGTTCTTCTTCTCCTTAGGAGCACCCTCTCCCTCCTTCACAAAAGTTTGCTTAAGTGGGGGAGGTCGTTTGGTCTTGTCATTCTTATTCTCGTTCTTCTTCTTGTTCCTGGACTTGGGTGAGAACCCAACTCCCTCCTTGGCCACAACTTCCTTTTGATTGCTCAAAAGGTCATTTAGGTTCTTCTCACCTTGTATGCATGACACAAGGCCTTTGTCGAGTTGTTCCTTCAACTTGGCATTCTCCTCCACAAGATGCACATGCTCACAACACGGGTTAGTAGCATTTGCATTATCAATTAAGACCATGTGAGGAAATGTGGCCTTTTCCTTGGTTAGCTTAACTTCGAGTTGAGCATGAGACTCGTTGAGGTTTGCATGAGCACCCTTCAAGACCTTGTGTGCCTTGTCAAGTACATCAAACTCCTCCTTGAGTCTAGCATGATCAACCCCAAGTTTAGCCTTCTCGGAAGTTAGCACACGAGACACAACAAGAGCATGATCAAGATTTTTCTTTAATTTGGCATGGTCATCATTTTGTGACTCCTCAAGAGCCAAACGATGCCCACGCTCTTCCTCAAGAGCATTAGAGAGATCCGATATCTCATCGTCATAGTCATGACTATGACCTTCCATCTTAGAGATGGTTTCTTCGTGAGCCTCGATGATGTCATTGGCTTCACCAAGTTGTTCCAAGAGAGCTTACTCATAAAGAACTCATAAAGGACTCAAATTCATTTACTTCCTCATTAGACCCCTCACTATCATCAATGCTATCCGTCAAAGAGGGATTAGGAATGATGGTGGTTTTGATGTTGGGGGTTACCTTGTTGGTGGCTTTAGCCATGAGGCACCTGGCAGTGATGTTCTCGTTGGGTGAATCGAAGAGAGACATCCGGGGAGTTGTGGCAATGGCAACGAATGCCATGGCCATTGCTTCACTATCTTCATCATCATCGTCATCCTCACGGTATTCCTCTTGAACCACCAACCCTCGAGTAGGAGTCTTCTTGGTGAAGTTGTTCTTGTTGGGGAAAGACTTGGCTTTGTCTTTCCGGATGAGCTTGCCACCATTGTCTTCCCGCTTCTCGTAAGGACAATCCGCAACGAAATGGCTCACATTGCCACAATTGTAACAAGTTCTAACTCGTTGCTTGCCCTTGAAGCCACTTGAGTTGTTCTTGAAGTTGGGTCTTGAGTTCTTCTTGCTCCAAAATTGCCTTGAAGCAAGAGCCATGTGCTCGTGATAATCATATTTTGTATCTTCGGGATTGCTCTCCTCATCTTGCTCTTCTTCCTCTTCTTCCACAATAACCTTGGCCTTCAAGACAAGGTTGGGCTTATTTGCCCTTTTAGACCAGAGCACCGCGTTATCGGCGATCTTGTCCAAGATGCTCATTGCAACGAACTCATCCAACACTTCACTTGAGGTCATGGAGTGGAAGTCCGGTCTTTGGCGAATGATGGAGGACATGGCCTTGTTGTAGGGCATCATGGCCTTGAGGAACTTGCGTTTGATCCAATTGTCATCCGTGTCCTTGCTCCCATGATCTCGGAGTGAGACCGCAAGTTTGGTTACTCTCCGAAAGAGCTCACGAGGTTCTTCATCTTCCTTCATAGCAAACTCATCGGCTTCATCTTGCACCACTTCATAATTGGAGCGTTGAATGCTCGCACTTCCCCGATAGAGAGACACAACACAATGCCACGTGTCTTTGGCCATGGCGTAGGGTCGAAGATGAGGGAGATCTTTGGGGAGAATTGATTCTTGGATGATGAAGAGAGCATTCTCATTGAATTGATTATCCACGGCTTCTCTAGGGGTGAAGTTGCTTGGATCATGTGGATAGAAACCTTCTTCAATGATTCTCCAAAGATTAGTATTCACATGCTTTAAATGACGCTTGAAGCGATACACCCAAGAATCAAAATCCTCATTTTTCTCAATCTTAGGAGGAGGACCGGCATGATTTAAATGAGTAGAGGGAATTGGTCCACCATAAGTTGGAGGTTCCACATGGGCATAGATGCCGGTGCCATTTCTACCACTAGTAGAGGGACCCTTTTCACTGTTAGCTTCCCCCTTGTCGGAGGTAGCATCCGTCACCTTGTTAGTGGGATCACCCACTTTCATCGGCGAGGTAGACAGTTTAAGTCCTTCTAGGAATTTAGTAAACATGCTTTCAACCTCGGTCGTCATGGATTTTTTCAATGTGTATAAAGCCACATTGAATTCCTCATGAGAGACCGCGGTTCCCCCATCGGGCGTAGACGAGGTAGGATTCACACCGGAGTGCTCCTCCACAACGTCTATGGCGTCAACCATACTCTTTGGATGGCAAAGTCCTTAATAAAGAGACGAGGCTCTGATACCAATTGAAAGGATCGTTATAGTTGACTAGAGGGGGGTGAATAGGCAACTAACAATTTTTAAGCTTTTCTTTACCAATTTAAACTTTGCAACAAGATAGGTTGTCTAGATATGCAACTATGTGAGCAACCTATATGATGCAATAACAACTAGCACATAAGAAAGCAAGGGATACAACACAAGTAAGCTTGCATAAGTAAAGGCACGAGATAACCAAGAGTGGAGCCAGTGGAGACGAGGATGTGTTACCAAAGTTCCTTCCTTTTAAGGGAAGTACGTCTCGTTAGAGCGGTGTGGAGGCACAATGCTCCCCAAGAAGCCACTAGGGCCATCAGATTCTCCTCACGCCTCACACAATGCGAGATGACGTGATTCCACTATTGGTGCCCTTGAAGGCGGCGACCGAACCTTTACAAACAAGGTTGGGGCAATCTCCACAACTTAATTGGAGGCTCCCAACGACACCACGAAGCTTCACCACAATGGACTATGGCTCCGAGGTGACCTCAACCGTCTAGGGTGCTCAAACACCCAAGAGTAACAAGATCCGCTTGGGATTAGTGGGGGGAATCAAATTTCTCTTGGTGGAAGTGTAGATCGGGGCCTTCTCAACCAATGCCGAGCAAATCAACAAGTTTGATTGGCTAGGGAGAGATATCGGGTGAAAATGGAGCTTGGAGCAACAATGAAGCTTTTGGGGGAAGAGGTAAGTCAACTTTGGGGAAGAAGACACCTTTATATAGTGGGGGAAACAATCCAACCGTTACCCCCCAAGCAGCCACACGATAGAGCGGCATCGCCGCTAAGAAGCGTGCAGTACTACCGCTGAACCAGCGGTACTACTGCTCCTCCCAGTGATCGCCGCCACGAGGATAATAGGACTGGGCGAGCGGTACTACAGCGAAGTAAAGGCGGTATTACCGCTTGAGCGGTATTACCGCCACTATCGCCGCTATTAGTACCGCAAAACCCGACACTAAAAACAGAGGTCTCGAGTCGAGGCGGTAGTAGCTCGAACCACAGCGGTATTACGGTCAAGACAGCAAGCACTACTACCGCTATGGAGCGGTACTACAACTTGCGTGCTTCGCGGTACTATCACGAGGATCATGATACTACCGCTGGGACAGGTCAGGGCAGGCAAGGAGAGGAAAGATAGCTCCAATGATGCGGAAAGGAACATCGGGTGTGATAAGCATGTGTACGTGTTGATTCCACCCTAGGCTTACCAAAGCGGATCCCCTCTTGATAGTACGGTGACTCCTACGAAACTAGTCCACCAACAGAGAAACGAAGGAGCTACACCGTCTTCAATAAAATACCGAGGGGAGGGAATCGTCTCGTGCCAAAGGATGAATCTCTGAAAAACTGAACGCACACGATTAGTCCGCAAAAGCATTGTCATCAATCACCAAAACACCTTGAGGATAAATATGCCCTTACACCGGGGAGCCGGCCCGCCGGGTCCAGATATGGGCCGGTGTCGCGTCGAGGCCACCCAAAGACCACCACGCCGCCTCGCCGCCAAGGAGCGGCGCCGACACCACGCCACCGCCGGCCGCCGCCGCAGGCAGCCGGTCCGCAGCCACGCTGAAAGCAGCACCGCCGCCGCCTCCCTTCCCCGAGAAGGAGCACACACGCAGAAAGGGAAGGCCCTCCGCCAGAGCCACCCGGCCAGCGCTGGGGCGACGGCCGCGGCGGCGAGTAGAGGAAAGGGGGAGGGGCCCATGGAAGAGGGGGACGAGCTCGCCCGCCACCTCCCGGGAGGCGGCGCGAGGCGGGTCCGGACGGGGGAGAGGGGAGGGAGGAAGGGGGCGGAGGAGGGTGCGGGGCGGCGGCGGGGCGGGAGGTGGGAGGGAACCCTAGTCGCATGGAGCTCACCCCTAGTCGCACTTCTGCATTGCCATTTTCATTCAATAACCCATGGGAGAGATTTGAGGAATTGATCTTATCACAACCATACTTGGAGTGGGTTAAATGGGTACGCATGGTGGTGCCTAATTTGATTAATCCCACAGAGGTGTCAGACTGTCTAATGTAAACTAATGTATCTTCAGAGTCATCTCTAGGCAATGCGAACTAAACTAGTGCACATGCTCAGAGGCATACTTAGATCGCATCATACGATTTCACAAGTGCCAAAGAACGGGCAGGCGTTTAAATATTGCATGGGTGGTGAAATTAACTAGAGTTGCTCACACGTACACATGGCCTAGGGAGCAAGAGGAATCTCTCCTGACATTTCTCTTTGGCGCGACAGCACGCGAGTAAAGTGCGCTCATGGAGACCTGTGACATGATGTAATTTAACCCGTCACTGCAGTCAAAGTGGCATCCGAGGACATTTTTCGCCCATCTCAAGATCGCATCGAGCTTGAGCCTCGTCTAACACTCTTTCGCTTCACTTTTAGGTCAGCTGAACAAACATTGCTAGGGATCCTTCGTACTAACCATGTCGCAATAGTAGAGCTCTCTCTTCCACCCAAAACAATACCACAAACGTGTGTAGTGAGGTCGAGCCATGGAGATTGCCATGGGGGCCATCGGCCCTCTACTCCCGAGGCTCACTAATCTGCTTGTCGGTGAGTTCACCCTGGAGAAGCGGGTGGAGAAAGGCATCGAGTCTCTCATCACAGAGCTCACGTTGATGCACTCTGCCCTCCGCATGGTGGCCAAGGTGCCACCAGATGAGCTCGGCGAGGGGGTCAAGATTTGGGCAGAAAAGGTGAAGGAGTTGTCCTACCAAATGGAAGACATCGTTGACACCTTCATGGTGCATGTGCAGGATGGTGGTGAGCCAGCCAACCCAAAGAATAGAGTCAAGAAGTTACTCAAGAAGACCATCAAATTATTCAAGAAGGGCAAGAATCTCCATCGGATATCCGGTGCTCTAGAAGAAGCGGTTGGCCAGGCTAAAGAATTGGCCGAGCTACGTCAAAGGTACGAGCTTGTGCATGCCACTGGTGCTGGTGCAAGCATTGACCCTCGTGTGATGACTCTATACAAAGATGTCACAGACCTTGTTGGCATTGAAGATACACGGGATGAGTTGATCAACATGTTGATCGAGGGTGATGATTGGTTGAACCATCCGCAGAAGACGGTCTCTATTGTTGGGTTTGGTGGCTTAGGCAAGACAACTCTTGCCAAAGCAGCGTATGACAAGATCAAAGTGCAATTTGATTGTGGAGCTTTTGTTACAGTTTCTCAGAATCCCAACATGAAAAAAATCTTGAAGGATATTCTCTTTGAACTTGATAACAACAAGTATAGAAATATTTATGATGAAGTAAGGGATGAAACACATCTCATTGACGAGATCATTAGATTTCTTAATGACAAGAGGTATCCTTCATTTTCCTATTACATACCAATGGTCATTTTCTTCAAGTAAAATCATGAAACGTTTGCCTTAGTATATATGTGTTTTGATAGCAATCTTTGATCCACTGTATATAGTTCCGTACTTTTTATATAAATATTTCTGAGTATAATTGATGAATTTTCACTTGGATATCATTTAATAATTGTCTCCTTGCATATGTATCTTCACCGATCAATTTTTGAACTGACTGTTGAGAGTATCTATGCAGGTACCTCATTGTAATTGATGACATATGGGATAAAAAGGTGTGGGAAATAATCAAGTGTGCATTTTTCAAGAAAAGTATCGGCAGTCGGCTAATCACAACAACTCGTATTGTCAGTGTGTCTAAAGCATGTTGTTCATCTAGTGATGACATTTACAGAATGAGAGCACTTTCCAATGATCTAGCAAGAAGGCTCTTTTATAAAAGAGTATTTTCTCATGAAAAAGAATGTCCTCATGAATTTGTGCAAGTATCTGAAGATATCTTGAAGAAATGTGGAGGGATACCACTAGCCATTATTACTATAGCAAGTCTTCTTGCTAGCAATTGTCAAATAAAAACAAAGTATGAGTGGCATGGTTTGCTCAACTCCATTGGTAGAGGACTTACAGAAGATCCCGATGTGGAGGAGATGAAGAAGATATTATTATTCAGTTATTATGATCTTCCTTCATATCTGAAGCCTTGTTTGTTATATCTGAGTATCTTTCCAGAAGATCACAAGATTGTGAGAGATGAGCTTATATGGAGGTGGATCGCGGAAGGGTTTATTTGCAGTGAAACACAGGAATCTAGTTTATATGAGCTCGGTGAGTGCTATTTTAATGAGCTTATAAATAGAAACATGGTCCAGGCAGTGGACATCGATGTAGAGGGAAGGGCTGCAGCTTGTCGGGTGCATGACATGGTGCTTGACATCATATGTTCCTTGTCAAGTGAAGAAAACTTTGTCACTATATTGGATGGTACCAAGAGAAAACTGGCTAACCCGCAAAGCAAGGTTCGCAGGTTATCCATCCATAAGAGCAACACAGATGTGGCTACCACCAACATAGCACAAGCGAGGTCTGTTACTGTTTTTGGAAATGATACACGTTTTGGAAATAATACAGTTCACAAAATGCCGCTTGTTTCAAGTTCTAAAGGTCTGCGTGTGCTGGCTGTAGAAGACTGTACCATTTCGGATATTGGGCATATGGACAATTTGTTACACTTGAGGTACCTAGGGCTAAGACGTACATGTATTGAAGAGTTTCCGGTGGAAATAGGAAAGCTGCATTTTCTGCAAACACTGGACTTGAGAGGAACTTATATTATACGTAAATTGCCATCAAGCATTGTTTGGTTAAGAAATCTGGTGTGCCTATATATTGATGGGGACATGAAGCTGCCGTCTGGGATTGCTAACCTGACGTCCCTAGAAGTGCTACAGGAACCGCGTCTAGGCGATGATAACCTACACATGCTGAAAGAGCTGTGCCATCTGATCAAGTTGAAGGTGCTCGAGATTGGATGGTACTGTTGTTCTCTTGGTGAAAGCATGGGAAAAACTTCGGTGAAATGCCTAAGTAATCTGCATAGGTTGGAAAGCCTATGTATGGTAGGTCAATGCATTGATTTCTTGCAGGAAGGCTGGGTGCCCTCTCCACAACTTCGTAAATTAGAGTTTCACATATATGGCACCGCTTTTGAAACACTGCCTTCATTTATCAATCCGACATTCCTTCCTCTCTTATCCTACCTAGTGATATCGGTGTTTGAACTGCGACCGGAGGACATTCAGCTTCTTGGGACGCTGCCCACTCTTCGTTATCTCAGCTTCAGGGGGGACACCACCAAGACCTTATCAACGGAGGGTGCCACAATAAACTCCCACCCTTGTGATTCCACTTTCTGCTTCAGTTCTGCGGCGAAGATGTACCTTAACTCTGATGCCTTCCCATGTGCAACCAACTTATCCTTCCGTAATATTCCTGTGATGCCATCAACATTCCCTCGAGGAGCCGCCCCAAGGCTTAAACACCTTCAGTTTTCCTTCCCAGCTAATTGGATCAGCCGTGACGACATGGATTTTGGCATGGGGCACCTCCCTTCCCTCCAGACCCTTGAGGTCAACCTTTATTATACTGACTATTCGGAGGAGGATAAATTAGTGGCTGCGCTGAGGGCTGCAGCGAGTGACCATCCCAACCGCCCGGACATTCGTATCATGTGCCCTCAGCCCTGCCCTCAGCCCTGATCTGAGGGCACATCGGAAAAGGTATACAACTGCACCTCAACGCATCAATGCATGCGCTTCTTCCCATCCCTGTGCTATGATCCACCACGTGGCAAATTAAATGCTCATTTCTCTCTCTATTTCTCAATTTTAGGCGGAGGAACATGCGAAAGCTGCAGGCGCCTCTTGTGCATGGGATCGGAAAAGGAGGATAAACCCCCGGCCTCTGCATTAATCGATGCATGCAGCCATCTTTATTAATTACTGTTCTACATGCATTGTTGTGTTTGCTGCCGATTGTTCAGATTTTTTTTGCATCCAGGAATTGTTTCCTTTCAATTTCAAATCAAGGGCTCGAGTCATCAAAATCCTGCACACAGGTACCATTTTACAGCATCTTCTTTACCAAATTTTACTATTCTGCTAACAAGTTCAATCCGGCCCCTCCATCTATTTCAATTTTCAAGTTCCAACAAGCAATGTGAATTTCACCTTTTTTGGTTACTTATGTTCATAGGTGTTACAGATTAACAAAGCTATGCACTAGTACTGTAGCAATAATGTTCCATTTTTCGTACTTGAATGAACTCTGTTTTGTTTCTAGAACATTCAACTGAGATATTCACATGCAACCCTTCCATATGGCGTTGCAGGTAGGTAGCAGAAGAGCCAATAAATTTCGTCGACATGGATGCACTCCAAGCGAGAGCCTCCTACTTCCGTCCAGTTTCCGATCCAACCAAGAAAGTCAAGAGCACAGCGTCTGCGTTCGCCTTGCCGTCTGATCTGTCTTTCCTTCAGCAGCGAGATGAAGCTCTCAATCTGACCACTCATGTCTGAATCTTCTTCTTGCTTCTGTCCAACGATTCAAGAGACATTTAAGTTTGTTCCTTCAAGCAGATCAGAAGTTTAACTATGTACTGCTGGCTTGTTTATCTACTCCCTCTGTAAACTAAAATAAGAGTGTTTAGAATACTACAGTACTTTATAATCACTCCCTGCATTGCTCTGTTCCTAGCAGCCAGCTGCAGACTCGTTTTTACTCCAGATTTGTCAACATTCAGTTCGTGAGATCTTCAGAAATTTCAGTATGTCTGTACCGCTTTGCTCCTTGTTTTCTCTGTCTCTTATGTACTTGTCATGCTAGTTGTTTCAATATGCCAGCCAGCTTAAAATCTGTATCATTGTCTTTTTCTTTGAGTGGAAGTTGGGCTTCCTATTGCATCTGAACATTTTTCAGTCTAGAGAGGGGTTCGAATGTACGCAGTATTTATTTTTAAGTTTTTAGCACTGTTTAATTTCATCATAAAGCATGAAGATATTGGTATCCTAGGAGTAGTTGCGAACGACGTCCACCCCGACTTGTCGCCACCATCGGTCGTACACGTACTGCCCAAATGTTACGACGGCGACCATCGCGCTGGGTCTGGGTGGACCACGACGAGGTGGGGTCATCCCAGTACACGCCGTGCGAGCAGTTGTCCCCAGCATTTTCCTTAGAATTAACTTCTCACATCTTTTTTTAAAATGTCCTTGGTACATCTTATGCAACAGATAATTGACATTTGATAATATCGTGCCAGTGTTGAGTAGTACTACAGATTAGCAAAGAACTCTGCTTTATGTACTTCAACATGTGAACTCGGTTGCCGAAATACTCTTCACCGGTGTCCTTGAACGAGTTCTTGGCACGGACATAGCCGCTGCCGTCGGAGCCAAACCAAGAAACCGAGCTATGAGGAGGGGGTTCAACGGGCATCCGATCTCCAACTCGTGCCGACAGTTAGGTGTTGAAGCCCCGCCTAGCCCCGCCTAGCTAGCCACGCCCCCGTCTAGCCCCGCCGGTGGCCACTCTGGCCCCAGCGTCCATGCCTCCCCGCCGCAAGCCTGCACCTCGCCGGAGTCTTCGAGATCTACCGCTGGTGTCACCCCAACTCCATCATCCAAGATCTGTTGCCGCTTCCACCTCCCTCCCGACCATGGCTCTTGCCGACCTCGACTTCGACAAGGGTCAAGATTTTGCTGCTGAAATCTGGAGGAAATGGGGTGTTCCGATCAACCATGCTGAAGATCTCGATTCTGAAAAATTCCCTATGGTGGCTGAATTCACCAGATCTCGCCTACGCCTCACGGAAGAATCGGTTAGCACTATTCTTCTGACTTGTTTCGGGGGTAGAGCATCCCTTTTTAAAGTCAAGTTATTGCAAAATTGGTCTTTCAAGTTTATCGTCTCTTCCAAAAAAGTTGGTTTCTCCATCATCAAAGGGGGCAACATTTCTCTTCCCCTTCTCAATGTTAACTTTCTGCTTTGGGGAGAAGGAGGCCCCAACTCTTGTTGGGAACTAGATCAATACCTCCAAGAGAAAGAGGATGAATGGACTCATGTTTCCCGTCGTCACCCCAGGAAATCCTACGTTGATGCTCTTAGATCACCTGGGTTTTTCCCCATTCCTACTCGTGTTGATCATCATGCTTCGCCCGATCGATCAACCCAGTCAATCCGTCATGCTCCATCGTCGGGACATAATGGCAATAATGGCAATAATGGTCATTCATCTGCCATCATGCAGCCAAGGGCGGGATCAGCGCAATTTCAAAACACCCAGCAGGCCTTCTGTGTGCGCTGCCTTCTCTTTGGACATCCACGCCCAACTGTACTAATCGGATTGAGTGTCGGGCTTGCAAGAATTGGGGCCACATTGCTAAAGATTGCTACTCCTCCACCCAGCCCAACAACCAACAGCCCGCCAACCCATTACCTGGCCCAAGTCGGGCGATGCACATAGCCACTGTTCCCGTTGCTGAATTGGCAGGTGCGGTCAATCAGCCATCATCTCATGCTCGCCTCGATTTTACCTCCCCTGTTCCTTCCCAAGTTGGCTCCCTCCATTACTCCGCCCCATCGCCTTCTGCTACACAGAGACTGCAGTCCGCCACCATACCCATTGCCCGGCACCCGCTGCACATCTTAGCTCCATCCATCACCCCTCCCGAGCGTGTCGTCGCCATGGCCTCCTTCCCGTTTGATCCCTCCCCTTTCCTCCCTCCTAACCACCAGAGCATTTCAGTGGAGGGGAGACCTGCTCGGATCAAAGTCCTCGCGGCGGCGCCAACTCCACTCCACGAAGATTGGGCCATCGCCACCATCGTGCCCATGCCAAATCTCCCGGTGGATTTCAACACGGTGCGTGAGGTACTCTCAGATTTCCTCACTGACAGGCATTTAGGATTTCGAGAGATTACACAGTGTCCGTTTGGGCAAGCATATGTTCAACTCAAAAGTGTTTTCGATCGGGACGATCTGGTGGCTGGAAGCCCGCACCAGTATACTGATGTCCATGTTATCTTCCAAAACCATGACAAGGGTCTCAACTGGAGAAAACTTGTTCTTACTAGAGAGGTTTGGGTTATGCTCTGTGGTTATCCATTTGACAGAAGGAACATTAGAGAAATCAATGATGCAGTCAGTAAATTCGGGAAGTTTGTTATGTGGGACAGAGTCAGGAGCACTAAGGCGAATCAGAAGGTTAAGATCAAAGTGGAAGAATTGAGAGACATACCTTCAAGTATTGTTTTTGGAGATGGGGAACACTCTGACTCTCTCACTGTTCCTGTAGTGATTCTACAACATCATGTTCTTGGGGAGGAACCGCACGATGAGGATCAGATCCCACCATTTGGCAATCCTCACCCACAACCTGCTCAGCCTCATCATCACCCCAACCAGCACAACCATTTCCTTGGTCCACTTCAACATCATGAGGTTGTGCCTCCAGGAAACCCACCTCTGAATCTCAACTTGTCCCTACAAAATGAAGGTAATGAGGAGCAGTTGGAGGAGGAAGAAGACCCAGAAGAGATGCATGGCTGGGGGCATTGGGCTACGCCTGAAGGAAACCCTGCCATTGATCAAGAGTTACATCTTGGTGAGTTTCTAGAGCTTCAAGATCTGATGGCTCCCATCGAGGAAGATCAACCACAGAATCTGGATTTGGCACCACATAGCAGCCTCACACTCTCACTGGGACAGTCTGTTAGCAGTGGAAATACAGGTGCATCAGTGGCTGGTCCTTTGGCGCCCCTTGTGCCAGATTTGAATTTGGTGGATGAGCCCATTGGGCCTAACCAGGAGCAGATACCAGCAGCTCAACCTGGGCCTATTGGCCCACTGCCTGTTCAGCAGCTCATCCATGTGGAGGCCCATGTTGTGGTTCCTCCACCTATTAATGATCTGAGTCTGAACCTCATGTTGATCCCATCTCAGTCAGTGGTGGTGGCTAACAGAGAGGATCCTATGCTCTTGGAAGCCTTCACCATGACAAATCACATCAACATGGTCTACAACAAGATGAATTCTTCTGCTCCTTCTGCTATCATCACTGAACAAGGCCCCAATCTTATGGATTTTCAGCCTCAGTCTAACCTGCCTGAAGATTTCCTTACTGAACATAGAATGGGAACTAAAGTTACCTCTCCTACAACAACTGTTGGTAATGAAAAGCTGATTGTATCTGGAGCCCTGGGTGAGTCATTTTCCTCTTCTGAGCTCTCTGCTCCCCCTGGTTTTCCATACCCTGCTTTTCTTCAAAGCAATGGATTTATTTCAGAAGAAGAAAATTTGAGATACTCTGCTTTGAGCACAGATGACAGAATAGACACAGCTAAGGTGGATGATCTTTTGGGAAAGGAAGGGGCTGAAGTCTGGAACAAGCATTTTGCCCCTTCTAACAAGGAACAAGCTGCAATTCAGGTACCTGTTGAATGTGTGAATTTTCTGTCAGTCACATTTCTTACACCTGATAAATTTGACTGGGCAAAGAAGTTTGTTACCTCAACAGTCTGGGAGATTATTACTCAAGAAGCCAGTAATACTACCCTGCCATTTTTTATTCCTCAGTCTTGTCCTCCTGTGGATTCATCCTTGTCCTTCTCTCAATCTTTGGCACAGGACACACAGGAGCAAGAAGTCAACTCCCCAGCTCCAGCTGCTCCTATGCTGGCCCAGGCTCCTGCATCTACTTCCAATATGCATAACATCAAGAAAAGAAAGGAAAAGGTCCCATTGGTGGAGACTGAGGTAAGAAGGAGTTGTAGATTACAACAACTAGCAAAAGGTTATAAGAAAAAGATTTGCATGGATAAGAATTGTCTTGCTTGTCATTCTCTTCCTCCTCCAATACCTGCAAAAGTGATTAAAAGTCTCAATACTTCTTTCTGCAAGGTGGCTGCTCAAGATACTTCAGAGGAGAAGCTGGCTACCAAACACAAGAAAAGCAAGGGCAATCCAACTGCCAAGGAAACCCCTGGAGTCAGCTCCTAATTTTTAGTTTCAGTTATCCTCAGTAGAATCTTAGCACTCTACCATGTGTCTGGCTAGTTCTAGCTTTTGGAAAGATTCTTGTAAAGATGTCAAGGGTGTAATTCTGCTAAACAGAGCCTTTTGTCTCTATGCTGCACTGTCTACTTCTGACTATGCTACTGTCAATCCTCCTCAGTTGTTTGAGATGTTCTGCTATATGATATGTCTTTGTCTACTATGGTGTGTGATCTGGATGCATGTCACTCTGAATGATTTCTATGTATGGTGCATTCCTTGGACTTATGCATGTGTTAGTCCTCTTTTCCTTCAACAAGAGAGCTCCATTTTCAGATGGTTTCTGTGTCAGTGTTACTCTGTCTTTTATCATGAATAAGGATTGGTCAATCCCGAACTGGAACATTAGAGGTTTGAATGATCCCAAGAAATGGACAGCTATCAGAAACAAGATTGAGGAATCTAATTGTGCTATCTTATGCATTCAAGAAACAAAGAGAGAAATGATTGATAGTAGATTCTTGCAGAACTTCTGCCCTAGGAGGCTCAATAAATTTGAATACCTACCATCTGTAGGTGCTGCAGGAGGACTGTTAATTGTATGGAATGATCAGGTGTTCCAGGGCCAACTTTTCCACTCCAATATCTATTCCATATCAATCTCTTTCACTTCCTCACACAATGGGGACAATTGGATTTTGACTAATGTTTATGGTCCTAGCCAGCAGGAGGAGAGGCCACTTTTTATTGAATGATTTAAACATTTCCAAACTCCTGAGGACAGTAATTGGATGGTTCTTGGAGATTTCAATCATATTAGATATCCTCACAACAGAAATCAGGAAGGAGGCAATATTCTCAATATGTTAGCTTTCAATGAAGCTATTAGCAATTTATCCTTGATTGAAATCCCTATCAAAGGCAGAAATTTTATCTGGAGCAATATGCAAGATTGGCCCCTTTTGGAAAAAATTGATTGGTGTTTTACTTCTGAGAATTGGACTTTAAGCTACCCTGCCACCTTGGCTCACCCTCTGGCCAAAACCACATCTGATCATGTTCCTTTTATGGTCAAGATTGGTACCTCTATTCCTAAATCTCACATTTTCAGATTTGAGAATTATTGGTTGGAACATAATGATTTTCTGTCTGTGGTCCACAATATTTGGACACAGGATGTGAATGAGACAGATAGTGACAAGGTTATTACAACTAAGTTTAAGAGACTAAGGAAAGGGTTGAAAAATTGGGCCAGAAACCTTTCTGATCTCAAGAAAATAATTGACAATACCAACTTTTTGATACTGTGTTTTGATTATTTGGAAGAAGCCAGGGACCTCACAGTTGTGGAATCTAATGGTAGGATCATCCTAAAGTCTCATTTGGAAAAGATCCTTAAACATCAGAGACTTTACTGGAAGCAAAGAGCCACCATTAGGAAAATTCAGGTGGGAGAGGCTAATACTAAATATTTCCAAGCCAAAGCTACTATCAAGCATAGGAATAATTGTATTGCTATGCTCAAAGATGAGGACAACTTGGAACATTACTCTCACAGTGCTAAAGCTGCTATCCTATACAGAGCATTCAAGGACAGACTGGGTACTTCTATTGCCACACAAAATCCTCTTTTCCCGAACCATCTTATATCCCCTAATGAGAATCTGGCACAACTTGAGGTCCCTTTCACCACTGCTGAGATTGATCAAGTGGTGCTTCATATGCCTGCTGATAAAGCCCTTGGACCAGATGGCTTTAATGCTACATTTTTGAAAGCTTGCTGGCCTATCATTGCTCCTGATTTTTACAGGCTTATTAATGACTTCTATCATGGGAGAGTCAATCTTCAGAGCATCAACTACTCCTTCATCACCTTGATTCCTAAAACAGAGGCAGCATCTACACCAGCAGAATTCAGACCCATCTCTTTGCTGAATTGCATTCTTAAGATCCTCACAAAATTGCTGGCCAACAGACTGCAAAAGGTGATCCTCTCTCTGGTGCATAAAAATCAGTATGGCTTCCTCAATAATATATGCATACAAGATTGCCTTGCCTGGTCCTATGAGTACATTCACCAATGACACTTATCCAAGAAGGAATTCATTCTCCTCAAGCTGGATTTTGAAAAGGCTTTTCATAGGATTATTCATGATACTATTGTGGATATCCTTCAAGCAAAGGGATTTGGCAGCAGATGGATTAATTGGATCAAGATGATATATGGCTCTGGTTTCTCCTCTATCCTCCTTAATGGTATCCCTGGCAAGCAATTTCTTTGTAAGAAAGGGGTTAGACAAGGGGATCCTTTATCCCCCCTCATACTTGTTCTAGCTGCTGATCTGCTTCAAACAATGTTCAATGAGGCCATGCACCACTCCTTGATCAGCTCCCCTCTTATTCATGCCTCTTGCCCAGAGTATCCTATTATTCAATATGCAGATGATACTATATTGGTGGCCAATGCTGATTGTGCTCAACTTCTTCAAATTAAAAATCTGCTTCTCCACTATGCAGCTTACAATGGTCTCAAAGTTAATTATGCTAAATCCATTATGATTCCCATTAACACTCCTCCTGCCAAAATGATGGAGCTTTCAGAGATTCTTGGCTGCAAGATTGGTACTCTTCCTCATGCTTACCTTGGCCTACCTCTCAGCATTAATAGACCAAGAATTGTGGATTTCATGCCCATGTTGAAAAGAATTGAAAATAGACTCTTAAGTTGCTCTACCCTTTTATCCACTGGTGACAAACTCACCTTGATCAAATTAGTTTTTGCCAGCATGCCCATCTTCTTCATGTGCTCTTTAATGTTACCAAAAGCTGTGATCAAACAAATTGAAAGCTACTTAAGGAATTGTATGTGGAGAAAATTTGGATCTTTGGACTCAGGACCTTCTATGATCTCATGGGATTCTGTCTGTAAGCCTAAAGCACAAGGTGGACTAGGCATTCTTGATATCTCTGTCCACAACAAAGCCCTGCTGATGAAGTTTCTCCATAATTTTTTTTAATAAAGTGGATACCCCTTGGGTGAACATCATTTGGGAAACTTACTACCAAAATTGCCCACCTAGTGATAAGTTGCTTGGTTCATTCTGGTGGAAGACTTTGCTCAAGCTCATTCCCCTATACAAATCACATGCCATTTGTCAAGCTAGTCAAGGAGATTCCATTTTCTTTTGGTCTGATAATTGGGGTGAACTTCCATTAAAAGCACAATTCCCAGAGCTATTCTCTTTTGCTCTACACAAGGACTGTACCCTCCATTCTGTGACCAATCATGATGATCTTAGCACCCTCTTCCATAGGCCACTCTCCATGCAGGCCTACCAACAGTTAATCAGGGTTGAAGACATGTTAATATCCAGAACCCAAACTGATAGCAGGGACATATGGAAATATCATTGGCCTTCAGGGCAGTACTCCTCTATGAAAATGTACAAGCATCTTATGGGACCCTCCTCAGCCCATTGCATCTTTCAGCAATTATGGGGTGCCTCATGCAGATTGAGACACAAGATTTTTGGCTGGCTTCTGTTACATGATCGGATTAACACAAGGAATATGCTCCTCAGACGCAATATGCATCTCCCTGACTCCAACTGTGCCCTTTGTTCAGACAAAGTGGAAGAAACTTTAATTCACCTATTCTGGGACTGCCCTTTTGCTTTGGCCTGCTGGGATGTCATTGTGCCTGAAAGAACCAGAGGTATCTCCACTTTTGATGAGATTGTACTCATTTCTACTCGACTTCCCAAAGATCTGGCTCTAGATATTATTCTTATGAGTTGTTGGAGCATATGGTCTGTGAGAAATGACAAGATCTTTTGGTCTGCACCACCTGCTATTGACTCTTGGAAGTTTTATCTGTCGGAAGGTCTCTGGGCTGTGCAACTTCGAGCCAAAGAAGACAATGCGAATAAGATCAAGGAATGGACTGAGTTAAACCTCTAATGGATTTACACATGATTACTAGAACTGGGATTGGCTGATGATCTTTGCCTTTTATTTTCACTTCTTTCCTTTTGTACTATAACTTGTAACATATTTGTTCTCTTTTATTAATGAAAATACCGTAGAACGATTGTTCTACGGTCAGGGCTCAAAAAAAACATGTGAACTCGGTTTTCTTTCTGGAACATTCAAGGGAGCTATCACATGCCTCTACTTCCACATGGCATTCTACTTATTGGGTGAACTCTTGTTTCCGTTTGCGACAATTAACTGAACCACTTGTATGAATGTGCATCCACATGGCATTCTAGGTAGCAGGAGCTAACAGATTATGCTGATACGGAAACGATCGATCGTGCGACAGCCCATAGCTCCACTGCTTCCATTGCAACCAAGACGGTCAAGGATCCACGTATGTTTTACTCATGCAGCGGCATAAAGCTCTCACTCGCATGCATACTATCCACGTATGTCTGAATTCTCTTCATGCTTCTGGCACGTCAAGAGCAATAAAGTTTGTGGGGCTTCCAACATTTTGCTGACGGCGAACCATTAATTATGATGTTAAAATTAAAATTAACATCATTTAGCACCCTACCACGACTAAAACGCCGAAGGAGGAAACCATACCTGCCATCCACGGTATGGTTTGCTCAATTACATTGGTAGAGGGCTTACAGAAGATCCCGATGTGGAGGAAATGAAGAAGATATTATTATTTAGCTATTATGATCTACCTTCCCATTTGAAGCCTTGTTTATTATATCTGAGTGTCTTTCCAGAAGAACATAAGATTATGAGAGATGAGCTTATATGGAGGTGGATAGCTGAGGGATTTATCTGCAGTGAATAACAAGAAGCAAGTTTATATGAGCTCGGTGATTGCTACTTTAATGAGCTTATAAACAGAAACATGGTCCAGCCAGTGGACATCGATGAACAAGGAAGGGTAGAAGCTTGTCGCGTGCATGACATGGTGCTTGACATCATATGTTCCTTGTCAAGTGAAGAAAACTTTGTCACTATATTGGATGGTACTAAGAGAAAACTGCAGAACCCGCAATGCAAGGTTCGCAGATTATCCATCCATAAAAGCAACACAGATGTGGCTATCGCCAACATAGCACAAGCAAGGTCTGTTACTGTTCTTGGAAATGATATAGTTTCAAGTTCTAAAGGCCAGCGTGTGCTGGCTTTAGAAAACAATACCATTTAGGATATTGGGCACACAGACAATTTGTTACACTTGAGGTACCTAGGGCTAAGAGGTACACGTATTGAACAGTTCCCACTGGATATAGGAAAGCTGCATTTTCTGCAAACACTGGACTTTTTTTCTCGAAAAGGGGGGACTCCCCGGCCTCTGCATTAAAAAGATGCATCCGGCCAACTTATATAAATAAGCAAAATGGTTCAACAAAGGTCTTACAGTCTGAACGAAAGGAAAAAAGCTCACAAAGAGCAAAACAAAGTAAGCATACACGAGGCCACAACCGGCTGGCAAAAGAAAGATAGGAAAACTAATTGCCTATCCCATTACATGACCGCCATCCAAACCGGTTGAAAATAGCCCGAGCTACCATCTCCCACCAGATAGATCCAGTAACCAAACGCTCCCTGGCCTCCGTCGGAGTGAGTAGTGACCACATACGGATCAACGCAGTGGCTCGGAAGATAACCTGTAAAAAATGTATATTTGTTGTTCTATTAAAAACCAAATCATCTCTGCAGTTCCAAACTGCCCATAATAAAGCACATACTCCTACACAAATGTGTCTCGCTGTTTCGGGATCTATCCCGTTAAGCCACGTCCCAAATAACGTGCTAACAGAATTCGGAGGAGTAATGTTAAACGCTATGTGAACCGACCGCCATAATTTTTTTGCTAACGGGCAGTCAAGAAAGAGGTGTTTGATGGATTCATCCATATTACAAAAACTACATCTTGTAGGTCCTGTCCAGTTGCGTTTTGCCAGGTTGTCCTTAGTTAAAATGAATTTTTTATGCACAAACCACATAAACACTTTAATTTTCAAATGAACGTTGGCTTTCCAAACATGTTTGGAACTAAGAATAGAGTTAGAATTGATAACATCCATATACATGGATTTAACCAAAAAATCTCCATTCCTATTAAGCTTCCAGCGCAACTGATCGGGCTGTTGAGACAGCTGAACCTCCATCAGTCTACTCACAAGATGGATCCAGGTTTCCCAACGGCTTCCGGCAAGCGTCCTCCTGAAGTGAATATTGAGGGGGATGGACTGAAGCACTGATGCAACGGAATCGTCCCGTCGTTGAACAATGTGATACAAGGACGGATATTGAAGCGCTAGGGGTGATTCCCCTAGCCAAGTATCCTCCCAGAACCTCATGGTGGTACCATTTCCTAATATAAACTTTGTCCTATTGAAAAATACCGATTTAAATCTCATCAGTCCTTTCCAGAAAGGCGAATCCGTTGGCCTCACTATTACCTGGGACAAAGTTTTGGAGTGAAGGTACTTACTACGGAGAATCTGCGCCCATGTGGCCTCTGTTTCAACAGATAACTTATACAGCCACTTACTGAGAAGGCATCTGTTCTTCACTTCAAGATTCTCAATGCCAAGACCCCCTTGGTCTTTTGGTCTACAAATAATGTCCCATTTGGCTAGCCTGTATTTTTGCTTTAGTTCATCAATCTGCCAGAAGAATTGGGATCGATAGAAGTCCAGTCTTTTCCTAACTCCAACTGGAACCTCTAAAAAAGATAAGAGAAACATAGGCATACTCGTGAGAACCGAATTAATAAGGATTAATCGGCCTCCGTATGACACGTGATTGCCCTTCCAGCAGCTCAGTTTCTTCTCAAATCGATCCTCAATGCACTTCCATTCTCTATTTGTTAGCTTACGATGGTGAATTGGTATACCTAAATATGTAAAAGGTAAAGCCCCCAATTCACACCCAAACAATTGCCTATAAGCCTCTTGTTTGTTCACTCCAAGTCTCCTAGATTGCATGTATTCCAAAAATAACTCTCCCGAAGGTTTCATTCCGTTTGGACTCCGTTTGATATTCCTTTTCTGCGAAACACTGAAATAGGCAAAAAAAAACAATTTGAGTTGGGCCTCCGGTTAATAGTTTAGTCCCAAAAATGATATAAAAGTGTATAGTAAAGCCCATAAACATCCAAAACAGGTAATATAATAGCATGGAAGAATCGAAAATTATAGATACATTGGAGACGTATCTAGATTAGTGAGCAATCCACTAAGTAATATGTGTTCTTTTATGTATGCGTCTCGACAGTCCAAATTTGTATGTCTATCTAAATTATGAAGTGCCAACAGAACTGCAATGTGATTTTCGCCTTGGTTACTTTATGGTGCATAAGTACATAGGATCAGTAGATACTTTTTCTTGCCATGTACTTCCTCTGTTCGGAAATACTTGTCATCAAAAGATTTGAAGATCCGACCAAAGAAGGTGATAGCCCTGTTTATTCGTTCCCATGGTGCGATCCTTCCCAGTAAAATGCGGCGTGTTCGAATGATGATCGCTTTTACGCGAGAAAGGAGGACCACCCTCTAAGCCTAAGTATTCCTCAATGACCGATAGCGTACAAGTACCATGAGGGAAGGGTGAAAAGAACCCCAATCGGGGAGTACAAGGTCTCGTATTTTCCAAAAACACAAGGTCTCGTATGATGTGGTACAGATTAACAAGCAATCCACTAGTGCAATAATATATGTGTATCTTCTATGCAGTTGGTTCAACTCTATTCTCTTGTTTTTTTTAGAAAAGGAGGATGACCCCTTGATGACCCACAAGTATAGGGGATCTATCGTAGTCCTTTCGATAAGTAAGAGTGTCGAACCCAACGAGGAGCAGAAGGAAATGATAAGCGGTTTTTAGTAAGGTTTTCTCTACAAGCACTGAAATAGTAGGTGATAGATAGTTTGGTGATAAGATAAATAGTAACGAGCAAAAAGTAAATAAAGTAAATAGAGTGCAGCAAGGTGGCCCAATCCTTTATGTAGCAAAGGATAAGCCTGGAAAAATTCTAATAATGGAAAAGGAGCTCCCGAGGACACATTGGGAATTATCGTCAAGCTAGTTTTCATCACGCTCATAAGATTCGCGTTCGGTACTTTGATAATTTGATATGTGGGTGGACCGGCACTTGGGTACTTCCCTAACATAGACAAGCATCCCACTTATGATTAACCCCTATTTCAAGCATCCGCAACTACAAAAAGGAGTATTAAGGTAAACCTAACCACAGCATTAAACATATGGGTCCATATCAACCCCTAACGAAGCAACGCATAAACTAGGGTTTAAGCTTATGTCACTCGAGCAACCTATCATCCACTTATTACTTCCCTATGTCTTCCTCTAGGCCTAAATAATGGTGAAGTGTCATGTAGTTGACGTTCACATAACACCACTAGAGGAGAGACAACATACATCTCATCAAAATATCGAACGAATACCAAATTCACATGACTACTAATAGCAAGACTTCACCCATGTGCTCAGGAACAAACGTAACTACTCACAAAGCATATTCATGTTCATAATCAGAGGGGTAATAATATGCATGAAGGATCTGAACATATGATCTTCCACCAAGTAAACCAAATAGCATCAACTACAAGGAGTGATCAACACTACTAGCAACCCACAGGTACCAATTTGTGGTTTTGATACAAGATTGGATACATGAGATGAACTAGGGTTTTGAGATGAGATGGTGCTGGTGAAGATGTTGATGGAGATTGATCCCCTCCCGATGAGAGGATCATTGGTGATGACGTTGCTGATGATTTCCCCCTCCCGGAGGGAAGTGTCCCCGACGAACAGCTCCGCCAGAGCCCTAGATTTATTCCGCCAAGGTTCCGCCTCGTGGCGGCGGAGTTTCGTCTCATAAGCTTGCCCACGATTTTTTCCAAGGGAAAACCCTTCATATAGCAGAAGATGGACGCCGGAAGCCCACCAGGGGCCCCAGGAGATAGGGGGTCACGCCCTAGGGGGGGCGCCCCCTGTCTCCTGGACAGGGTGTGGGCCCCCTGGCCTATTTCTTTTGTCCAAAAATTCTTATTAAATCTAAATAGTTGTTTCGTGGAGTCTCAAGTCTTTTGGAGTTGTGCAGAATAGGTTTCCAGCGTTTGCTCCTTTTCCATAAAATAAGAGATGTTTAGCCATAAGTATTGAGATATAATGTGTAATAACAGCCCATAATGCAATAAATATTGATATAAAAGCATGATTGTCGGTGTCAAAACCGGCGGATCTCGGGTAGGGGGTCCCGAACTGTGCGTCTAGGCGGATGGTAACAGGAGACAAGGGACACGATGTTTTTACCCAGGTTTGGGCCCTCTCGATGGAGGTAATACCCTACTCCTGCTTGATTAATATTGATGATATGGGTAGTACAAGAGTAGATCTACCACGAGATCAAGGAGGCTAAACCCTAGAAGCTAGCCTATGGTATGATTGTTGTTCCTCCTACGGACTAAAACCCTCCGGTTTATATAGACACCGGATAGGTTAGGGCTACAGAGAGTCGGTTACAATGGTAGGAGATCTACATATCCGTATCGCCAAGCTTGCCTTCCACGCCAAGGAAAGTCCCATCCGGACACGGGACGAAGTCTTCAATCTTGTATCTTCATATCTTGGAGTCCGGCCGTGATGATAGTTTGGCTATCCGGACACCCCCTAGTCCAGGACTACTTTCACTTAGCCATAGGAGTTCGAGGGCGGGGCTACTATGTAGCCCCTGGGGGGCCCGCACTCTCCCGAATTCAGGGTGCGTATGTGCCTGACCGAAAACCGGTCCTTCGTTAATGCGGAGGAATTCTAAACATTCCGGTGAGTCATCGAGTGGTTGACCAGTCTCTCGCTATATCATGACGATCGGTTTCGGCTTTCTCTCTTGAGGTGCTCGCCCGGCGAACCGGGGCACAATCGCAGTAGTTCTCCTGGTGCCGCGTTAGCCGATAGAGCTGAACGTAAGGCAGCAAAACACAGGAGCCAGGCAAACCCAACATTTGACCAAAGACATGATTCGGAGCTGATGCATATAAGGCCTAACTCGAGACACCGAACACTCCCTAAGGTATTCGGTCTTTTAAAAAAAAAAGACGGGCAGAATAATGCCCTGAGCCCCTGGTGTCCAGGTACGCGCAAAAATTCTGGTACATTCAATGCCAAAACGCCAGCCTCCTCCTCGGTTGTAGTAAGAAACCGGGGGATGTATATCAACAAGAGACAGTAAAAAAGGTTTACGCATGGTCTTAATCTGAAAAGAATCCTTGCAACGGGTCCCTACTGCACGTCTGCACATGTGTCTCCGTTGTGCCGTATCCTGGACGGGTGTAGCACGTTGTTCATCTGTAAAGAGAGGAACCTAGTTTTTAAAAGAAGAAGGATCGTGCAAAATATGTACTTTATATTAAATAAACAGAGTACGATTCGAAGAAGTGAATAAAATTGAGCTTTATTGTCCCTTCTTGTACATGCATGCAGCCCCTTGTATGGGGGTATGCCACTAGTAGGCGCCAGACTCGTCTAGCCGTGTCCGGGGTTTGAATGACCTATTCAGGTTCTTTGACTGGCGGAGCCGGATAAGTGTGGGGCTGTCAAGGCAGTCTCACGTTCCTCCGTGCTCGAGTAACACGTAATATTCCCTTTTAATGAGATGATGCCACGTGGACCGGACATTTTAAGTGTTAGAGATGCATAATGCGGTATTGCATTAAAGCGGGCGAAAGCTTCGAGTCCCAATAGTGCTTGATGGCTACTTTCAAATGGGGCGACATGGAAGACTAACTTTTCACGACGGATGTTGTCGGATGAACCGAACACAACTTCTAGCAGTAGGGAGCCCGTACAATGGGCATATGGGCCTGGCATTACCTCTTTAAAGGAGGTGTTGCTATGGCGAATTTTGGTTGGGTCTATCCCCATCCTGCGGATTGTGTCCTGATATATCAGGTTTATGTCATTGCCGCCATCCATGAGGACTTGTGTAAATTGAAATCCCTCGATTATAGGATCCAATATCAAGGCAGTCCATCCTGCGTTCCGGATACTTTCGGAGTAGTCCTGATGGTCGAAGGTGATTGGTTTTGACAACCAGTGTTGGTACTCCGCTAGGGTAGTATGTGCGGCGCGCGTCTTAATGGTCGCCGCTCTGTTTTTTCCTTTTATCACGTGAAGTGAGTTTACTGTTTTGACTTCTTGTGGGAAATTCTTTTGTTTTCCGGGGCTCTGCTGGTGGTGCTCGTCATCATCTTCACTTGGTGTGTCGAGCCCCTTATGTTCGCCGTTGAGTCTGCCGGACTGTTTGAAGACCCAACAATTTCTATGGGTATGGTTGCAGGCCTCCCGGGAGTACTGTGGATTTGACATATCTTGTCCAAGATTTTATTTAAGTTGGATAGCTCATCGCTATTGTCCTTAAGGGGTAGTTTTTTATTGTTCTGCCGTGAGCTTTTGAATCCGGCGTTGACTGCCGCGCTCTTTGGACGGTTCCCTTTAATCCCGCGCTGGTCCTTGTTGCGGCGTGGTTTCCGTTCCATCCTCGACTTGGATGTACTTGGGTCGCTGGTGCTGCATCTTGCTAGCCAGCTATCCTCTCCAGCAAAAGCGGGTCATGAGGCTTGTTAATGCGGCCATTGTTCTTGACTTTTCTTGGCCAAGGTGTCTGGCGAGCCATTCGTCTTGGACGTTGTGTTTGAAGGCTGCTAAGGCTTCGGCGTCCGGACAGTCGACTATTTGGTTCTTTTTAGTAAGGAACCTGTTCCAGAATTTCCGTACTGACTCTCCGGGCTGTTGAGTTATGTGACTTAGATAATCTGCATCCGGAGGGCGGACATAGGTCCCCTGAAAATTTGCCCGAAACGCATCCTCGAGCTCTTCCCAGCTTCCAATGGTATTTTCGGGGAGGCTTTTAAGCCAATGCCGAGCTGGCCCTTTGAGTTTGAGGGGTAAGTATTTTATGGCGTGGAGATCATCTCCTCTAGCCATGTGTATGTGGAGGATGTAATACTCAATCCAGACTCCAGGGTCTGTTGTTCCGTCGTATGCCTCTATGTTTACGGGTTTGAATCCCGCTGGAAATTCATGATCCAGCACCTCATCGGTGAAACATAGGGGATGTGCGGCGCCCCTGTATTTGGGTGTGCCGTGATGTTCGGATATTTGGCGTGTTGCATTGCTTTGAAGAGCTTGCTTTCTCGGCCCATAGATGGACCTAACTGGGCCATCCTTTTGATGTGAATCATTATGCGGATCGCGTACCGGCTTGTGTGCGGCGCCTTTTGCCGCTCTCTTTTTGCCATGAGGTCGTCCATCCGACCGGGTGGCCTTTTTGTTTTTTGATTGTGTGGGCTCTATGGCCTCCTCATCAAATTCGGGCAGCAGTTTTCTCTTTGGGTAGCTCTTTGTTCGGCGACTGTCGCCGTATTTGTCTGCGGTGTTGAATATTCTGCTCCGTATGATTCTGAGTGCATCCTCCGTTGTTTTGAGCTTCCGCTTCTGCTTTTTCAGGCTACGCGCAGTGGCGACGAGCCTTTTGTGGAGGTTGTTCTGCTCCAATAGTTTGTCCGGTGTGAGATCGTCCGGACTGTTGTCTTCACCGGGGACGGGTTGTTTGTCCAAGTTGTCTTGTTCGGACGATTGCTCGATAGTGTGTTCGTCGTCCACCGGTTCGCCCTGCTCTATGGCTGGGTCTTTGTTGAGGCGGGACTTGGTTCGGCGTTTATGTTGCCGTTTTGATTGCTTTTCGAGGGATTTATCCTCCGTAGCGTCCCGTTGTTCCTCGTCTTCATTCCCTTTAGGTGTATCCACCATGTATACATCGTGGGGTGAGGTGGTTGTCCAGCATCCTATAGGCGCTGGTTCATGGTTGTCTCCTACATCGTCGTCCATACCGTCGATGTCTTCGGAGTCGAAATCGAGCACGTCATGTAAGCTTTCGACAGTGGCTACGAAGTGGGTGGTGGGTGGGCGTTGGATTTCTTCGACGTCCTCATCCCAACCTTCCTGACCGTAGTCCGGCCATGGCTCTCCGGATAAAGAGAGAGACTTTAGTGAATTTAGGACGTCGCCAAAGGGCGAGTGCTGAAAGATGTCCGCGGCAGTGAACTCCATGACCGGCGCCCGATCGGATTAGATTGGCTGGGGCGCGGAGGGTTCGGAGTCCGGAGAGGAGTCCGGCGCCCGGGAGTCACGGTCTTCGCAAAGGACAGAGATTGTGTTCGGCTTAATAGCCGTAGAGATTTCAGCCCCCGAGGTGGTGTCCAACCAACCATCCTCGATCGGCGAGATCGGCTCCGAATCAATGTTCGGAGCGGACACTAATCGACCTCCGTGAGACCTTTGCTCGCGGCGAGTTAGATCATGCCCATCAAAAGCAAAGGCGGCGCTTGGCTGTGGCTCGAATCCATCGAAGATCAAGTCTCCGCGGATGTCGGCCGCATAATTCAAGCTTCCAAATCTGACTGACGGCCGGGCGTAGCTTCGATCTGCTCCGGATGGCCAAGTGAATTGGCCCGCGATGCGGCCGCCGAATCTGAAGATCTGTCCGGGAGAAAAGTCTCACCCTGGACGCGTCGTTGTTGATGATCGAAGGAGCCATCGGGCCTATCGGTGGCGACACGAGGAACTCTCAATGAAAGCACCAATGTCGGTGTCAAAACCGGCGGATCTCGGTAGGGGTCCCAAAGCTGTGCGTCTAGGCGGATGGTAACAGGAGGCAGACACGATGTTTTACCCAGGTTCGGGCCCTCTCGATGGAGGTAATACCCTACTCCTGCTTGATTAATATTGATGATATGGGTAGTACAAGAGTAGATCTACCACGAGATCAAGGAGGCTAAACCCTAGAAGCTAGCCTATGGTATGATTGTTGTTCCTCCTACGGACTAAAACCCTCCGGTTTATATAGACACCGGATAGGTTAGGGTTACAGAGAGTCGGTTACAATGGTAGGAGATCTACATATCCGTATCGCCAAGCTTGCCTTCCACGCCAAGGAAAGTCCCATCCGGACACGGGACGAAGTCTTCAATCTTGTATCTTCATAATCTTGGAGTCCGGCCGTGATGATAGTTCAGCTATCCGGACACCCCCTAGTCCAGGACTCCCTCAATGATGCAAAATGGACGTATCAACTCCCCCAAGCTTAGACCTCGCTTGTCCTCAAGCGGAAGCCGAAATCGAAAAATATGTCCACATGTTTAGAGATAGAGGTGTCGATAAAAATAAAATACGGACATGAGGGCATCATGATCATTCTAATAACAGCAACATATATGGATTTTGTCATATGATTTCCTATGTTCAAGTAATAAGCAATTCACAATGTAAAGTATGGTTCAAAAACTTCATTGGGAACTAACAAACTATAATCTCAGTCATTGAAGCAATTACAATTTATCGTAACATCAGAAAGAGTCAATAATAGAGATTTTCAGCAAGCTCACATACTCAACCATCTCGTAGTACCCTATAATTGTTAACACTCACGCAATACTTGTGGTTATAAAGTTTCAGCCAGACACTGAGAAAGATAGGGGCTTATTGTGTTGCCTCCCAACATGTTCACCTTTAGGTGATGTCAACAATAATAGCCTATGCCAACTTACATCCAATTGGATATATGTATCATGATCTTTCAAACACGAGGAGCTTGCCAAAGGATAAAAAAATAAAAAGGAAAAGGTGAGTATCACCTTGACTCAAGCAATAAAGTAAAACATAAAGTAAAAGATAGGCCCTTCGCAGAGGGAAGCAGAGGTTGTCATGTGCGTTTAGGGTTGGTGCATGAAATCTTAATGCAAAAGAACGTCACTTTATATTGCCCCTTGTATGTGTACCTTTATTATGCAGTCTGTCGCTTTTATTACTTCCACAACAAGTTCGTACAAAGTTTATTTTATCTGCACTAATAAGTCATACATATTTAGAGAGCAATTTTTATTGCTTGCACCGATGAAAAAAATACTTGAAGGATCTTACTTAATCCATAGGCAGGTATGGTGGACTCTCATGGCAAAACTGGGTTTAAGGATATTTGGAAGCAAAAGTAGTATCTCTACTTGGTGCAAGGAATTTGGCTAGCATGAGGGGGAAAGGCAAGCTCAACATGTTTGGAAGGTCAATGACAATATACTTTAACTGAGATGTCGGAAAACATAAACCATTACGTTGTCTTCCTTGTCCAACGTCAACTCTTTTAGCATGTCATACTTAATGAGTGCTTCACAATCATAAAAGATGTCGAAGATAATATATTTATATGTGAACCACTCTTTCCTTATTACTTCCTATTAATTGCAACGATGACCAAGGCTACGCTCATCAACTCTCAACAATTTTTATGCCTCATACTTTCTATGTGTGAAGTTATCACTATCCATAAGATCAGTATGAACTCTTTTGTTCTTTCTACTTCCTCAAGATCATAGAAAAATAGCAAAGCCCTTGACTCAACACTAATCTTTATTATAGATAGCACACGGACTCGATTACATAAAGAGATCAGAACGAAAAACTCAAAACTACTTGATATCAAAACTTCGAACTAATAGATCAAGATACTACTAAAAGGATCGAACTAAATAAAGCGGTAAAGATAGGAGTGTGATGGTGATACGATACCGGGGCACCTCCCCCAAGCTTGGCAGTTGCCAAGGGGAGTGCCCATACCCATGTGATTATTTCTTCGGAGGTGGTGAAGTAGGAGTTGTTGATGAAGTAGGCTTGTCGTCCATCTTCCAAGGCATAGGCTCTCCATCATAATAGGATGATCGAGTCTCCGGGATCCTTAAATCTGTAGCCAAACTCATTCGCTTGAATCTATATTCATACTCACAGTTCTGGTTTTGCAGGTCATAAATCTGGGCTTGGAGGTGCTCGATTTTCTCGTGAAGCTTGAAGATGGTCTCCCCAATGACTTTGGCATCCAGCTTGTGGTTGTTGGTGAACTCCGTGATCATCATCTGGTTGGCATTGAGTCCACACTCCACCATCCCTTGACACTTGAAAACTTCTTGTTCCATGGCTTCGAGCTTTGTCTCCACGCTCCTGGTACGCCTTGGTCCTTCCACATCGTGGATGTACAACACCCCCTCACGCATCTCAATGGTTTGAGGGTGATGCAGCAGCTCCGCAAGATAGGGGTTGATAACCCTCTCGAAAAACTTGTCCTTTGGAGCGCTTGAAGACGACATGATGCTCTAGATCTGAAACAGAAACAGCTCGAAACGAAAACAGAGGATATTTGCGTGATATGGTGGTCAAAATCTTCGGGATATATGTAATGAATTTTTACCAACCAAAATACGTAATATACAAGAAAACGGAGTCGGGAGGCACGAGGTGCCCACGAGACGGGGCGCGCCCTGGGCGCCCTCCTCTCGTGGGAGCCTCGTGTCCCTTTCGGACTACTTCTTTCTTCCTAAAATCCTTAAATAATCCAAAACTGATGAAAATTGCCATTAGAGTTGTTTTGGAGTCGGTTTACTTACCGTACCACGTACCTATGCCTTTTCGGAGTTTGGTACATTCTGGAAAGTGTCTCTTATGTATTCCTCAGGGGTTATGGTTTCAATAATATTAGTTTCAACATTGATAGGATTACCTGAAATATAATGTTTAATTATTTGACCGTTTACCACCCTAGGATTTGTGCCTTCAAAGTTGTTGATTTTTATAGCACCAGAACGATAGACCTCCTCGATAACGTAGGGACCTTCCCATTTTGAGAGAAGTTCTCCTGCAAAGAATCTTAAACGAGAGTTGAACAATAACACATAATCTCATATGTTAAACTCACGCTTTTGTATCCTCTTATCATGTCAGCGTTTGACTTTTTCTTTGAAAAGCTTAGCATTCTCATATGCTTGGGTTCTCCGTTCATCAAGTGAGCTAATATCAAATAACCTTTTCTCACCGGCAAGTTTGAAGTCATAATTAAGCTCTTTAATAGCCCAATATGCTTTATGTTCAAGTTCAAGAGGTAAATGACATGCTTTTCCATAAACCATCTTATATGGAGACATACCCATAGGATTTTTGTATGCAGTTCTATAGGCCCATAGTGCATCATCAAGTTTTTTGGACCAATTCTTTCTAGATCTATTCAGTCTTTTGCAAAATTAATTTGAGCTCTCTATTGCTCAACTCTACTTGACCACTAGATCATGGGTGATAAGGAGATGCAATTCTATGATTGACATCATACTTAGCAAGCATCTTACGGAAAGCACCATGAATAAAGTGTGAACCACCATCAGTCATAAGATATCTAGGGACTCCAAACCTCGGAAAAATAACTTCAAGCATTTTAATAGAAGTGTTATGATCAGCACTACTAGTTGGGATAGCTTCTACCCACTTAGTAACGTAATCAACAGCAACTAAAATATGTGTATAACCATTGGAGGCAGAAAAAGGTCCCATATAATCAAAGCCCCAAACATCAAACGGTTCAATAACAAGAGAATAATTCATAGGCATTTCTTGACGTCTACTGATGTTACCTATTCTTTGACATTCATCACAAGACACGACAAACTTACGAGCATCTTTGAAAAGAGTAGGCCAATAAAAACCAGATTGTAGTACCTTGTGTGCAGTTCTATCTCCAGCGTGGTGTCCTCCATAGGATTCAGAGTGACACTTGCGTAGGATTTGTTCCTGACACAACGTCTAATAATACCATCTACTCCTTCCTTATAAAGGTGTGGATCATCCCAGAAGTAATGTCTTAAATCATAAAAGAACTTTTTCTTTTGCTGGTATGTGAAACTAGGCGGTATATATTTAGCAACAATGTAATTAGCATAATCAGTATACCAAGGAGCAGTACGAGAAGCATTGACGACCGCTAATTGTTCATCAGGAAAGCTATCATTAATAGGCAGTGGGTCATCAAGAACATTTCTAGCATCGACAAGTTGTCTGCAACGGGGTTCTCAGCTCCTTTTCTATCAACAATATGCAAGTCAAATTCTTGGAGCAAGAGAACCCATCTAATGAGTCTAGGCTTAGCATCTTTCTTTTCCATAAGGTATTTAATAGCAGCATGATCAGTGTGAATAGTAACTTTGGAATCAACAATATCGGGTCTAAACTTATCACATGCAAACACAACTGCTAAGAATTCTTTTTCAGTGGTAGCATAATTTCTTTGGGCAGTATCAAGAGTCTTGGTAGCATAATGGATAACATTCAATTTTTTATCGACTCTTTGCCCTAAAACAGCCCCTACAACATAAACACTAGCATCGCACATAATTTCAAAAGGTAAATTCCAATCAGGTGGCTGAACAATAGGTGCAGTGATCAAAGCTTTCTTAAGTGTTTCAAATGCTTTTACACAATCATCATCAAAGACAAAAGGAATATCTTTTTGCAATAAGTTAGTCAGAGGCCTAGAGATTTTAGAAAAGTCCTTAATGAACCTCCTATAAAAACGGCATGACCAAGGAAACTTCTTATACCTTTTATGTCCTTGGGACATGGCATCTTTTCAATAGCATCAACTTTGGCTTTATCAACTTCAATACCTCTCTCGGAGATCTTGTGCCCCAAGACAATGCCTTCATTAACCATAAAGTGACACTTTTCCCAATTCAGGACGAGACTAGTGTCTTCATATCTCTGCAAAACTCGATCAAGGTTGCTCAAACAATCATCAAAAGAGGATCCATAGACAGAGAAGTCATCCATGAATACCTCACAAATCTTTTCACAAAAATCAGAAAATATAGCCATCATCCATCTTTGAAAGGTAGCAGGTGCATTACATAAACCAAAAGGCATACGTCTATAAGCAAAAGTACCAAAAGGGCAAGTAAAAGTAGTTTTAGATTGATCCCCCGCTGATACAGGTATCTGAGAGAAGCCAGAATAACCATCTAGAAAGCAAAAATGTGTGTGTTTGGATAGCCTTTCTAGCATTTGATCAATAAAAGGTAAAGGGTAATGATCTTTCTTAGTAGCTTTATTTAACTTATGGAAATCAATTACCATCCTATAGCCTGTAATAATTCTTTGCGGGATCAATTCATCTTTATCATTAGGAACAACGGTAATACCTCCCTTTTTAGGGATACAATGGACAGGGCTTACCCATTCACTATCAGCAACGGGATAAATAATACCTGCCTCAAGGAATTTTAGTATCTCCTTTCTTACCACTTCCTTCATTTTGGGATTTAATCGTCTTTGAGGATCTCTAACTGGTTTGGCATCTTTCTCCACTAAAATTTTGTGTTGACATAATGTGGGACTAATGCCCTTAAGATCATCCAGGGTATATCCAATAGCAGCTCGGTGCTTCTTCAGAGTTTTCAATAATCTTTATTCTTCTTTCTCTGAAAGGTTAGCACTAATAATAACAGGATATATTTCTTTTTCATCAAGATAAGCATACTTAAGATTATCAGGTAATGGTTTGAGTTCAAACACGAGATCACCCTTGGGTGGAGGGGGATCCCCAAGAATTTCAACGGGAAGATTATGTTGCAGCATAGGTTCTTGTTTAAGGAACACTTCATCTATTTCTTCCCTTTCCTTCATAAACATATTGTTTTCATGGTCTAGCAAATATTGTTCTAACGGATCAGTTGGAGGAACACCAATGGAAGCAAGACCAATAATTTCATCCTTACTAGATGGTTCCTCACTACTAGGGAAAACCCTAGTAGTAGCGCGGGTTTTGAGGCTATCAGCAGCGCGGGCACCCGCGCTACCAATAAGGCACTACAGCTAACTGTTAGTAGTAGCGCTGTCTGTGCCCGCGCTACTACTATTGACTATATCAGCAACGCGTTTCCTGAACGCAACGCTGCTATTAGTTAGCTGTAGCGATTTCCTGCGCCAGCTGCTGTTATATCTTTCACCATTTCCCCACTCCAGCTTCAATAAACTGCAATTTCCAGATACTAGGTACTACTAGGTATCAATTTCATAAAGCATTATAGGTACTAGGTAGTACTCCCTCGGTTCCAAATTACTCGTCGTGGTTTTAGTTCAAATTGGAACTAAAACCACACGACGAGTAATTTGGAACCAAGGGAGTACTAGATAACAATTTCATATATACTCAACATGCATCCTCAAGCAGTACAAGGTGACATCGACGACGATCATCATATGTAGTTCTAGATGATATAGCCACACACACATATGTAGTTCTAGATGATATCGACGACGATCATCATCCTCAAGCCTGGGCGGTGGGTGTTCCTGATAGTAATTAGGATGGCCTGTCCAACACGAAGATTCTTGCCAACGAGGAATCTCTTCCACCCAACCGAGTTTAAGTGTGACATAGTGGTGATGGTGGTGGCGCCATTTTCCTAAAGCAATATGAGCAAAGGATTAATGATTCACTTCACAGGAAAGAAAAACAGTAGCATGTGATATTTTCCTAAAGAAATATGAGCAAAGCATCCTAAATCAACTAAATCAACTAGCATACTAAATCCAGTAGCATACTAAATCCAGTAGCATCCTAAATCAACTAAATCAACTAGCATACTAAATCCAGTAGCATACTAAATCAACTAAATCAAAATGTTCTAAATCAACTAAATCAACTAGCCTACTAAATCAACTAAATCAATTAGCCTACTAAATCAACTAAATCAACTAAATCAACTAGCCTACTAAATCAACTGAATCAACTAGCTTACTAAATCAACTGAATCATATCAACTAAATCAGAATGTTGCATATGAACTAGCCTACTAAATCAAAATGTAGCAGGGAGGAGGGAGAAGGAGGGGCGACTCGAGGAGGGAGAAGAGAGTAGGACGGAGGAGGAAGGCGAGCGAGGAGGGCTGGGCGGGGCGAGTGGAGGAGAATGGAGGAGGAAGGCGGAGCGAGGAGGGCTGGCCGGCGGCGAGTGGAGGGGGAATGGAGGAGGAAGGCGGAGCGAGGAGGGTCGGCCAGTGCCGGTGGAGGGAGGACGGAGGAGGAGGCTGGTACCGAGTCCAGCGAGGAGGATGAGGCGACGGCGTGAGATCGGAGGAGGCGACAAGGGGGAGATCGAGTGTGTGTGTGTGTGTGAGTGTGATCTGGATCGGATATGTGAGGAGATGGAACCTTAGTAGTAGCGATTATAGCGTAAATGTGCTGCTGCTACGATCCTTAGCAGATGGCGCCCTTTGTTCCAACGCTGCTGCTATAATTGGCCTCACCGCGGCGTCGTGGAAATTTTAGCGATGGCGCGTCCTGTTGTATGCGCTCTTGATAAACTTGTATCAGCAGCGCGGTTTTAAAGTGAGCGCTACTGCTAAGTAGCAGCAGCGCCTGATTTTAAAGAGCGCTGCTGGTAAGATTCTGTGTATAGGCTTTTCCCTAGTAGTGCCTTTTCACGATGTTGTCTACTAAACTTAGCAAAATTAAACTCATGAGATGTACCGTCTATGCCAACAGTGACAACCAGCTTCCTCTTACAATCAATCTTAGCACTAGCAGTATTCAAGAAGGGTCTACCAAAAATAATGGGACAAAAATCATCTTGTGGGGAACCAAGAACAAGAAAATCAGCAGGGTATTTAATCTTCCCACACAATACTTCAACATCTCTAACAATCCCAATAGGTTTAATGGTGTCCCTATTGGCAAGCTTAATAGTAACATCAATGTCTTCTAATTCAACATGTGCAATATCGTGCATAATTTCTTTATAAAGATCATAAAGTATCGCATTAGCACTAGCACCCATATCACATAAACCATGATAACAATGATCTCTTATTTTAACAAAAATAACAGGCGTGCCTACAACAGGTCTACGTGTCTTAGTATTGGGTCTAGCAATATTAGCAGTTTCACCCAAGAAGGAGATAACATGCCCATCTAAATCCTCATCCAAAAGATCTTTAATCATGGCAATACCAGGTTCAACACTAATTTGCTCAGGAGGTGTATAAGTCCTAGTATTACTCTTATGAACAACAGTCGAAGCTTTAACATGATCTTTTATCCTAACAGGAAAAGGAGGTTTTTCAACATAAGCAGTAGGGATAATAGGATCACTATATGTAATAGTCTTCTCTTCGACTGTAATAGGTGCAACTACTTTCACTTCAACAGGAGGATTAAATTTAAACCACTTCTCTTTAGGGAGATCAACGTGAGTAGCAAAAGTTTCACAAAAAGTAGCTACTATCTCAGAGTCAAGTCCATACTTAGAGCTAAATCCACAGAAAGCATCGGTATCCATAAAATTTTTAACACAATCAAACTTAGGTGTCATACCTGACTCCTTACCATCGTCGGAACCCCAATCTTCAGAGTTGCGTTTAATTCTTTCCAATAATTCCCATTTGAAATCAATAGTCTTGACATATAGGAAGCAAAGACAGAAGTATCGAGCAAGTTGCGATTATCAAGAGAAAGCCGAGCATAAAAATTATGAATAATCATTTCCCGAGAGAGCTCATGATTGGGGCATGAATACAACATTGACTTAAGCCTCCCCCAAGCTTGAGCGATGCTTTCTCCTTCGCGAGGCCAGAAATTATATATGTAATTACGATCACGATGAACAAGATGCATAGGATAGAACTTCTGGTGAAATTCCAACTTTAATCGCTTATAATGGCAAGATCTCGTATCATCACATAGCCTATACCATGTCATTGCATCTCCCTTCAAAGATAAAGGGAAGACCTTCCTTTTGACAACATCATCGGGAATACCTACAAGCTTAAATAATCCACAAACTTCATCCACAAAGAAAAGGTGTAAGTCGGGATGCAATGTTCCATCTCCTGCAAAAGGATTAGCTACCAGTTTTTCTATCATACCCGAAGGAATCTCAAAGTGAATATTTTCATAAGGTTCAGTAGGTTGAGGAGCATCTCTTTGCTCTTCTGGTTGGGGTGAAGATACCCCAAACAAGCCCCTCAAAGGATTAGTTTCTATAGTGACAAGTAACAGAAAATTTCAGCACACTATATAAATGTTTCCTTACCAAGTTCCACTCACCAAGAGCGCTATGCTCTCCGGCAACGGTGCCAGAAAAGAGTCTTGATGACCCACAAGTATAGGGGATCTATCGTAGTCCTTTAAATAAGTAAGAGTGTCGAACCCAACGAGGAGCAGAAGGAAATGATAAGCGGTTTTCAGTAAGGTTTTCTCTGCAAGCACTGAAATAGTAGGTGATAGATAGTTTTGTGATAAGATAAATAGTAACGAGCAAAAAGTAAATAAAGTAAATAAAGTGCAGAAAGGTGGCTCAATCCTTTATGTAGCAAAGGATAAGCCTGGACAAATTCTAATAATGGAGAAGGAGCTCCCCAGGACACATTGAGAATTATCGTCAAGCTAGTTTTCATCACGTTCATAAGATTCGCGTTTGGTACTTTGATAATTTGATATGTGGGTGGACCGGCACTTGGGTACTGCCCTAACATGGACAAGCATCCCACTTACGATTAACCCCTATTGCAAGCATCCGCAACTACAAAAAGGAGTATTAAGGTAAACCTAACCACAACATTAAACATATGGGTCCATATCAACCCTTAACGAAGCAACGCATAAACTAGGGTTTAAGCTCACTCTAGCAACCCATCATCTACTTAACTTCCCTATGTCTTCCTCTAGGCCCAAATAATGGTGAAGTGTCATGTAGTCGACGTTCACATAACACCATTAGAGGAGAGACAACATACATCTCATCAAAATATCGAACGAATACCAAATTCACATGACTACTAATAGCAAGACTTCACCCATGTCCTCGGGAACAAACATAACTACTCACAAAGCATATTCATGTTCATAATCAGAGGGGTAATAATATGCATGAAGGATCTGAACATATGATCTTCCACTAAGTAAACCAAATAGCATCAACTACAAGGAGTGATCAACACTACTAGCAACCCACAGGTACCAATTTGTGGTTTTGATACAAGATTGGATACAAGAGATGAACTAGGGTTTTGAGATGAGATGGTACTGGTGAAGATGTTGATGGAGATTGACCCCCTCCCGATGAGAGGATCGTTGGTGATGACGTTTGTGATGATTTCCCCCTCCCGGAGGGAAGTGTCCCTGGCAGAACAGCTCCGCGAGAGCCCTAGATTGATTCCGCCAAGGTTCCGCCTTGTGGCGGAGGAGTTTCGTCCCGTAAGCTTGCCCAGGATTTTTTCCAGGGGAAAACCCTTCATATAGCAGAAGATGGACGCCGGAAGCCCACCAGGGGGCCCTGGCCTATTTCTTTTGTCCAGAAATTCTTATTAAATCTAAAAAGTTGTTTCGTGGAGTCTCAGGTCTTTTGGAGTTGTGCAGAATAGGTTTCCAACATTTGCTCCTTTTCCAGCCATAATTCCAGCTGCCGGCATCCCCCCTCTTCATGGTAAACCTTGTAAAATAAGAGAGAATAGCCATAAGTATTGAGATATAATGTGTAATAACAGCCCATAATGCAATAAATATTGATATAAAAAGCATGATGCAAAATGGACGTATCACCCATGGCCTCTGCATCTGGGCGATGCATACGGCCACTTTATTAATTATTCTCACAAGACCTTACAAACTCATACAACAAACAAGACTAAAGCCACCGTCTAAGCAGCGATGTCGCTACACCTATCCAATTGATGAAGGCGCGAGATAGTGCGGGCCTAATACCAAACAAACATCGCAGCCAAACCTAAACATCTAAGACACGAGGTTCCAACCGGGGCGTCTGCGGGTATGGGGCACCTACCGATCCGGCGCCTCCTCAACAGGCCTTTGTCGGGTATGAGGCCGCCGCAGCCACCTGCTACCAATCCATCTTCAGAGTTGTACTGTTGCATGTACCGTGTCAGGTCTCTCTGCCATCGACGCCACCACGACTCCCGACAGCGTCGTCCTCCTGCGCGAGTCCATCCTCTCACAACGGACTCCGCATCTGCACTTCGCCACGCTGTCAAGATCCGTCGTCATCAGTGTGTAGGATGAAGCACCGCCCCACCAAAGAATCCGTCCTCTGGTCCCTCGATCACGTGTGTACCTCCAAGAATGACGCCCCAAGGGAGGAACGACACCAGAGCGCCATTGTCATCCGATCTAGGGTTTCCCGAGATAGCGAGAGTGGCCTTGAACTTCTCCCGGCGATGCCTTCAAGAAGGAACGAGCGAGATAGCGCTGCCACCGCCGCCTTAGCAGATGCGAAGGCAAGTTTTCACCAGATCGTTGAAGGATCCAACTCGTGCGACGCCGTCACCACGGGCGAACCACGAGCACCGGCAGATCGGCGAGCCGCCGGCACCACGGCATCGATCGCCCGGCCACGCCGGCCGCCGCCATCCCAGCGTCGTCCGGGTCGAGAGCGGAGCCGCCGACCGCGCACGAGGACCACCGCCGCTTTGCACACGTCGGAGCCCGCCGAGAACCAGCGCCCGCCACCGCTTGCCGAGGGTCGCCGCCGCGCGCCCCGAGCGGACTCCCACGCACACCAGGGGAAACTGCCGTCGCCCCCAAGCCCGCGCGCCCCGCCTCCAGCGTGCCGCCAACCACCGCCGCGATCCCGCCCGCGCCAGATCCAGCATGCCGTGGGAGAAGAGATCACGCCGCCGCCGACGCCGACCAGGCTTTGCCCGGTGGCGCGCCCCTTCGGCGACGAGGAGGAGAGGTCGGGGGAGGGACGAGGACGCGGCGGCGCTAGAGTTCCCCCCGGTCGCCGCGCAGGGGCGACACGGGAGGAGTCGGGAGTCCCCTCTGTTCTCTTGTTCTGTAACATTTAACTGAGCCATTCACATGTGCCACTGCAGGTAGCATGAGCTCACAAATGCCTCAGACATGGACTCTGATCGTGCGTGGCTCCAACTCCGGTGCCGCTTCTTTTCCAACCAATACACTACGTTTGCCTTGCCGTTTGATCCGTCTTCGTTCTGCAATGAGATGATGCTCTCACTCTGTCCACCCATTTCTGAAGGCTGTTCTTGTTGCCGTCAATTCAAGAACAATCAAGTTTGTAGGGCGCCCCTTGCATTTTGCCCTGATGAACCATTAGCTACCATGTACTGATGATGTCAGGTTTGTCTGCTCTCCAGCATTGTTCATTACACACCCTTATTTGTAAAAGCTTTATTTCAGACACGATATTTATTCCAGACTCGTGAACTACTGAACAATAATAGTCAGAGTTCAGTTTGTTCTATGGTGTGAAGTTTATCTTCCATTTGTCATGTTGGACTTGGTTTGATTAAATAAATCGTGAACTGGAACTTGAGTTTGCTGCTGAAACACACCGTGTGCCCTTGCTGTCTTTTTACTATGTACGATTATTGGCCCTTAACTGATGCAATGATTTCTGGAGTTAAGAATGATTTGGTGTACTCCCTTGATCGATCCCACTCTCTTCTACTTGCACCTATACAGGGGAGCGAACCAGGTGATGTTTTTTTGTGTGCCATGAGCTAAATCATGTGGTGTACACAGCCAAAGCACCAGTTTATTAGCAACTCAGCTTGATAACTAGCTTCACACATACTATTAGTTTATTTCTGCAGTATTAATTCCACGGCAATAAATATCTAGCCTTCTTCGGCCGAGCTGCAGAGGATGATGTTGCCATGCCAACCGTGTAATTTACAGTGGCCGTTTGCCCGTTCCGACAGAAAAAGCCTCAAGCTCGGCTCAACACCGCAATCTGTCTGGTGCTTTTCTACGCCGTCATGCCCTGCATTACTAATTCCTAGCGCTGTCGAAATGCTGCGAGTTAGTTGCTTTTGTCTACTCCTGAAACTAAAATTTATAGTCTGGAATTCAGATTTATCACACCACGAGGAATTTCTGTTGTTTGGCACATGAAGCTCGGTCAGGTGCATGCTCTGTCTGTGCGATTGAGAATGCCTTCCCGGAATGTGATCGAGGAGGGTCCAGAGGCGTATATGTCTTGGTTCTGATTTTGTCTGACTATATGTGGTTGATCTCTTGTTATCGCAATCAAGCAGTTTGTGCTGCATTAATTCTACTTCACAGTCTGCTCTGTCCGAGGTACAGCCAAGATCAGGCGACTGAACGATTTCATCCCCTTTGAGTCTCCGTCTCGATGGCTCGCCGTTTCGTCAGAAAATACAACTGACTGAAGCTGAAAGGCAGAAGCACCTAGCCCAGTGTTACAAAATTCAGTCAAACCGTTTGGAGCTGGATGCATGCAAGCCTATGTTTTGCTTCCCTACAACGATCAAAATATGAACACTCTTCTATCTTTACACAGGGGAGCCTAAAATACAACACAGCCAAGGCATGTTCATCAGTAACAGCATCAGCAAATAACATGACAGCATCTTGTTATGTTTTTCCGCAAGCTACTGTAGCTGGGCCTGGGTGACACATGGGACCACAGGGCAGCGGCTCTGTGCCGGCACATGGTAAGTCAGGTCCTCTGCTCCTGGCCATTATTTCTACGGCGTCTGGAGAGGTGGTGTGTCAGTCAGAGAGAGAGGCCGAGCCGTGCAGTGGATCTCGTGGCGGGGGCTTCGCCGGCCGCCAGCCCCCGGTCAGGATCCTTCCGGGGCCCGTACATCATGCCGACCACCGGCGACCTCCTCGCTAGTGAGTATGTGCAGCGGCCAGGGAAGGCGCCGGATCTCGCAGGACAGGGGTATCAAAAACAGAGGTATAAATCCGTTCTCCTGTTGTAGATCCACTAAATTAGTTTCTTGGACCACAATCATGGGGGTTAGGGTGCGCATCTAGCTGCAAATTTTTGGTCGTCGGCCACAGATTTTCTTCTGTTCTAGATCCTTCATCTTTCACTACCTAGTTTCTTAAGTAAATCATATATTATTTGAGAAAATCTTAAGTAAATCAGGTGTGCCTGCTAGCTACTTCTGTGCTGGCTGGCTTGATGTGTGTCCATCTCAGTTCTTAAGTGTTGGTTGTTGGTTATCCACGATAGATTTACAATGCTATTTTGTTGTACAACTGTATAAGCTACTCCTATCCTATGTCTGCTCTAGTGTGTCCATTTGTTGTCAGATAACTAGCACACGCTTCAGCACTGACTTCCTTTTATGAAGAAACATATATCAGATACATCTTCATTTGCTCGACAACTATAAGCGGTGAAAATTAAAATCACAACTGTTTGTGGACTTAAAAAAGTGCTGGTGCGGAAGAAATGAAGAGCATTTTTTTTCCAGTGTTTGCTAGCTGTTTTTTTCCCCTATTTCTTTTTCTTTTTTTGCTTCATAATTAGCTCATTATTCATTGTTGTCTATGCTTTATGAAGAAATAGTATGCACATGTTGACTTGCTTGCCGACTAACCGTTACAAAAACTTCTCATGCATAGGTACTTGGGCATGGGATGAGAATCACAGTTGTGGATTTACAAAGATGATAGTGCAGACGAAGAATATCTTGTTATTTGGCTGTAAACATCCATAATTTTATCTCTCCTCAACAAATATATTAGATCAAGCATCATATCATGTACACGATAAGCTTTTGCTCTTCTCGTCATCGACGCCAACCGATTGGATCATGCTTCTGTTTATGAGCTGATTGAAGTAACTCTCTCCCAGCTCAGATGGGCCAATTTCTCGTTTACATGATACGCAAATCCTTCAGTTATCCATCTCCATATCAGCTGGTCTCTCTTAATTTTGTAATCTTTTGAAAACATGCTTGCATATAATAAATGATGCAAAGGTATCTCATACAACAACACAATCGTTTGTCTTCGGCAAGTTAGGGTAGACTAGAGATAGAACACAATGTGTCACTTACAAAATAACAACATGGAAAGTAGCAAAGAAATAGTAAAAGAAGCTCTTGACTTGTAGATTATGTCAAAGTGATGATCTAGAGTCAAGCTTCTTTTACTATATTAGTTTTGGTCTACCTTGTCATCTACAGGATGAGTTATTGTATCTTAGTATGTTTTTGGAAGATTAGAGGGTTAAGCAAGGTCACTTAATATGCAAATGGATAGTTGAATGATTTGTTTATCATGAAAAATACAAGATTAGCCCATTTGAGAACGGTGATAGTGTTACCCAATGAGATTATAAAGAGAAGCATGATTGACCGATATACATCAATGTTGTTGAAGGCATGGAAATATCTTGTCGTATACATGATATGATGATTGATCTCATATGTTTTTGCCAAGTGAAGAAAACCACTTGCATGGCACGCAAGATTTGAAGATTATCCATCCAAAAGAGCGCGGCAGACATGGCCGCCATCAACAACAACAAGGTCCAAGTGAGCTCTCTTGTAATATCCATGTGCTATTGTCGTTCTAGTGTTAGATTTAGAATATTGTCTGAATGCTTTCGCTCTTGCCAACTTAGACAGTGAGACTCAAGAAGACAAGAACACTGCATTTTCCATGGTATTTTGATTTTTCTTCTGCAGCAACATTGAGCTCTCATTGTAATTGTACCTACTTATGCCTGGATACTGTTATCACTTTGGTCAGATTCAAGAACAACTAAGCCTCCGCGCCGCCTCCTGCATTTTGCTAATGATGAAACTCCTCCGTTTCTTTCTTTTCGTACAAGGAAGAGTTATGTAAATATGATGTACGCCTCGCTGGTTAATTTGTCTGCTTTGATTATCCATTCTGTTCCTTTGTTCCTAGCAGCTTTCAGAGTCGTTTTACTCCAGAAAAGTGGAACGGAATTAAGGTCCTCCAGTTTTATACAATATTTTGAAATTTCACCTTTTATTCATATTGGTTGCTATTAGTTTTCTCAATGTACTGCTGGCTTGTATATATCTACTTTAGTTGTTCAACGCGGTGCTTTCATCATATAGCAGACATGGACCCATTTTTTTATTTGAGACTCGTCAGCATTCAGTTCGCGATATCTTCTGAATTTTGTCCACTTTGTGTTTGTATCACTTGCTCCTTGTTTTCCCTATCTCCTTGCATTTGTGTCTGTTGAAACGTGATATCTTTGTAATTATTTCCGACTGATTCTCCTATTATCTCTAGCCTTGTATAAATTGATCTCTAAAGATATTATAGGGTTAGTTGGCTTGTCATGCAAGACACCACCTGTATATCTTGTAACCGACTCCGATGGAATACAATTGAGTTGCATCCTATAGTCTTCTACATGGTATCAATTTTCTCCCGATCTCTCTCGCTTCCGCTCTAGGCCGCCGCCGCGTCTCATGCCGCCATCGCCCCTCTCTACCTGCCGCCGCCGCCGCCGCCGCCGCCGCCGCCGCACAAACAAAAACCCTAACCCTCCTACGCCGCCGCCGCCGCCGCCGCTGCCACTCCTCCTATAGCAGCAGCCGCCGCCGCCGCCACAACCAACCCTAAACCCTATCACGCCGCCGCCGCTACTCCCTCCTCTGTAGCTGCCGCCGCCGTCTCTCCCTACCACTATCCAGTCGACGCCACCACCATGTCTCGCTCCAAACCCGACATCTCCAACGCCGGCTCCTTCGCCGGTGCTGCCTTCACCTCCGATCGCCTCAACGAGCTCCACATCAAAGACCACGTTCCCGTCGTCCTCGACCTCGACTCTCCTTCCTACAACGCATGGCGCACCTACTTCGCGCTCCTCTTCCGCTCCTTCCGCCTCATCGAGCATGTTGATGGCAGCGTCGACATCCGCGACATGAAGGGCGCACGACGAGTGGCTTCTTTGTGGGCGCTGCATCGTCAAGTGGCTTTTCTCACCATCTCTCGGTCTCTTCAACATGGTGAACTCCGTGATCCGTCGCGACGCTATGTGGACACGGTTGTGCGATCTCTTCCTCGACAATCAACTCCAGCGCCGTGTCTTCCTCCAAGGTGACTTTTTCACCATGCAGCAAAGCGATCTCTCGATCGGCGAAATCTTTCAGACGCGGATGAAGGTTCTTGCGGACGAGCTCCGCGACGTCGGCATGAACATCGGCGACTCCGTCCTCCTCACCAACCTCCTTCGCGGCCTCCACCCGACCTCGGCCAATCCGCGCCAACCTCTCCCTCATCACGCCGGCGTCGCCAAAGGCGGTCACGTATCTTCGCATGGAGGAGAAGCGTCTTCATCACGCGGCGCGGCAAGCTCCTCTCGCCGCCCTCCACGCCGGCACCGTCAAGGCCCGCCGCCCTCCGCAGCCTCCCGCGCCGGCTCCACACCGCCGCCGCCCTGACCACGTGGCCGCCGGAAGAGGCGGGAGGTCGCGACGGCCGTGGCCGCAGCGGCGGCTCTCGGCCCGCCAGCGGCTCCACACGCCCTCGCCAGCCGCGGCACCCCGCCACAGCTCACGGGTACAACCCCGGACGGGGTGGTGCCGCCTACCGATGCCACTTCGCGGGCGCTGCTCGGGCTTGCCAGCCCTCGCCCGGTCTTCATCAGCCCTCTTGGCGCGCCAGTGGCTCCGGACCCGGCGGCTCTTCGGCGTACAACGGGACCATGGCTCACGGCGCTGCCATGTCACCTCCCTACGGCGCTGCACCGACCGGCTACACCTACGACCCGGCGCTTCTAGCCGCCCTCCATGCCGCCCCTTCCCCAAGCAACTACTCCGGCGGCGGGGACTGGTATATGGACACAGGCGTCGCTGCTCATATGGCATCGAACCCCTGTATCCTCTCTCGTGTCTCTCCGTACCCTCCCTCTCTCATCATCTTCCTTACCTCTCAATAACGTACTTGTGTCTCCATCCTTAATCAAAAATTTATGTTATGTCCGTACTCTTACTCGTGAACATCATGTTACCACCGTTGAGTTTGACAAACATGGTTTTTCTGTCGAGGATGCCCACTCCCGGAAGGTTCTGCACCGATGTGATTCCCCCGGCGATCTTTACCCGTGTGGCCAAACGACAAGCAGTGGTCCCGTCGCCCTCCACGCCGACGTCTTTCTCTGGCATGCTCGCCTTGGCCATCCCGGCGCCGACGCTCTCCATAAAGTTTTGCAGACTTTTCCTTTTTCATGTAATAAATCGGCAGCACACACTTGTCATGCCTGTCGCATAGGAAAACACGTTCTTTTGCCGTTTTCAACTTCATCATCAATTGCTACTTTTCCTTTTGATGTTATTCATTGTGATGTTTGGACATCTCCCGTGCCTAGCAATTCGGGTTTATCATATTACCTTGTGATTTTGGATGATTTTTCTCACTTCACTTGGACCTTTCTGTTGCGCCGCAAATCCGACGTCGCTTCCTCCCTTCATGCCTTTTACGCCTATGTTGCCACCCACTTTCACCGCACCATTGCCCATCTTCAAACCGACAACGGAAAGGAATTTGATAACCTCACTATTCGCACCCTTTTATCCACTCATGGCACGATTTTTCGCCTCACATGTCCATACACATTTCAGAAAAACGGTCGTGCCGAACGTGTTCTCCGCACTCTTAATGAGAGTGTTCGCGCATTGCTCTTCCACGCACACATGCCTGCTCGGTTTTGGCCCGATGCTCTCGCCACAGCTACCCTTCTTCTTAACATCCGGCCTTGCAAACCCCGATGGAACTACACCCCTCATCACCTCTTATTCGGGTCACCTCCGTCATATGATGATCTTCATGTTTTCGGTTGCCTTTGTTATCCTAATATCACTGCCACGACACCACATAAGCTCGCGCCTCGCTCCATCGCTTGTGTCTTTCTTGGCTACCAACCAAACACAAAAGGCTTCCGTTGCTACGACCCGGAGTCCCATCGTGTGATCGTGTCTAGGCACGTGTATTTTGATGAGGTTGTTTTCCGTTTCAGCAGGCAGCGTCGCGTCCCTCGCCATCTCTGGACGCCTCTCCTCGACGGACTCGTGGAGCCCTTGCGCCCCACCACCTCGCCCGGTCGGGCGCAAGCACGACCTCGGCGCCCGCTGTCTCGGCGCCTCGGCGTTTCCTCCGCTGACTCGGGAGGAGTCGGCCTCCCAGCCACGCCGGCCCCGCCTCTTGGCTCGAGGAGGCCGTCTTCCCGAGCCTCGCTGGTCGCCGCCTCTCGGCTCTGGTGGAGTCGGCGCGACCCACTGGGCTCTCGGGCGCCTCGTTGGCTCGGGAGGAGCGGGCACCGGGCTCGATCGCCCTCATCACCGTCTACGACCGAGTCAGAGTCTCCTGGCTCCTTGTCGGCTCTGGAGGAGCCGACCCTCTCGGCCCCGTCGGCCGGGCCTTCTCATACCTCGCCGATGCCCTCGACACCAACACCCGTGGCCTCGCCGGCATCTTCCTCGTCATCCGAGCCGGCTGTTGTGGCTCCTCGGCGCCGCGGTCCACGTCCGCCTCCCCCGCCGCCTCACCATCATATGGTGACGCGTGCCAAGGCCGGTGTGCACCAGCCGAACCCGCGCTACCACAACCTCAGCATAACGACCCTCTCTCCGGTTCCGCGATCGGTGCGTTCTGCGTTGAGTGATCCGCATTGCACCGCCGCTATGCGTGCTGAGTACGATGCTCTTGTCGCCAACCGGACTTGGACCCTTGTTCCTCGTCCCCCGGGAGCGAACATCATCTCGGGCAAGTGGGTTTTTCGTCACAAACTCCACCCGGACGGTTCTCTGGATAGGTACAAGGCTCGCTGGGTTGTCCGTGGATTTGCACAACGTGCTGGTGTTGACTTCTCTGAGACTTTCTCTCCGGTCGTCAAACCCGCCACGATTCGTGTGGTTCTTCAGCTGGCTGCATCTCGTCACTAACCCGTACATCAGCTCGACATCAACAACGCTTTTTTGTACGGCCATCTTCAGGAGCGAGTCCTCTGTCAGCAGCCGACTGGGTTCGTTGACCCTCAGCGACCGGATGATGTCTGCCTGTTATCACGGTCATTATATGGCCTCAAACAGGCCCCGCGCGCCTGGTACCAGCGCATCGCCGGGTTCCTTGGTCTTCTCGGTTTTCGCAACACCACCTCTGACACGTCGCTGTTCGTGCTGCATCGGGCTGATCATGTGGCTATGCTTCTGCTCTATGTTGATGATATTGTCATCACTGCCTCCCGCGGATCTTCTTGGCGACATCATTGGTCGTCTCGGTTCGAGTTTGGCTGAAGGATCTTGGCGCGTTGCACTTCTTTCGGCATTAATGTGCGGCGTGATGCCATTGGGTTCTTTCGCATCGAGGGACGATGCGCTCTTGATCTTCGGACCGTGTCGGCATGATGACGCAAGCCAACCGCAACACTGCCGAGGCCAAGCCGAAGCTCTCCACCACCGCCGGCCAGCCTGCCACCGACGCTACTCTTTACCGCAGCATTGCGGGCGCCCTTCAGTACCTCAAGCTCACCAGACCAGACATTCAGTTCGCGGTGCAGCAAGTCTGCTTGCATATGCACTCGCCCCGTGATGTCCACTGGTCTTTGGTCAAGCGCATTCTTTGGTACATTCGTGGCACCCCGACCTACGGTCTTCGTCTTCGTGCTTCCGCCTCGACTGAGCTTCTTGCTTATACTGACACGGATTGGGCTGGCTGTCCAGACACTCGACGTTCCACGTCTGGCTATTGTGTCTTCTTCGGTGACTCTCTGGTCTCCTGGTCCTCTAAACGGCAGCCTACTGTCTCCCGTTCGAGTGCTGAGGCCGAGTACCGAGCTGTCGCCAACGTCGTTTGCGGAGACTTGTTGGCTTCATCATCTTCTCGGTGAGCTTCGAATTTCTCTTCCCAAGGCTACTGTGGTCTTCTGTGACAACGTGTCGGCCACCTATCTCGCGGCTAATCCGGTGCAGCACAAGCGCACCAAACACATTGTGCTCGATGTTCACTTTGTGCGCGAGAAGGTTCAGTTGGGTCAGCTTCGTGTTCTTCATGTACCGACCACCCAACAGTTTGCCGACATCATGACCAAGGGATTGCCTACCGCTGCATTCCAGGAGTTCCGTTCCAGTCTTTGCATCGCCGATGCCGATGCTTCGACTGCGGGGGGGTGTTGAAACGTGATATCTTTGTAATTATTTCCGACTGATTCTCCTATTATCTCTAGCCTTGTATAAATTGATCTCTAGAGATATTGTAGGGTTAGTTGGCTTGTCACGCAAGACACTACCTGTATATATTGTAACCGACTCCGATGGAATACAATTGAGTTGCATCTATAGTCTTCTACAGTGTCTTCAATTTCCATAAGCCAAACAGGGAAGTCAGCAGTGTCATGATGGTATCTTGTTATGTTGTCCTTGGTTTATCTCGAGTGTCTATGTGGTTAGTCTTATTGCAATCAAGCTATGTACTCTACGTACTTTCATAGTAAATAGTCTGCTATGTTCGACATGCAGCAGCCAAGATCAGGCGAGAGGACGATGCTCATCCTTATTCAGTAACTGAACCTGAAAGCGAGAAGCCCCCATGCTAAATGCTAAACCGATTCGTGCAGTTGCGTCTGTTATAAATCGAGACACTCACTGACACACGCGGTCAGATGTGAATGTGATTTCCCTGACGAAATGTTCACTGTCACCAGGCAGCGGGGAGGCAATCCAACCGTACGGGGCGCGTACGCACCATGACGGGTCTCTGGTCCCTTGCGCGGTGCGCTGATCGGCTGATGGCAGCGCTGCATTCTTGCAACGCCTGCCGATCCTGGCTCTGATTGCGGCATATTGAGGAAGCATACCACGTGTGCCAGTTTCTAGTGATACCGCAAAGTGTAGAGGTGTATTTCCATGTTGGTCTCGCTTTTTAGTAAGCTCCTTGTTCCAGTTCAGTAGTAATTCTGTCATGTCTGCAATTTGGTCCTCTCTGTCAAATAGCGCTATATGCAAAAATGCATGTGTAAAGGTACATTTGGAAATATTTTATCATTTGGAAGGCCAAGATATATATAACATGAAAACTAATTGGAGATCATTTGCTTTAGTGAGAGGAAGTCATCACAAGTTTGCAGTGAAAATATATATGTGCTAGATATTTTCTCAGTAACAAAGATGAAAAGAGTGGTCTAGCATATCTGATATGCTAAGTAAATATAATTATCTTACATTCAAAATGTTATGTTGTATTGTACTCCTATATAGCAAATTAAATACAATCATTTTTATGATCACAGCAGAGTGGCATAGAAGTCAGGTACCTCTGCTTCGAAGAACTGCAGCATGAAGAGCATTCTGTCCATCTGGCCCGGAGTATGACAACTTCTTGTCTCTCTCGTAGAGCTCCCGTGCAATTTTTTCATGTCACAGAGAGACGGCGAGGAACAATGGCGAGGTTCCATTCTCCGGAACACGAGCGAGGAACGGGTCCGCCGTCATCAGCTCAGCCACCGTGAGCATGTCACCAGCGCGGATGGCCTCATGCAGGGCTGTCTCCCCGAGCTCGTACTGCATCCTCACCAGCGTCTACACCCTCCCATCTTCACCGGCGACTTCTTCCCCTCTAGCCAGCTCAACGAGGAGAGCGACTGACGGTGTCCTGGACTAGGGGGTACTCACCACGTCGTCTCCCGATCAGTTGGATTGGGCCGAGAATCCCCATGGCCGTATACTCATGGGCTAGTCCGGACAGTTGCCGTATACAAGGAATATTCCACAAGACTTAGCGATCAAGACAAGGACTCCTCCCCCACCGGCGTATTCGGCTAGGACTCTTGTTATCCTAGGCCTCTGGTGCATTATATAAACTGAGGCCAGGCTAGTCGATAGATATACAACACCCATTACAATCATACCATAGGCTAGCTTCTAGGGTTTAGCCTCCTTGATCTCGTGGTAGATCTACTCTTGTAAACATCCACAATATCAATATCAATCGAGCAGGACGTAGGGTTTTACCTCAATCAAGAGGGCCCGAACCTGGGTAAAACATCGTGTCCCTTGTCTCCTGTTACCATCCGCCTAGACGCACAGTTCGGGACCCCCTACCCGAGATCCGCCGGTTTTGACACCGACATTGGTGCTTTCATTGAGAGTTCCGCTGTGTGATCGACAAAAGGATCGATGGCTCGCCTACAGATCAACTGCGACTTCGGCACCTTCGTCACCAGCTCGACTGGTCACCTTGGTTCAACCAAGAATTGCGCCCCGTGTTCGGATCACCATGTTCGGACGAGGGCCTTCATCAAACATCAACTCAGATCTCTATCAAGATCACGGAGGAATCATCCGTGGAGCTCGGGGGCTCAACGTCAACATTGCCCTCAAGCGACCGTGCTGTTTTTCTGGACAGCGAACTCGTATCTGCTGCCACCACATCCTCGAGCATCTCTTTGACGATCGCTTTGGTGGAATTGTGCCGAATTGAGTCTGCAACAACCCTGCAAAAATTTCGTCGAGTTCCGATGGAGGAATCTCCGGCAATCTCCGATATACCGGAGCCCTGTTGAATCTGGACGAGAATCCGGACGAGTTTAGGGCGTGGTATGCAGCGTCTAGCTCGGATGTCCTTTGGAGGATCCAACCGTTGATTTGCTGCCGAATTCCCTTATCTACCACCTGCCAAAAATTCAGCTCGATCCGACCGTCCAAACTCCGGGAAACTTACGATTAGTGCATCACTTTTTGGATCTGTTTTCTGCGCGAAAACGAATCCGACCCGAGTTCGTCTTTTTTATAAACGGGATTTCGGACATCATTGTTGAAGGAAGTTTTGTATGTGGTATTGTGTTTTGTTCCCTAACACATCCCACTAACTTTAAGATCTTTTGAACACGATCTTCAACATCATGCTGGTGTCAAACTAGTCCGGCAATATTGGTCCACGGCTGCCGACCTGCGCTAGACACGTCGTCACTTTGTTGAGCCAAGCTCAACTTCTTCGGATCATCATCTTGGCAAGCCGAACAAGAGTCCGGCATCGCGAAGGATAAATCATCACCAACATCGCCGCCCCACGGATTACACGGAGCGGGCATACCAGCATCGCCGCACGGTCGCTTTATCAAGCCGGCATCGACCACGTCACGACCTGCATCGCAGGGCCGCACTATTGCTTCTTCAAGCTGGTGTCCATCACGCCGACCTACTTCGACACCTCGGCTGGACCGGGGGCTTCGCCATCTCTTCATCAACCTACTCCGGACACTTCGACGTCACTAGCCGACCAGGCATGGGTGCGCGGATCGAGTCCCAGTTTTGGGAATCACCTTCCTTCGGATTGCTACAACAAATAAACAAGGTGCTATTAATCCTAGTATTTTTTTTTCTTGTTTGGGTTAAATTTTTCTCAAGAAATTATTACTCTAGTTAGTCCAGCATATGTACACAGGTCTATCAAATGGTGGCCGCATTATCGACGGTCGCATGATGGTTCGGTCAGTTTCCGTACACAGTTCGGCGAACGCCGCATCCGGAACTCGGACCGACCTGTGAATCCAGGCTTTGCCACGCCTTTATTGCATTACGCCGACGACCTGCATCGACATCGACTTTGGCGCCAGGCCATATTTCTTTTACTACTCACTTTGCATAAATTATTTATTATGCAACATTTTTTTTTAATTCCTATTATTACTATTATCCCCAGTCTGCACTATTTTTTGTGCACAGAAAAATGATCTAGCCGGACTATATCCTTTGACGTCACCTCGGCTGGACGGGGGGCTTCGTCAACACTTCATTACCCCATGCCGGGGAAGTAGTTTATTTTTAGCAAGAAAATTAATAGAACTAGTTTCTTTTTTAGTCAAATTGGAGAGCACTATATGCAAGGCATATGCATATGATTAGTTGAATAATAATGATCTAATTTAGTCTTTGAATTATGAACGTATAGGAAATGTCATCATCGGACGACGAAAGTCTCCCGGGGGAGTGCGACTGGTGTCACGACGATCGAGGTGAGTGCGACAGGCCTCACACGGGCGATGGTCGGCGCTTCAGATTAAGCTCGAGGAGACTTCGAAGTTGAAACGATGCATAACGACGACAAGTGTTTTTTTTTCATAATTAAGCATGACTTCAACTATTTCAGCGTGTAATTTTCATCTTTTACAATTCGAGTATAGTTGATCCCATGCCATGCAAGGCGCTATGTCTTGGAGAGGATGGATTTTGAAGACCATGAAAATTTTGAAGCGAAGAAAATTCACCTAAGGACCCATCATGATGTGGATTTTGAAGTAAAGTTGTATAATGCTGAGGCGTAATCCATTTTGGTTGCAAAATTGGGAAGCATTTTGCAAATTGTATGGTTTTGATGAGGGTATGCTTGTCACCATGGATCTTGGTGATCCTGAAATCGAGCAAGACAATATGGACATTTGGGTCCTTGTTGATACTCCTCCAGTTCTACCGCTATGTGAGTTTCTCAAAAATAATTAGTTATTAATAGAACTTATATTGTTCATTTCAAAATAGTTGACAGCTTATTTTCATTGACAGCTTATTTTGAAGTATCAAAGAATGTGCAGAATATGGTAGATAGAACTTACTACACTGATGGCTCTGAGTTAACTTACAAGGAGAAAACTCATCTGGTTGGATTTTGTAATGATATTGAGAATTACAATATCTACAATCGAACTCCTCAACATTATGGTCAATACGTGCCACTAGTGCACGTGTTGAACTCTGATAACTACCATGGAGATACCCTGGTAAGTTTTTTTACTATTACGACATCCGTGCATCTTTTGCGTACTTCTAAAACTAGTACATCATTGCTAATTATGAAGTTATTACTATGTTTTTCAACAGCTTATCCCAGAGAATTGTGTGCCTCATTTGATGTATCGAATGGCGGCAGCGTCGTGTGTTTTGAACATATATCCAGGTCATCCTCTGAATCTCAACTGTCCATACGGTTCTAAAAGAAGTGGAGACATGACAATCAAAGGATGGAAAAAAATGTATGGACAGTTGTAAGGAGGTTCTTGGAAGCAAAAGGAAGCGAGGCGCAAGAATTGGAGACAGGATATACGTTCGGCTGGGCCTTGATATCATCACCTTTCTGTTTGAGTACAAATGGGACATGCTATTGCATCTGAACTGTGTCCTTCGATGTGCTTTGCCCTATAGAACTATTGCCCTGAACTGATGCAATGGCTTTTGGAGGTAGCAGGAATTAGCGATTGCTAGTGCCCCGGTCTATGGACTCTTCTATAGTTTTAGGTAGGAGGGTAAATCATACTGTATGATGTTGTTTCTGCTGAGGTGGAGCGGATCATACGGTGTGGCGTCGACTAAGACCCGTATAATTATTAGGGCATGGCCAACGCGTCGCCCCAAAGGTGATGCCCCGCCAGCCAACTAGGCTCGGATGCCACCATGGCAGTAAAGCTATAGCCTGGAGGTGACAGTTGATTCCTGCATAGGAGGCGGCTTCCTCGAGCGAACAGGCAGGAGAAGTGATGAAAAAGGGAGAGAAAGAGAGGAACGGGGAGGAAAGGAACTGGTTCGACCATGGAGGGCCACGAGCTCGGAAACACGACCATGCTCGGCGGCGCAAGCTCGGGATTGTTGGCATGGCGGTTGCGGCCGACCTGAAGCAAGCGCGATTTGGGGAAATCGAGCTCTTTCATCTGGGACTCCCCTCCCGCACCGGTCAAATCTGAAATAGGGGCAGAATTTTCTTGCGTGGAGAAATACAAGGGCTTCACCAAATCTCACCTCGATTTGTTAGAGAGAAGCGGGATTGGAGATTTTCCTGTGAGTTTGGGGCAGATGGATAGCTGAATGGGGAATTTGAGGATTTGCCCCACCTTTGCTTGCACTTCTATGATTTGCCCTTGTTTTCATTGACATTGATCTTTTGCCACACCTTTGACACAAACTTGATGATTTGCCCCTGGCAAGATGGGCCCACTGTGAAATGTCCAAACTGCCCCTGCCTTGCACAGTCCACCCCGACCGAGCACATCTCTGGGCGGGGAGACCTGAGGCGGAGATGGAGCTCCGGCGGAGGTGGCCGTGGCTCTGCCACCGCCGACCTTGTTCCTCGCCCGGCACTTAAAATCTGGGCCTCTCCAAGCACGGCACAGGAGGCAAGCGCGGATGAGGCGACAACGAGGTAGCGCACGGTGACCGGCCTCGACCTACAGCCACCGGCCTGCTTATGGAGCACCTGCTTGGAGAAAGGAGCAGAGCCGGCCGGACAGCCGTGCCTCGAGGTGGACGGCCAGCGGATGTGTGCCTGGGCGTGCTTGTGTGTGTTGTGTGCGTGCGTGATTTAGCACTTGGGCATGCGCGATGTGTGCTAGGCGTGCGTGTACCTGAGCGTGCATGTGTGCGTGAGTGTTCTGCCTGCGTGTGTTGTGTGCATGCGTGCGTGCTCTAGCACCTAGCTGCCCGATTGTTGTTCCTGCTACTGCTGCATGCACAGAGACGCCGCTGTCCGAGCTCGCCATGGAAAGCCAGCGCCGTCCCCGGGCTCGGACCGTGCACGGCACCCTCCGCACGGTACATCCGGCACGACCCCTTTCTCCTTTCGTGGGGAGCTCGCTAGAGATGCTCGGCGAGGATGGCGTGGCGGCCACGCACCCGTGAAGATGCACGCGCGTCTATTGGCGTTCGTGGCGGACAGCAGCACGGTCCGCGCCGTCAAGGGTGACCGGTGTAGGAAGTATGGCGCCTTCCTCCACGAGCTCGACTGGTCTAGAGGTATGTCGCTTCGCCCGAGGATCTCACCCATGGACAAACGCCGGAGCTGCGCCTCGAGCACGTGTCGTTGTAGAGGAGGGAGGAGGACGTGCGGAGAGGAGGAGCAGCATCAGCTCGTAGCCCGCACCGTAGCATGTGGGGAGGGGCAGAAGTGGCTTGGCATCGGAGCATGGAAAGAGGAGCAGCAGCAGGCAAGCAACACAGCACGGCAGCAAGTGGGCTGCGGGACGAACAGATAAGGAAGAAGGGCATTTGGGTCATCCAATTTGTAGTGTAATCTCAAACCGGGTAGAAAGGGCAAATCATCAAAGTTTTAGCAAACTTGTGGCAAATGATCAATTACAACGAAAAGGACGCCAAATCCTAGAAGTGCAAGCAAAGGTGAGCCACAAGTGGGGAAGATTTGGGGAAAAATGCACACAGCGATAGATGAATCGAGAAGAGAATAGCTTGCACGGGGAGACGTGGGCCCCAATGAGTGGTGGCCCTGGGTTAGTGCGTTGGAGAGTAAAAATCAAGGGTTAATTGGATCTATGCCACTACAATTTTCGTGAGTTGGAAATATGCCATTACAAAAGCTCAAGTTGGAAATATGCCACTACAACTTTCCTATACCTCTATCCATGCCATTTTCTCAACTTAAACCAATAATGGTTCAAATAATACATGTATTCGGTTTGTACTGACGTATTTACCATACTACCCCTATTTCCAACTTTCATCAGCACGTTTGGGACTTCCCGGTGCCAAAAAGTTCAAATAATTCAAATTTTGGCAAAAAAATTGAACTTCTCAGAAAAATCTGAAAAATTTACAGAAAATCATGAACAATATAATGAGCCTACTGTTCAAATCTGAGCCATTTCTGTGCACATATGGGTCCTTAAACTGACATGCAAATAATCTGGCCAGAAACTTCAACAGCATTTCCGCTCAGTTTAACACAAATTAACAAGCACAATTCATATGAATTCATATACAGGTTCACAAGCATGATTTAGTAGAGTAAATAGGTTCACATAAACAGGTTCACAAGCACGACTTAATTTCGGCAGCCGCTAGCCATCAAGCCAATAAAGAAGGCTTCTTTTTGCACCATTTGTAGGCTGCCCTTGTGGAGGTGGAGATATAACCGGCGCAAATGGAACATTCTTCTTGACTTTCTTCCCTTTAGGTGTCTTCTTCTTGGCTTTCTCTTGTGATGCATTATTTTTTCGTCTACGTGGACAACGAGGTAGCACCGAGGTGATGCCACCGTTGTACATGCCCTTAGCAACTGTGTTTAAAGTTGGACATGACGACACGACAGTGTGTTGCTATGTTGCCCGGTCCCTCGTCTTTTGATTGCTCTCCTCTTGTTTGTGCAGCAAAGATCGGGTGAGAGGGTGATGTCATCACTTCCAGTCTCTGTTTCGATGTTTACTGTTTCGACAAAAAATGTAAGTGAAGCTGAAAGCTCAGTGTTACAGAACTCATTAACGATCAAAATATGAACCGGTTTATGGACTCTTCGATCTTTGCCTGTAGTTTATTAGTAACAGCGTCAGTAAATAATATAGTACTCCCTTCATTTTTATTTACTAGCACATATGCCCATGCGTTGCAACGGGAGAGATATTTTTTTTTTTGCGAGAAGCATCGGGAAAGATAACTGATGTGTCCATCAAAACGGTTTCCGCAGCTGTGGGGCAACGGAGCAAGGAGCTGCGGTGTTCTCGCGGGTCATGTTTGGCCTGCGAGATCTGGATAGTGGTGGGGTTGGTCGGACTGGCGGCCACCACCCAACTCGTGCCTTTTTTCTGTAGGTCCGCCTCTGTGTCGAGGTTTCGGTTGCCTCCTCACTTTGTGATTGCACGACGACCTTCGGGGCATAGTTGCTTCGACCATTCTCTCCTATGATTGCATAGCCGGATGGATTACTAATTGCAGTGAATCCCGTTTCAATGGCATAATCATCGCATAACCAGGTAGTCCTTGCTTTACCATGGTGTATTCTCTTTAATGATTTTAGCACTCACTTACCCATATTTTTTTAATCGGAGCAAAACCAGCATAATCTCTTTTCTTGGCGTGTGCCCATAATAACTTTTAATTATAGCAACAAACATATTCTCTTTTATCTCAAATAGCATGTGGAACATACAAGAGTTCGCATATGGGCTAGGCCACCGGCAGGCACCAAAATGACCTATGTTTGTAAGGTGCGAATAAAAATCCAAAAAAACCAGGAGTTGAAAGATCAAACTCATGATCTCAAAAATTCGACCACGTGTTGCTAGCCACTTGAATAAACAGTTACTACTAACCAATGGTCAACGTGAATTTTTAAGAATATATTACAACATCACATTCGAAACATTTTTTGAGTTTTCTGATCTTTTCTGAACTTTCAAAAATAAAGTAATACTTCTGAACATTATGAATTACAACATCACACTTCCGCATGTACCTTTTATTCACCATTATATGCATCGATATGACTTAAGTTTTGGCCAAGCTGGGTTGCCTGGCTCCTGTGCTTACCCCTACGTTCCCGATTGTTCGGCTAGGTGGTAAAGGAGCACCTCTGCGATTATTACTGCGGGTCAGCGGATGTGTACCTCAGACTGGGTGAAGCCGAAAGCTAAGCGTTCTTAAGGGAATACTCGGTCGGTGAACTAAAAGATGATTTTTAATTATTTACCCATCTGCCCCAGATGATTTTCTGCTTTCATAGCAGCTTTGACATGCACTTTAGGGCATGCATCCCAGCGAAAGGAACCCTTAACGGAACTATTCTCCTGAAGATGTTTCTTACTACCCATGTAATATAACATAACTAGTTGGGCACTTGTCTGATACAGCACTAATGACCCCTACGCCTTGTCTCCATGCATACCACGGTTCTTATATAACCACGAAGGTATTCGGACACACTCTGGACTATTGGGTCCAGAGGTTGAAGCGAAAAGGTCCGCTACGACAAACGATCTACAATCCGGCTAGAAGGCATTCTACATGTCACCTTACATTTTATAGTCAACTTTTACCCAAGTCGCTTGGGGGCTCTTATGTTTATTTGAGCCGTTTCATACTAAGTGGTTTTTTTCTTAGTCGTTGCAAAGTTAAAGCACGACAGAAGCACCTTTTTTTTTCTAAAGTCCAATTTTCGGATTGGCACCGAACACTTGATCTAGTTCGGACATTAATCTTTTGAATAAGTTTTTTGGCTTTTCGAGTCCATGGCACTTTTAAACTATTTGTGTGTTTTCAGCACAAGTCTTGCAGTGCAACGCCGGACACCTTTTCAGATTCGGCAAAAACATTCTCGGATATTGCTATATATGCATCAGTTTCAAATTGTGTCTTCGGTCAATAGTTGGGTTGCCCGGCTCCCGCGCTTGCCTCCTACGTTCCGCTTTGTTCGGCTAGGTGTGCAAAGGGAGAACCACTGCGATTGTGCTTCCAGCTCGCATGGTCAAGCACCTCAGTGGAGACAGCCGAAAACTGACTGTCACAATAGGTGTAAACTGGTCAGCGATCCGATGACTACATTAAATGATGGGCCATTCATTGGCTGAAGTGTTTCCGGCTTGACCTCGACTGTCGCCGAACACTATCGGGGGCTATTAACTGGCCTCCCAAACTAAATCCTCGATATTTTGCTCTTACATTGGAGCAGAGGTTTCATGATCATGCTTAGCATGACAACCCAAAGAAAGGAACCGATAGCGGGACTATTTTCTTTGGAAGACATTTCTTCTGTTAAACAATAATATAACATGTCTCTCCGCGTACCTTTGTTTATAAAACCGTATGGCCAGATTGCCTTGTTTGTTGTAAATCTTTGCCCTTTTAAAGGCTTTATAAAGTAGGACAAATACTCCTCGGCTATTGGCCGAGGAGGTGGAAGCCGATGGTCGGTCAACGAAGTTTTGTACAATGCGGATCCGAGCATTAATGACGTAAAGTACTTGGATACATAGAGTCATTCACTAGTAGAAAAAGGGTCAAACGTGAAGCACATTAGTGCCGGTTTGCATTAGAGCCGGCACTAATGTTTGTATTAGTGCCGGTTCGTGGCGGCGATCAATAGTACCGGTTCGTGGCGAACCTATACTAAAGAGGCTGTGTCAGCCTGCGGTCAGGCTATGGCCCCACCATCACCATTTAGTGCCGGTTCGAACCACGAACTGGTACTAATGACGTTGTGGCAGGCTGTTTTTAGTCCCACCTCGCTCCCCTAACAAGCCTTTTACCACCTTAAATATGTTACTTCTCAAACTATCACAAGCAGTTGGTCTTCATTGAACTCTATGTGTATGATCTGTGGCTGCAATAGGAGTCTTCGCCGGTTCTTAAATCGGTGGTAGATTCCTATTGACGATGTAGATTCTATACAAAAAGATCATTGATGATCAATGTATTTTTTATATGTACTAGATTCCTATTGACGATGTAGATTCTATACAAAAACATCATTGATGCTCAATGTATTTTTTATATGTACTTCTCTGTAGCAGTAGCGCGTTTTGGCTGAAAGGCGGTACTGAACAATGTATTTTTCTCCGTTCAGATGCACAATTTAAATATGTCAATTTAAATATGTTATTTTTAAAACTATCACAAGCATTTGGTCTTCATTGAACTCTATATAAAGAAGAAGCAGAAGAAGAAGAAGAAGAAGAGGAAGAAGAAGCAGAAGAAGAAGAAGAGGAAGAAGAAGCAGAAGAAGAAGAAGAGGAAGAAGAAGCAGCAGAAGAAGAAGAAGCAGAAGAAGAGGAAGAAGAAGAAGAAGAGGAAGAGGAAGAAGAAGAAGAAGAAGAAGAAGAAGAAGAAGAAGAAGAAGAAGAAGAAGAAGAAGAAGAAGAAGCGTTCAGTATGCACCATTCAAAGCGACGCCATCAACTTTCAACCATTTCTGCCTTCATTTTCTATTTTTCATGCATTCAATGATTTGTTTTGAGAACTAAATGACCTGAAAATTGAAAAGCACTACAAATGAACTCTGAAAAAGTTGAAACTTGGCATGGTATCATCATTTCACCCACATAGCATGTGCAAGAAAGTAGAGAGGCTTACGGCTAAAACTGGATGCACTTCGTTTACAAACTGAACAATCTCTTTCGAAGTAGTCAGGTTTCTAACGAAATTAAACTCATTTGTTACAAAGGCATTTTATTTTTTTAAACTTATTACAACACCAGAATTTCTTTTTTTAAAACTTTGGTTATAACTCCAGTCTTTGACCATCAAGTTTTGCAGAAAAGAAAAAATAGCAGAAAAGAAAAAATTATATAAAAAACTACTCAGAAATAAATAGAAGAAAATAAATATAGCAGAAAAGAAAAATACTCAGAAATAAATATAACAGAAAAGAAAAATTATATTTGCTATTTTTCAATCGTTCACAAAATGACCGTGAAATTGAAAATCACTACAAAATAAACTCTGAAAATGTTGAATTTTGGCAAACTAGATGAAAAACTACTCACAAATAAATATAACAGAAAAGAAAAAACTATACAAAAAACTACGAAGAAATAAATAGAAGAAACAGAAAAGAAAAAATATAAAAAAAAATTGGGGCGCTGCCCTGTGGGCCTGCTATGCCACAGGCGTGCAATTACAGGCCCTAAAGGCCCAGCAGACTCACAGGACAGCGCGCAGAAATTAGGCCCACAAGCCTACTATATAGAGGAGTTCAAAGAGGCAGCCGCGACTGGGCTTATAAACCAGTGCGGCTGCCCTTCGCCGGCGAGTGGGACTAAACTTTATGAACTGCGGGGTGGCAGCGCAAGGCCTTTAGTACGGTTGGTGGCTCCAACCGGCACTAAAGACCACCTTTAGTACCGGTTGGAGCCACCAACCGGTACTACAGCCCTCTTCTTCCGCCTCTTGGCCTGGCCAAAGTTGGCATTTAATACTGGGTTGGTGGCTCCAACCGTCTAAAAACCTCTCTATATATACAACACTTGCGAAAATTCAGTTAGATCTCTACTTCTTTCGTCTCAACCTCTCGCGCCGTCGCCGTCGTCGTCGCCGCCGCCGCCGCCGTCGTCGTCGTGAAGAGTCGTCGTAAATCGTCCCCCCGCCGCCCGTTGTTCGTCGTCGTCTCGCCGCCGCCCGAACGCCATGTGCGCCTTTCGTCGTTCCGCCATGTATATCGCTCTCTCGCTCTCCCGCCGCCGTCCGTCGTCGTGCCGTGACACGCACGCCACCGCCCGTCGCCCGTCCGTCGTCGCCGCCCCTTCAGAGGTAAATGCAGGCGCGACGTCTGGACACACACATATACACACACATATACGTACGTACATGCACACATACACACACACACACACACATTTTTTACTTATTTTCTGTTTTTAGAAAAGTTAATTAGATAATCGAATGTTAGATGAATTAGCTAGATAGAAAATTGTCGAACTAGAATTTGAACTAGTTGAATAATTAATATAACTAGTTTATTTTTAGTAAGAAAATTGTCGAACTAGTTTATATATTTAGGTATATGAGATTTGAACTAGTTCAATAATTAATATGACTAGTTTATTTTAGTAAGAAAATTTAGGTATCTGATATTTGATGATCTAATTAAAATATTATTTGTTAATGAGTTTTTTGTTTATTTAATTTTTATATATTTTGAGTTTATATAAATGTTAGATTAATGTCGAATGTTAGATTAATTTTTATATATTTTGAGTTTATATAAAAGTTAATATAACTAGTTCATAGAATTTTTCATAGAATTTTTATGAATTTTTTGTTGTAATTTTGGTCAGAGAATTTTATTATGTTAGAAAGTGTTTAATGGACTTAGTTAGAGGGCAACTTGTTTATTTTGAGTAAGTACTACATTATTCTATTTATAGTAAGTGTTTAGTAGTTGAACTAGTTGAAGTAGTTTATTTTAGCAAGAAAATTAATAGAACAAGTTTCTTTTTAGTCAAATTGAGAGCACTATATGCAAGGCATATGCATATGATTAGTTGAATAATAATGATCTAATTTAGTCTTTAAATTATGAGCGTATAGGAAATGTCATCATCAGACGACGAAAGTCTCCTGGGAGTGCGACTGGTGTCCTGACGATCGAGGTGAGTCGACAGGCCTCACCGGACGATGGTCGGCGCTCAACGATTAAGCTCGAGGAGACTTTGAAGTTGAAACGATGCATAACAACGACAAGTGTTTTCTTTTCATAATTAAGCATGACTTCAACTATTTCAACGTGTAATTTTCATCTTTTACAATTCGAGTATAGTTGATCCCATGCCATGCAAGGCGCTATGTCTTGGAGAGGATGGATTTTGAAGACCATGAAAATTTTGAAACGAAGAAAATTCACCTAAGGACCCATCATGATGTGGATTTTAAAGTAAAGTTGTATAATGCTGAGAGCGTAACCCATTTTGGTTGCAAAAATTGGGAAGCATTTTGCAAATTGTATGGTTTTGATGAGGGTATGCTTGTCACCATGGATCTTGGTGATCCTGAAATCGAGCAAGACAATATGGACATTTGGGTCCTTGTTGATACTCCTCCAGTTCTACCGCTATGTGAGTTTCTCAAAAATAGTTAGTTATTAATAGAACTTATATTGTTCATTTCAAAATACTTGACAGCTTATTTCCATTGACAGCTTATTTTGAAGTATCAAAGAATGTGCAGAATATGATAGATAGAACTTATTACACTGATGGCTCTGAGTTAACTTACAAGGAGAAAACTCATCTGGTTGGATTTTGTAATGATATTGAGAATTACAATATCTACAATCGAACTCCTCAACATTATGGTCAATACGTGCCACTAGTGCACGTGTTGAACTACGGTAACTACCATGGAGATACCCTGGTAAGTTTTTTTTACCATTACGACATCCGTGCATCTTTTTGCGTACTTCTAAAAAACTAGTACATCATTGCTAATTACGAAGTTATTACTATGTTTTTCAACAGCTTATCCCAGAGAATTGTGTGCCTCATTTGATGTATCAGAATGGCGGCAGCGTTCGTGTTTTGAACATATATCCAGGTCATCCTACGAATCTCAACTGTCCATACCGGATTTCTAAAAGAAGTGGAGACATGACAATCAAAGGATGGAAAAAATGTATGGACAGTTGTAAGGAGCTTCTTGGAAGCAAAAGGAAGCGAGGCGCAAGAATTGGAGACAGGATATATGTTCGGCTAGGCCTTGATATCATCACCTTTCTGTTTGAGTACAAATGGGACATGCTATTGCATCTGAACTGTGTCCTTCGATGTGCTTTGCCCTATAGAACTATTGCCCTGAACTGATGCAATGGCTTTTGGAGGTAGCAGGAATTAGCGATTGCTAGTGCCCCGGTCTATGGACTCTTCTATAGTTTTAGGTAGGAGGGTAAATCATACTGTATGATGTTGTTTCTGCTGAGGTGGAGCGGATCATACGGTGTGGCGTCGACTAAGACCCGTATAATTATTAGGGCATGGCCAACGCGCGCCCAAAGGTGATGCCCGCCAGCCAACTAGGCTCGGATGCCACCATGGCAGTAAAGCTATAGCCTGGAGGTGACAGTTGATTCCTGCAGAGGAGGCGGCTTCCTCGGCGAACAGGCAGGAGAAGTGATGAAAAGGAGAGAAAGAGAGGAACGGGAGAAAGGAACTGGTTCGACCATGGAGGGCCACGAGCTCGGAAACACGACCATGCTCGGCGGCGCAAGCTCGGGATTGTTGGCATGGCGGTTGCGGCCGACCTGAAGCAAGCGCGATTTGGGGAAATCGAGCTCTTTCATCTGGGACTCCCCTCCCGCACCGGTCAAATCTGAAATAGGGGCAGAATTTTCTTGCGTGGAGAAATACAAGGGCTTCACCAAATCTCACCTCGATTTGTTAGAGAGAAGCGGGATTGGAGATTTTCCTGTGAGTTTGGGGCAGATGGATAGCTGAATGGGGAATTTGAGGATTTGCCCCACCTTTGCTTGCACTTCTATGATTTGCCCTTGTTTTCATTGACATTGATCTTTTGCCACACCTTTGACACAAACTTGATGATTTGCCCTGGCAAGATGGGCCCCTTGTGAAATGTCCAAACTGCCCTGCCTTGCACAGTCCACCCGACCGAGCACATCTCAGGCGGGGAGACTGGCGGAGATGGAGCTCGGCGGAGGTGGCGTGGCTCTGCCACCGCCGACCTTGTTCCTCGCCCGCACTTAAAATCTGGGCCTCTCCAAGCACGGCACAGAGGCGGCGCGGATGAGGCGACAACGAGGTAGCGCGACGGCGGACGGGCTCGACCTACAGCCACTGGCCTGCTTATGGAGCACCTGCTTGGAGAAAGGAGCAGAGCGGCGGACGGCCGTGCCTCGAGGTGGACGGCCAGCGGATGTGTGCCTGGGCGTGCTTGTGTGTGTTGTGTGCGTGCGTGATTTAGCACTTGGGCATGCGCGATGTGTGCTAGGCGTGCGTGTACCTGAGCGTGCATGTGTGCGTGAGTGTTCTGCCTGCGTGTGTTGTGTGCATGCGTGCGTGCTCTAGCACCTAGCTGCCCGATTGTTGTTCCTGCTACTGCTGCATGCACAGAGACGCCGCTGTCCGAGCTCGCCATGGAAAGCCACCGCCGTCCCCGGGCTCGGACCGTGCACGGCACCCTCCGCACGGTACATCCGGCACGACCCCTTTCTCCTTTCGTGGGGAGCTCGCTAGAGATGCTCGGCGAGGATGGCGTGGCGGCCACGCACTGTGAAGATGCACGCGCGTCTATTGGCGTTAAATGGCGGACAGCAGCACGGTCCGCGCCGTCAAGGGTGACCGGTGTAGGAAGTATGGCGCCTTCCTCCGCGAGCTCGACTGGTCTAGAGGTATGTCGTCGCCGCCGAGGATCTCACCCATGGACAACGCGCCGAGCTGCGCCTCGAGCACGTGTCGTTGTAGAGGAGGGAGGAGGGCGTGCGGAGAGGAGGAGCAGCATCAGCTCGTAGCCCGCACCGTAGCATGTGGGGAGGGGCAGAAGTGGCTTGGCATCGGAGCATGGAAAGAGGAGCAGCAGCAGGCAAGCAACACAGCACGGCAGCAAGTGGGTTGCGGGACGAACAGATAAGGAAGAAGGGCATTTGGGTCATCCAATTTGTAGTGTAATCTCAAACCGGGTAAAAAGGGCAAATCATCAAAGTTTTAGCAAACTTGTGGCAAATGATCAATTACAACGAAAAGGACGCCAAATCCTAGAAGTGCAAGCAAAGGTGAGCCACAAGTGGGGAAGATTTGGGGAAAAATGCACACAGCGATAGATGAATCGAGAAGAGAATAGCTTGCACGGGGAGACGTGGGCCCCAATGAGTGGTGGCCCTGGGTTAGTGCGTTGGAGAGTAAAAATCAAGGGTTAATTGGATCTATGCCACTACAATTTTCGTGAGTTGGAAATATGCCATTACAAAAGCTCAAGTTGGAAATATGCCACTACAACTTTCCTATACCTCTATCCATGCCATTTTCTCAACTTAAACCAATAATGGTTCAAATAATACATGTATTCCGGTTTGTACTGACGTATTTACCATACTACCCCTATTTCCAACTTTCATCAGCACGTTTGGGACTTCCCGGTGCCAAAAAGTTCAAATAATTCAAATTTTGGCAAAAAAATTGAACTTCTCAGAAAAATCTGAAAAATTTACAGAAAATCATGAACAATATAATGAGCCTACTGTTCAAATCTGAGCCATTTCTGTGCACATATGGGTCCTTAAACTGACATGCAAATAATCTGGCCAGAAACTTCAACAGCATTTCCGCTCAGTTTAACACAAATTAACAAGCACAATTCATATGAATTCATATACAGGTTCACAAGCATGATTTAGTAGAGTAAATAGGTTCACATAAACAGGTTCACAAGCACGACTTAATTTCGGCAGCCGCTAGCCATCAAGCCAATAAAGAAGGCTTCTTTTTGCACCATTTGTTGGCTGCCCTTGTGGAGGTGGAGATATAACCGGCGCAAATGGAACATTCTTCTTGACTTTCTTCCCTTTAGGTGTCTTCTTCTTGGCTTTCTCTTGTGATGCATTATTTTTCGTCTCACGTGGACAACGAGGTAGCACCGAGGTGATGCCACCGTTGTACATGCCCTTAGCAACTGTGTTTAAAGTTGGACATGACGACACGACAGTGTGTTGCTATGTTGCCCGGTCCCTCGTCTTTTGATTGCTCTCCTCTTGTTTGTGCAGCAAAGATCGGGTGAGAGGGTGATGTCATCACTTCAGTCTCTGTTTGATGTTTACTGTTTCGACAAAAAATGTAAGTGAAGCTGAAAGCTCAGTGTTACAGAACTCATTAACGATCAAAATATGAACCGGTTTATGGACTCTTCGATCTTTGCCTGTAGTTTATTAGTAACAGCGTCAGTAAATAATATAGTACTCCCTTCATTTTTATTTACTAGCATATATGTCCGTGCGTTGCAACGGGATAGATATTTTTTTTTTGTGAGAAGCATCGGGAAAGATAACTGATGTGTCCATCAAAACGGTTTCCGCAGCTGTGGGGCAACGGAGCAAGGAGCTGCGGTGTTCTCGCGGGTCATGTTTGGCCTGCGAGATCTGGATAGTGGTGGGGTTGGTCGGACTGGCGGCCACCACCCAACTCGTGCCTTTTTTCTGTAGGTCCGCCTCGTAGCCGAGGTTTGGTTGCCTCCTCACTTTGTGATTGCACGACGACCTTCGGGCATAGTTGCCGACCATTCTCTCCTATGATTGCATAGCCGGATGGATTACTAATTGCAGTGAATCCCGTTTCAATGGCATAATCATCGCATAACCAGGTAGTCCTTGCTTTACCATGGTGTATTCTCTTTAATGATTTTAGCACTCACTTACCCATATTTTTTTAATCGGAGCAAAACCAGCATAATCTCTTTTCTTGGCGTGTGCCCATAATAACTTTTAATTATAGCAACAAACATATTCTCTTTTATCTCAAATAGCATGTGAAACATACAAGAGTTCGCATATGGGCTAGGCCACCGGCAGGCACCAAAATGACCTATGTTTGTAAGGTGCGAATAAAAATCCAAAAAAACCAGGAGTTGAAAGATCAAACTCATGATCTCAAAAATTCGACCACGTGTTGCTAGCCACTTGAATAAACAGTTACTGCTAACCAATGGTCAACGTGAATGTTTAAGAATATATTACAACATCACATTCGAAACATTTTTTGAGTTTTCTGATCTTTTCTGAACTTTCAAAAATAAAGTAATACTTATGAATTACCGAATATTCTTTTAAACATGAGCAAATTTAGAAATCCCACTTTTTCAAAAAGTACGATAATTTTTTTGATAATCTCAATGATTTTTGAAAAAAGACAAGCAAACTTGAACGGGAAGATTTTTTGAAATTCACATTTTTTTCAGAATAACTGATCCTTTTATAAAAAGGAAGATTTTTGAATTTGTGAACAATCTTTTTATACAGAAACATGTTTTGAACATTCATTTTTTAAAATATGTTTTTAACACGAACATCATTTTGAATTTGTGATAATTTCATAAAAACAGAAATATATTTCTAATTTGTATCATTTTTTAGAATGCAATTTTTTCTTTGAAATCTTGAACAATTGTGGATAACTCAACTCAGTGGGAGCTTCTCACAGTGTATCCTGAGCTCAAATTTGTTTTGGAAAACTAATTTTTTTACAAAATGTGAACATTTTCTGAATTTTGGACAAATTTTGGAATGAGAAGAAAAATAAAATTTCCCCACATTTTTCAACATTGGAACAAAATTTTAAAATTCTGAATATTTTATAAAAATTTGAATAAAAATGGAAATTCTGGAAAAAATGAAATTTTGAAAAAAAAAATTAACTTGGAAGGGAAAAAAGAAAAAGGAAAGAGAAAGGAAAAGAATGAGAAAATAGAAATAGAACACAGAGCAGAACGAGAACGGGCCTACCCAATCTTGGGCGCACCATATTAAACTCTGACTATTTGCCGCACTGTGTGCCAAATAATACTTTGCAGCTGCGTGGACAGGAAATAAAGGGGCTAGCTTTGCTGGCCCATAGCACGCGCGGACCATGTATGAAATTCTGCATAAAATTGTTTCTTTTTGTAGCAGACGGACGTAGAAAAATTTAGTGCCACCTCGGATAGAATTTTTTTTTATGGTGAACGGATGAAAAAATTGAAGAAACGCACCTTGCTTTATTAGTAGGTATAGAGTTCGCATATTAGCTTTGGTCAAAGTCAAGCTTTACAAACTTTGATCAAGTTTATAAAAAAATATTAAGATATACAATAACAAATCAACAACATTAGATTTATTATTGAATGTACTTTCACATCGTATAGATTTATTATGATAAATGTCTATATTGTTTTCTATAAGGACGCCGATAACACCCACATGTGTGGGCGTTAAGAGGTCTGCCCACACAGTTTGTGTGGTGTTTAAGAGGACGTGTGGGCAAAACAAATAATGCCCACACGTCTCTTTTTTTTCTCGCGGTCCCTCTGACATGCCTACGTGTGGGCAAAATAGATAACGCCCACACGCCCGTACGTCAAGCCTCCTACCTAATGGTCCCGCACGCCCCGCGTGACAGTCACCAGCGTCCCTGCAGTTGCCATGGTCTGGAGCCTCTTCCATGTTCATTTAACTGCAATTGCCATGTCGGACAATTACAGTTGCCATGGTTGCTCAACTGCAGTTGCCATGTATGGTCTGGTCTACTGCAGTTGCCATGATTTCAAAACTTTAGGAGTTGCCACCTACTAACACTAGGCAGTTGAGAGAGTTGCCATGTGCTCACAAACACGCCCCATGTAAAAGGAAGAGTTGTCATCTGCTTACGTGCACGCTAGGGCACTTGCCATGTACCATGCAAAAACACATGGCAATTCCGGTAAAAGAGAGTTGCCATCTGCTTACGTGCACACTAGGCAGTTGTCGTGTACCCTGCAAAACACATGGCAACTGAAATGTTCGGGTAAAAAAAGAAAAAGAAAGTTGCCATCTGCTTACAAGCACACTAGGGCAGTTGCCATGTACACTGCAAAACACATGGCAACTAGCAGCTTGGATGTGGGAGAAGAGACGGGCGTGTGGGCGAGATGGCAAATGCCCACACACCAGCCCTTGTGCGTGAGTGAAAACTAGCGTGTGGGCGAACTGTTAAACGCCCACACACCGGCCCCTCCGTGTGATGAAACGGACGTGTAGGCGACCGGGTGAATGCCCACACACCAGCCCAGTCCTACATGGCACAACAAACTTGCCAAGATTCATGCACCCACAAACGGATGCGGATCCACGCATGTGGGCGAGATGCAAACGCCCACACGTGTGGGCGTTAGTGTTTCCATTATATAAACTTGGTTAAACTTTACAAAGTTTGACTTCAGTCAACTCTAATATGCAGAGTAAATAAAAACGGAGGGAGTATGTTCTACAAAAGAGCAAACAATATGACGGCATCTTGTATTCTTGTTATCGTGTTGCGCCCTGAGAACACAATTTGGACTTATTTGTTCATGTTTAAGAGCATCTCCAGCCGCGCCCCTAACAAGGCCCCCCAGGCGATTTTTCGGCCGCCGGCGCCAAAAGATCAGCCCAGTCGCGCCCCCAAGGGCTCAGTTTTTGCCGGCTCGGGCCGAAATTGGCGTCGGCGGACCCAACCCGAACCCGGCGCGCTGGGGGCGCTCGGGGGCGCCGGGCGAATCGTTTTTGGTGCGAAGAGCCGCGGGCCCCCCTTGCTATCGACTCGACTCTCTTCTCGTCGCTTCGTCGTCCTCATCGCCTCGTTTCCCGCGGCGAATCAATGCCAAAGCTGCGCGCGCTGCCGTGCCGATCAGCCTCCATTGATGCCTCACGGGCGGCGGAGTGAAGGCCGGGCGACGCGCGTCCCCTCGCCCGCCACGCCTCCCGCCACGCGTAACGCGCCGGCCACGCGTACTACGCGGCGCCTCCGCCTATATAAGCCGACCACCAGCGCGCCGGAGACACGCACAGATCTCCTCCACCGCCGACGCGCCCATTTCTTCCCTCCCCTCCTCTCGCCGTCTCGATTCGGAAGAATGGCGGCGCTTCCCGAGCGGCGGCGCGCTGCGGCGATGGCCCGGCGCGCCATCTTCACGAGGGCGAGGCTCGCCTCCTTTCGAGGCCGAGTACCTGCCCGCCGAAATGCGGGTGCCAGCGGCGTGGAGGATCGGCGCCGCGGCGTGCGGTGCCACCACCACCACCGGGCGCGCGGCATGCGGAGATCGCGACGCATCCGCGTCCCTGCGCATGGCGGCGAGGAAAAGGCCCGCAGTACACCCCGACAGCCCGCTCTGGAGCCCTACTTCGCCGCCGCCCGCCGAACAGCTCAAAGCGACGACGGCGTCATGCCCTCCGGCGAGCTCAACTCGAGGCGGCGCGGTGGTGGGGCGTGCCCGCCGCGACGTTGAGGCCGTCCTCGAGTACATCAAGGCGGCAACACGCCGCGCCTCGAGTACCCACTCCCGTCCTTCTCACGCTGCCGTGGGAGCTCACGGGCCGAGGCGCATGGAGCGGCCTGGGCGTCCTCCTCCTCGTCCGGCCGCTCGTCCGGCTCTCCTGCCTCCGCCCGTCAGCCGGAGCCCTAGGACACGCTTTGTCGTGCGCGCACCGCAGGTCCGGCGTCCGCATCGGTGAATCCACCCCCCCCCCCCATCTCGCGCTTCGTCCTCGTCGAGCCCAAGCCGGAGCCCGGCCTCCCCACGGAGTACGAGGAGATAGCCCGGCGTGGCTTCTCCGACGAGGACGCCCTATAGTGGGCGCGGGACGACTACCTCCACGACGAGATGGTCCGGCAGCGCCGGGCCCTGGAGGAGATAGAAACCCGCAAGCGTGGGCGCGAGGATGAGCACGGCGTCGTAATCCTCGACAGCGACAACGAGGAGGACGCCCCCGGACCGTCCAACCCGCCGCGCCAACCGGGGGAGGGATGCAGCAGGGACGGCGGCGGCGACGATGACGACGACGACGACGACGGCGGCGACTACAGCAGTTCTCTGACCTCCTCGGCATGTAGAACTGCAAAAGCGGCGGCGGAGGCGGTGAGGTAGACGGCGAGGAGGCGGTGATGGAGGCGGCGAGAGCAACCCCTAGTAGTTTTTTCTCTTTTTTTGTAAAATATGTTTAAGTTTGAACGAACTCGCCGATGTGCGTTAAATTTGAGCCATGTTTGTGCCGTCTTTAAGTTTTTCAAAAAATCGTGGGCGCCATGACCGGGGACATCCGTCCCCAGCTGAGTTAGCGCCAGTGCGTCCTCACACTAGTAGACAAGGGGCCTATTGACCCGGTTGGTGAGGCCTTTAGTCGGTTCATGAGCAGGGACTAAAGGGTCGATACTAATACTACAGCCCTTTAGTCCGGTTCAATCCGAGCAGGACCGATGGGCCTCCACGTGGCTGTCTTGTTGAGCCGGGCGGGAGGGCCTTTGGTCCCGGTTGGTAGCACCAACCGGGACCAATAGTCATCCACGCGTCGACATTTCGTGGCTGGGGTTTTGTTTTTTTTAAAGGGGGGTTGGGGGTTTTGGGGGTTAATTTAGGTGTTTCATATATTGTGTTAGCTAGCTAATTAATAGAGAGAAGTGTCCTCTCTTTTGTCCGTGCTTGGTCGACGTTACGTACTATACATACATTATAGAGAGGACTAGCTAGACACGCTAGCTAGCTAGTAAGCAAGCGAAGAAGCAGAAGATCGTCATGAACATATATGCATACGAGAGGAAGTGATATCGACCACCTCTCCTTCTCCGAGAGATTGGTCGAACAATAAGTTCTCGTATATCTATCCGACACTACCGCTACATATATACAATAATTATCTTTTACAAAATAATCTCCTAACATACGGACGCGTGGTTCACATAGTATTCTCCGTCTTCAGCGATCACGTGGTCAAGAAAGAATGCCGCCAATTCCTCTTGAATTGCTCGCATGCGATCTGGTGCTAGTAGTTCATCCGCATCCGAAACATCTAATTTTAAGAAGGGGTCAATACATATATATATGAATGAATGAAACTCAACACAAATGATGGTAATAAAATAAAATTGTGAATATTGTTATTCTGAACTTCATATTGTTTGTCGAGTAGCCCGCTCACAGTCGTGTGGCGGATGGACTCATAAGCGTAGTATCCACGAAATCATTCCTTGTTCCTGCCACAACCACTTTACAAGAAACAGAGGTCAATCAAACTGATAATTAGCAAGCATGTTAAATGGTATTGATGAAACTAGCGCTTGAATCACTAGGAGATCGTGGAATATGCTACTATAGTACTTACTTTGGTGTCTAAATTGCAGCTTCTTTGGCAGTCCGGAGCTTTTTGGTGAATTTTCTCCAAACCCTGCCATACAAAGAAAACAATTACTTGATATCAGAAATGAACAAAGTTGCTGATATGGTGGATAATGATCGATTTAACTTACTTCTCGAGCATTTCAGTCATGTCCGCATACTCCTTGGGATCTTTTCGTCTCGAGTCTAAGACGAGTTACTACTCCTGCTCAAGCTTAATCTCTAGGAGAATATAGTGGTACCTGCTTGCGCATGCATAACTCATCAATATTACATTACTATAACCTGGACTAATAAGGAAACCGAATATGCCACAAGACAGTAACACTCACTTAAAGTTGTAAGTAAAAGTATTATATCCTTGTGTTCATTTATTACTGACGATTGTAGCAAGTTGGCCTCGGTATTTTTGGCATGAAATTCAACCTCAGTTGCATCTATGAGATATGTGTTAATGAACCCAATGGAACCCACTTGTCTTTTCTTCAATTCGCGATCTTCAATCTGCATAATATAGTAAGGATAATTATAAATACATGCAATGAAAGAGCTGAGTTATATAGAGACATAATGACAGAAGTAGTACTACTTACAGACGATAGCGGTGACCGTTGCTTTATCGAGGCCAATTGATTGAAAAACTGATAGAACTCCTCAAATGGAATATGCAACAGTTCAATTCCAACGAGGTCATGCTCCTTTTAACTCTCACATACAAAGTACTCCTCCCTCGGACTCTCTGCAGGTTTTCATGTACCAATCATGCAATCTTAGCATCATCGTTGATAGAGAGCTTTCATCTTTGACGAGAGGCTTCCGTACTCGTATCTTTGTATCTGCACCTCCAAGAAATCATAATGTACATCGTCGGGCAGGTAATCTTGAGGATTGCCATAACCGGGCACCATCCTCGGATCGGCAGCGTCGCTAGCGAGCACCTTGAGCGGGGGCATGATTGCCCGGCTTGTTCGCCGAGCTGGGCAATTTGTTTCCCAGCTCGTCGTTCTTTCATTCTTTGATCACTTTTAGTACTTCCCGACCTCTCCACTTGGCAAATGCCTTTCTAATAATCGCTCATAGTTGCCTTTGGCGGAGACTTGGGTGGTTTTGTCGGGGCAGCAGTGCGCTTCGCTTTCACGGATCTACCTTCTCCTCCGGAGGTGGATGTCTCTTTGCTTTCAACCCTTCAAACCAGTCATGCACTTGATGCATGCGATCTTCGCGTTTTCCTCGTCGGTCCTCTCGACAGTAACTTCTCTGGATTCTTGAGAGAAGGAGCGAAGCCATATCTCCTCCGCCTTTGGTTGTCTTGCTAGGCGCCGGCGAGCGAGCGGAGCAGATGTCTTCTTTCCTTTCTTACGAGGCGGAGAAGAAGGACTACGACACGCCAGAGCAGCCGGAGCGGCGGCGGGTCTCTTCCGCCCTTGCTGACGAGGCGGAGAAGGAGGAGGCTGGCTGCTCGGGCACGCCGGTGCAGGCGGAGAAGGAGGCGGAGTGCCGCCACGCGCCGGAGAAGGAGCCGGCCGAGTGCCCTGGTCGTCACTCGCCGGAGGAGGAGGCGGTGGAGGAGGCGGAGTGCCCTGACTCGCAGGAGGAGAAGGAGGAAGCGGAGGCGTCCAATTCGGAAGGTTGATGAGATCCTTCCGCCATAGGCATGGAGTCTTCAGAGCAGAACCTAGCCGATACTCCCCTTCACCGGTAGGGTGGTTAAGCCGGAGGTCCTCAAATCCCTCTGTTATTTCATCCACCATCACCTTAGCATATCCTTCTGGAATCGGCCGGTAGTGAAAAGTTGAGTCGGGTTTAGTAGGATAAACAGAGCCAACAGCCGCCTTGACCCTCAAATTGCTCCATTGCGCCATAAGGTGGCAATTTTGAGACTCCGTGATAGCATCCACGGGATAGCTGGCAGGAGCCGTCAAGGCATGCTCGGCTGAAGCAGCTCGATGGAAGCCACGCTGCTTCTCCGTTGAGATGGCGGGTAACCGGGGAAGCTTGGCAGGTCCTTTGCTGCAATCTGCTGCTTCTCGTTCCTCTAGCCCCATTACCCTTCGCATGCGGCCTTTGCATTTGGCTCTGCTCGGTTTGTTCCTCCTCTCATGGGTTTTGTAACCCCTGCGTCCGAAATCCAGCCTTCCACGAAGGGAGCTGGCGTGCCTCGTGTCCGTCCTGTGGTGCTCGAGATTCGAGGGCCATTGTGAGCTCGTCCTTCTCCCTGTCTGCAGAACGAACTTCCCTTGTTGCGCTGCTTCGATATATTGCTTTAGACTCTTGGTGGTATGTCCAATTGCTCGTCCGTCCAAATGCACTTCCACGATCTGGGGTCCAAGGTTCCGCCAGCCCGAAGAACCAAGTCCAAACAGCGGTGCAGCTAGTTCATTGTCTCGGTTCGATCCCTTTATCAAGCAGATCATTCTCAGCCTTGGCCCACTTAGGCGGGGTATGAGGTAGCCACGACCCGTGCGATGGTGAAGCTTCTTCTTTGCAGCATTTTGCTTGTTTATCGCCGACATCTTTTACTCTTTTCGATGTCCTGTGGGCCACAAATGCGGGCGATCATCTCGATCTTCTCATATTTTCCTTGAATTCTGGTGTCTCTTTGTTATCGACAAACTTATTCAGTCTTTCTTCCAATGCACGAATAGGTGCGCCATCTTCTTAAGAGCAAAAGACTTGATTAATGGCTCTATAAGCGGCTTCTCCGGATCATCCTCTGGCGGTAGGGTGAAATTTGACTTCAGCTCGGTCCAAAGATCATTTTTCGCAGATCATTGACATAAGACACCTCGGGGTCTTCGTTCTTAGGCTTATACCATTCTTTGGATGCTGATCGGGATCTTGTCCCTAACGAGAACCCGTGACTTGAGCCACAAATGCCTTCTTTGTCCGGATGGATTCAATCGGTTGGCCGTCGCGCGCGATTTCTATGATCTCAAGCCTTTCACCCGAGCTCAACTTTTTCTTCGGGCCTCGTCTCCTTACCTAAGTTGTGCTCGATCCGGAGGGCTAGAAAAAGGAAGAAAGACGAGAGTTAATTAATATGTGTACATACCAAAACAATGAATGCATCAATTAGCTAGTCGACAGGCTTAACTAATATATATACTGGCGGACTCGATTCGGTGATCACCGGAGCAGTCCTCACGGTCTTCTTCTTCACCCTCTCCTTCTTCCACCGGCATTGGGTCATCGGAGCCATCATAAGCATAGCCAGCTGCTTCTTCACCCTCTTCTTCCAGACCATCGGTGTCGTTGAGAAACATCATCAAGTTGATGGCATCACTTCCTTCTGCGATTATGTGCCTCAACAACGCTTCTTGTGCTTCGTCTCGGTATGGGTGTCCATAGTTTCTACAAATATTTACAACATGGCAATTATTATTCAAACATGACAGATATGGATATATTAGTGGCAAGAGTAGAACTAGCTAGCTAATCACAATAAGGAATCATATTAATTAGTGGCCTCGACGCTGCTTCTCTAGGGTTTCGGGTGGCCTCGACAACGCTTCAAGGGTTAGGGGGTGGCCTCGAGAACGCTTCAAGGAGGGGTAATATGGACCCCCCACGTGTTGAAGCTATCGGGAGGGGTATATCGACAACAACAACGCGACACTACATCTATGTCCCACAAGTGACGTGGGCATCGACGCCCGCGTCACTTGTGGGACGTGGATGTAGTGTCCGACACCGACGGACACATATATCTCGCACCGACGATACTTGCTATTTAATTAGGGTTTCCTCTACCGCTCGGCGACCCCCGACGACCCTCGTTCCCGATAAAAAAAGAGGAAGAAGAAGAAAAAAAAGAGGAGGAGAAAGAATAGAGGAGAAGAACTCCTCTATTCTTTCTTCTCATCTTTTTTTTTCTTCTTCCTCTTCTTTATCAAGGGTCGAGGATCGCCGAGGTCGAGATCGCCAGCGGTCGAGGTCAAGGTCGAGGATCGCTGAGGGTCGGGAGGTTGCCTAGTGTCAAAGGATTGAACAAAACCATGTCTTCATCATTGGTAATGTGAGGTGCATCTTTGATGCGAAGCTCTCCAAAGATTATTTTGGAGCGGAGTCAGATATGATAATTAGCATTTTGGTACAAAATTCAGCAAGAACCTTCGAATATCGTTATTTGGAAGGCCTTTGCTGAAATTCGTACAAAAGGCAAATTATCCTATCAGGACTCCATTCGAAATAACTTTGGAGGACTTCGCACCATCATGCCTGAGTTACCGCTAATGATGAAGCCATGGATTTCTTCAATACTTTGACACTAGGAAACCTCTCGACCTCGAACCTCGACGACCTCGAACCTCGACCCTAGGCGACCTGGAACCCTCGACCCTCGATCCTCGACCCTATAGAACCCTCGAACCCTCGGCCACAAACCCTCGACCCTTGACCCCTTAACGACCCTCGACCCTCTACCCTAGTTCCCGACCCTCGACCCCTCGGCGATCCTCGACACCCTCGTTCCCGATAAAAATTAAGAAGAAGAAGAAGAAAAAGAAGAAGGAAAAAGAGGAGAAGAAGAAAGGAATAGCTAGAGGAGAACTCCTCTCTTTTTCTTTTTTTTCTTCTTCTTACTTATTTCTCCTCTTCTTTTCCTCTCCTCTTCTTCTTTCTTTCCTCTTCTTATTTTCTTCTTTCCTATCCTTGTTTTTCTAAAATTGAACTTTTGCATATATAAAACTTTTCTAAAATTATAAGTTTCTATATATGAACAAAAACTTTCTATGAACCAAAAAACATTTTTAACATATATATTTAGCAAATTCTAGCCACATACATCACATACACATATACATTATAGCCACATACACATATACATCACATATGAACAAAAAATAAACTAATAAAAATAAAAAAACATATTGCAACATATGAACAAAAACATATAGCCACATACATACACATACATTATATATATATATATATATATATATATATATATATATATATATATATATATATATATATATGAAACAAAATTAAACTAAAAAAACAGGGCGTGGCGGCAGCGGTGGCGTGGCCGGGCAGGCGAGGCGAGGCGAGGCGGTGGGAGGGCATGGCGAGGCAGAGGCAGTGCTCACTGGCGGGCGGCGGGCCTGGCGGGCGGCGCTGGCGTCGAGGCGCGAGCGGCTGGGCAGATGGCCGAGCGGCGGCGACGGCAGACAGGGGGGGCGGACGGCGTGCGTAGCGCAGGGGCGGCGGCGACGTGTGGGCTCGAGGCGGCGGACGGCGTCGGCGTGGGCTCGAGAACGCACATGACGGCGACGGCGGCGGGCAACTGGCGGCGTCGAGGAGGTCCGCAGCGTCGTCGGGCGGCAATGGCGATGAAATCTGAAAAAATGCTAAGTCTTGGCTTATATAGAAAAGGCTTTAGTCGGTCCGTGGCACAAAGCGGGACTAAATGTTACTTTTAGTCGGTTGGTGCCACCAAGGGACCAAAGGCCTCTTTTCGGCAGCCCAAAGGGCGGGAAGCGGCGACCTTTGGTCGGTTGGTGGCACCAACCGACTAAAGGCATTAGTCGGTCGAGCACCAACCGGGACTAATGCACCTTTAGACCGGTTGGTGCCACCAACCGGGACCAAACTTGTGCTGCCCGAACCCAAATATTTAGTCCCACTCGCTAGTTGAGAGGAGGCGCACTGTTTATAAGGTGCGGTGCGCCTTCCCTCTCGAGCTCCTCTCTAAAGCAGGCTTTCGGGCCTAACCCTGCAATCTGTGCCTGTGGGCCTACTGGGCCTCCCGCGGGCCTGAATCCTGGCCCATGGTAGGGTTTCTAGTCGTATTCAGGCCGTGGGGCCCAGTAGGTGGCACTTTTTCTTTATTTGTTGCTTTATTTAGTTTATTTTGTTTCTATTTAAAACAAAATACTTATTGTTGTTATATTTATTTATTTTTCCAGTTTTTTTGTTTTGTTTTCTGCATTACTTATTATATTTTGTTTTTGCTTTATTTTTAATTCTTTTTGCTTTTAGTTTTAGAAAATTATAAACTTTCTGTTAGTGCCATTAGTTTTCAAATTTGTAAACACTTTTTTGTTTTCTTTGTTGATTTATTCATCTTATTTTGTTTCTACTTACATTCATCTTATTTCGTTTCTACTTACAACAAAATACTTATTGTTGCTATTTTTATTTTTTTCCAGTTTTTTGTTTTGTTTTCTGCATTATTTATTTTCTTTTGTTTTTTGCTTTATTTTTAATTCCTTTTCCTTTTAGTTTTAGAAAAATTATAAACTTTCTGTTAGTGCCATTAGTTTTCAAATTTGAAAACACTTTTTGTTTTCTTTGTTGCTTTATTCATTTTATTTTGTTTCTACTTACAACAAAATACTTATTGTTGCTATTTTATTTTTTCCCAGTTTTTTGTTTTGTTTTCTGCATTAATTATTTTCTTTTGGTTTTTGCTTTATTTTTTAATTATTTTTGCTTTTAGGTCAGCTAAATTATAAACTTTCTGTTAGTGCCATTAGTTTTAGACTTTCTGTTTGTGCCATTATTTTTCAAATTTGAATAGTTAAAATTTAAATTCTTTGAAATTCATAATTTTCAAATGAACTATGGAAAAGTTGGCATAGCATGTGAATATACAAAACGGACAATGGTATCATACTCGTCTGTTACAAAGTTGGCATGGTATCATCATAATAGTTGCGGGAGAAAGTCTTCATTTTTTCTTCGCTTGTATCATTTGCTTATTGCACCGTAACCATGGATAATCTTCATCAATTATCGGGATGCTTGGGTCAGCCTTGACTTTGAAGGAGGAATTTCATGAAACTTTTCATACTCTTGAGACATATCATCTTGCCCTCCACTCCGGGATGTCCCTTTTCTGAAAGAACTATGTGGCGCTTTGGCTCATCGTATGATGTATTCGCTTCCTTATCTTTTCTTTTCCTCGGTCGGTAGACATGTCCTTCACATAGATAACCTGTGCCACATCATTGGCTAGGACGAGCGGTTCGTCGGTGTACCCAAGATTTTTAAGATCCTTGTTGTCATTCCGTCATTGTGGGTCTACCTGTACCCGCCTCGACAAATTGACCCACTTGCACTTAAACAAAGCAACCTTAAAATCTACTCCGTAGTCAAGTTCCCATATGTCTCTGTGTAACCATAATATGTGTCCTTTCCCCGCCGGTTGTCTGCATCAAAGCGGACACCGCTGTTTTGTTGGTGCTCTTTTGATCTTGGTCAATCGTGTAAAATGTATTCCCATTTATCTCGTATCCTTTCCAAATCATTACTGATCAAAGATGGTCCCTCGGACAGACAAGTACAGCTCATCACAAACAGTGCTATCACCTCGAGGCGTGTTTCCAACCAACTGCTGAAAATCTGATGTGTTCACATGTAATCCAAGTGGTCGCCGCTCCGGTGTTTGGGCGCAGACTGTTCTTGTGTTCATCGACATACGGGTCATCAAGGTAGAGTTCTCAGAAGCTGTGTAGTGTGCTTGAGACCAAGAATATCCGTCCCTGCATATTATTGAGTCCCTCCCAAGCGTGCCTTGTCCAAATGAGTCTCCCCTCATACCGCGATTTAGGAGACCTATCTTCTTAAGGCCAGGAATGAAGTCAACACAAAACCCGATGACATCCTCTGTTTGATGGCCCATGGAGATGCTTCCTTCGGCCTAAGCGCGTTACAAACATATTTCTTTAGGACTCCCATGAACCTCTCAAAGGGTACATATTGTGTAGAAATACGGGCCCCGAATGACAATCTCGTCGACTAGATGAACTAGGGCGTGCATCATGATATTGAAGAAGGATGGTGGGAACACTAGCTCGAAACCGACAAGACATTGCGTCACATCACTCCTTAGCGTTGGTACGATTTTCGGATCGATCACCTTACGAGATATTGCATTGAGGAATGCACATAGCTTCACAATGGCTAATCGGACGTTTTCTGTAGAAGCCCCTCAATGCAACCGGAAGCGATTGCGTCATAATCACGTGGCGATCATGAGACTTTAGGTTCGAAACTTTTCTCTAGCATATTTATTATTCCCTTTATATTCGACGAGAAGCGGTCGGGACCTTCATCTTGAGCAGGCATTCAAAGAAGATTTCTTTCTCTTCTTTCATAAGAGCGTGGTGGCGGGACCTTCATCTTTGCTTCAAGGCATGCCCTCTTTTTCGTGCAAGCGTTGCAGGTCCTCCGTGCCTCGGTGTATCTTTTGTCTTCCCATACACGCCCAAGAAGCCTAGCAGGTTCACGCAAAGGTTCTTCGTCACGTGCATCACGTCGATCAAGAGCGGACCTCTAGGTCTTTCCAGTAGGGTAGGTTCCAAAATATAGATTTCTTCTTCCACATGGGTGCGTGATTGTCAGCGTCATTCGGAACAGCTAGTCCGCCGGGACCCTTTCCAAAGATTACGTGTAAATCATTGACCATAGCAAGTATGTGATCACCGGTACGCATGGTGGGCTTCTTCAGGTGATCTGCCTCGCCTTTGAAATGCTTGCCTTTCTTTCGACATTGATGGTTGGTCGGAAGAAATCGACGATGGCCCAGGTACACATTCTTCCTGCAGCTTCCCAGGTATATAATATCGGTGTCAAATAAACAGCGCGTGCATGCGTGGTATCCCTTGTTTGTCTGTCCTGAAAGGTTATTGAGAGCGGGCCAATCGTTGATGGTCACAAACAGCAACGCCTTTAGGTGAAATTCCTCCTTTTTGTGCTCATCCCATGTACGTACACGTTTTCATTCCACAGCTGTAAAGTTCTTCAACTAATGGCCTTAGGTACACATCAATGTCGTTGCGGGTTGCTTAGGGCCTTGGATGAGAACGGCATCGTAATGAACTTCCGCTTCATGCACATCCAAGGAGGAAGGTTATACATACATAGAGTCACGGGCCAGTCTGTGATTGCTGCTCTGCTCCCGAAAGGGTTAATGTCATCCGCGCTTAAAGCAAACCATACGTTCCTTGGGTCCTTTGCAAACTCATCCCAAGTACTTTCTCTCGATTTTTCTCCACTGCGACCCGTTAGCGGGTGCTCTCAACTTCCGTCTTTCTTACGGTCCTCACTGTGCCATCGCATCAACTTGGCATGCTCTCCGTTTCGAACAAGCGTTTCAACCGTGGTATTATAGGAGCATACCACATCACCTTCACAGAACCCTCTTCTGGTAGGCTCGCCGTCAACATCACCGAGGTCATCTCGTCGATCTTATACCGCAATGCACCGCATACCGGGCATGCGTTCAGATCCTTGTATGCACCGCGTAGAGGATGCGATCATTAGGGCATGCATGTATCTTCTCCACCTCCAATCCTAGAGGGCATCGACCTTCTTTGTTGCGTATGTCTTGTCGGGCAATCGTTATCCTTTGGAAGCTTCTTCTTCGTTATTTTGAGAGCTTCTCAAATCCTTTATCGAGCACAACATTCTCGCCTTCCATCTTGTAGCAATTCGATGCGGTACCGAGCTTTGTGTTGCCATCTTCGCAATTGGGGTACAACCCTTTTTGTGATCCTCTAACATGCGATCGAACTTCAGCTTCTCCTTTTGACTTACGCATTGCGTCCTTGCATCGACAATGACCGGCGGAGATCATCATCATCGGGCACATCGTCGGTTCCTCTTGATCTTGGCAGCCTTAGCCGTTCGAAGCACCATCGTGCACATCATCATTTCCTCTTGATGTTCGGTAGCATCACCGTATTCAGGGGCACATAGTTGTTATCGTACTCTTCTTCTTCGCCGTCTTCCATCATAACCCCTATTTCTCCGTGCCTCGTCCAAACATTATAGTGTGGCATGAAACCCTTGTAAAGTAGGTGAGTGTGAAGGATTTTCTGGTCGAGTAAGACTTGTATTCCCACATATAGGCAATGGACAACACATAAAACCTTTTCGCTTGTTTGCCTCAGCCACTTGAGAAAATCATGCACGCCCTTAGTGTACTCGGAGGTGTGTACATCACCGTACATCCATTGCCGGTTCATCTGCGTGCATTATATATAATTAAGTGTGTCAAAAATCATTACAGAACATCATGAATAGATAATTAAGTGACCAAATTAATAGAAGTTCATCATCACACAAAAACCAAAGTACATACATAGTTCTCATCTAACAACATAAAGCTCTGCAGAGCATCTAAATTAATTAAACCATACATTGAAACTATGTAAAACATTTCAATGCGAAAACAAATGCGATCATAATCGCAACCAAGGTAACAACTGATCCAACGGCATAATGATACCAAGCCTCGGTATGAATGGCATATTTTCTAATCTTTCTAATCTTCAAGCGCATTGCATCCATCTTGATCTTGTGAGCATCGACGACATCCGCAACATGCAACTCCAATATCATCTTCTCCTCCTCAAGTTTTTTTATTTTTTCCTTCAAGAAATTGTTTTCTTCTTCAACTAAATTTAACCTCTCGACAATAGGGTCGGTTGGAATTTCCGGTTCAACAACCTCCTAGATAAATAAAATCTATGTCACGTTGGTCGGCATAATTTTCATAAAAGAATAAATGAACCAATAGTTATGAAAAGATAATATATACCACTTCCGAATCATAGACAGGACGAGGGCCGACGGGGGCGGATACCAAAACCATCGCACTATATAAAATGCAATAATAAAAGTAAGAAAATAATACAAGTATCTATCTAAACATACAAGTAAGAATATTTTTTTCTTTCAGAAAGAAGTTAAGAACAAGAGGCTCACCATGGTGGTGCCGGCGATTAGATCGGCGCGGGTGATCGACGGCGATGAAGACGGGGACGGGGCGTGACGGACCGCTAAACCTAGATAAATATTGAGGAAAATGGAGCTTGGCGGTCGAGCTTGGAGAGGAGAAACCTTAAGTAGTGTGGCTCGGGCATTCCATCGAACACCTCGTATGCATAGGAGGTGAGCTAGAGCACCACCAAGCCCTCTCCCCTCGGACAGAAAAAAAGCAGGCAGTGTGCTCTGCTCTTGTGAGGGGCTATATATAGCACCACCATTAGCCGGTTGGTGGCATGAGCTGGGACTAAAGGAAGTCTTTGGTCTGGTTCAGCCACCAACCGGGACCAAAAGGTCCGGACGAACCGGGACCAATGGCCCACGTGTTGGCCGCCCCCAGGCTCATGAACAAGGCAAATAGCTCCATTGGTCCCGATTCTGGATTGAACCGGAACTAATGGGTTGAACTGGCCTGGGCCATTGCCCCCTTTTCTACTAGTGTCAGGGGGCGATTTAAATTTGAGCCATGTTTGCGCCGTCTTTAAGTTTTTCAAAAAATCGTGGGCGCCGTGACTGGGGGCATTACGTCCCCAGCAGCGGGTTAGCACCGGTGCGTCCTCAGGGGGCGATTTTTAGCCCCTCCTGAGGGGCCAACGGCTAGAGATGCTCTAATACTGCAGCTGGATGACATGCGGGGCCATACCGTCCGAGCAGGCACATGGTCTGTCCAGTCCGTTCCTCTGCTCCCGACGATTATTCTACCCGTGCGTTTGGAGATGACGAGATGTGCAGAGCCAGTCAGCGAGCGAGAGGTAACCATAGAGTGGATCTCGCAGCGGGGGCTCCGCCGACCGCCGGCCCCCGACCTCTGGCCGGGCTCCTCCCAGGACTCGTTCATCCTGTCGGCCACCGGGCGACCTGCTCGCCGGTGAGTATGTGCAGCGGCCTGAAGAGGCGCCTGCAGGCTGCAGGGGAAGCCGCCGGATCTTGCAGCACAGATGAGGTATAAATTCGTTCCTCTCTTCTCGATCCCACTAAATCAGTTTCTTCGACTAGAATCATCCACCGCGGATTTGCCTCTGCTCTATATCCTTTATAGTTTACTGTTTCTTCAACTAAATCATGCGTGCCTACTACTTGTATTTCTCTGCTGGCCAGCTGCTGTGTGCATCTCAGCACTTAAGTGCAAATCACAACCATCCGTGGACTTAAAAACAGATGCTAGTGCAGAGGAAATGAAGAGGATATTGTTATTTAACTGGTACCATCTTAACTGCAAATCTTTTCTGATTTACTGTAGATTTACATTGGTTGGTATAAGATGTTTTTCCCAAAGGGTCTGCTCATCTTTTTTGCCTTGATAACTAGCTCATTATTCATTGGTATCTTCTCTTTATGAATAAGTAGTATACGCACGTTGACTTGCCTGCCAACTAATTGTTGCAAAATTTTCACATGCATAGGTACTTGGGCATGGGATGAGAATCACAGTTGTGGTTGAAGAAGTGAAGAATATCTTGTTATTTGGCTGCTACCATCTATGTTCGTTTAGATTGAACATCGCCATGAGCGTTTCTCTACGCAACAAATATATTAGATCAAGCATCATGTCATGGACACTATAAGACATTTCTGCCTTGATAGTGATGTCTACGGGTTGGGTTGTTCTTCTGTTTATGAGCTCACTGAAGTAACTCTCCTAGCTCAAATGGGTTAATTTCGTGTTTACATGATACACAAATCTTCAGCTATCCATCTTCATATGAATTGGTCTCGCTTAATTCTGTAATCTTCTGGATATATGCTTACATATAATAAATGATGTGAAGATAGATCATAGAACAAAACCATAATCTTTAGTCTTAAGCAAGTTAGGGTAGACTAGAGATAGAACACAACAGAAGCCACACACACGAATGGTATGGAAAGCAGCAAAGAAATAGTAAAAGAAGCTCTTGACTTGGAGATAATGTCAAAGTGATAATCTAGAGTCAAGCTTCTTTTACTATTAGTTTTGATCTACCTTGTCATCTGTAGGATTAGTTATTATATCTAAGTATGTTTCCAGAAGATTAGAAGATTAAGCAAAGTCACCTGATAGGTAAATGGATAGCCGAACGTTTTGTTTATCATGGAAAACAGGATATTAGCCTATTTGAGCTCGGTGATAGAGTTACTCAATGAGATCATAAATAGAAGCATGATTCAACCAATAGACATCAATTTGATGAAGGCATGAAATATCTTATTGTGTTATGATATGATGATTGATCCAATATGTTTTTGCCAAGTGAAGAAAAACACTAACATGGCACTGAGTGAAAGCGATCTATACAAAGGCAAGATTCGAAGATTATCCTTTCAAAAGAGCATGTCAGATATGGCCACCATTAGAAGCACCAATGCCACAAGTGAGGTAACTTGCAATATTTGTATCTGGCTGTCTGCTATTGTTGATCTAGTGCTCCTTATGCCGAATACTTGAAATAGTGTCGGGCACCATAAACGAAATGCTAGACAATATTTAAAAAAGTCAAAATGAGGAGAAAATGAGTCAAAATCAATATGGCGGGATGGTTGGGGACGTCGTTGGGGCAACCGGCCCCAAAGCGCCTGGCATGTGGCCGGGCCTCTGTTTATGGTGCCGGACACTATTTCAAGGTGCTGGTGGAGATGCTCTTACCTGCTTGTGATCGATCAGTTTCAGTTTTAGCAGTGACGGATCAACGCAGCTCACCTGGTAATTATGATGGGAACAATGATCTATCAACGGGTGTATAGTCTGGCGACGACTGAGCCGGAACTAGCAGGCTGGTGATGGTAGGTTCGGCAACAACGAATTCCTCCTAGCTAGCTAGGTAAGGTTCGGCTGCCACGTTTACCATCCTCCTCTGGTGTGCGAGCAAGGTGGGCGGCTGGAGACCCTCCTCACCGCTGATCTTCGACCGGGCAAGGGCTCCCCTATTTGTGTTTTGATGGATTGGATCCCATCGCCTGCTGATTTGATTCCGACGCTGTCCAAGCCTTCTTCGACCAACTATGGGCCGTGCCTCTCCACCTAACTCCTTCCCCACCCCCGCCATTGATGGCTCATCCTCAACTGCTCATGGCACCCGCCTGCCGATGCATGCTTTAAATGCACACGCGGCCATGGATTTGAATCCACCTAGCACACCACATAGTGTCTCCTCCCCCGTCTCTCACCCGAGTATGTTGTACTCGAGCAAATTTAATCATGCCCAACAATGACATTCCAGCAAGGATTAGTGCTTGCTGTAGTATCTTGGAGTACTCCAGCAAATTGCTTAAATAAACTTGTTTGTTTGTACTGAAACTTTTGTTTGCATGCTTCTGAATGCTCTGGTGAAAATACAGAGAAAAACATACAGTAAAATAACTCTTAACTATTAGCTGCAGTAGTTTAGTTGCAGTAGTGCTTGCAAGCATTGCTGCTTGCTTGTTTCTTTTCTCTTCTTCTCTTTCTCTTTTGCCCTCCAGTAGTGCCATCTTGCAGCAGTACTCCTTGTGTGTGGTCTATCACACACAATTGAGTGTTGTTTATCTTGTCTTTAATTGTCACTCCAACAATTGTCTCTCTTCTTGCCCTCTTTAATTGTCACTCAATTGCCACTAATTGAGTGCTGTTTAATTCAGTTAACTGCAGCATGGACTGTACTTTAGTGATCTCCTGGTGCATAATTCAGTTTAAAGTGAAAATTCTGTCAAATTCTCAGAGTAGAATTTTGGGTCTGGTGATCTCCTGAAATAAGTGATCTCCTGAATTTGCCAGGAACCTTTGCCCTTGCTGTGTTATGAAGTGATTCTTGCTGCTGGTAACTTGGTATAGCTTTGGATTTATGTAAATGCATCAAATGTTCAGTGTTCATCAAATGTCTGTAGCTTTGGTATAGCTTTGGAGTATGAATCTTGAGATTCTACCAAAACTCTGCCTATACAGTGGCTTCCAATTGTTATTTCCAGTTCCAGGGCTTATAAAGTGGCTTCCAGTTACTCCTACTTAGCTAATGGCTGGTTCTCTATATTGATTGACAATTTCAATGGAGTGATCAGTGAAAGGAATAATGTCTTTTGACTTCACTTTTCTTTTCAGAAGGTAGCTAATCAAGCAACCAAATATGGTATCTTGTTCTAATTCCTGAGATATAATCTTAAAAGCAGGTTCTGAAGAATGGTCTGGAGGTGAAGTTGCAGAGGAATGCCCTGAGTGTCTTGGAAGCTCCAACTGGCAACGAAGATGACGACGAGATCGATGGCGGCAACAACTCGTTCTGTGGCAGCTTCAACATGGGAGACAAAGACATGACCTACTGTAAGATCATGCTATCATTCACATTGTGTGTAGCCAAAATGCTTTAAACTCTCAATAGCACAATGAGATTAAATGTGTTCTTCTTGTGTGTTTGTGAGCAGCAAGCAACGAGTACGAGAACCTAACCAAGCCAAGGGTCTTCCTGCACGACGATGTCCAGCAGCCGGTGTGTATAAACAGACCATGTCTTGATACACTTTTCACTAAATAGTGATAATTATTGGCCCTGATCTGAAGCAATGGTTCTGGATGTAGGAATGATATGGTGTACTCCCTTAATCGATTGTCAGTCTCTCCTTTACTTATACTTAGAAAGGAGCAAATTAGTTGATGTTTTTTCTGTGCCATGAAGCAAATCATATGGTGCAAGGCAGATGAAGACCCTATTACCGGGCAACTCGATCGATAAGCTACATACGGATTATTTGATTGATAAAATAAGTAGCTTGGTTCGGCCTGTGCGTTAGGCGGAAACGTCTTACCTCGACCTGAGGCGACGTGCTACGTGTTTATAGGCAGGGGCGCACCTCCCTGAAGCGCATACATCGTTGAGATATTACAGGAGGTATACATCTTGCAGAAGAAGAGATAGAATTGGTTACATGAGATAGGAAGAGAACTTAAACTGATAATCTATCCTATATCCTGCGCCTTGTACACCTTGGAGTCTTCAACCCATGCGTGACATATACGTGACACAATATGTTGTGTTTGACACCCTCCCTTAATCACAACTTCATTAAGTTGAGATTATGTTTAAAGTCTTCAAAATTTCTGATGGGTAGAGCCTTGGTGAATCCATCTGCAACCTGATCCTTGGAATGCACAAAACGAATATCAAGCTATTTTTGAGCCACTCGCTCTCTGACAAATGAAAGTCAATTTCAATGTTGACTTTCAATGTGTTTCATCCTGGCATGAAAAACAGGATTAGCAGACAAATAAGTTGCACCCAAATTGTCACACCATAAGCATGGAGCTTGTTTGCTTTTTACACCAAGCTCCCTTAGGAGAGACTGCATCCATATGATTTCAGCTGTAGCATTTGCTAATGCCTTGATTCTGCTTCAGTATTGGATCTGGAAACAGTGGTCTGTTTCCTTGCACACCATGAAATCAAGTTAGGACCAAAGAACACTGCAAATCCCCCAGTAGAACGTCTGTCATCCAAACAACCTGCCCAGTCAGAGTCTGAGAAAGCACTGAGCAATGTGGATGATGACTTGCTGAAGTTAAGACCAATATTAAGAGTGTTCTTGACATATCTAACTATTTGCTTAGCAGCAGTCAGGTGAACAGTAGTGGGTGCATGAAGGAATTGACAAACTTTGTTAACAGCAAATGATATATCAGGTCTTGTAAGAGTAAGATATTGAAGTGCACCTACAAGACTTCTGTATTTAGTGCTGTCTTCCTGGCTCAAGGCTTGTCCTTTTGTGAGAGACAATTTTTCTGAACTAGACAGTGGAGTAGGTGAAGGTTTACAACCTTGCAAACCAGCCTTTCTTACCAGATCAGTTGCATATTTTTCTTGAGACAAGTGAAGTCCACCATTATGTTTCTTCACTTCTATCCCTAGGAAATAGTGCAGATCTCCAAGATCCTTAAGAGCGAACTCTGCACTGAGGTCCTTCAACAATCCTGTTATGGCTTCATCAGATGAGCTTGTAACAATAATATCATCAACGTAGATGAGAACAAAGATATGAGTATTGCACTTGTTATAAATAAACAGTGAGGTGTCAGACTTAGATGGAACAAAGCCAAGAGTTTGCATCTTTTGACTGAGACGTGAATACCACGCTCTCGGAGCCTGCTTTAACCCATATAAAGCTTTGTCAAGTCTACACACATGCAGCGGTGCACTTTTGCTTTCAAACCCAGGAGGTTGTTTCATGTACACTTCCTCTTCCAGAACACCATCAAGAAACGCGTTCTGCACGTCTAGCTGTCTGAGACTCCAGCCTCTGGACACAGCAATGGACAAAACAAGACGAATGGTTGCAGCTTTTACCACTGGACTAAATGTGTCCTCATAATCAATACCATACCGTTGCTTGAAGCCTTTTGCCACAAGTCTTGCCTTGTAACGATCAATGGTGCCATCAGATTTTCTCTTGATCCGAAACACCCATTTGCAATCAATGAGATTTTTACCTTGCTGTGGAGGGACCAAGTGCCATGTTTTGTTTCTTTTCAGTGCCATGTATTCTTCGTTCATAGCCTTCTTCCAGTTTTCATCAGCTAGGGCTTCATCAAGTGTGTAAGGTTCACCTGGTTCACCTGTAGAACACACCATGCCATATTTCGTAATGCGCTTATAATTGATTGGTTGAATTACTCCCTGTTGTAGCCGTGTACGTCTCGGTGGTGGTGTAGCTTGTACGGTGGCGCGAAGATCCCGTGCGACTGTAGGAGCAAGCAGGCGATCCCGGCGGATCTGGCGGCGGCAAAGCAGCGAGTTCAATGGCGATTCCACCGGTGGATCTTCTATGGCGGTGGCGGCGGTGTAACTGCGCGCGGCTCGCTGAAGATACCAATGGACGAGGGCTCATCATTGTGTCGTGATGAGGGCGGCGTCCGCTGCGCCAGAGGCGGGTCCGCGCCGTCGGCCGTCTGAATCACGCCGTTTGTAGCAAACGGGCTGGACCGGGAAACCGCCCCGAAGGACCAATCGAGGCGGACAGTGGCGAGCTGGCTTGGCAGCGGCATCGTGATGTCGCCGTCCCCGCGCGATCGGCGCGAGCCCCACACGTTGTTGTTGGCGGCGGCGAATTCGAGAGATGCCCCCCCCCCCGGCAGCGCCAGATCCGGGTTGATCCATTGGCAGTCTGCGCATTATCATGGGAACTGATCCGAGGCTGATTTGCTCCTGGTTGGGGCACATGAAATATGGCCCTCGTACATCATTTTCTTCATCATTTTCTGATCCGTTTTCTCCTGCAACATCACAAAACTCGTGCACAGTGGTTTGAGGGTTAGTCAACATATGATCATCACGGTTTCGTTCCCCTTCATCGAGGCCAGTAAGAGAGGATGGTAGAAGGAGGATTTCTTTACGAAGTAAAGCACCGGCATTAGGGTGTAGATCAGCGAAAGGAAACTTGTTCTCATCGAACACAACATCGCGAGAAATGTAGACACGGCCTGTTGAAACATCTAGGAACTTAACCCCCTTGTGTTGTGCACTATACCTAAGGAAAACACACTGTTTAGATCGGAACATGAGTTTGCGAGGGTTGTAGGGACGGAGATTGGGCCAGCATGCACACCCAAAGACATGTAGAGATGTGTAGTTGGGCTTGACATGAAGAAGCCGTTCTGTGGGAGTTTCATTGTTTATGACACGGCTTGGGAGCATATTGATGATATGAACGGTAGTGAGAAACGCTTCATCCCAAAATTTTAGAGGCATGGAAGCACCTGCTAGGAGTGCGAGGCCAACTTCAACTATATGCCTATGCTTACGTTCGGCAGAACTGTTTTGTTGGTGAGCATGAGGGCATGACACATGGTGTGAAATGCCAAGTGCTTGGAAAAAGGAATGTAATTTCTTGTATTCCCCTCCCCAGTTAGATTGAACATCAATGATCTTGCTATCAAACTTACGTTCAACAAGTGCTTGGAAATTTTTGAACACTTGAAAAACTTCGGATCTTTTCTTGAGAAGATAGATCCAGGAGAATTTGCTGTAGTCATCAATAAAACTGACATGGTACGTGTGTCTACCAACAGAACTAGGAGTAGGGCCCCAAACATCACAAAAAATCAATTGCAATGGTTGAGTAGAGACACTTGTAGAAATAGGATATGGTAATTGATGACTTTTTGCTCTTTGGCAAGAATCACAAATAGTTTCAATGTTTCGCTCACCAACAAACGGGAGCTTATTTTTCCTAAGCAAATGTTCAACAAGAGGAAAAGAAGCATGGCCTAAACGATCGTGCCAACGTGTTGACGAGAGTTTGACAACACCATAGGCTTGTTTATTGAATCTCCTAAGCTCCGGAATCAACGGGTAAAGCCCTCGAATGCATCTACCTCGATATAGTACCTTCTTCGTGGCCTGATCCTTTATCAAAAAGAAAAAAGGATGAAATTCAATAAAGACATTATTGTCAATGGTAATGCGATGGACGGATAGGAGATTTTTGTTGGCACTAGGAACATGCAAGATTTTCCGAAGATGAATTTTACGAGAAGGGGTACGTATAACCGAGTGACCAATGTGACGTATGCTCATACGTGCACCACTGGCGGTGTGAATCTGGTCTTTCCCGTGATACTTCTCACGGAGGGTCACCTTCTCTAGCTCACCCGTGAGGTGATTGGTCGCGCCACTGTCAAGGTACCAGTTGGTGTCGACGCCATAGGATTCTTCAGCGGCAGCGGCAACCTTATCATCATCTTCAGAGGAGGCATCGTCTTCATCGAAGCGATACCAGCAGTCTTTGGCGGTGTGGCCTGGCTTCCCGCAGATTTGACAGAGAACGGCATCAGGGCGTGAACGACCCGAAAGCGCCGGCGACCCTGTTGTTGGTGGAGATGGGGCGACCGCGAGAGCCGCCGTTGTTGGTGTTGCCGCTGCTGTGCTTGCCCTTGGCGCGAGGAGGACCGCGGTGACGTGGGGAGTAGCCACCACGACCGCGAGTTGCTGCGTTTGCCGAAGACTTGAAGCCGCCGCCAACGTTGTGGTACTGGGCGACGCGCTGGTCGAAGTTGCTCAACATGGAGTAGAGATCATCGAGGGACACCGGCGTGACGCAAGCATCCAGGGCCGAGACGAGTGGCTGGTAGTCCATGTCCAGCCCGTGAAGAAGATATGAGATCAGCTCATCGTCCTGGATGGGCTTGCCGGCGGCGGCGAGCTCATCAGCAAGGCCACGCATGGCGGCGAAGTAGGCGGCCACCGATTGGTTCCCTTTCTGCGCATTGATCAAGGCAGTATGGATGTTGTTGACGCGGCTCAAGGACTGCGATGAGAACATACCTGCGAGCGCTGTCCACAGAGCATGCGACGTGGTGACCGCGGTGACCGCGACGAGCACCTCTTTTTGTGAGGTTGTTGAGCAGGTAGCCCAGAACCTGCTGGTCCTCCCTCACCCAGATGGGATGGAGAGGGTTCAGCTCGGTCGACTCCTTCCCCTCCTTGTCCTTGGTGACGAGAAGGCGGGGCGGCTCCGTCAGGGTGCCGTCGACGTAGCCATAGAGGCCGGCTCCCCTTAACTGCGGCGAGATTTGGATACGCCACAGGACGTAGTTTGTCCGAGAGAGCTTCTCCGTGACCTGACCGCTTAGGTTGGATTGGGTGGCACTGGAGGAAGACATGGCTGGCACTAGATGAGATCAAGAGCTAGGGTTTGGAAGAGGAGGCTCTGATTACCATGTGCGTTAGGAGGAAACGTCTTACCTCGACCTAAGGCGACGTGCTACGTGTTTATAGGCAGGGGCGCACCTCCCTGAAGCGCATACATCGTTGAGATATTACAGGAGGTTTACATCTTGCAGAAGAAGAGATAGAATTGGTTACAGGAGATAGGAAGAGAACTTAAACTGATAATCTATCCTATATCCTGCGCCTTGTACACCTTGGAGTCTTCAACCCATGCGTGACATGTACGTGACACAATATGTTGTGTTTGACACGGCCGAGCTGCAGCTGGTGATCAGTTGAGGCCTGAGGATGCTGCCAACCGTGTAATTTACAGTTGCCGTCTGCCTGATTCGCTTGAAATGTAACTGAAGCTAAAAGCCGGCTCAACATCGAAATTCAGGCAGTTTGCCTAGTGTTTTTGTACGTCACAATGCCTCTTTTCTAGTTCCTAGTGCTGTAGAAACGCTGCGAGTTAGTTACTGCTGTCTACTCCTGGAATCAAAATTTACAGTTACAGTTAGGAATTCAGATTTATCACCACATGCACTTTATCACACCACAAGGAAATATTTGTCCGGCACATCAAGCTTGTTGCATGCTCTGTCTGTGCGATTGTGAGCCAACAGGAATGTGATTGATGGATGACTTCGCGCTTTCCGAGCCAACAGGATTTACAAGTACATCGTGGTATCAGGGCGTTGCTTCCTAGCAGCAACTTCAGTCGACCCATTTCAAGTGACAAACAGGATTTACATGTACATCTTCTGTTTGTATCTCTTTGTCACTAACTGATTCCCCTAGCTCAGTAATACAAAATTCAGTCGACCCATTTCAAGCTGTATCGCAAATAACAGACCTCAAATTCAGACCACGACGATATATTGGAATCGTTCTATGCTTCTTGTTGTATCTTTAGATCTGTTTTGTAAGAGGCCCTCCTACTACCTTATATCGTTCGACCGTTTACTTTGGTTATGGTGTGCTTTACATACAAAGCAGGGCGCAACCGCGCAAGCGTGTTTTGAGAGATCAGCCACCATTCTTAAAATTAGCTATATGTGGTCATTTGCTCCACTATGGACGCAAGGAGGTGCGTGGTTCGGAAGTTGATTAAATCCAACGACCTGAGCTGTTTAGCTAAACTAATGCACCTGTTTAGTAGACAATGCAAACTGAGCTGTTTAACTAAACTAATGCACCTGTTTAGAGAGTTGAAGCATCGATGGCATCGCCTCAACTGGTTAGACGACCATTGGCAAGCACCAAAGGACGGGGCCAAAGGGCCATACGCTTATCCTTGCGTATACTTCGACATGGTTACATGGTTAGTAGTATGAATTAGTGTTTGCACACATGGTCTCATGGATATTTCTTTCTTTGGTACAGCAACGCGTTTGCAAAGTCAGAGATGGAGATTGATTGGTTCAAATTTGACAATGCAAACAGGGAATTGTTGGCCCTGAAATGATGCAACGATTTCTGGAGTTAAAAATGGTTTGATGAGCAAACGATATGGTGTGAGAAGACCCATTCACTAGCACATCATCTTGTTACTATGTTGCCCGCTAGGTACTCTCAAGTCACGAATCCAGACAAGTTACATATTACCTCTTCTTTAGTTCTTTCTCCTCGTCCCGCTCTGTTCTGGTTTGGCCGGATTTTAGATCAATCGTGTAGGTCATGTGGGCACCGGCCACAACGTTCTGTGGTGTGTTTGGTTGGAGAACCAAGTGTAATGTAATGAACTTGTTCTATTTCATATGGAATAGAATAGTAATGCAGGCACAAAGGGTACACCGTTTCTGATTATTATTTTTTGAGCCGCATCACTTTTGATTTGAAGTTGAGAGAATGTGATGAAACAAGATGATTCCAGGTTATGTTTGGTTGGAGAGGGGTATGATGTAACCAATCTGATTCATATATCACTTCCAATGATTTCACAAATTGATCTCATTACTCTCTTGATGCAAGCACAATCATTTTTTAAACGACTTGAGGTCTGTCTTGCCATGCCTGTCTGGAGTCGATGCAAACTGAGTTGTCCTGGCGCTTAAACATGGCCACATGGGCTCAGGGAGCAGCACGAATCTCTCCAATTTCTCTATATCACAAGACAACAACAACGCGTACGCAAAGTCAGCTCTTGGTGATCGGTGGCGTGGTGTATAAGAGACAAACCGGCATCTCGACGGATCGCATCTGAACCCTGTGAGATTAACACGTACTCCAGGGAGGGAGTATCTACTACCACCACAACCGCTGATACATGGGACCCAACTGTCCACAGGCCCGCATGGCAGCCACCCTATGCACATGATTGTTGTACCCAATCCCACATCATCATTAAATTAGTAAGAGATCAGTACCCCCCACGCTGGTTTCTATACCTAAGCTAGTTTCTCCTCTAGGACAACATCATTGCCCAGAGTGCCTTCGGAGCAACACCATAGTGCTTCTACCTCTCTTAGACCAAACATATTACGAGAGAGGTCGAGGCATGGAGATCGCCATGGGGGCTATTGGCCCTCTCTTGCCGAAGCTCGGCGAGTTGCTCATCGGCGAGCTCACCATGGAGAAACAAGTGAGAAAGGGCATCGAATCTCTCGTGACAGAGCTGAAATTGATGCAGGCTGTCCTCGGCAAGGTGTCGAAAGTGCCGGCGGACCAGCTTGATGAGGGGGTCAAGATCTGGGCAGGAAATGTCAAGGAGTTGTCCTACCAAATGGAGGACATCGTTGATGCCTTCATGGTGCGTGTGGGGGATGGTGGTGAGTCCACCAACCCGAAGAACAGAGTCAAGAAGATACTCAAGAAGGTCAAGAGATTATTCAAGAATGGCAAGGATCTCCATCGGATCTCTGATGCTCTCGAAGAAGTGGTTCTTCAAGCTAAGCAGTTGGCTGAGATGCGTCAAAGGTACGAGCAAGAGATGCGGGACACTAGTGCTAATACTAGTGTTGACCCTCGTATGATGGCCTTGTACACAGATGTGACAGAGCTCGTCGGTATTGAAGAAGCACGAGACAAGCTGATCAACATGTTGATTGAAGATGATGATTGGTCGGAACATCCATTGAAGACGATCTCTATTGTTGGATTTGGTGGGTTAGGCAAGACAACTCTTGCCAAAGCATCATACGACAAGATCAAAGTGCAATTTGATTGTGGTGCTTTTGTCTCTGTTTCGCAAAACCCAGAAATGAAAAAGGTTTTGAAGGATATTCTCTATGGACTTGACAAGGTCAAGTACGAAAACATACATAATGCAGCGAGGGATGAAAAGTATCTCATTGACGATATAATTGAATTCCTTAATGACAAGAGGTACGTACATATGCCTTTTCTTCTTTTAAAATCCTTTTTTCATTTCATCTAGTAAAATAATGACATCGTTTTATACTACTAGTGCATATGCATCTTGAAAGCATATTGATAATTTATACTTTTCATGTAAATTCCTATAGTTACTATATAAATCATATCATGTAATAATTAGGGAGTTCATATTTTTAAGGTATTTGAAAACTTCTTATTCTAAGTCGACGATCTCAATTATGTGTGTGTGTGCGTGGAAGTGTTAATACAAGTATGCAATTTGGCTGAGTTTGCTTAGAAGTAATTTATCCAAACTAATATGATAATATATTATTTTATTATCCTCAGTGTATTGATTTGTTAACTAACTATTAAATGCATTCGTAAAGGTACCTCATCGTAATCGATGATATATGGAATGAAAAAGCATGGGAGTTAATTAAGTGTGCTTTCTCCAAGAAGAGCCCCGGAAGCCGACTAATCACGACAACCCGCAATGTTAGTGTCTCTGAAGCATGTTGCTCTTCTGAGGGTGATATTTACCGAATGGAACCCCTTTCTGATGATGTATCAAGAACACTCTTCTGTAAGAGAGTATTTTCACAAGAAGAAGGCTGCCCTGAAGAATTATTGCAAGTATCCAAAGAAATTTTGAAGAAATGTGGTGGTATACCATTAGCTATAATTACTATAGCAAGTCTTCTAGCTAATAAGGGACATATAAAAGCAAAGGATGAATGGTATGCTTTGCTCGGTTCCATCGGTCATGGACTCACAGAAGATCGCAGTTTGGAGCAGATGAAAAAGATATTATTATTCAGCTACTATGATCTACCTTCATATCTGAAACCTTGTCTATTATATCTAAGCATCTTCCCAGAAGACCACGGAATTAGGAGAGATAGACTGATATGGAGATGGATATCCGAAGGTCTTGTTTACAATGATAAACAAGAACCTAGCTTATATGAGCTCGGTAATAACTACTTCAGTGAGCTAGTAAATAGAAGTATGATCCAGCCAATAGGCATTGATGTTGAAGGAAATGTAGAAGGTTGCCGTGTACATGACATGGTGCTTGACCTTATATGCTCATTATCAAGTGAAGAAAACTTTGTCACAATACTAGATGACACCAGAAGAAAAATACCTAACTCAGAGATCAAGGTTCGCAGATTGTCCATTCAAAATAGCAAGATAGATGTGGATACCACTAGTAAGATGGAGCATATGAGATCCGTTACTGTTTTCTCAGATAATGTTGTTGGGAAAGTGTTGGATATTTCAAGTTTTCAAGTTCTGCGTGTGTTGGATTTAGAAGGCTGTAAAAATGTCTCAGATGTTGGGTATGTGAGGAATCTGTTGCATTTGAGGTACTTGGGGCTAAGAGGTACTCATGTTGAGGACCTTCCCATGGAAATAGGGAAGCTGCAGTTTTTGCTTACCTTGGACTTAAGAGGTGCTGATATACAAGTACTGCCGCTGGGTGTTGTTCAGCTAAGGCGTCTAATGTGCCTGTATGTTGATTATAATATGAAGTTGCCATCTGGGATAGGTAACCTAACTTCCCTAGAAGTGCTAGGTAACCTGGGGTTATCTGCCGTGGACCTTGATTTTGTGAAAGAATTGGGCCATCTGACCAAGCTCAGGGTGCTCTGGCTTGACTGCGATGGTTTTGATGAGAGCCTGGCTAAATCTTTGGAGGAATCCATTAGTAATATATACAAACTGGACAGCCTAGATGTATATGTCTCTGATGGACTCATCAATTGCCTAAGCGAAGATTGGGTGCCTCCTCCACAACTCCGTAGATTGGTCTTCCAGTCAGATGATAGCTGGTTCGAGACATTGCCGTCATGGATTAATCCTTCATCATTTCCTCTCCTCTCCTATCTGCATATAACGGTGTTTGAAGTGGGATCGGAGGACATCCAACTTCTTGGGACTCTTCCTGCTCTTCTTTATCTTGAGATACTGGATTATTCTAAGCTCGAAGAAGCGCATGAGGTGGAAGCGCCCGTCCTTTCCTCTGGTGCTGCATTATTCCCATGTGCGACGGAGTGCCGCTTCGTTGGTATTGGTGCCGTGCCATCAATGTTTCCACAAGGAGCTGCGCCAAGGCTCAAACACCTATGGTTCACCTTCCCAGCCAAGTGGATCTCCCGTGAAAACTTTGATTTGGGTATGCGGCACCTCCCTTCCCTCCAGGAAGTCAACGTTATTGTTATCAAGGAGGAAGCTAGCGATGCGGAAGTGAATGAAGCGGAGGCTGCGCTGAGGGCCGCAACGGAGGACCACCCCAACCGTCCCGTCCTTTACATCTGGTGACCCATGCAATGGGAAAGGTACATACATACACTAGACGCACAAGCATGTATTCACATCATCTGTACATTGTCCTTGATATATGATGTTCATTGCTCTTTCTTTTTTGTTTCAGGCGGACGAAGCGAGGCATACGACTGAGGTTCGCTAGATAGTAGATACTCCTCCACGATTTTGTACCTGTAGTCCTTTGTTTCCAATGCACAGCCTAAGTGCTTATTCCTCTCCTCTTCCGTTTTTCAGTTTCAGGCAGCCGGAGTGCTTAGGTCGATTCATCGAATCTTGCACCCAGGTACTACACTAACTCCATTGATTTGATTACAAGTACCAAAGTATTCTTAATTTCAGAATTTTCTTAAGCTAGCTAGCTCGATTGATCAGGTCCCTAAAGTCTAGCTCTCGATGAATCTATTCAGCGTTAGCCTGTTCATTTATGCTGAAAAGATAGATTAGTGAGCAATCCACTAATATGTGTTTCTCTACTTGGATGAACCCTGCGTTTTTTATGTATGCGTCCAAATTTGTATGTCTATCTAAATTCTCAAGTGCCAACAGAACTGCAATGTGATTTTCGCCTTGGTTACTTTACGTTGCATAAGTACATATAGGATCAGTAGTTACTATTTCTTGCCAGCGTACAAGGTCTCGTATTTTCCAAGAAGACAAGGTATCATATGATGTGGTACAGATTAGCAAGCAATCCACTACCGCAGTAATATGTGTACCTTCTCTGCAGTTGGTTCAACTCTGTTCTCTTGTTCTGTAACATTTAACTGAGCCATTCACATGTGGCATTGCAGGTAGCATGAGTTAAAGAATTTCGTCGACATGGACTCGATCATGCGTGCCTCCAACCAATACAGTGAAGCACACTGCGTTTGCCCTGCCATTTGATGTGTCTTTGTTCCGCAATGAGATGAAGCTCTCATTCTGTCCACCACCCATGTCTGAAGTCTCTTCTTGCTTCCGTCAGTTCAACAACAATCATGTTTGTAGGGCGCCCCCTCATTTTGCCCTCATGAACCATTAGTTGTCATGTACTGATGATGTCTGGTTTGCCTGCTCTCCAGCATTGTTCATTACTCTCCTTTATTTGTAGCAACTTTATTTCAGACTCGCTGTTTATTCTTATTCTAGACTTGTAAACTATAATGGCAGAGTTCAGTCCGTACTATGGTCTGAAGTTTATCTTCCATTTGTCATGTTGGACTTGGTTTGATCAAATAAATCATGAACTGGAACCTTTTTCCCTTTGCTACCGAATCACACCGTGTGCCCTTGCTGTCATTTACTCTGTAGAATTTGTTTTTTTGTTTTTTGCGAATAAACTCTGTAGAATTATTGGCCCTGAACTGATGCAATGATTTCTGGAGGTAAGAAGGATACTGTGTACTCCCTTCGTGGAGTGTAAGTCTCTCCTTTACTTGCACTTTTTGTCAGCGTCGATAAGTGGAAGTTGATCTTCCACTTATCATGTTGGTTTGATTTAAATTTTTTTCAACTGAAGCTTGAATTTGCCACTGAATAACACTGTGTGCCCTTGCTGTTAGTATTTACTACTTTGTAGAATTATTGGCGCTGAACTGATGCAGTGATTTCTGGAGATAAGAATGTGATTCGGTGTACTCCCTTCATTGACTGTCAGCCCCTCCTTTACTTGCACTTATACCGGGGAGCAAACCAACGAGGTGATGTTTTTTGTGTGCCATGAAGTAAGTCATACGCTGTAACGCAGAGGAAGGCCCGTTTATTAGTAACTCGATTGATAAGCTACATGTATTTGTTTCTTCCTGCTGTATTATTTCCACCGCAATAGGTAGCCTGCTTCGGCCTAGCTGCAGAGGAGATCAGATGAGAACGTTGCCAGCCGTGTAATTTAACTGAAGCTGAAAGCCTGATGCCCAAACTCAGGCAGTCCTTGTATCTAATATCTTGTCTGTCTAAGTGGTTGCTCTCCTCTTATTGCAATCAAGCACTGGTCTGTGCTGCATTAATCCTACTACTTCCATAGTCTGCTCTGTCCGAGGTTGCAGCCAAGATCAGGCAAGATGACAATGTAATCCCTTTTCAGTCTTCCTTCGGATCGATCGCCGTTTCGTCAGGAAATCCTACTAGCTAAGTTGAAAGCATGAAGCCCCTAGCTCCGTGTCACAAAATTCAGTTAACTCGTTTCAAGCTGTTTCACGCAGGACTACTAGATTGTGTTCGTCAGTAACAGCATCAGCATCTTGTTTTCGTCAGTAACCTCATATTCGTCCTAGTTGTTCATGTTTTACTGGTACTACATAACTGTAGTCTGTAGATGGATGACACATGGGGCCAGACCGTAAGGAGGACCACAAGGCAGCGGTTCTGTGCGTGCACGTGATCGGTCGTGTGTGCCCGTAGGTCCTATCTCCTCTGCTCCCGACGACTATTTCTACCACGTATGGAGAGGGGCAGAGTCGTGGAGTGGATCTCGCGAAGGGGACCTCCTCCCGGGGTTGGTAGGTCCTGCCGACCACCGGCTAGGCGGCGACCTGCTCGCTGGTGAGTATGTGCAGTGGCCCGAGGAGGCATGTGCAGGGAAGGCTTCCCCGGATCTCGCAGGACAGCTATTTCAGGTATGAATCTGTTCTTCTGTTCTACATTAGATCTGACTAAATTAGTTTCTTGGACTACAATCGTGTGGGTCACGGTGTGCATCTTAACTTATAAGATTCTTAAGTGCGAGTTGTTCGTCGTCCACCACAGATTTCGCTCGGTTCTAGTAGATCTTTCATGTGTACTCTAGTTTCTTCAAGTAAATCATTTCTGTGCTGGTCGGCCTGTGTGTGTATCTCAGTCCTTGCAAATTGTTGGGCGTCCACGATGGATTTATTGTTGGGCCATTTGCTGCTAGATAACTAGCACACGCTTGACGCTTCCATACTGACCTGTCTTAAAAGAGATGCTAGTGTGGAAGAAATGAAGATGATATTGTTATTTAGCTATTACCACCACTGTTCTTTTAGTGATGGTTGGTGTGTGTGCATCCTAAGTGCAAATGGTTGGTGATTCATTATAGATTTATTACATTGGCTGGTATAAGATTTTCTTTTCCTTGAGGTTTGCTTATGTTTTTGCCTTGATAACTAGCTCATTCTTCGTTCGTTGATGCCTTCTCTATATTTAGAAATAGTAGACGCATCATGTTGACTTACCTGCCAACTAATCGTTGCAAAAACTTCACGTGCATAGGTACATGGGCATGAGATGAGAGTCACAATTGTTGTGGAGGAAGCGAAGAATGTCTTGTTATTTGGCTGTTGCCATCCATGTTCTTTTGGGTTGCACAATGCAATAAGTGTTTCTTCCCGCAACGAATATATTAGATCGAGCATCATGTCATGTACGCCATAAGCTTTTGCTGTCTTCATAGTCAATGTCTACCGGTTCGATCATGCTTCTATTTATCAACTCATTGAAGTAACCCTCTCCTAGCTCAAATGGTCCAATTTCTAGTTTACATGATACATAAAACATTCAGATATCCATCTCCATATGAACTGGTCTTTCTTAATTTTGTAATCTTCTGGATATATGCTTACATGTAATAAACGATGTGAAGGTAGATCATAGAACAACAACATAATCTTTAGTCTCAAGCATGGTGGAGTAGACTAGAGATAGAATGCAATATGTGTCACATACACAACAACAACATGGAAAGTAGCAAAATATATATTAAATGGAGCTCCTGACTTGTAGATTATGTCAACGGGATGATCTAGAGCCAAGCTTCTTTTACTATCAGTTTCGATCTACCTTATCATCTATAGGATTAGTTATTATATCTAAGTATATTTTCAGAAGATTAGAAGATTAAGAATGGTCACTTGATATGTAAATGGATATCTGAATGTTTTGTTTATCATGAAAAAAGAGATTAGCTTATTTGCGATCGGTGACAGAGTTACTCAATGAGACCATAAATAGAAACATGATTGAACCAACAGACATCAATGTTGACGAAGGCATGGAAAATGAATCTTATTGTATACATGATATGATGATTGATCCCATATGTTTTTGCCAAGTGAAGAAAACCGCTTGTATGACATTGGGAAAGGCAAGATTTAAAGATTATCCACCCAAAAGAGCACGACAGATATGACCACCATCAGAAGCAGCAACAAGCCACAAGTGAGCTCTCTTTGCAATATTCATGTGCTATTGTCGATTCAGTGTTGCTTATGCTGAGTGTATATGTTCTACATGTGTTTGATTTACAATATTGTGCTGCATGCTTTCATTTTTTTTCCAATTGAGATGTTGAGACTCAAGAACAGTGCATTTACCATGGTGTTCTGTTTTGCTTCTGCAACGACATGAAGCTCTCATTGTAATTCTACCCACTTATGCCTGAATACTATTATCACTTCCTTCAGATTCTAGAACCACCAAGTTTCTGCGGCACCTCGTGCATTTTTCTTATGATGCACTTCCTTCTGCATTATTTTTTTCTTTCGTAAGGAAGAATTTTGTACTTATGATATATGCCCGGCAGGTTAATTTTCCATCAGTTCAAGAACCATTAAGTTTGTAGGGCACCCCTTACATTTTTTTCCCTTATGAACCATTAGTTCTTATGTACTGTGATGTCTTGTTTGCTTCCACTCCTTCATTCTTCATTACACTCCTTTGTTTGTAACATCTGTATTTCAGACTCCCAAACTAAAAAGTCGCGTTCGGTTTTTACTATGTTCTGAAGTTTCATCTTGTATTTAATTATTTATCATGCTGGTTTCATCAAGTAAACAGGGAAGTCAGCAGTGTCATTTTTGATGTGCCGGCTTAGGACCTGTATTGAGTACATGTTTCTATTCGAGTATAACTGGAACTTGACTTTCCATTTCATCTCAGGCGCACCTTCGATGTCCTTTACTCTGTAGTAGAAGTATTTTGATAGGCTGCTTTGGCCGAGCTGTAGATGGCGATGATGCAAACCATGTCATTCCTTCTTTCTTTCTTTAAAGACCTGCACCACCCGTGGTGTCCTCAAAGACCTGCACCACCAGCCACCAGGTTCCAGCCACGTCCTCGTATACAGATGTCTGTATGACTGACTGGAGTAGCGATGCCATGCTTGACAACGGTACAATACGAGATTACGAGCAAGCGATACAAGTGATGAATTGTACGCATAATCCATCAGAGATTTCAGGAATGGGTTAAATGGGTACGCATGATGGGAGTGCCAAAATTCAGAGCTGTTGTCTTCTGCCTAATTGCAAACTGCCAAGTTTATAACTAAACTAATGCATCTGCCCCAGAGGCATCTCTAGCTAGGTAATGCAAACCAAGCACTTTATAACTAAACTAGAGCAGCCCTACCTGCGTCCTCTGTGACCAGACCCTCGAGACGATCGACCACCTCCTGGTCGGCTGCCCGTTCTCCCGTGAGATATGGCACCGCGTGCTCTCGAGCTCCAGGCTCACTGCGGCGATTCCGACGGCACAGGACAGATTCATCGACCGGTGGAGCGCCGCCACCCTCAACACCCTGCACTCGCTTCGCAAAGGCTTTGCCTCCATTGCCGTCCTTACTGCTTGGAGCCTTTGGAGACACCGTAACACCGTGCTCTTCGACTCCGCCCGCCCATCCACCGACCTAGTGACGCAAAGCATCCTTGACGAGTCACGGACCCGGGCCATGGCTGAGGCTAGAGGACTAGCCGCGATCACCCAATTTGAGCCGCCCTACGCACGCCTATGCTCTGTTTCCCGGGCTGAGCATCCCGATACCTTCCTATTCCTAGTTGCATGCTCTCCCGCTGGTGTTGGCGTTTGTAATTGGGCCCCTGTAACTCTTGCTTTTTTACTTATCAATGAAATGATACGCAACTTGCGTATTCGCGAAAAAAAAATAGAGTGCACATGCTCAGAGGCATAGATGGCATCGTCGCAGGCACATACTACGATTTCACAAGTGCCAAAGAGAGTTTAAATATTGCATGGGTGGAGTAATTTACTAGAGTTGCTCACACCTACACATGGTCTCGATCAGGGAGCAAGAGAGCAACCTGTCCTGACACTTTTCTTAGGCACGACAGCGCGCGAGTAAAGTGCGCGCATGGAGACCGGTGACGCGCTATAATTTAACCTGATCACTGCAGTCCAAGAGGCATCCAAGGGCATTTTTCGCCCATCTCAAGATCACATCGAGCCTCGTCTAATACTCCTCTGCTTCTTCATGAGGAACACTAGATGAGAATAAAAAGAAAAGAAAAAAGGTATGTTGGATTTGTTTGGCTGCTTCTAGATGCTTTCGCTCTAGTGTAATATTCTTTTCTATCCGGTTGCAAATGATGCTAAGGGGAAGCAAAAGTTGTATGAAGTTCGGTTCAAAAAAAAAGTTGCATGAAGTTAATATGCAGTCTTCTAGCCTACCGCCCCATGTTGATGTACTTGCCTGGGCTAAGCCGTCCAAGAATCACATAAAGATCAATGTCGACGCTTCTTTCATTGCAGGAACGGCGATTGGCTGCGCTGGGAGCGGTTGGCAGGGATTGCTTTGGTGATATTGTCTTCTCCGCAGGTTCCCGTTTTCATGGATGCTTGGATGCAGAGGAAGCTGAAGTCTAGGTCCTATCTTTTGGCCTCAATCAGGCTCGTAAACTAAATTTTCTTAGAGTATAAGTCTATTTATATTGTAATATATCTCTATTAGTCTAGTCTTGGAGCCCAAGCTTTGTAATCTATATAAACAGCCCTTGAGGCCCCGATCAATACAACAATTACTTCTCCAATATCTCAATCTATCATGGTATCCGACGCCTAGGTTTTCCGTACCTGGTATGGCTCCGCCACTGCGCCGCCGTCCCGGCCGATTCAGCCCTCTTCTCCATGGCCGAGTTCGCGCGCCGGTGCCCCACCCCTACCTCCTCCTCTACAACTACTCAAACACCTCCCTCCAAACCCTATGTTCTCCCTAGCCGACACCATTGCCGACGTCTCTCCCTTCATACCAATCTCATTAGACCTCGCATCCACAACTACTACCATTGGCGCCACCTCTTCATCATCCATCTCGGCGCTCACGCCACCACATTGATCCCTCCTACCGCCACAGCCCACCGATCCTCGCTGGGTGAAAGATGATCTCGCCATCATCCATTGGATTTACACACGCATCTCCACGGAGCTTTTCAATCGGTGTCCGACGATGACGCCACCGCCGCCGATCTCGGGCTTCCTTCAACAACTATTTCAGACAACTCCGACGCGAATCAACGCGCCAACACCGAGGTACGCACAACCATGCAGGAGATGTCCGGTCTCCATCTTCTACCAGTGAATCAAGGCTATTGGCAATGAACTCCGTGAACTTGGTGATCACGTCGAGGATCGCACTCTCATCAACGCCCTCCTCCAAGGTCTCGGCGATCAATTTGAGAAGCAACAGTCCTTCATCCCCATGCTCAAGCCGTACCCCACCTTCAAGGAAGTCCGCTCGATCCTCCAAAGAAGAAGAGAAGAACCAGGCTGCAAAAGCGCAACGGGCGCCGCGGTGTTTCATCTTGCCGCGCCTCTTCTCTGCCTCCCACGCTGGCTGCCGCGGCAACCGACCGCCCTCCAACTCCTGTTGTGCTGCTGCGCAGCCTCAACACCACCACCAGGCTGGTGCCCGAGTCCCAACTACAAGGGCAAGAATCCGTCTACCGGCCTCCTGCATCTCGTCTGCCGACCTGCACCAGCCTCGTCATCCACCGCTCCGCGCCACCAGCTCCATCGTCATGGCCTCCTCAAGATGATCCTTGGGTGGCCTCGTCCGAGCTTGGTCGATGCCATGGTCGGCCCCTCGCCGTATGGTGCTCCTCCTGCAGACACGGGCACGTGGAGCCCGGTCTTCGTCCCACCCACAGGCTCTCCGGACTCCTTGGACCCGAGCCGCGGCGACGTCTACACCGCCACTCCTACTCCGCCTACCAAAGACGCCAGACCACCGTCGCCCTACAACACCATGCCGGCCTTCTACGGCAACATGCAGGCCCCAATCGCATACTACCCATCCGCTATCCCCTACGCCAACATGCAAGTTCCCGCCCTCTGCTCCTCCCCAACAGCCGGCTTGGGACCAAGCCGCCTTCATCAACACCATGAACAATTTTGTCCTCAACGACGAGGTACGGATTAGATTTTCGATTCGGTGCATCAATGCATATGTCTTCAAATATGAATTTATTGTCACTTGTTTTCCTACCTTTTCCACTATCACCATTGGCGATGGCTCCACCATCCTGTTTCATGCAATGGTCACTCTTACATCCCTTCCTCTCATGCCAATTTTCTTCACGCAATATTCTTGTGGTTCCTTCCATCATCAAAATCTTATCTCTGTTAGACAATTTTGCATTGACAACAAAGTTATCCTGGCCTTTGACCCTTTTGGTTTGTCTCGTGAAGGATCGACAACGGGCGGTCCTCGCTCGGTATAATAGCAGGCGATCTTTATCCTCTTCATGGCGCGCCACATCCACCTCTCGTGCCATGCTCGCCTCTGTTGATCTATGGCATCGTCGTCTCGGTCACCCCAGCAAAAACACTTTGACGTCTTTACTCCAAGAATTTTGTATCCCTAGTTCTAGCAGTCCTCATAATCCCTCTCTCGTAATGCATGTCAATGTGGCAAACATGTTAGATTACCTTTTGGAACCTCTACTACCATTAGTACTTTTCCTTTTGAGTTACTTCACTGTGATTTATGGACCTCTCCGGTCCCTAGTGTTTCGGTTACAAAATTATCTTGTGATCTTGGATGATTATTCTCACTATACTTGGACCTTTCCTCTTTGCGCTAAATCTGAAGTACCTGCAATCTTTCTCAACTTTCGACAATATGTAATCACACACTTTGGCTTGCCAATTTGATTTATTCAATGTGATAACGGTCGTGAATTTGATAACACCCAAAACCGCACCTTCTTTCTCTCTCAAGGCATCCTTCTTCGTTTTTCATGCCCTTATACATCTTCTCAAAATGGTAAAGCAGAACGATGTCTTCGCTCTATTAATGATGTTCTTCGCACATTGCTTTTACAAGCTTCTCTTCCTTCCCGTTTTTGGGTTGAAGCCCTTCGCACCGCCACACTACTTCTTAATATTCGACCAACTAAAACTTGCCCTCTTTATTCGCCTTTCCAATCTCTTTTCTCTCCCACCTCGACTATTCTTTTCTGCGTGTTTTTGGTTGTCTATGCTTTCCCAACATCGCCTCTACCGCCTCCAACAAAATAGAACCACGCTCACTACCTTGCATTCACCTTGGTCTTTCTGATAATCACAAAGGATATCGTTGTTTCGATCCATCTTCTGGTCGTATCATTCTCTCTCGTCATGTCACATTCGATGAAAATACTTTTCCTTTTTCTGTCACTACAACCACAAAACCAATTCCACCACAATCCGCCACCACCAAAACCCCTTCCCAAGTTCGTCCTTCGGTCATCTCTGCTGCCATGGAATCTTGTTTCGTCTCTCCGCCGGAATCGCCCACCGTCAGCCACCCTCCTGCCCCGTCCCCCATCTCTCCTGCAACTGCATCCTCTACCCCAGCCGTCTTTCCCTCACCACATCCTACCACGGCAACCACCTCGACACCCACCACCTCTGATTCTTCTTCCTCACCATCTTCTTCAACCGAAAACCCACTGCCACCCAATGTCGTTCTTATACCACCGCTCACCAATGATCATGTCATGTGCACCCGTGGAAAACGAGGATTTCTTCTCCCCACCAAACGTCTCAATCTTACCGCCACCCCAACCATCTCTCCTATTCCAACCAGTTATAAGCGAGCTCTTCTTGACCCTCTCTGGCTTTCCGCTATGCGTGATGAATTTGAAGATCTTCAGCAAAATAATACATGGACTCTTGTTCCCAAACCTTCTGGTGTTAACATTGTTTCTGGCAAATGGGTATTTCGTCATAAATTTCATTCTGATGGCACTCTCGCTCGTTACAAAGCTCGTTGGATGTGTCGTGGTTTCTCCCAGCAGCATGGTATTGATTTTGATGAGACTTTTTCTCCTGTTGTTAAACCAAGCACTATTCATGTTTTTCTTAGTCTTCCTGTTTCCTCTTCTTGGCCTATTCATCAACTTGATGTTAAAAATGCTTTTCTTCATGGCACTCTCAATGAAACTGTTTATTGTCAACAACCCTCTGGTTTTGAGAATCCCTCCTCTCCAAATTTTGTTTGTCTCCTCCACAAATCTCTTTATGGCCTTAAACAAGCTCCTCGTGCATGGTTTCAATGCTTTGCTACTTTTATTCAAACCATAGGCTTTATTCCTCCAAATCCGATTCTTCTCTCTTTGTTTATCGTCTCCTACTCACACCGCCTACCTCTTGCTTTATGTTGATGATATCATTCTCACGGCTAGTTCGATTCTTTTCTTCAACATACCATCTCTTCTCTCAATCGGGAGTTTTCCATGACAAATCTTGGTCCTCTTCATCATTTTCTAGGTATTCATGTTTCTCGCACAACATCTTCCCTCTTTCTTTCTCAACGATCATACATTTTGGACTTGCTTTCTCGTTCGGTATGTCCGATTGTCAACCTCTCAATACTCGGCCGACGTTGGTGCTAAACGTCGGTGATGGTGATCCTCTTTCGATCCTACTTTATATCGTAGCATCACTGGCGCTCTTCAATATGCCACTCTTACTTGTCCTGAAATCTCCTATTCTGCTCAAGAAGCTGTCTCTTTATGCATGATCCTCGTGCTCCTCATCCGGCTCATGTCGACGCATTCTCCGCTATTTAAAAGGCACTCTTGATCACGGTCTCCTTATTAATTCTTCTTCACCTACAAGCTTGACAGTTTATTCGATGCAGGTGGGCAGGTTGTCCAGATACTCGACGATCTACATCCGGATTTTGCGTTTATTTGGGTGATAATCTTGTTTCTTGGTGTTCTAAAAGGCGAGTAACAGTTTCGTGTCTTCTGCTGAGGCTGAGTATAGGCGGTTTCTCACGCTGTGGCCGAGGCGGTGTGGCTACGGCAGCTTCTCGTTGAACTTCATCATCCGCTCCCATGTGCTACCATTGTTTATCGTGATAACATCTCTGCAGTCTACATGGCTTCCAATCCATTCAACATCGTCGCACAAAGCACATCGAGACCGACATTCACTTTGTTTGTGAAAAGGTGGCTCTTGGTGAGGTTCGCGTTCTTCATGTTCCTACAAGTGCCCAATTTGTTGACATTTTTACCAAAGGACTCCAACGCATCGTTCACCGACATAGGCTCCAGTCTCAACATTGTTTCACGACGTTGAGACATGCGGGGGGATCTTAGAGTATAAGTCTATTCCTATTGTAATCTATCTCTATTAGTCTAGTCTTGGAGCCCAAGCTTTGTAATCTATATAAACAGCCCTTGAGGCCCCGATCAATACAACAATTACTTCTCCAATATCTCAATCTATCAAATTTGAACAAAGTGCAGATGTAGACCAATTGCATCGCTGTAGTGGCTGATACGTCTCCAACGTTTCTACTTTTCCAAACACTTTTGCCCTTGTTTTGGACTCTCACTTGCATGATTTGAATGAAACTAACACGGACTGACGCTGTTTTCAGCAGAACTGCCATGATGTTGTTTTATGTGTAGAAAAGAAAAGTTCTCGGAATGTCCTGGAAATCCACGGAGGCACTTTTCAGATTTAATAAGAATTTTTGGCGAAAGAATTAGTGCCAGGGGCCCACGGCCTGTCCACGAGACAGGGGGGCGCGCCCCCCTAGGGCGCGGCCCCCTATCTCGTGGGCCCCCCGGACCTCCTCCGACCTCAACTCCAACTCCATATATTCCGTCTCGGGGAGAAAAAAATCAAGGAGAAAGTTTCATCGCGTTTCACGACACAGAGCCGCTGCCAAGCCCTAATCTCTCTCGGGAGGGCAGATCTGGAGTCCGTTCAGGGCTCCGGAGAGGGGGATTCATCGTCGTCGTCGTCACCAACCATCCTCCATCACCAATTTCATGATGCTCACCGCCGTGCGTGAGTAATTCCATCGTAGGCTTGCTGGACGGTGATGGTTTGGATGAGATTTACCATGTAATCAAGTTAGTTTTGTTCGGGTTTGATCCCTAGTATCCATTATATTCTGAGATTGATGTTGCTATGACTTTGCTATGCTTAATGCTTTACACTAGGGCCCGAGTGCCATGATTTCAGATGTGAACCTATTATGTTTTCATGAATATATGTGTGTTCTTGATCCTATCTTGCAAGTCTATAGTCACCTGTTATGTGTTATGATCCGACAACCCCGAAGTGACAATAATCGGGATACTTCTCAGTGATGACCGTAGTTTGAGGAGTTCATGTATTCACTATGTGCTAATGCTTTGGTCCGGTTCTCTATTAAAAGGAGGTCTTAATATCCCTTAGTTTCTGCAAGGACCCCGCTTTAATGGGAGGGTAGGACAAAAGATGTCATGCAAGTTCTTTTCCATAAGCACGTATGACTATTTACGGAATACATGGCTACTCCATTTTCTAAAAAAAAGTATTTCTTTTCTATCCTACATATTGTTTTCTGGAGTCCTCTAGTTGTGAGTATCTATGAGTAGAATGGTGAATCTTAAATTTTCTAGAGTGTTCCAGCTATAAGTAGGAGTATTCCTACCTCTAATTTGTACCCAGACTATATACCCCCACTAGCTATAATAGAACTTGGTGTTTTTAATTATCTAAAATCTTGGAGTAAATCTTGTGCTCTAGGAGTTTTGGATTGAACTCCTGGTGCCATATCGGCCTACATTTGCCTCTAGAGCAATATCTAGCACAACACACTGAAGTAGTTCCTTCAACTCTAGTGTTTTACAGTTTGTAGCAGCAAGGTGGAGTTCCTTCAACTCAGTTGGGATTTATATCTGTTGATCACTATAAAGAACTTGAAAGACGCTAAGACCAAGATTTTGCCCTCAACTACGAGGGGAGGTAAGGAACTGCCATCTAGCTCTGCACTAGATTCTCCTTCCGTTATAAGTAAGCTTGCGACACCTAAACCTGCTACTGCTATGAATTCTGATATGTCGCATGTTATTGATGATGCCACTTCTGCTATGCATGATTAAACTACTTCTGTGCGTGATACTACTTTGCCATTAGGTGAATTTCTTGATGAACAACTTGCTAGATTTAGGGGGAATGAAATTACTGAAGATCCTATTACTGATGATAGTGATGATGAAGGTCCCCCCAATGATTATGTTTTACCTATTGTTCCTAAGGGTTATGTTATGAATGAAAAAGCTTCTATGGAAATTCTTGCTTGCAATGATAGAAATGATCTTAAGAAATTATTAGCTAAATGGAAGCAGCAGTCTCTTAATGCTAGAATGAAACCCGATCCCGCTTTTGCTACTTCACCTATCGTATTCTTGATAAGGATTATGAATTCTCTGTTGATCCTGATATTATTACTTTAGTTGAATCTGATCCTTTTTATGGCCTTGAATCTGAAACTGTTGTGGCACATCTTACCAAGTTGAATGATATAGCTACCCTGTTTACTAATGATGAGAAGTCTCGCTATTTGTATATCCTTAAGATATTTCCGTTCTCATTAAAGGGTGATGCTAAGACTTGGTATAATTCTCTTGCTCCTGGTTGTGTGCGTAGTCCCCAGGATATGATTTATTACTTCTCTGCCAAATATTTCCCTGCTCATAAGAAACAAGCTGCCTTGCGGGAAATATATAATTTTGTGCAAATCAAAGAAGAGAGTCTCCCACAAGCATGGGGGAGGCTTCTCCGGTTGCTTAATGCTTTGCCTGATCATCCTCTTAAGAAAAATGAAATACTTGATATCTTTTATAATGGACTAACCGATGCTTCCAAGGACTACTTGGATAGTTGTGTTGGTTGTGTTTTCAGGGAAAGAACAGTCGACGAAGCTGAAATACTATTGAATAATATGTTGACTAATGAAAACAATTGGACTCTTCCCGAGCCAGTTCCTGAAGTAATTCCTGAACCAGTTGAGCCAACTCCTGAGCCTATTCCTAAACCCACTCCAAAGAAGAGAGGTGTTTTATTTATCAGTCCTGAAGATATGCAAGAGGCCAAGAAATCAATGAAAGAAAAAGGTATTAAAGCTGAAGATGTTAGGAATTTACCTCCTATTGAAGAAATACATGGTCTTAATTTACCGCCTGAAGGACCATATTGTCTTGATAACCCGACACAGGTAGTAAAGGTAAATTCTCTCTATAGATATGATAAAGTTGAAATACCATCTACTAAATTTCATAGCCCATGCTTAGATGAATTTGATGACTTTATGGCTAGACAAGCAAGTTTTAATGCTTATGTTGGTAGAGAGTTAAAGAATAATGCTTTCGAGGTAGGACGCGTAGGTGATAATCTGGCTAGAGTTAAAGATGAACTTCACCGCGTTAGCAAATATGCTTCTATGATTGCTACTCAAGCTGAGCAAGTACTTAAAGCTCAAAATGATTTTCTTGAGAAATTGAATAATAAAAATGACTTTGCTGTTAGAGTGGCTACTAGAACTGGTAGAATGACTCAGGAACCTTTGTACCCTGAAGGCCACCCTAAGAGAATCGAGCAAGATTCTCAGAGAAATAATTTAGAGGCACCTAGTTCTTCTAAAAAGAAGAAAAAGAAAAATGATAGGACTTTGCATGCTTCTAATGAACCTACTGTGGACACACCTGAGAATCCCAATGATATTTCTATTTCTGATGCTGAAACGCAACCAGGTAATGAACATGAACCTAGTGATAATGTTAATGATAATGTTCATGTTGATGCTCAACCTAGCAAAGACAATGATGTAGAGATTGAACCTGTTGTTGATCTTGATAACCCACAATCAAAGAATCAACGTTATGATAAGAGAGATTTTGTTGCTAGGAAGCACGGTAAAGAAAGAGAACCATGGGTTCAGAAACCCATGCCCTTTCCTCCTAAACCATCCAAGTCAAAGGATGATGAGGATTTTGAGCGCTTTGCTGAAATGATTAGACCTATTTTCTTATGTATGCGCTTAACTGATATGCTGAAAGTAAATCCTTATGCTAAGTATATGAAGGATATCATCACAAATAAAAGAAAGATACCGGAAGCTGAAATTTCCACCATGCTTGCTAATTACACTTTCAAGGGTGGAATACCAAAGAAACTTGGAGATCCGGGTGTTCCAACTATACCATGCTCCGTTAAAAGAAATTATGTTAGAACTGCTTTATGTGATCTTGGAGCCGGTGTTAGTGTTATGCCTCTCTCTTTATATCGTAGACTTGAATTGAATAAGTTGACACCTACTGAAATATCTTTGCAAATGGCTGATAAATCAACTGCTATACCTATCTGCATTTGTGAGGATGTGCCTGTTGTGGTTGCAAATGACACTATCTTAACGGACTTTGTTATTCTTGATATTCCCGAGGATGATAGTATGTCTATTATCCTTGGTAGACCTTTTCTTAATACTGCAGGGCTGTTATTGATTGCAACAAAGGCAATGTCACTTTTCATGTTAATGGTAGTGAGCATACGGTACACTTTCCGAGGAAACAATCTCAAGTTCATAGCATCAATTCTATTGAAAAAGTTCCAACTATCATTTTTGGAGGTTTTGAATTTCCTCTCCCTACTGTCAAGAAAAAGTATGATATTCTTATTGTTGGGGATTTTCATATCACCGTTGAGGTACCTTAGTGTTATTCGAAATTTCTCCGTTTCCGTGTTATTCGGAATGAGCTTGTTAACAAGACTTGATCAACCTTGTTAGTGGATTTATTTTGATGATCACGAGATGGATGAAACTAGAAGGCACAACCTTCTGTACCCTCTTTTTACTTTCTGTTATTTAGGTTAAATAAAGCAAAAATAGTATTATCCGTCTGTTTTCTGAATTATCCGTGCATTAAAAAAATAGTCCGAAAATATAAGTGCTCCAACTGCCCTGCAAATTTAGTATGATTTTTTCTGGAATATTTGAGGATTTTAGGCACTGAAAACACTACAGGAGGGGCAAGCACCAGGCCACGAGAGAGGAGGGTGCGCCCCCCTGTAGGGCGCGCCCCCCTGTCTCGTGGGCCCCTGGTGGCCCCCCTCCACTTATGCCAGCACCCACACACTTCATCTTCTATCCAAATAAAATCCCCATCCATCTCAAGCCCGGGTTCTAACTCGTTTTGCTGCGATTTTCGGTCTCTTAGCTCAAAGCTCCATTCACAAAACTGCTTTGGGAGATTGTTGCTTGGTATGTGACTCCTCCATTGGTCCAATTAGTTTTTGTTCTAGTGCTTTATTCATTGCAAATTTTTTCTGCATAGGTGACCATGTTCTTGAGCTTGCATGTTAAATTTTTGAGGTCCCAAGTAATTCCAATGCATGATATAGGCTCTAGGCACTTGTAGGAGTAGTTGCTATCAATCTTGTTTAGTTTGATTCACTTTTATTTTGAAGTTACTAAAATTTCATAAATTTTCAGAAAAGGAAATATGCTTAGAAGAATGTACCAAGGTGGTTCCTCGGCAAAGAAAGGGCCAAGGATTGCTATACGTGAACAAGATGTTAATTTGCCAAGGGACGCAAATGTGCGGGCTTGCGAGTGGCCATCCGATGATTTTATGGTCGAAGTAGGCTTCAAGGAGGAATTTGACGCGTATGTGTGTAATGCCGAGCTGGAGGACTTCTTACAAGATAAGTGTCCTCAATATTATCAATTGATTGATTCCTTTGTGCGGAGGTTCGAATATATTTCTGCGCGTAATTCTCCTAGTGTTATGTTTGATATTTATGATACATCTTATACCATGGATTTAGAGGACTTCACAACTGCTTGCAAACTCCCGCAGTGGGGTAATATTAATGATCCTCCCAAATCTGAAGTTAGAGATTTTCTTGCTAGTATATTACTGTGGGAGAATCTAGGGACGTAACACAAGCTACCATAGGGAGCATTCATTTTCCTGTTATACATTACTTTGCTCTCTTTATTGGTAGATGCATTAACGGTAAGGACGAGGTATGTCACATGTGTGCCCCTGATCTCTGTGTCCTCAAGAGTGTTGTGTCAGGTTACAAAGGTTATAACTTGGGGGCAATAGTTGCACGTATGTTGCAGAATAATAGTAGAAGGGGAGATTTCTTTGGAGGAATTTATGCAACCCGTGTGGCTAATTTTCTTAATATAGCTCCACGAGAGGGGGATATGATTGTACCTCCTGTTTATTTGGATAAAGCTATGTTTGATCATAATTTTCTTGAGAGGAATGAACAATTTCTCCATTATCGACTAACCTATTACAGACACAACGTCGTCCCTGTTACTCTTCCTGCTCCCTACCTTTTCGAGTATCAGACAAAAGGAAGATATGTTGTCACCAGGGAAGAAGCCACTAAATATGAGAGGGGAATGGAGGCAGCTCGCCAACACGCTGCTGCTCAGGAGGCGGTCGCCTCTGCATCTTAGTACTACCCCAGTTTCACTTATGGATATCAGCCAGGCGGTCACTGGTATTAAACCAACTTAGGCCAAAATCCAAAGCTTGGGGGAGTACATATTTCTCACCGACTTTACATTCATGTTCACACACTAGTCGTCGGTGCTCATACTCTTTCATTGTATTATCCATGTTAGTTTAAATTTCTTTTTCTAGTTTTCTTCTTGTGTGTTTGATAAACTTTAAGAAAAAACCAAAAAAAATTAGTTAGTTTAATTTCCATGCTTGTAGTAGAAATTAAAATGAAAACCCAAAAAGATTTCTCGTTCTTCTTTTACTTGTTGGGAGCTTTCCCCTGTAAATAGTTTTATTTTATTTTCTTTCCTTTGGGCGTCGAGAAGACCATATTGAAAATGCTTAGTGGCTCTTATATGCATGATTATTTATTTAACTTAGAGCCCATGTTACTTGTCTTTTCTCTTGAGTTGAATGCTTGCAGATTCCAGCTTAGTTCAATGCACGTGCACTCTTATTATTATATACATCGTTCGGTCGTGCAAGTAAAAGGCAATAATGATGATATATGATGGACTTATTGGGATGAGAAAAGCTGGTATGAACTCGACCTTTCTTGTTTTTGTAAATATGATGATTCATCGTTCCTGAGTCAGCTATTATGAAGTAAACATATTTGCAATGACATTTAGAGATTATAGTTGCTTGTGCCATGCTTGATTATCTATGAGTTATAATGGTTTACCTTGCATGCCAACATGCTATTAGAATGATTATGATGTGGTATGATGGGATGGTATCCTCCTTTGAATAAATTGAGTGACTCGACTTGGCACATGTTCACGCATGTAGTTGAATCAAATCAACATAGCCTTCATGATATTTATATTCATGGTAGATTATATCCTAATCATGCTTGTACTCGGTGTAAATTAATTTTAATGCATGTTTACGACTGATGTCGCTCTCTCAGTTGGTCGCTTCCCAGTCTTTTGCTAGCCTTCACCTGTACTATGCGGGAATACTGCTTGTGCATCCAAACTCCTTAAACCCCAAAGTTGTTCCATATGAGTCCACCATACCTACCTATATGCGGTATTTACATGCCGTTCCAAGTAAATTTGTATGTGCCAAACTCCAAACCTTCAAATGAAATTCTGTTTTGTATGCTCGAGCAGCTCATGTTTCATCTAGGGCTGCCTATATCTTCCATGCTAGGTGGGTTATTCTCAAGAGGAGTGGACTCCGCTCCTCATTCACGAGAAAGGGTCGGTAACCGGGATGCCCAGTCCCATGATCCAAAAAGATCAAAGCAAATCAAAATAATTAAACAAAACTCCCCCAGGGTTGTTGTATGTTGGAGGCACTCGTTGTTTCGAGCAAGCCATGGATTGATGCTTGTTGGTGGTTGGGGGAGTATAAACCTTTACCATTTTGTTTGGGAACTGCCTATAATGCATTTAGTATGGAAGATACAACCATCTCATAGTTGTTGCGTTGACAGCAAAAGTATGCCGCTCAAAATGCTATTCAATCTCTATTTTAAAATCGAGCTCTGGCACCTCTACAAATCCCTGCTTCCCTCTGCGAAGGGCCTATCTATTTACTTTTATGTTGAGTCATCACCCTTCTTATTAAAAGGCACCCATTTGAGAGCATCTTGTCATTTGCATTCATTATTATTGGTTTATATTGGGTATGACTTGACTGGATCTCTTTTACCATGAATTACAATGTTTAGTCAGTCCTTGATCTTTAAAGGTGCTCTGCATTTATTTTTTGCGGTCTCAGAAAGGGCTAGCGAGATACCATTTTGTTATATCATGTTATGATTATTTTGAGAAAGTGTTGTCATCCGAGTTTTATTATTATGGCTCGCTAGCTGATTACGTTATTGATATGAGTAATTGTGAGACTTATGTGTTATTGTTAGTATGGTTAGTTCATAATATTTGCCGAAACTTGAATGCTGGCTTTTCATGTTACAACAACAAGAGCAAACAGAGTTTGTAAAAGTTTTTCTTTATCACTTTCAGTTTATCAACTGAATTACTTAAGGACAAGCAAAGGTTTAAGCTTGGGGGAGTTGATACGTCTCCAACGTATCTACTTTTCCAAACACTTTTGCCCTTGTTTTGGACTCTAACTTGCATGATTTGAATGAAACTAACCCGGACTGACGCTGTTTTCAGCAGAACTGCCATGATGTTGTTCTATGTGTAGAAAAGAGAAGTTCTCGGAATGTCCTGGAAATCCACGGAGGCACTTTTCAGATTTAATAAGAATTTTTGGTGAAAGAATTAGTGCCGGGGCCTTACTGTCCACGAGACAGGGGCGCGCTTCTAGGCGCTGCCCCTATCTCGTGGGCCCCCTGGACCTCCTCCGACCTCAACTCCAACTCCATATATTCCGTCTCGGGGAGAAAAAAAATCAAGGAGAAGGTTTCATCGCGTTTCACGACACAGAGCCGCCGCCAAGCCCTAATCTCTCTCGGGAGGGCTGATCTGGAGTCCGTTCACTACAAGGAATATGTCAACTTGTGACCTTGACTATTGGTCACTGAAAGGTCATGGTTTTTCATTTGCGACCTTTTTGTAACCAAAAAGAGAAGGTCAAAAGCTGGTGGTCGTTAACTGACTATAGCGACCTTTCTTCTGGAATGGTCGAAGACGTTTATGACCAAAATATGTCCACTGTGGCGTTTTGGTCACTAGCAACCTCCCCGGCCACATAGGCATCCAGCGTGGCAAGCTGATGTGGCACAAGATTCAGCCCGGTCCAATTCGATTTTCTACATGGGCCTAGCCCAACAATTCAAGCTTTTTTCCAAGTTAATTCTTGTGGGCTACATGGGCCAAGCCCAATATTTCAGCTTCTTTATTTTTTGGCCTTGGCCTTCTTACAATCATTTATTTTCTATTTCAATAATTATATTTTGGCGCTGGTCCCACTAGTCATAATGCCATACATCAGTCACACATGTCAGAAATTTCAAAATTGCTCAGATTATATTCATAACTGGGTCCCACTGGTCAAGTTTCCATTTCACATCTTTTCAACATGCATAATCATTATTTCAAATAGGACAGAACAAATATAATTCATTAACACTACATTAGACTTTTACAATATTACAATTTACACTTGGCTTCACACTTCAGAACCAAAAACTCTTTGCTAAGTACTGCTTCACACTTGGCTTCACAGCTTCACACTTGGCTTCACGGCTTCACACTCCAAAAAAAATAGGCCTGGAACTCCTGTAAAATAATGAACATAAAGGCCACCAAAATTAGAGTGTACTGCTGCTGAGGCCAGAACCAAACAACTTCAATATTACAATAAAAAGAAGTCTCAGGTTTATCAAGCACAGCAAAACAGCACTATGGCCATCAGTCAGCACTGCACGTAACAAGCAAACTAGTAGAAATTACTACAAGAAGGAGAACAGCACACCTCATGTACAGAATTCACACTTGACAATTACAATAGGCGCTGCACATACATGGAGAAGTGTTTCAAAATAAAACTCGCGATTTAGGCACGCATCTTCAGATTTGTCAACCAGTTTTCCAACAAATTCTGTTGATTTCATGTCTGAATACTTCAGACCACTGATTTTGTACCAAATTCAAAGAACACACACATTTTGTAAGCCAAAAAAGCTACATCCACAGGCTTAATGCTACATCCACAGCAGTCTGACTTCTCAAATGGCAGATTCACCTTCTGAATCATATAGGAGAAAAACATCGAAACCATGGAATCAACAGGTAATCGTACCTTGAGCAGCAAAGCAGGCGCCTCAGATGATCACGGGAACACGATCCCGCCACGTTGCCTTGCTGCTGGCCTCATCGAGCGCTTCACCATTGGCCAGAGGAGGAGCAGCCAAAGAGTCCAAGACTGTAAATGCCAAAGAGAGCAGCGAGTAAAATGAACAGAATTTTTCTGCCGCTAAATGAATGCTATATATCTATGCTGCTGCTAAATGGTGCTTGTGCATAACTGAATTTTGTTGCTGGTACTGACCATTTACAGACAACTATTGCGCTAAACTTTGCTGCTACTAGTATGTGATTTTCAAATGGGATTATGTAAAAACACAAGAAAGGTTAGTAAGAGTTGGTCTCTGTAGGTGATTCTCAATAATTATAACAAAGAAAGGTTAGTAAGAGTTGGTCTCCATCTCCAATATATCTGTTAGATTTTAATTCTAATCTTTTCCTAGGTTCTATAAGCTTAAATTTCAGAGACCTGATTGACACTGTAGGTTCTATAAGCTTAAATTTCAGAGACCTGATTGACCTTGTAGGTTCTATAAGCTTAAATTTCAGAGACCTAATTCAATTCGTAAAAGGAGGGAGCTTATTTTAGAGGCAAGTGAGTGAGTGGACATGTTATTAGGCTTAATTACCAGGATTTGGAAGAGAACGCTGGTGGAGAAGATGCACGCAAGGCCACCAAGCCAGCTGTAACAGTAGAAGGAGCAGCAGTTAATTGGAGGAAACAAACCAAATGGGATAACTGATGAACGCGGCAAACAGTCGAACAATGGAAGTACTTACATTGTCAAGGCAGAAATCGATCAAGAGTAAATTGACAGCAGCAACATCATCATCCAGGCAGCCAAACGTGCTCCCAAACCAGGCAGTTTACCTAATATTGACCATCCAATGCCACTGTAAAGACCTAAAATACATACAATGATTTAACAGGATATTTTTGTGCAGAGCAAAGTAGCATATGGGCATCAGAAATATGTTACTTTAGAATGCAGAGCAAAGTAAACCTCTCAACTCCACTAGTTATTATTATGAGTACAGTGATCCCCTTTGATACCATCATACATGAATTAGAATCTCTAAAGTATGTCAATCAGGGATGATAATATGAAGCAGGCACAACAACAGAATGAAGTGAAATCTTTATGCAAGCCCATGTACTTTGGTATAAAGAAGCATTGAAGCAATTAAAAGCAAGCTTCTAGATCTGTGTTTGGATGACAAAAAATTGTACAAGCTGACTTATTTGATGAAATAATCCAAGCCTTTAGGCTCCTACTGGATATGCTCTTAATGTAGACAGTGCGTAGAACCACTATGGACAGTTGGACACAATCACAGCAAGATCTTATCTAATGTAGATGTATTGTATTTGTCAGGATCACAAGCTATATGGATCATGATGGACTGTTACTAATAGCTGAATGGCAATCTAAGAAGTCAGACACTACCAGTTCTAGGTTGTCAACTCAGCAAGCAACATCGCAATCCTCTCAACACAACTAGTTATTATTATGCATTGGCATCAAAGGGGATCAAAGATTTAATCACTAATCACAGATCACGACAGAACAACCAAATGAAGGGAGATCTCTACTCGTCTAGTAGCAAGCAGGCAAGCAACCAAACACTGCGGGCCCACGTCGCCTTCCGACTAACGCGTGCATCGAATCTGATCTGCTGCTCGAGCTCGAGCCCGACGAGCACGAGGTGAGCATGTTCGCGGCAGGTGGGCGATGCGGCGTGGAGCCAGATGCAGGTCACGAGTCTCCACCCCTGGTGCTCGTGCACCACCTAGTCCCACACGAGCGCGCCCGGGCTTTTGCAATCTGGAGACAACAATATGCGCCCCGGAGCGTAAGAGATGACGAATATCTTGTTGAATCGAAAGATTCGAAGTGGCGGATCACTCACGTGGCGGAGGAGGGCCCGCATCAGCGGCGTGGGCGCCAGGTCGGCCTTGAGGGGCGCCGTGGCCTCCGGGGACGATGAGGCTGCAATCGTCGCCGCGGATCTGGTGTCGTCGAGCTCGGATGAATGGGCGGCGCGATAGGAGGAGAGAAGAGGAGAGGAGGGATGATGGGCGGCACGCGCTCGGAAGGAGTGGTGGTGGTGGCGGCGCGAGGGAGGGGAAGGGAGAGAGGAGGGAGTGGGGGAGGCCATGGACGGCGGGGAGCTCCGCCGAAGGGAGGTGGCAGCCGTGATCTGGAAGGGAGGAGGTGGCGGCTGTGATCTAGAAGGGACGAGCGTGGATCCGACCGTGGCCGTGGGAGAGAAGGGGAGGGGAGGGGTTGTCGGCGACTGGGGTTGGGGAGAGACGGAGGACGGCGGCGGCGGCGGCTGGGTGGTTGGGGATCAAGAGATTGAGATGGAGGAGGAGCGAGAGGGTTGGGGGTGGCGGCTGTGGGACGAGAGGGGGAGGGTGGATCGGGGAAGTTAGGGTTTGGGTGAGAGGGTGAGGGGGTGAGGGCTGCCGTTGGATCCAGAAGCATCCGACGGTGGTTGATGCATGATCCGCGTGATAAGCATATGGACCAATCAGAGCGTGCCAAACAATTTGAAGATTTTTTGACCATATAAATTGGTCATGACTGATTACATATAAATTTTTCATTTCATTTTTCAATGCTCAAAATGAGTTTTTTGTGAAATACCTATCAAATATTTGTTCAAATCATGGCATATTTTGCACAAGTTTACATCTTAGATTGGCAAACAACATTGACAAAGGGAGTTTTTATTTCTTTTGCATGAAAAAACAATTTTCCATTTTTTGAGTGCCCCAAATAAGTTTTTTTGTGAAGGACTTACCATATATTTGTTGTAAAATTGTACCAAATCGATTTTCTAAAATACTAGGCCATATATAATGCACAATTGACCAAATAGTTAGGTGTCAAAAGTTTCGATGCACCTCTCATGAAAAAGACAATTTCCGCCGATTCAGCTGAAAGCGGGTCAAATTTGAACTGCAGCTGCCTCATAGTTTGCTATTTATTTTTTCCAAAAATCATTTCTAGGTACATAAGTATCTATTTAATCATAGAAACACCAAAAAAATTCCAAGATTCAACCACTAGCTAGGAACGGTCATTCCCGCCGTTTTGACCGCATTTTGAAACGGGCATAAAAAATTCAAAAAAAATCAAAAAATTGGGAAACCTTCGCATTGTGTCATCATATGTGGCCAAGTTCCCAGGAAAAATAACAAACTTGTAATACGGTAATTATTTTAAAAAAGTGTTCTCAGAAATGAGCTATCATGCGTGAAGATTCATGGCTTTCAAGCCAAATGATCAATCTTATGGCCACATTCATGGCATAGTTTGTTCAAATGATCTCATATTGTGCACGAGGGTGCATCTTGGAATTCCAAACAATGTTGCCTAAGGAAGTTTTCATTTTCTTTGCACGGAAAATTCATTTTTCATTTTCCGAGTGCCCAAAAGGAGGTTTTTTTGTGAAGGAACTACCAAATAATTGTTGCAAAATTGGACCTAATCAATTTTATAAAATACTAGGCCATATATAATGCACAATTGACAAAATGGTTGGGTGAAAAAAGTCTTGATCCACCTCTGGTGAAAAAGACAAATTCCCGTCGTTTCAGTTGGAAACGTGTCAAATTTGAATTGTAGTTGCCTCATAGTTTGCTCTTTATTTTTTCCAAAAATCATTTCTAGGTACATAAGTATCTATTTAATCATAGAAACACCAAAAAAATTCCAAGATTAAACCACTAGCTAGGAACGGTCAAGCCCGTCGTTTTGACCGCATTTTGAAACGGGCATAAAAAATTCAAAAAAAATCAAAAAATTGGAAAACCTTCGCATTGTGTCATTATATCTGACCAAGTTTCCAGGAAAAATAATAAACTTGTAATACGGTAATTATTTTAAAAAAGTGTTCTCAGAAATGAGCTATCATGCGTGAAGATTCATGGCTTTCAAGCCAAATGATCAATCTTATGGCCACATTCATGGCATAGTTTGTTCAAATGATCTCATATTGTGCACAAGGGTGCATCTTGGAATTCCAAACAATGTTGCCTAAGGAAGTTTTCATTTTCTTTGCACGGAAAATTCATTTTTCATTTTCCGAGTGCCCAAAAGGAGGGTTTTTTTGTGAAGGAACTACCAAATAATTGTTGCAAAATTGGACCTGATCAATTTTATAAAATACTAGGCTATACATAATGCACAATTGACAAAATGGTTGGGTGAAAAAAGTTTTGATCCACCTCTGGTGAAGAAGACAAATTCCCGTCGATTCAGTTGGAAACGGGTCAAATTTGAATTGTAGTTGCCTCATAGTTTGCTCTTTATTTTTTCCAAAAATCATTTCTAGGTACATAAGTATCTATTCAATCATAGAAACACCAAAAAAATTCCAAGATTCAACCACTAGCTAGGAATGGTCAATCCCGCCGTTTTGACTGCATTTTGAAACGGGCATAAAAAATTCAAAAATAAAACAAAAAATTGGAAAAACTTCGCATTGTGTCATTATATGTGACCAAGTTTCCAGGAAAAAATAATAAACTTGTAATACGGTAATTATTTTAAAAAAGTGTTCTCAGAAATGAGTTATCATGCGTGAAGATTCATGGCTTTCAAACCAAATGATCAATCTTATGGCCACATTCATGGCATAATTTGTTCAAATGATCTCATATTGTGCACGAGGGTGCATCTTGGAATGCCAAACAATGTTGCCTAAGGAAGTTTTCATTTTCTTTGCACGGAAAATTCATTTTTCATTTTCCGAGTGCCCAAAAGGAGGGTTTTTTGTGAAGGAACTACCAAATAATTGTTGCAAAATTGGACCTAATCAATTTTATAAAATACTAGGCCATATATAATGCACAATTGACAAAATGGTTGGGTGTTAAAATTTTGATCCACCTCTGGTGAAAAGACAAATTCCGTCGATTCGGTTGGAAGCGGGTCAAATTTGAACTGCAGCTGCCTCATAGTTTGCTCTTTATTTTTCCAAAAATCATTTCTAGGTAAATAAGTATCTATTTAATCAGAAATACATGGTTTGATGGAGAGACATCGAGGTTTGGACGGTGGCCGAGGGCCCCAAATCTAGAGCGCAGATGCTCAAGATGCCGCCAGCGTGGTCACCAGCGTGACCGTGGCGTTGCCATGTGTTCGGGCGGCCTAGGAATGTCTAGTGGGTTGGGCACTCCCCAGGTAGGTGCTAGGAAGAAAATCACAACATAAGATTCTCACGAGGAGACCGATCGATACTCAAACATGAATAAGCAGCCAAGTGTTTGATTTGCGGTACGGGAAATGCACATGGCTAATGGTTGTGAGTTCTGGCTGAGGATGATCAGTTACTAAGAAGACCGTCTTCACAAATTTTCACCTCAAAAGGAGGAGCCTAGGTGGTACTTGCTTTACAAACTACCACTTTGGACATAAATCTGAATGTTGAAGCTGGGCTCAAAATAATGAATGGATTGAGCTGGCATTTGGTCGAGGATGGTTATTTGGGCATAGGAAAGCCTCAGAGAAAATGGATACCATTTGGACATGCCACAGTGGTACTTCCTTCACAAAGTGTTGCTCTGAACAGAATAGGAAAATGAATATTTCGAATTATTTTGAACTAGGCAAGGAATGTTTTACATATTTGTGAAGATATGACCCAAAGAATTTATGAGATTTTGTTGGGAATTTTGGGAATGACAGAAATATAGGTTGCTTCACAACCTAGGGCAAAAACTGCTACATGGACATGACACATAGGCAAAACTGATGAGGTGGCGCCTAGTCATAGCAACCCACCACAATTTACAAGGCTATGACCATCTATATTGGTCGTTAACAACTAGAAATAAGGCAGCGGACTAGCGTTGTTTGCTTTATGACCTTTTCGTGTAAGGAAATTACGACCTTTCTGATCAAAATGGTCGCAATGGTTTAGGGTTTGGAGGCCCTCGAACAGCTTTTGACCAACTGGTCTGAAATGGTCATAGATCTATGACCAATTCTTCCAGGGTCACTGACAGAAGGTCACTAGTTGACATATTTCTTGTAGTGGTTCGGGGCTCCGGAGAGGGGGATTCGTCGCCATCGTCATCACCAACGATCCTCCATCACCAATTTCATGATGCTCACCGCCGTGCGTGAGTAATTCCATCGTAGGCTTGCTGGACGGTGATGGGTTGGACGAGATTTACCATGTAACCAAGTTAGTTTTGTTAGGGTTTGATCCCTAGTATCCATTATGTTCTGAGATTGATGTTGCTATGACTTTGCTATGCTTAATGCTTGTCACTAGGGCCCGAGTGCCATGATTTCAGATGTGAACCTATTATGTTTTCATGAATATATGTGTGTTCTTGATCCTATCTTGCAAGTCTATAGTCACCTATTATGTGTTATGATCCGACAACCCCGAAGTGACAACAATCGGGATACTTCTCGGTGATGACCGTAGTTTGAGGAGTTCATGTATTCACTATGAGTTAATGCTTTGGTCCAGTTCTCTATTAAAAGGAGGCCTTAATGTCCCTTAGTTTCCGCAAGGACCCCGCTTCAACGGGAGGGTAGGACAAAAGATGTCATGCAAGTTCTTTTCCATAAGCACGTATGACTATTTACGGAATACATGCCTACATAACATTGATGAATTGGAGCTAGTTCTATATCACCCTATGTTATAACTATTGCATGAGGAATCGCATCCGGCATAATTATCCATCACTAATCCATTGGCTACGAGCTTTTCACATATTGTTCTTCGCTTATTTACTTTTCCGTTGCTACTGTTACAACTACTACAAAAACCCAAAAAACATCTATCTTTACTTTTGCTACCATTACCTTTATTATCATACCACTTTTGCTACTAAACACTTTGCTACAGATACTAAGTTATCAAGGTGTGGTTGAATTGACAACTCAACTGCTAATACTCAAGAATATTCTTTGGCTCCCCTTGTGTCGAATCAATAAATTTGGGTTGAATACTTTACCCTCGAAAGCTGTTGCGATCCCCTACACTTGTGGGTTATCAAGACTAATTTCTGGCACCGTTGCCGTGGAGCATAGCTCTATTCTCTGAGTCAGTTTGGATTTATATCTGTTGATCACTATGAAGAACTTGAAAGACGCTAAGACCAAGATTTTGCCCTCAACTACGAGGGGAGGTAAGGAACTGCCATCTAGCTCTGCACTAGATTCTCCTTCCGTTATAAGTAAGCTTGCGACACCTAAACCTGCTACTGCTATGAATTCTGATATGTCGCATGTTATTGATGATGCCACTTCTGCTATGCATGATTAAACTACTTCTGTGCGTGATACTACTTTGCCATTAGGTGAATTTCTTGATGAGCAACTTGCTAGATTTAGGGGAATGAAATTATCAAGATCCTATTATCGATGATAGTGATGATGAAGGTCCCCCAATGATTATGTTTTACTGTTGTTCCTAAGGGTTATGTTATGAATGAAAAAGCTGCTATGGAAATTCTTGCTTGCAATGATAGAAATGATCTTAAGAAATTATTAGCTAAATGGAAGCAGCAGTCTCTTAATGCTAGAATGAAACCCGATCATGATTTTGCTACATCACCTATCTGTGTTACTGATAAGGATTATGAATTCTCTGTTGATCCTGATATTATTACTTTAGTTGAATCTGATCCTTTTTATGGCCTTGAATCTGAAACTGTCGTGGCACATCTTACCAAGTTGAATGATATAGCCACCCTGTTTACTAATGATGAGAAGTCTCGCTATTTGTATATCCTTAAGATATTTCCGTTCTCATTAAAGGGTGATGCTAAGACTTGGTATAATTCTCTTGCTCCTGGTTGTGTGCGTAGTCCCCAGGATATGATTTATTACTTCTCTGCTAAATATTTCCCTGCTCATAAGAAACAAGCTGCCTTGCGGAAATATATAATTTTGTGCAAATCAAAGAAGAGAGTCTCCCACAAGCTTGGGGGAGGCTTCTCCGGTTGCTTAATGCTTTGCCTGATCATCCTCTTAAGAAAAATGAAATATTTGATATCTTTTATAATGGACTAACCGATGCTTCCAAGGACTACTTGGATAGTTGTGCTTGTTGTGTTTTCAGGGAAAGAACAGTCAACGAAGCTGAAATACTATTGAATAATATGTTGACTAATGAAAACAATTGGACTCTTCCTAAGCCAGTTCCTAAAGTAATTCCTGAACCAATTGAGCCAACTCCTGAGCCTATTCCTAAACCCACTCAGAAGAAGAGAGGTGTTTTATTTTTCACTCCTAAAGATATGCAAGAGGCCAAGAAATCAATGAAATAAAAAGGTATTAAAGCTGATGTCGTGGAATTGTCACATCAGATGTCCTCGTGAAAGGACTTAGTTGTGGAGCCATCGCAACTAGGAAGCTTGAAGGGGTTAATCGGGACAAAGGACACGAGAGGTTTATACTAGTTCGGCCCCTTACAGTGAAGGTAAGGCCTACGTCTAGTTGGGTTGGTATTTATGTTTCGATGACCAGGGAGCGAGATACGCTATGCCCGGCTCTCGATGAGTTGTTTCTTGCCCTAAGCCGCCAGCAGGTCGTCCCCTTATATACACGGGTTGACGCCCTGTGGCTTACAGAGTCCCGGCCGGCTTATAAACAGTGTCCGGCTCGGTGACTAGTTAAATCTACCTTATGATACAAGTCATGCCATTATGGCGGTTTACTACAACGGGCCTTAAGTAGCCTGTGGGCTTTAAGCCCTTTATTGAACCGCCATCTTAATGCTTGGTCTTGGGCTTCTTTCTGGTGAGTCCTCTTTGCGTAACCCGACCCCTCCTGGGCGGCTTACACAAATAGTTATATCCCCAACATTAGGCCCCAGATTGATTTGAACCTGTTCATGTCAATCTTAAAATACCTTAAGACATAAATCTTCAGTCTTCTGACTGTGCAAAAGGTTTTCTTTAACCCGCCATGACGTCATCTTTTGGATCCGTGTTAACCCGTCGTGACGTCATCATTTCTTAAATTCTTTTTTTATTCCACCATATCCTTCAACGGATCTCTGCCTTTATTGACTGTTCCGAAAACCGAGGCGCCGGGGCCGCTGGATAATAACTCTTATCTCCTCGTTTCTCGCGTCATCTCAGTTATCCTTTCCTTATAAATAGGCGCGACCTAGGTCTTCCCGTTCTCCCCCTTCAATCGTATTCTTCCTCTCGCTGCTTCTCTGTCGCTCAAGCTCCGCCGCCGCCTCCGTTACAGATCTAAGAAGTTTGACCAGAGAAAACACGTCGACCCTCCGCTGCAACCCTGCATCTGTAAGTCTCCTCTTTCCTGCTTCTTAGATCTACATTAAGACCTTTGAGTTCTTCATGTTCTTCGCTGTTCAGTAGTTTCCTTTCATAGATTTCATCACCCCCGCTCTTTTTGATCTTGAAGATGGTAAAAACTGATGCAGTAGATTTTCCGCACCTATTTTGAACGCAAACAGACCCCTTTCTGTCACACAGAGGCCCCATTCGAGCCATTGAGCTTCATCTACGCCAGTCTTAGGTCTAGAAATTTTTCTTGCTAGAACAGCTTTTTGATCTCAAATAACAGTAGCAGATTATGAAACCTGTTTGTATCACCCGGAAAACTACTTCTGTGGAATACGCTTAAACATAACTGTCCATGTAGCCGGCTTAAATAAATGATACTGATCTGTGAGCCTGGCTTGCTTCTCATGACCTTAAGAAATTGGAACTGCTTTTGATACATGTGGCGGCTTAAATACTGTTGCATAGTTATCCTTATATCATTAGGCCCCTTCTTAAGCCGCCACCTTGAATAATTAAGATATTTTCTCCCGGGTTAAAATTGAACCGGAACCTCTTATTTTGTCGTAGGCCAACTGTTGTCATGGCACCTAAGGCAACCAAGGCCCCTGTGACCTGCAATTGGGTCCCATCCATAGTCACAAAGAGCAAACTGTCTGAAATTGTGAAGTCTGGCCATCTGCCAAAGAAGGAGGTCATGTCTTATCGTGCCCCTGACCCGTCTGAAGAAAGGCCTCAACCCAAAGAAGGGGAGGTGATAGTTTTTACGGATCACATGAACCGGGGATTTGCCCCTCCCGGCTCAAAATTCTTCAGGGAAGTTTTGAATTTCTTTGATCTTAGACCTCAAGACATTGGACCCAATTCCGTGTCAAAAATTTGCAATTTCCAAGTCTTCTGCGAGGTGTACCTGGGAGAGGAACCAAGTCTGCTTTTGTTCAGAGAGCTTTTCTACTTGAACCGTCAGAATGAACGTGCCAACGGGCCTAGTCTTGAGCTTGGCGGCATTTCAATTCAGCGGCAGAGAGATTGCCTCTTTCCTTACGCTGAACTGCCGAGTCATCCAAAAGATTGGAATCAGACGTGGTTCTATTGTCAGGACACTTCACCGGCTGATGAGAGCCCTCTGCCCGGCTTCCGCGCCCTGCGCCTTGAGTCCAACCATCCGCTGGCGGATAAATTGACTTTTGTCGAGCGTCTGCCTCTCAATCCTACCATCAAGAAGATCAAAGCTCTTTTGGGAAATGGTTTAAACAGTATCGATCTGGTCCGAGTCTGGGTCACCTGGCGAGTACTTCCATTAAGCCGCCGTTCCGGCTTAATGTGTACTTACACAGGAGAGAAGGATGATCCACTGCGTCATAGTCCTGACGACTTACCAGATGATGTGGTGGATGCTACAACCCGACCTTCTTGAAGGAGGGCACTGTAACTAGTAATGCCTTCGGCTTACTTCCCTTCTGCAAGAAGAACCCGGCCCCTGCAGTGAGTTATCAATCTTAATAAATACTCTTTGCTATGTTATACCTTATTTGTACTCATAATTCCTTATCCTTTTCCACAGGCCGATGACAACTTCTGGAAGGTCAAGTATGACCATGAGGCTGCCAAACAAGCCAGGACAGCCAAGAAAACCAAAAGAAAAGCCGCCAAGACGGGAACCTCAAAGAAGAAGAAACCCAGCGCCTCCAACTTATACAAATTGGATGATACTTCTTCGGATGATGAAGAGGTAATACTTTAATTTTCTTACTCCTTTGTCGTTATTTTACTGACATTCTATCCTTTCCAGAGGATACGGGGAACAGTCAAGCAGTTGACGAAGAGGTAACTATAATCTCCTCCGACTCAGAGCCTTTTCCAAAGCAAAAAATTCGAAGGGTGACCCGGAAAGTAGGATTTTCACATCCTCTAGCTTATCAAGATCCTCAATTTCTTTTGAAGCAACAACAGCTTGAAAACCGGAGGCAGACTCGGACCAATAAGGATGCAGAACTCTCCTCCGGCTTACCTGATGTAACTAGGAAGCGTCGGACCGAGGTTATCTCCAATTTACATTCTGTTTTACCTTTGGCGGGTTTAATTCGCCAACCTCTCAATTCATCTGACTCCAATTATCAGGATACCTCTCCTTCCTCCGGCGAGTCTATGCAATCAAACATCCCGGCTTCCAAAACGGCTCCCGAGTAATGTAACCTTATTTACTTTAGTTTTTACCTTACTTATGCTTTAATATTCATCCTTCTACCTTCATTGACAGCATGCAAGTGAAGCCCAGCAAGAGGGCAAGGAAGAATAAGCCGTCCCAAGACCCGATTCTTACTGAACCGGCGCCAGACATGTCTGCTCCTGACAGCTCCACCCATCAGCCGCCGCCTGAATCGGCTTCTGACATTCCGGTGCCAACCTCTGATCCGCCTGCCGAAGATGCTAACAACATCTCTGATAATCCGGAAGCTCCTAGCCCAGTCAAGACGACTGACCCGGAAGTTGAATTTCTGAAAAGTCAATTTGTTGAACCGGGGTGGCCTACTGTCCTTACCAAATGTACTGCCGAGGAAGAACTTGCCGAACGCCGAAAGGCCAAGCAGGACATTACTGATTATACTCACTTAAGCATTGGTGATATAGTCTCGGGCTATCTGAATCAAGTGCATAATAGTCGTGACCTGGAAATTGACATGGTGAAACAAATACAGCACAAATCTGAGGTATAACTTATGCTATTTTCCTGAATCTTACTTACTGTACCAGCCCCCAGGTCTATTGCTTATGAATGAATATGCTGTAGACTTATAAATCTACTTACTGTTGGTTTGTCCGGTTTAAAGAGAATATATTTAACCCGGTTATAGCATGATACTTTGAACTTGCGATACACATTAGCCCCCAAGTGCCGAGTATCTTTACTTGTAAAATGCTTGGGACATAATATGCATGACCGGATTTGTAGGTTAAAAAATTCTTTAACATACATTAGCCCCCAAGTGCCAAGTATCTTTATTTGTAAAATGCTTGGGACTTGAATGTTACCTTACCGTGATCCTTACCATAACCTGGTATCAATGCAGGCCACCATAAGTCAATTTGAGTCGGAGCTTGCTGACCTGAAGAGCCGGCTGAAAACTCAAGAACTTGAAACTCAGAAGGCCAACTCCAAATTTGAATTCAGTGTCTCTGAAAATGAGAAGTTGAAGAAAAATTTTGAGTCAGAGAAGAAAGCCTGGGCTGATGAGAAGGCTTCACTGGTGACTCGGGCCGAGACGGCAGAAGCATCCCTTGTAGAGGCAACAACCGAGCTGTCCGACTTAAAATGGCAGATATCCCAAATGGTCTCAGCCATCTTCGGTAAGTTACTGTACAAAACCTCAAACATTGTAATCTTTCAATGACTATTGTAATCGTTATCTCCGGCTCACTGTTATACTTGCGAACACACAGGCCCCAGGAGCACCAACCTCAAGCAGAGCATGCTGATCAAACTTAAGGCGGTTTACACTTTAGTGGAACAACTGTACTCCGGGTCACAAGGTGCCTTGGCCGTTGTAGCCTTATCAAATACCACTCCCCACCTTCTGCAAGACGTGTTGAAGCATCTCGCTGTGCTACCTCAGCGAATTCAGGATTTAAGGCGGGCATCTTCAAGAGTCGGGGCCGTGGCCGCATTGAGCCGGGCAAAGGCATGGATGCCAGAGCTTGACCCGGCTGACCTCGCTCTTGGATACCCGAGCCTGAAGGAGGATGGTACTGTATTTGATGATCATGATTTCACCTCCTGTGTCAAAGTCATACGTCCCGTGGCTACCCTTATTGGGAATGATACTGATCTTACCAAGTATTCGTCGGGCTATGATAGCGAGAACCGGAGAATTCCAAACATTCCATATGACCAAGTCAGCCTGATCCCTCCAATGTGTAAGTATACTTTCGCCCCTAAAGTGGACCCAGCCGGTTTAATAGATGATGAGGCTGAGTTTGAAGCCTTGAGTGGCATTGACTAGGCCTCGTCAACCTTCCAGGACAAAGCAACCGACGGAGAGGCGGAGAAGGATAACCCAGAGTCTTCGAGCCTGCGGAAGGAATGAACCGTCAGGCGTCTTATAACTTTGCAAAAAATAATGCTTCATTTATTCAGACTCGGGAAGTCTTGTAATAGGGTAGTAAAAACTTCTCAATGTTTGTCATGCCTTTGCGCATGTTCCTGGTGCTTAATACTTTCATAAGCCGCAATCGCTATATGTTTCTGGCTTATGTTGACCGTTTATTTCCTTGACGTTTAACTTTGCTTTGCCTTATCCTGCACATAAAACAAGCAAAATTTCCTTGGCGGTTTATCGCGTCGGGGGTTACATAAAGTATTGATAACCCAGAACACGACCCAAAGACATCATATACAGGCCGGTTTATGATTATACTTGTTAAATATAATCACAATAGCATACCTGCGATCCCTTTGATAATCTTCCCTGCTCATATGATGCTTACCTGGCACTTAAGAACCTAGGGTAATCAATATTAAACCGGGAGAAAAAACCATCCCTTAATGTTTTCAAGAAGGTCTCAAGATAGTAAAAATAATTTATCCTTTTGTTGGATGATAAACAACATTTACAGGCTTCTGATTCGAATACGATCAGTAAACCGTTCCAAAGGGGTTAAGCTAAGATTCGGATATGATCATATAGCCCCCAGTGGCTTTGGCGATGCCGATCAAGTGGGTATCGACAGCTATGTTTTCTTTGGTTCGAATACGACCTATGTTTGAACAGGAAGCCCCCAAGTGACCATAAGAGTTTTTTAATGACGTTGATTCGAATACGATCCATGTCAGACCTAAAGGGGTTAAGCTGTGATTCAAATATGATCAAGAAGCCCCCAAGTGGGTATCGACGGCTATGTTCTCTTTGGTTCGAATACGACCTATGTTTGAACAGGAAGCCCCCAAGTGACCATGGCTAGATTCAGACATGATCATAAGCCAGACCAAAGGGAAAGCCGGATTCAAATGTGATCCGCTCCCTGTTGGTTGTCTCCACCACCTGATAAAGAGGACACATAAACCTTTGAGTGTAAAAAGGACAGAGGTCCTGCTTTATTTCTTTATATAATATATACATTGTCAAAAAATATATACATCATGAGAGCCGGTGGCTTAAGTATAGTAAGGCCAGAGATGAGCAATATTCCACGGCCAGTGGGTCTCCTCCTCCGACTTACGTGAGTCTTTGTGCTCTCGAACATCAATGAGGTAGTATGATCCGTTGTGCAAATTCTTGCTGACCACAAAGGGTCCTTCCCAAGGTGGGGATAGCTTGTGCATGTCAGACTGATCCTGGATGAGCCGGAGCACCAAATCGCCTTCCTGAAAGGTTCTGCTCCTAACCCGGCGGCTATGATAGCGGCGCAGGTCTTGTTGATAAATCGATGAGCGGGCTATTGCCAAGTCTCGCTCCTCATCCAACAAATCAAGCGCATCCTGACGAGCTTTTTCGTTGTCAGCCTCAACATAAGCCGCCACGCGGGGTGAATCGTGCCGGATGTCACTTGGCAGGACCGCCTCTGCACCATACACCATAAAGAAAGGCGTGTAGCCTGTAGATCTGTTAGGCGAACTGTTGATGCTCCATAACACAGAAGGTAACTCCTCCACCCAACAACCCAGAGTCCGCTGTAAGGGGACCAAGAGCCGGGGCTTGATACCCTTCAGGATCTCTTGATTAGCTCTTTTTCGCTGACCATTGATTGAGGATGAGCAACAGCCGAAACATCAAGCCGGATATGTTCTCGTTGACAGAACTCTTCCATGGCACCCTTGGAGAGATTAGTGCCATTATCGGTTATAATGCTGTGCAGGAAACCAAAACCAAAGATCACCTTTTTCATGAATTGAACCGTCGTGGCTGCATCACACTTACTGACTGGCTCTGCCTCCACCCACTTTGTAAACTTATCCACTGCCACCAGGAGATGTGTCTTTTTATCCTTAGACCTCTTCAAAGGTCCAACCATGTCAAGCCCCCAGACTGCAAACGGCCAAGTGATTGGGATCATCCTCAACTCTTGAGCCGGCACATGAGCTCGTCGTGAAAACTTTTGACAACCGTCACATTTACTGACCAGATCCTCCGCATCAGCATGAGCCGTCAGCCAGTAGAAACCATGACGGAAAGCTTTGGATACAAGAGATTTTGACCCGGCATGATGGCCACAATCCCCTTCATGGATCTCACGGAGTATTTCTTGGCCTTCTGCAGGTGACACACAGCATTGAAACGCCCCAGTGACGCTTAGGTGATGTAACTCGCCATTAACAATCGTCATAGATTTGGAGCGCCTGACGATTTGTCTTGCCAAGGTCTCATCCTCAGGTAATTCTCCCCGGGTGATATAAGCCAAATATGGCACTGTCCAATCCGGGATAACGTGAAGAGCTGCCACCAGCTGTGCCTCCGGGTCTGGCACCGCTAATTCTTCCTCGGTAGGCACTTTGACAGAAGGGTTATGTAAAATATCGAGAAAGGTGTTAGGCGGCACCGGCTTACGTTGAGATCCCAACCGACTTAAAGCATCAGCCGCCTCATTCTTCCTTCGATCAATGTGCTCCACCTGATAACCCTTGAAGTGACCAGCCACAACATCTACTTCACGACGATAAGCTGCCGTAAGGGGATCCTTGGAATCCCACTTGCCTGACACCTGTTGAGTCACGAGATCTGAGTCGCCTAAACACCTTACCTGGCTTAAGTTCATCTCCTTGGCCATCCGGAGACCATGGAGTAAGGCCTCGTACTCAGCTGCATTGTTAGTACGGAAACATAAGTCGGAATACATAACAAAATTTGTCACCTCGAGGGGAAGTTAAAACAACTCCAGCCCCCGAGCCTTCTAGCTGCCTGGACCCGTCAAAATGAATAGTCCAATATATGTTATCTGGCTTCTCCTCAGGTGCCTGCAACTCTGTCCAATCATTGATAAAGTCAATCAAGGCCCGAGACTTAATAGCAGTACGTGGCATGTACTTCAAACCATGAGGCCCAAGCTCGATAGCCCACTTTGTAACACCCCGGAAGTAACTTTCCATATTTGTAACTCCAACTCTTGCCATTTTCGGCATTGTGATATGATATTCCCTCCGTGGTTGGGTTTTTCTTCTTTTTGCATTTTGTTCATGTCATGCATTTTTATCATGTCATCATGTGCATCGCATTTGCATACGTGTTCGCCTCATGATTCGAGCATTTTTCCCGTTGTCCGCTTTTGCCATCCCAAGACTCCTATCTCCCCCTGCCCCTTTTACGCTTTTTCGTGTGCAGGTACTAAACCTTCTCGGAATGGACCGAGGTTTGTCTAGTGGCCTTGGTATACCACACGTAGACCACCGGTCAAGTTTCGGGTCATTTGGAGCTCGTTTGGTACTCCAACGGTTAACCGCACTCTCTACAAAGGCCTCTTTTAAGTTGCAGCCCAACACCCCTTCAAAACGGCCCAATAACCCATCTAATTCACTTCCATGCTCTCCGTCGTTCGATCACGATCGTGTGGGCGAAAACTACACCTCATTTGGACTCTCCTAGCTCCCTCTATGCCTATTTAAGCAAACCCCGCTTTCCAATCCCGGATCATCCTCCCCGAAACCCTAGACGAATCCCCTCCCCGCCGCCGGACGTGTCCGGAGCGGGCCGGACAACGTCCGCCCGTCAGCGCCGCCGCCCCATACTAATCGCCAGCGCCACCTGTCCCGCCACCGCACACATGGTCCTTGATGAGGCCACGGCCGGCCTGCCGGCCGACCGGCCGACCACGGTGGCCGCCGCCCGGCGCGCCCGCGCCCTCCGCTACACCGGCGCGCCCGCCTCCTCCGCCGCCTCGCCGCCCGACCGGGCCCGCCCGCCGCCGCCTGCCATCGGGCCTCCCCGCGCCGCGCCTCCACCGCCATGGACCCGCCGCCAGGCTGGCGACCGCCGCCGTCGCCTCCTCCGCCGCCCCGCCACCTTCTCTCCTCCCGCCGAGCTCGCCATCGAGCAACCGCCGCCGCCGCCGCCGCTCGATCCGGATCTCGGATCCCGATCGGGACCGAGCCCGTTGACTTCTTCCCCCCTCTAATTCTTCTAAGTTTTTACCTCAATGATTTTTCGTGGCATTTTCATCATAGTATAACTTTGCATCTGTAGGTCCATTTTGCGCGTATAATATATCAATATGTTCATCTCGAAGAGTAGATCATTTCATCTCATTGCATCATTTTCATTTGAGCTCATCTTGATGCCCGAAATGCTGTTGGAAGAGGGCTATGTGATGTCAGTTTCTGTTTCTTAACATAACTTGCACTTTTGTTGTTTTTGCCTTGATTGATGTGTGCACCCTATGAATTTGAGTCCTACATGTGTTTTGTAATATGCCATGCCATCTTTCCAGGGGTGTATGCCATGTATTTTTGTGATCTATGTGGTGACTAGCACAAGCATGCAAAGTAGGTGTCCTGATGTTGCTGATTTCAGCCCTGTTTTACTGATATTTTGATGCCATGTTAACATGATGATACCAAGAGATCCATGCATATTTTGAGATACTTCAGTAAGGATGTTTTGTTAAAAATGTCTTGCTCTATCCAGCCATGCCCTTGTTTGCAATTATGGAGTGCCATAGCTTGAGTCAATCGAGCTCTACTTTTGCTATCAAATGTTTCCTGGCAGATTGTTTACATGTTATTCAATTTTGCCAAGGTTGTTGTGGTTGATCCATGTATGCTATGATATTTTTCTTGCCATGTATGTATTCTATGTAATGTCTTCTTGATGTATGTATGCTTAGATTATCATATAAGGCTCTGTAGTGAGTGCATCGAGCTCTTAAACATGCCTACTTGTTATCAGTTTTTGACATGCCATGTTGCTGAATCTGTTAACGAAACTTTCAATATTGACATGGGTGTTACTATATTTTCTGATCCTTTTTGGCTTATGGTCAGTAAGGGACTTTTGTTCTATGCTTTGAGTAGATTCATGCCATGCCTTGTTTTGCTATTATAAGTTCCTGTAGCATGTAGTTTTGTTGCTCTGAACATTGCTACCTGATGCTGTTTTTGCCATGCCCAGCCTGATATTTTGTGCACTTTTGCCATGCTTGTTTGAACCTGTTATGATGTGATTTAGCCGTAGCTCAGTGCTCATCTTTTGTCAAGCATCTTGTGTAGATCACTGCCATATACTTTGTTGGTACGTTTGGGTGCAGTAGCTTAATTTATTGTTGCTTGCTAAGTGGCATCATGCTGTTAATGGCAGATTTGTGCCATTCTTGTTTTGCTTGTCATTTGCAAACCGTGCATCCGATTCCGGTGATCTTTATATCGATTTCAACCGAAATCATCTCATCTTTCCAGTGGCATACTTGGTTTGCCAAGTTGATGCCTGGTTCATCATTTTCCTTCCGGAGCACGCATGCGCATTGCATATCACATCCCGCATATCATGCCATGTTTTGCATCATGTTGATTGTGCATTGCACCGTGATTTATTGTGGTTCCTTTGTTTGTGTTCTTGCTTTGGGTAGAGCCGGGAGACGAGTACGTGAACGAGGAACCTGTTGAGAACGCTTACGAGGATCAAGCTTTCGACAACTCTAAGAACATTGCAGGCAAGATGACCATACCCTCGAAATCACTTCTATCTTTGCTATGCTAGTTGCTCGCTCTTTTGCTATGCCTATGCTGCGATGCCTACCACTTGCTATATCATGCCACTCATATTGCCATGTCAGCCCCTAACCATCCTTTCCTAGCAAACCGTTGATTGGCTATGTTACCGCTTTGCTCAGCCCCTCTTATAGCGTTGCTAGTTGCAGGTGAAGCTGAAGTTGTTCCTTGATTGGAACATGGAGATGTTGTCCCTTGTTGGAACATGTTTACTTGTTGGGGATATCACAATATATGTATCTGCTATAATTAATACATCTATATACTTGGTAAAGGGTGGAAGGCTCGGCCTTATGCCAGTGTTTTGTTCCACTCTTGCCACCCTAGTTTCCGCCATACCGTGTTATGTTCCTTGATTTCGCGTTCCTTACACGGTTGGGTGATTTATGGGACCCCTTGACAGTTCGCTTTGAATAAGACTCGTCCAAAGAAGGCCCAACTTTGGTTTTACCATTTGCCACCTAAGCCTTTTCCCGGGTTTTCGCGAGCCCGAGGGTCATCTTTATTTTAACCCGGGCCAGTTCTCCTTCGAGTGCTGGTCCAACTTGAGCGATGTCCGCGCCTTTGGGCAATCAGGGTTTATGCCAACCCGACGTCTGCTCATCCGTGTGCCACGAGAACGAGATATGTGCAGCTCCTATCGGGATTTGTCGGCACATTCGGGCGGCTTTGCCGGTCTTGTTTTATTGCTGTCGAAATGTCTTGTAGTCCGGGATTCCGAGATTGATCGGGTCTTCTCGGTAGAAGGAATATCCTTCGTTGACCGTGAGAGCTTATAATGGGCTGTTGGGACACCCTGCAGGTAATATCTTTCAAAGCCGTGCCCGCGGTTATGAGGCAGATGGGAATTTGTTAATGTCGGTTGTAGAAAACCCAAAGTTGACCTCAATTAAAATACACATCACGCGTGTGTAACGTGATGGTCTCTTCTCGCGGAGTCCGGAAGTGAACACGGTGTTGGAGTTATGTTTGACGAAGTAGTTCAGATCACTTCTTGATCGCTACTAGCTTCACGCCGTGCTTTGCTTTCTTCTCGCTCTCTTTTGCGATGTAGCCACCATATATGCTAGTCGCTGCTGCAGCTCCACTTTACTACTCTGTCCTTCCTATAAGCTTAAATAGTCTTGATCTCGCATGTGTGAGATTGCTGAGTCCCCGTGGCTCACAGATTCTACCAAAACAGTTGCAGGTGCCGACGATGCGGGCAGGTGACGAACCGAGCTCAAGTGGGAGTTCGACGAGGAACGTGGTCGTTATTATGTGTCTTTTCCCGATGATCGAGAGTGGTGCTCAGTTGGGACGATCGGGATCTGTGTAGCATTTGGGGTATCTTCTTTTATTTTGGTTCCGTAGTCGGACCTTGAGTGTACTCTGAATGATGGATGTTTATTTATGTATTGTGTGAAGTGGCGATCGTAAGCCAACTATGTATCTCTTTCCTTATGTATTACATGGGTTGTGTGAAGATTACCTCACTTGCGACATTGCTTTCAATGCGGTTATGCCTCTAAGTCGTGCCTCGACACGTGGGAGATATAGCCGCATCGGGCGCTATGTTGGTAATCGAGCCTTCCCGACTTAGGAGCCCCTACTTGATTGTTTGTGGCGTTGTTGAGTCTAGAATGGAAAATGTTTTGAGTCTTAGGATTATATATATCGGAGAGTAGGATTCTTTTACTCCCAGTCCCTTCGTCAGCGCTCTGTGAGGTCTCCCGACGAGAGTTTTGACTCTCCTCTTCTCAAATTTCACTAAAAAAAAATTTAGGATCACGTGGGTATCTTGGAATCGTTCCGATGGTTTTGTGACGAGAACATTGTTCTTGGTGCCTCCTAACATTTATGGGTTGTGGCAGTGTCCCGGGGAGTTGAGCTCCGAGGTGTTGTCGTCACAATTTTATCGTTGCAGTTCTGGAATACCTGAGTTTTACCGACATCGAAATCTCTTTTGTGCAGTTGTTGGTGAGATAACCCCGATAACCCAGTACTGGGGCGAGCTCGGGAGTATTGCCATGACTTGTATAACGGATGTTTTTCGAAGGTCGAGGTACACGATTTCCGAGGATTTCTTGGTTATGTGTTGACGGATGGATACAGCTGGATCTAGGTATTGTTAGTTTGGGTGATATATTTTGTGTCCCTGTGATCCCCAACACCAGATTGCATAACCGTAAAGTTTCGGAGTCTATAGGTGGGAATTCTAGTAGCTTACAGTGATTTCTTTCCGATGATGTATGATTTGAGATTGGGGTTCAACGTCTAGTGGTCCGCCCATTCACGGTCGACGACAAAGTGGTCGCGAGACGCCTTAAAGAATCCTTGGCTATGCTGATTCGGGACGCCTTGTTTGTCATTCGTGACGTCCGCTATACGTCGGCTCGTGTGGGCCCCACCACTAACACTTTGGGCGTAAATCTCTATCATGTGTTTGTTCCGCTCATTCTAGCAGTCAATCTTTTGTTTTCAGTTGTGATATTCGATTTGTTTCTAAGATGATGTTGTTTCCATATCTTTATCTAAGTGGCTTCTCACCTTAATGGACGTGTGATGATTAACTTTTGAATTCATTCGCTCATTCTTGTTGAATGTTTATTGTGAAGACTATATGTTGCAATTTCTATCCGCTGATTCAACTTGTCTATTTGTCTATCAAAGGACTAACGGATGTCACCTTCTTCAGATGGCTCCGCCAACGCTGCCCGAATCCGGATCGCAATGATGGGAATCATCGAACCTCCACCTCCACCTCCGCCTCCAGAGGCTCGGCAAGCTATCATGGCAGCCACCAATGCCAATGCTCGATGATTTTGCAGCTCTTGCAAGAACGTACTCAAGGGCAAGGCAGTCAAAGAAATCAAGGTCAAGGCAACAACCAGCCGCACTTTGCTACTCTCGATCGGTTCCTCGCTAATCAGCCAAGTCTTTCGGTTTACGTGTCGAGGCCACAGACGCCGACGATTGGCTTGTGGACATCTGCAAGCATTTTGATTGTAGCAATGTCGACACGAGGACTTTGTCAAGTTTGCATCGCTTCAACTCAAGGATCAAGCTGCTGAGTGGTACCAGAATACAAAGATTCCAGAGGAGGTCGTGTCATTACCTAGGATGAGTTCCGCTGGATTTCAGAGCTCACCACATTCAAAAGTGTTGTGGAGAGCAAGCGTGAGGAGTTCCGCAATCTCAAGCAGGGCAACATGTCTGTCTATCAATACAATATCCAGCCTGAAGCTCGCTCGCTTTGCTAAGCAAGACGCACGATGAAAAGAGTATGATCTATCAATTTAGAGGTGGTCCGAGAGAAGATCTGCAATTAGCTCTTGTGCTTTTGAGCCAGATAAGTATGATGATTTCTACAACATGGCATCAAGCAAGAAGCTGCCCAGCTCAAATGTGAGGCTTCTAAGAAGAGAATCAGGATGCAGTTCAGTCTTCTTCTTCCTCTCAAGTGGCAGCTAAGCAGCAGAAGTTCTACCTTCCTCCTCCTTCGCTCCGTCAGCCTTTATCAAGAGAAGAACTCAGGTGGCCGTGGATCTTCCCACCCACCCAACCCAAGCTATCGTAACAAGTCTAATTCTCAAGCTTCAAGGTCAAGTGCTCCTTACCACCGTCCGCTCTCGAGGTGACTTGCAACAAGTGTCAGCAGAAAGGTCACTATGCGAACAAGTGCTTCAACCAGAGGCGCCTTACGCCTCCTCCTCCTGTGAAATATTCAAGCAATGCAGTGGTCAAGCATAATCCCAAGTCTGCCAAGGTGAATATGATGAATGCAGCTCAAGCAGAGGAATCTTCTGATGTGATAATGGGTAATCTTCCAGTTAATGATATTCCTGCAAAAGTCTTATTTGATACTGGTGCATCGCATTCTTTCATTTCAAGACCTTTTGCATCTAAGCATGAGTTGGTTTTTCAAGATTTGCCTAAACCATTATCGGTTGTCTCTCCGGGTAAATTCATGCATGCAAGCTCCATGGTTCCAGATGTTTCTATCAAGATGGGAGATTATAGATTTTGCTAAATCAATTGTTCTGGTGACTCGGATATTGATCTTATTCTCGAATGGATGGCTTTATCAGCACAAAGCTCAGCTTGATTGTGCTGCCAGGGAAATTCAATTGACTCACTCTTCTAATGATGTGATCATCTATGCCGCTCGTGATGAAACCATTCGGTTGTTTTCTCTCAATGAGAAGGGCGAACTGAATGCTATCTCTCGATTCCAAATCGCTTGTGAGTACCAAGATGTCTTTCCGTAAGAGCTTCGGGTATGCCTCCTCATCGGCCGGCCGAGTTCGTTATCGATCTTGAGCCCGCATCAACCCGTTGCAAGCGCCCATACAAGCTTGGACCTGATGAGCTGAGGGAATTGAAGAAGCAGCTCGATGAACAAGAGCGTCTGGTTTGATCGGACCGAGTTCATCTCCTTGGGGTTGTGGTGTTCTTTTGTCCGAAGAAGGATGGCACGGACCGACTATGCGTCGATTACCGCCATTGAATAAGAAGACAATCAAGAACAAGTATCCACTTCCCAACATCAATGAGCTTTTCGAGCAACTCAAAGGTGCTAAAGTGTTCTCCAAACTTGACCTTCAGATGGGTTATCATCAGATTCGTGATTCGTGAACAAGATATTCCCAAGACAGCATTCGAACAAGCTTTGGTTCTTATGAATATCTTGTCATGTCTTTCGCCTCGTCAATGCTCCTCCAACATTCTCTCGGATGATGAACTTCATATTCAACCCCTACACCAATGAATTCGTCTTGGTCTATCTTGATGATATTTTGGTCTTTCCAAGAATAAGAAGGATCACGCCAAACATTTGCGATTGGTGCTAGACAAGCTCGAGAGTATCAATTCTATGCTAAGTTCTCCAAATGTGAATTTTGGCTTGATGAAGTGCTTTATCTTGGTCATATCATCTCCGCTAAGGGCATCGCAGTTAATCCCAGAAGGTGTCCGCAATTGTGAATTGGGAACCTCCTCGGAATGTCAAGCAGCTCCCGCATTTTCTTGGTCTTGCAAGCTATTGTCAAGATTCGTTGAGAACTTCTCCAAGATTGCAAAGCCTCTTTCCAACCTCCTCCGAAGCATGTGAAGTATGTCTGGTCTCCTGAGTGTGACGTTGCTTTCAATACTCTCAAAGAGAAACTCGTCACGGCTCCTGTCTTGACTCCTCCTGATGAATCCAAGCCATTCAAAGTTTTCTGTGATGCTTCTCTTCAAGGTCTCGGTGCTGTGTTAATGCAAGAGAAGAGAGTTGTGGCTTATACCTCTCGCCAGATTGAAGCTCAACGAAAAGAACTACCCCACTCACGATCTTGAGTTGGCGGCAGTTGTCCATGCTTTGATAACGTGGAGACATCTCTTGTTGGGAAGGAAAGTGGACATTTTCACCGATCACAAGAGTCTCAAGTATATCTTCACTCAACCCAACCTCAACCTCGTGCAGACTCGATGGGTCGAAATGATTCAAGAGTACAACCCAAGTATTGAATATACTCCGGCAAGGCCAATGTCATTGCAGATGCTTTGAGCGGAAGGCTTATCGCAATAGCCTAATCCTCAAGCCCTTCCACCGGATCTCCGTGAAGCTTCGCAAGCTGAATCTTCAAGTTGTTCCTCAAGGCTTTCTTGCCAACCTCATAGTCTCTCCTACTTTGGAAGATCAGATTCGTGAGGCTCAGCCTCCGGATGCCATGGTGAAAAGGTGAAACGTGGTATCGACAAGGGCATTTCAAGTACAAGTGCTTCCACGTTGATGACAAAGATACTCTTTTCTTTGAGGACCGGATTGTGGTTCCTAAGGGTGATCTAAGAAAAGTCATTATGAACGAGGCTCACATTTCGCTTCTATCCATTCATCCTGGAAGTACGAAGATGTACCATGATCTCAAGCAGTCATATTGGTGGACTCGAATGAAGCGAGAAATTGCTCAATTCGTGAATGAGTGTGATGTCTGCAGAAGAGTGAAAGCAGAACACCAAAGACCAGCTGGTCTCCTCCAACCTCTTGCTATTCCGGAATGGAAGTTTGATCATATTGAAATGGACTTCGTGACTGGTTTTCCAAAATCCAAGCGTGGAAATGATGCTATCTTCGTTGTCATTGACAAGCTGACTAAAGTGGCTCATTTTCTTCCTATCAAAGAATCCATCACAGCAGCTCAGTTGGCAGAGCTATACACCTCCAGGATTGTCTCTTTGCACGGCATTCCTCAAGTGATCTCTTCAGACCGTGGCAGCATCTTTACCTCCAAGTTTTGGGATTCTTTTCAGAAGGCCATGGGCACCAACATTCGTTTCAGCACAGCTTTCCATCCTCAAACAAGTGGCCAAGTTGAACGAAATAATCAAATCCTTGAAGATATGCTCGGGCTTGTGTCATTTCTTTCGGTATGAAGTGGGAAGATTGTCTTCCTTATGCCGAAGTTCTCCTACAACAACAGCTTCCAAGCGAGTTCGGCAAGGCCCCATTCGAAATTCTCTATGGCGAAAGTGCCGTACTCCTCTCAATTGGTCTCGAGACAGGTGAACGCCAACTTCTTGGCAATGACTTGATCACGAATGTAAGAAATGTGCCAAGTCATTCGTGAGAATCTCAAAGCCGCAATAATCGCGCCGGTAAGAGCTATTATGATGATAAGCACCGTGATGTGGCTTTTGAAATCAGAGACCATGTCTACCTCCGCGTCTCTCCAATTAAAGGCACTCGTCGCTTCGGTATCAAAGGGAAGCTTGCCCCTAGATACGTGGGTCCTTTCAAGATCATGGGCAAAAGAGGCGATCTCGCCTATCAACTTGAGCTTCCATCCAACTTTGCAAATGTGCATGACGTGTTTCACGTGTCACAGCTTCGCAAGTGCTTCAAGACTCCTGAACGCACTATCAACTTCGAAGAGATTGACCTTCAAGAAGATCTCTCTTATCATGAGCACCCCGTTGCTATTCTTGAAGAAACCGAGCGCAAGACTCGCAACAAGTCAATCAAATTCCTGAAAGTGAAGTGGTCACACCATTCGACGGAGAAGCCACCTGGGAGCGCGAGGATCACCTCCGTTCGAATATCCGGAGTTCTTTCAGTCCTAGATCTCGGACGAGATCCTCTTGTAGTGGTGGAGTGTTGTAACACCCGGAAGTAACTTTCCATATTTGTAACTCCAACTCTTGCCATTTTCGCATTGTGATATGATATTCCCTCCGTGGTTGGGTTTTTCTTATTTTGCATTTTGTTCATGTCATGCATTTTTATCATGTCATCATGTGCATCGATTTGCATACGTGTTCGTCTCATGATTCCGAGCATTTTTCCCGTTGTCCGCTTTTGCCATCCGCACTCCTATCTCCCCGGCGGCCCTTTTACGTTTTTCCGCAAAGGGTACTAAACCTTCTCGGAATGGACCGAGGTTTGTCTAGTAGCCTTGGTATACCACCGAGACCACCGGTCAAGTTTCGGTCATTTGGAGCTCGTTTGGTACTCCAACGGTTAACCGCACTCTCTACAAAGGCCTCTTTTAAGTTGCAGCCCAACACCCTTCAAAACGGTCCAATAACCCATCTAATTCACTTCCATGCTCTCCGTCATTCGATCACGATCGGGCGAAAACTACACCTCATTTGACTCTCCTAGCTCCTCTATGCCTATTTAAGCAAACCCCCTTCCAATCCCGGATCATCCTCCCGAAACCCTAGACGAATCCCTCCGCCGCGACGGACGTGTCCGAGCGGGCCGGACAACGTCCGCCCGTCGCCGCCGCCCAAGGCCTAATCGCCAGCGCCACTGTCCCACGGCAGCCCGCCCGCGGCGACCGCCGCCGACCACCCGCCCGTGCCGCCGCGCCGCCACACGCGCCCCGCCCTCGCCGCCAAGCCAAGCCGCGCCGCCTCCTCCGCCGCCTCACGCCGCCGACCGGCAGCCCGCCCGCCGCCGCCGCCGGCCAGCGCCGCCGCCGCCGCGCTTCCACCTCGGACTGCCATTCGCGCCACGGCGACCGCCGCCGTCGCCTCCTCCGGCGGCCCCGCCACCTTCTCTCCTCCTCGCCGAGCTCCGCCATCGAGTAACCGCCGCCGCCGCCGCCGCTCAATCCGGATCTCGGATCCCGATCGGGACCGAGCCCGTTGACTTCTTCCCCCCCTCTAATTCTTCTAAGTTTTTACCTCGGTGATTTTTCGTGGCATTTTCATCATAGTATAACTTTGCATCTGTAAGTCCATTTTGCGCGTATAATATATCAATATGTTCGTCTCGAAGAGTAGATCATTTCATCTCACTGCATCATTTTCATTTGATCTCATCTTGATGCCCGAAATGCTGTTGGAAGAGGGCTATGTGATGTCAGTTTCTGTTTCTTAACAGAACTTGCACTTTTGTTATTTTTGCCATGATTGATGTGTGCACCCTATGAATTTGAGTCCTGCACGTGTTTTGTAATATGCCATGCCATCTTTCCAGGGGTGTATTCCATGTATTTTTGTGATCTATGTGGTGACTAGCACAAGCATGCAAAGTAGGTGTCCTGATGTTGCTGATTTCAGCCCTGTTTTGCTGATATTTTGATGCCATGTTAACTTGATGCTACCAAGAGATCCATGCGTATTTTGAGATACTTCAGTAAGGATGTTTTGTTAAACATGTCTTGCTCTATCCATCCATGCCCTTGTTTGCAATTATGGAGTCCCATAGCTTGAGTCACTCGAGCTCTACTTTTGCTATCAAATGTTTCCTGGCAGATTGTTTACATGTTATTCAATTTTGCCAAGGTTGTTGTTGTTGATCCATGTATGCTATGATATTTTTCTTGCCATGTATGTCTTCTATGTCATGTCTTCTTGATGTATGGATGCTTAGATTATCATATAAGGCTCTGTAGTGAGTGCATCGAGCTCTTAAACATAACTACTTGTTATCAGTTTTTGACATGCCATGTTGCTGAATCTGTTAACGAAACTTTCAATATTGACATGGGTGTTACTATATTTTCTGATCCTTTTTGGCTTATGGTCAGTAAGGGACTTTTGTTCTATGCTTTGAGTAGATTCATGCCATGCCTTGTTTTGCTATTATAAGTTCCTGTAGCATGTAGTTTTGTTGCTCTGAACATTGCTACCTGATGCTGTTTTTGCCATGCCCAGCCTGATATTTTGTGCACTTTTGCCATGCTTGTTTGAACCTGTTATGATGTGATTTAGCCGTAGCTCAGTGCTCATCTTTTGTCAAGCATCTTGTGTAGATCACTGCCATATACTTTGTTGGTACGTTTGGGTGCAGTAGCTTAATTTATTGTTGCTTGCTAAGTGGCATCATGCTGTTAATGGCAGATTTGTGCCATTCTTGTTTTGCTTGTCATTTGCAAACCGTGCATCCGATTCCGGTGATCTTTATATCGATTTCAACCGAAATCATCTCATCTTTCCAGTGGCATACTTGGTTTGCCAAGTTGATGCCTGGTTCATCATTTTCCTTCCGGAGCACGCATGCGCATTGCATATCACATCCCGCATATCATGCCATGTTTTGCATCATGTTGATTGTGCATTGCACCGTGATTTATTGTGGTTCCTTTGTTTGTGTTCTTGCTTTGGGTAGAGCCGGGAGACGAGTACGTGAACGAGGAACCTGTTGAGAATGCTTACGAGGATCAAGCTTTCGACAACTCGAGAACATTGCGAGCAAGATGACCATACCTCGAAATCACTTCTATCTTTGCTATGCTAGTTGCTCGCTCTTTTGCTATGCCTATGCTGCGATGCCTACCACTTGCTATATCATGCCACCCATAATGCCATGTCAGCCCCTAACCATCCTTTCCTAGCAAACCGTTGATTGGCTATGTTACCGCTTTGCTCAGCCCCTCTTATAGCGTTGCTAGTTGCAGGTGAAGCTGAAGTTGTTCCTTGATTGGAACATGGAGATGTTGTCCCTTGTTGGAACATGTTTACTTGTTGGGGATATCACAATATATGTATCTGCTATAATTAATACATCTATATACTTGGTAAAGGGTGGAAGGCTCGGCCTTATGCCTGGTGTTTTGTTCCACTCTTGCCACCCTAGTTTCCGTCATACCGGTGTTATGTTCCTTGATTTCGTGTTCCTTATACGGTTGGGTGATTTATGGGACCCCCTTGACAGTTCGCTTTGAATAAGACTCGTCCAGCAAGGCCCAACTTTGGTTTTACCATTTGCCGCCTAAGCCTTTTCCCCCGGGTTTTCGCGAGCCCGAGGGTCATCTTTATTTTAACCCCCGGGCCAGTTCTCCTTCGAGTGCTGGTCCAACTTGAGCGATGTCCGGCGCCCCTTGGGCAATCAGGGTTTATGCCAACCCGACGTCTGGCTCATCCGGTGTGCCCTGAGAACGAGATATGTGCAGCTCCTATCGGGATTTGTCGGCACATTCGGGCGGCTTTGCTGGTCTTGTTTTATTGCTGTCGAAATGTCTTGTAGTCCGGGATTCGAGATTGATCGGGTCTTCCGGTAGAAGGAATATCCTTCGCTGACCGTGAGAGCTTATAATGGGCTAAGTTGGGACACCCTGCAGGTAATATCTTTCAAAGTCGTGCCCATGGTTATGAGGCAGATGGGAATTTGTTAATGTCGGTTGTAGAAAACCCAAAGTTGACCTCAATTAAAATACACATCACCGCGTGTGTAACTGTGATGGTCTCTTCTCGTGAGTCCGGAAGTGAACACGGTGTTGGAGTTATGTTTGACGTAAGTAGTTCAGGATCACTTCTTGATCGCTACTAGCTTCACGCCCGTGCTTTGCTTCTCTTCTCGCTCTCTTTTGCGATGTAGCCACCATATATGCTAGTCGCTTGCTGCAGCTCCACTTTACTACTCTGTCCTTCCTATAAGCTTAAATAGTCTTGATCTCGCGGGTGTGAGATTGCTGAGTCCCCGTGGCTCACAGATTCTACCAAAACAGTTGCAGGTGCCGACGATGCCAGTGCAGGTGACGCAACCGAGCTCAAGTGGGAGTTCGACGAGGAACGTGGTCGTTACTATGTGTCTTTTCCTGATGATCAGTAGTGGTGCCCAGTTGGGACGATCGGGGATCTGTGTAGCATTTGGGGTATCTTCTTTTATTTTGGTTCCGTAGTCGGACCTTGAGTGTACTCAATGATGGATGTTTATTTATGTATTGTGTGAAGTGGCATCGTAAGCCAACTATGTATCTCTTTCCCTTATGTATTACATGGGTTGTGTGAAGATTACCTCACTTGCGACATTGCTTTCAATGCGGTTATGCCTCTAAGTCGTGCCTCGACACGTGGGAGATATAGCCGCATCGGGGGCGTTACACACTTGGCGACTCGTCCTGTGGCCTCCCTATTCTGGATGATGTCTCCCAAAGGGGCAGAACTTACCACAGTTATAGGATGACTTTGAAAGTACTGCTTCAACTTCCGGTTGGCCATAAACACTCCGTAAACGAGCTTCTGCCAATGTGGATATCTTTGCTTAGACTCAATGAGCACCTCACTGATGTAGTAAACCGGCCGTTGAACCGGATGCTCCTTGCCAGCTTCCTTACGCTCCACCACGATGGCAACACTGACGGCTCGTGAATTGGCAGCCACGTATAACAGCAACGGCTCTTTATCAATGGGAGCTGCAAGAACCGGTGGTTCAGACAACTGTCGCTTCAAGTCTTCAAAGGCAGCATCAGCAGCATCACTCCAGACAAAAGTGTCTGTTTTCTTCATCATCTGATATTGCGGTAGGGCCTTCTCACCTAACCGGCTTATGAACCGGCTTAACGCGGGAAAACGACCCGCCAGTCACTGAACATCATTGATGCACGCCAGTTTAGCAAGAGAGGTAATTGCCTTAATCTTCTCCGGATTAGCTTCAATGCCTCTGTTTGATACCAGAAAACCCAAAAGCTTGCCTGCAGGTACACCAAATACACACTTGGCCGGGTTAAGCATCATCTTATAAACCCGGAGATTATCAAAGGTTTCCTTCAAGTCAGATATCAAGGTTTCCTTCTCTCTGGACTTTACCACGATGTCATCTACATAAGCATGAACATTACGCCTGATTTATCGTGTAAACAGTTTTGCACACATCGCTGATAAGTCGCCTGAGCACTCTTGAGTCCAAACGGCATAGATACATAACAGAAGGCTCCAAACGGAGTGATGAAAGCCGTTTTCTCCTGGTCCTTAACTGCCATTTTGATCTGATGATAACCAGAGTAAGCATCCAAGAAGCTCAAACGTTCACAACCCGCCGTAGCATCAATGATTTGATCAATACGGGGAAGAGCAAAAGGATCAGCCGGACAAGCCTTGTTCAAGTCCGTGTAATCCACACACATCCGCCAAGTGTCGTTCTTTTTAAGCACAAGCACCGGGTTAGCCAACCACTCCGGGTGAAAAACTTCAACAATGAACCCAGCCGCTAAGAGCCGGGCAACTTCTTCTCCAATAGCTTTCCGTCTCTCTTTGTTAAAATGCCGAAGAAACTGCCTGACCGGCTTATACTTCGGATCAATATTGAGAGTGTGCTCAGCGAGTTCCCTCGGTACACCCAGCATGTCAGAAGGTTTCCATGCAAAGATGTCTCGGTTCTCACGGATGAACTCGATGAGCGTGCTTTCCTATTTAGGATCCAAATTGCTGCTGATGCTGAATTGCTTAGAAGAGTCACCTGGGGTAAAGTCAACAAGCTTTGTCTCGGCGGCCGATTTAAACTTCAACGCCGGGTCATGCTCTGTGGTTGGTTTCTTCAGGGAGGTCATATCCGCTGGGTCAACATTATCTTGATAAAATTTGAGCTCTTCCGCTGCACAGGCAGACTCAGCATAAGCCGCGTCGCCTTCTTCACATTCCAACGCTACCTTCCCGATTTCCATGCACAGTGATGGTGCCCTTGTGACCCGGCATATTGAGCTGCAAATAAACATAACACGGTCGTGCCATGAACTTATCATAAGCCGGCCGCCCAAACAGAGCATGATATGGGCTCCTGATTTTGACCACCTCAAACGTCAATTTCTCAGCCCTGGAGTCATATTCATCTCCGAAGGCCACCTCCAGCTCAATCTTTCCAACTGGGTAAGCCGACTTACCAGGAACCACTCCATGGAAAACAGTGTTGGATGTCCTCAAATTCTTATCAGTTAACCCCATGCGTCGAAAGGTCTCATAATAGAGGATATTGATGCTACTACCTCCGACCATGAGTACCTTAGTGAATTTATATCCACCAACCTGAGGTGCTACCACCAAGGCCAACTGACCTGGATTATCGACCCGTGGAGGGTGATCTTCTCTGCTCCATACAATGGGCTGTTCTGACCACCTCAAGTAATGAGGAACTGCCGGCTCAACAGAATTCACGGCCCTCTTATGAACCTTATGGTCGCGTTTGCATAAGCTAGTGGTAAACACATGGTACTGCCCACCATTCAACTGCTTCGGATTGCTTTGATAACCCGACTGCTGCTGCTGCTGCTCTCCTTGACCAGACTGCTGTTGATTATAGCCGCCTTGACGTCCCTGAAAGCCGGAACCTGAACCACCACCCGGACCATGAAAACCGCCAGCCCTTGAGCCGCCACCAGATCCATTATTGCCGTCAAAGGTGTTGGAATTCTTAAACGCTTTCATGATCGCGCAATCGTTCCACAGGTGTGTGGCGGGCCGCTCCCTGGTGCCGTGTCTCGGGCAAGGCTCATTGAGTAGCTGCTCAAGAGATGGGCCTGACCCGCCGGATCGAGGCGGCTTACCCTTACGTCTCTGATTGTTACCTTGTGCATTGGCATTGGCCACAAATTCCGGGTTACCATCCGCCTTACGCTTACTAGTCGACAACCCGTGCATCCGCACGGTCTAGCCTATGATTTTTTTTCTTATATTAAATTAGTATACAATGTATTTTTCATAAATTTTGAATCTCCATGTAAGTCAGGCTCCTCATTTATTTTGTCAAAGTGCTCCGAAAAAATAAGTTGATTTGACAAAATCTCATCTTAATCACATTATTCATGCAAATACAACAAATGAAAAAATTATTGCATTTATGTATCTAGTTATCACATTATTCATGCTAATACCATAACAACTTGTCAAAGAATTTCATATAAAATATCATAGATATTTGCTATAAGTCTCAAAATGCAATTGTGCATTTAAATTTTACAGGAAACGAAATTAAGTATAATCCATCGCCACTCCTTAGAAGTACTTGCTTGAAATTAATTGTGCAACTTATTTCTACAGATGTTGAATTAATTAGAAGATATTCTGCTGCTATACAATTAACGATGGGGAGTACTGTTTATCTGTAGCGGCTATATGACGCCTTTCTCAAGACAACAACTGGAAGAATGACATTGGGACGCAGCTTCAACCTGGAAGGGCTGAGCCAAACATGCTTGCTGCGATTCACATGTTTGTGCACACCAAACAGGAGGACAACAGCAGTGTACGTTTAGTCGAATACATCAATAGTTCTGTAAGTTCTGTTTAGTTTCAAAAATATTTAAATTTCATAACTTGGTCATAATACTTAACTCTAATTCCCATGTGAACCTAGGTTCTAACACAACCATGTTGGCAGACATAAACATGAACTGCTACCTTTTATGGACCTAGGAAAGAGCAAAAATCATGCCGATGGTATATAATTTCCTTCTCTCATGGGCAGGGCGGTCATGTATTTCCTCAATGAGGGTCGTGGACTGATAATAAAAAATCCAAGTGTCCTTTAAATTATACTGTTGTTTATTTTGTTAACAAAATCAAGTTATTCATTCCTTCTTACAATCCATCAGTCATCATGATGGGCAACACTTCATTTCGTAATTCTTGTAGTCCTACATGCCTTTTCATGCAATATATTTACTACAACTACTGCTTGTCCGTTCCTCAACTATTCTGAACGCTATCATACCCATCGCCTGCCCTATTTATGCAGTCTAGCTTGCATGTGTAGTCAATTCCAAGCAACTAATGAGAAGCGAGTCTTTTCTAGCATTTTTGATCCACTGCTCGGTATGATTATACTACATATTTTGATATTTGTAATCGACTCCTCGGACTCGACACATGTATGCTGCTCTTCATCACGGACGACCTGAGAGAATGGATGATTAGTCTTCATATTTTTCATCCAATTGAAATAAATACTTAGATAATCCAGTATTTTTTCGTGCATTGCTCTTCTTTTTCCTCCGGCTTAATTTAGCTTCTTTCCTATGCTAGCACAGGCTTGCGAGATGCCTCCATCAAGACCCTCCGCTCCCAGGATATGGCATGCCAGGTTGGGTAGATCATGCAAGCATGGTTAGCATATGGAAGCAGTGCAATGTGCACCTGATGAATATTTAAGGGCGACGGGGAAGTCGCTGCTTGCCTGCTCCGCGCCCCTGGTACCCTATTCGATCCCATTGGTGCTCGCTATTGGTGCTTCCCTTCTCACGTCCAAAACTAAAATCGAAAGTAGCTAAGCCCCTCACCTCAACCAAGGCAATAAAAGAAGCTAATTGTTTCAGAATAGGAGGCTTGGAGCGTGGTCACCGCCGCCGCTGCGTGCAAGCAGATCAGCACCAGGTTCGTGTGCAAGATTTTCCTATGCTTGCGGCCGGCCTAGCTTCGAGCATATGCAACATGGTCGAACTGCTCTCGTGGAACCTGGCCGCGGACGACTCTGTCTAGCTCACACATTGCACACCCATCTGCAGCATCAACTGCGTCTGCTGCCACTGGTTTTCTGGGATGAGACTTGGATCATTGTTGTATTCGAGGAAGAAAAGAGGAGGAGGTACGTTGTATTCTGGTTGTGGAAACAGGCTTGGCAGGGGCGCACCAGATTTAATCTATACGCGAAAGGAGAGGACGTGGTTTTTTTTTTAGGGAAAAAGAGGAAACGTGTTGATGTTCCTGTTCTTTTTTTTTTTTGAAACAGACGTGTTGATGTTCCTGTTTCTTGTGAGACATGGTCTCTTCTAAGGAAAATATAGTTTTTTTTCAGATGCAAATTATGTGCAGGTTGGGTCAGGTGTACGCTCAGATTGGACCTTTTTTCGCGATCATGTAACGTATATCGGAGGGTTAAGATAGATCAATTACATAGATCGAACGACCAAGAATGATTAAGATATTTTTAATGATGTGGATTAATATGGAGCTTTGTATGATGCCTTCAATTAGTAAATATAAGATTGCCTCCTTGATTCATCGTGTTATGCTGCTGACCCTTTCCATTGCCGTTCTTCTTTCCCTTCCCGGTCTTTTCCTCATCAGACGCGGGATCCTTGGTACTATCAGAATCGGCATATTTGACTAAAGCCGCCATCAGCGTACCCATATCATTGCAATCACGCTTAAGGCGCCCCAGTTTCTGCCTCAGCGGCTCAAAACAGCAATTCTTCTCCAACATGAGGACTGCAGAGCCGGCATCCATCTTGTCAGATGAATGTATTATCTCCTTGACCCGGCGTTCCCAATGAGTCGTGGATTCACCTTCCTCCTGTTTACAATTTGTCAAATCCACAATCGACATAGACTGCTTGCAAGTGTCCTTGAAGTTCTGGATAAAACGGGTAGTTCTGCCCATGAACCAATGGAATTGGGTGGCAAACCCTTTAACCAGGATCGGGCTGTTCCATCTAACATCATGGTGAAGTATTTGGCCATCGCCGCGTCGCTGACTTCCAATAACTCCATAGCCATCTCATAACTTTAGATCCAAGCTCCGGGCTGCAAGTCGGCCGTGTAATTCGGCACCTTTCGAGGTCCCTTGAAGTCCTTGGGTAAGCGCACATTACGCAAAGCCGGTACCAAACGAGGAACACCACCGGTTCTAGTGGCTACTCCTGTCTCAACAGAAGTCGTCGGATACTCTGGAAGATCCTGATGAGCCGCCTGCTGAGCCGCTAACTGAGCCGCCCACTCGTTCTCCTGGCGTATTCGGTCTTGCACCGGGTTATAGCCACCGGGCGGATTACGGTGTTGAGCATTGCTTGACAGAGCTTCAGACTCCATGTTCCTGCTGTAACTCGGGCTCCAGTTCTGACGAGGCGGTGCTAACCAAGGCGGAGGAGTTGAATGAATCCTGTCCCGGTTGTAAGAATAGGTCTCTTGCTGTGCCAAGGCCGTCTGGAGAAGCTCTCTGACCCTCCGGGTCTCCACTGCTGTTGGGTCATCACCGTCCATGGGAAGATCCGCCAAACGCACCGAAGCCGCGATTAAGTTCTCCATGGGGTTAGAAAAATGACCCGGTGGTATCGGCACATGACGCGGCGGTGCCATGCTCACATGAGGAGGTGCCATCTCCCGAGGCTGAGTCGGCCCTCCTGTTCCGGCTGTCATAAACTGATTGGTCTCAGGCGGGTTACTTGGGCCGGCTCCAGGTGTAGAAAAAAGATCCCGAGGGTCGTAATTCGGAGGCAAATGGGACTGGGTTTTTTGATGTCTCCTCCTCATTACCTCATTAGATGCGTTCAGGCTCATCGTAAGCTGGTAGGCTTCTGAATGCAACCGCTGCGCCCGGGCGTCTAGAGCCGCCCGCTCTGTGGCTAACCTAGTGTCCTCAGCTGCCAAGGCCTCCTTGGCCTGAGCTATTTCCTCACGCACCCGTGCCACCTCCGCGTCATGCTCATCTTTATTCGCGGGAATAATCGTTGCAGTTAACAGGGTCGTAAGCTTGTCCATGAGATCTATCAGCACCTGAGCCGGCGGGCGCATGGGGCCACCTACCCCGGTTGCTCCTATCCCGGACGTTATTGCTGCAGCGGCCATAGAGTTTGAGCCGGGCTGAGTCCCAGCCATAAAGACTCCTTCCCATCTTGGCGGCTCACAAGGGTCCGGAATACTGGTGCCATCGGAACAACCCCCGAGCACGCCGTCTTGCACTTGGTACAATGAATCTGTTGAGCCGGCGGACGAATCACCGTCTGAGAGGACGGCAGTCTCACCACCATCTCCAGATCCTTCAGAGAGTTCCTCTCCGTGGACGCAGCCCACGAAGGCACGCTTCATGACAGGTTGAACTCGAGTCTTCCTCGCACGCTGAGCCGTCTCGACGAGGTCGGTGCAGTTGTCCGGCTCAGGGCCCGGCTCACCGATCCGGCCGATGAAGACGTGGATTCCACCGAAGGGGACCTGGTACCCGTACTCAATTGATCCGGCGTCGGGACCCCAGCCTTCGTCGTCAATGTAGATCTTGCCGCGACGACTCTTGGTCATCCGGCCCACTACGTATCCCTTGAGCCCTTCGAAGTTGCCCTTCAAGAACTCAAATCCACCGTGTGCTGGCCCCACGGTGGGCGCCAACTGTCGTGGAATTGTCACATCAGATGTCCTCGTGAAAGGACTTAGTTGTGGAGCCATCACAACTAGGAAGCTTGAAGGGGTTAATCGGGACAAAGGACACGAGAGGTTTATACTAGTTCGGCCCCTTACGGTGAAGGTAAGGCCTATGTCTAGTTGGGTTGGTATTGATGTTTCGATGACCAGGGAGCGAGATACGCTATGCCCAGCTCTCGATGAGTTGTTTCTTGCCCTAAGCCGCCAGCAGGTCGTCCCCTTATATACACGGGTTGACGCCCTGTGGCTTACAGAGTCCCGGCCGGCTTATAAACAGTGTCCGGCTCGGTGACTAGTTAAATCTACCTTATGATACAAGTCATGCCATTATGGCGGTTTACTACAACGGGCCTTAAGTCGCCTATGGGCTTTAGGCCCTTTATTGAACCGCCATCTTCATGCTTGGTCTTGGGCTTCTTTCTGGTGAGTCCTCTTTGCGTAACCCGGCCCCTCCTGGGCGGCTTACACACATAGTTATATCCCCAACAGCTGAAGATGTTAAGAATTTACCTCCTATTGAAGAAATACATGGTCTTAATTTACCGCCTGAAGAACCATATTGTCTTGATAACCCGACACAGGTAGTAAAGGTAAATTCTCTCTGTAGATATGATAAAGTTGAAATACCCTCTACTAAATTTCATAGCCCATGCTTAGATGAATTTGATGACTTTATGGCTAGACAAGAAAGTTTTAATGCTTATGTTGGTAGAGTGTTAAAGAATAATGCTTTCGAGATAGGACGCGTAGGTGATAATCTGGCTAGAGTTAAAGATGAACTTCACCACGTTAGAAAATATGCTTCTATGGTTGCTACTCAAGCTGAGCAAGTACTTAAAGCTCAAAATGATTTGCTTGAGGAATTGAATAATAAAAATTGACTTTGCTGTTAGAGTGGCTACTAGAATTGGTAGAATGACTCAGGAACCTTTGTATCCTGAAGGCCACCCTAAGAGAATCGAGCAAGATTCTCAGAGAAATAATTTAGAGGCACCTAGTTCTTCTAAAAAGAAGAAAAATAAAAATGATAGGACTTTGCATGCTTCTAATGAACCTACTGTAGACATACCTGAGAATCCCAATGATATTTCTATTTCTGATGCTGAAACGCAATCAGGTCATGAACATGAACCTAGTGATAATGTTAATGATAATGTTCATGTTGATGCTCAACCTAGCAAAGACAATGATGTAGAGATTGAACCTGTTGTTGATCTTGATAACCCACAATCAAAGAATCAACGTTATGATAAGAGAGATTTTGTTGCTAGGAAGCACGGTAAAGAAAGAGAACCATGGGTTCAGAAACCCATGCCCTTTCCTCCTAAACCATCCAAGTCAAAGGATGATGAGGATTTTGAGCGCTTTGCTGAAATAATTAGACCTATTTCTGACGTATGCGCTTAACTGATATGCTGAAAGTAAATCCTTATGCTAAGTATATGAAGGATATCATCACAAATAAAAGAAAGATACCGGAAGCTGAAATTTCCACCATGCTTGCTAATTACACTTTCAAGGGTGGAATACCAAAGAAACTTGGAGATCCGGTGTTCCAACTATACCATGCTCCATTAAAAGAAATTATGTTAGAACTGCTTTATGTGATCTTGGAGCCGTGTTAGTGTTATGCCTCTCTTTATATCGTGACTTGAATTGAATAAGTTGACACCTACTGAAATATCTTTGCAAATGGCTGATAAATCAACTGCTATACCTGTCGGCATTTGTGAGGATGTGCCTGTTGTGGTTGCAAATGTCACTATCTTAACGGACTTTGTTATTCTTGATATTCCCGAGGACGATAGTATGTCTATTATCCTTGGTAGACCTTTTCTTAATACTGCAGGGGCTGTTATTGATTGCAACAAAGGCAATGTCACTTTTCATGTTAGTGGTAATGAGCATACGGTACACTTTCCGAGGAAACAATCTCAAGTTCATAGCATCAATTCTATTGAAAAGTTCCAACTATCATTTTGAGGTTTTGAATTTCCTCTCCCTACCGTCAAGAAAAAGTATGATATTCTTATTGTTGGAGATTTTCATATCCCCGTTGAGGTAACTTAGTGTTATTCGAAATTTCTCTGTTTCCGTGTTATTCGGAATGAGCTTGTTAACAAGACTTAATCAACCTTGTTAGTGGATTCATTTTGATGATCATGAGATGGATGAAACTAGAAGGCACAACCTTCTGTACCGAAAGTGTTGTCGTGAGCGCGAGCACCTGTGGTCTCGTTATCCTTGTCGTACCAAGGCCCCGAGATGGCAAACCAAATACGTATCCTGTCATGTATTTATATTCTATCCAGTACCGATTGCCCACATCTGACAACAACCAAAAGTTACGGCGTCAGTCAGGTCGCATGCGGCTCGGAAGTAAGGAAACGACCAGCTCATAAAGAAAGAACTAAAACTAGATTCACATAGCGCACAGACACACCATTTTCTGCAATGCATTTTGTCCTCTCGACATTCAGATGGCTTTTACCACATCGAATGCCAAATCCTTTCTCCCATAAATAGAGATTGTAAAAACCGCATGCTTCACCCATTGTATCGAAGATTGTTCCGAGCTTCGGCACAATGGCGTTGTATCCAATATCTTAAGCAAATCCACGTATTGCCCACTCCATGGCAGTAGTTCGATTAAGACATTGGGGTCCTACCAGGGGCGACAACACAAATCCTCACTCTGCTTGCACAAAACAGATTTTATATCCTCAGTGCAGCTGATACTATATACAGTAATATCATATACAATATTGATTATTTAAGCACATAAAACCATATGGCCAAAGCTGCTAACAAGTTCCATCGAAGGATTAATCAACATTGCCAGTACTATCCGTACAAGACCCATAAGCCATACCTATCTGAACCAATTCAGAAATGACTGACCATTATGTTGTCTGTAATATCCTGTGTGTACAAAATAAGTCTCCCAATTATTCAGCTATTGTCCTATAAATTACTCGGGAGCCTCCCCTTCTGGGTTTGCTGTTGAACGAAACCAAAAAAAAATCAGAACTAGCACGACGAATCCATACCTTCTTTGTCCAGCCAGGAGCCTTCGGGTCGATCTGCTCAATAGACTGCTCAGAAGCTTGTGGCGCCGCTTCACTTCAACCATCTGCCACCCTCACCACCGCACAGATCTGACCACGCCGTTGTCTGCTGCCATAGGCAGCAACTCCTTGTTTGGATACTGCAAAGGCATTTCGGCTGCAGGCGGGACAGCTGGATCTGCTCAAAGAAATCGAGGCCGAATCCCCAGGATTAGATCTTGTGGTTATGATCCCACAAATTAGGTACCTCTTAATCGGCTGCATCAGGATATAGAATGCACGATTAACCATAATTGCATAACAGGTCAGGGCACAAACCTATTATTATCATTTGCATCGTACTGTGTACAGAACCTAATATTTTTAATTCGATCCAAAGACTTCTCTCAATACTTACTGCATAGCATATTGCACATAACTAGTTTTTGTTTCCTGCATTGCTTAAATCCTGCTTTCAACATGAACTTTGACTATGAAAATGAACCTGGCAAATTATGCTTCATTTCAAATGGAATTTTTCCCTACCTTTGTATCCAGCCTGGTTATTTTGGGTCCAATTGCTCTATGGACTGCTCCGAACACTGAGCCTTCTCTGTACTTCCACCCTCTGCAGCTCCTCTTCACGCCAGATCTGGCCGTACGCACTTGAAGCCGCCGGTACCGGACCCTCCGCATCTGCCGGGGCGGTGACTTGGACACGCACATGATCCATCGTGTTATGTTATCGTTCACCTCCTCCAGTAGTGTTCTATTCAATCCAAACAAGATTTCAAGCAACATAATCGGAGTCAGCGCCAAAAAACAGACCCAAACAATGGGAGAGAAGATTTCACAGAGCAGATCATAACCTGTTTATTGGCTGCATCAAGAACTTCATGGCCGCCGGAGCACCTTGGAGCTCATTGGACCGCGCAATCGCCGTCGCCGCAGTAGATCTCCCAACCTTCTCGCCGCTGTGGAAGAATGGCAACTCCAACTTCACTGGCTTACCACCCAGCGGCCAGTCTATCTCATTTACTGCGTGTACTGCCGGAGCTACCGGAAACCCCCGATTCTGATCCACGGATCAGGACGCCGGCGACGTCTCGAGCCAGGGCTCGGCCTTCCTCCGTCGACGCCATGCAAACTTCCGTCCTCCCATGGCCCAGCTGTCTGGTCCGTACAGCAGCGTATTCCAATTTTCCCCCGTTCCAAGTGGACCCGCATACCGAATCTTACAGCTATTCTGGATGGGCGTGATTCCGAGCTCCCGTGAGCGCGCGATCACATACTCCGCGTCCCCTTCTGTACCCTCTTTTTATTTTCTGTTATTTAGATTAAATAAAGCAAAAATAGTATTATCCGTCTGTTTTCTGAATTATCCGTGCACTAAAAAAAATAGTTTGAAAATAAAAGTGCTCCAAATGCCCTGCAAATTTAGCATGATATAGACTCTAGGCACTTGTAGGAGTAGTTGCTATCAATCTTGTTTAGTTTTATTCACTTTTATTTTGAAGTTACTAAAATTTCAGAAATTTTCAGAAAAGGAAATATGCTTAGAAGAATGTACCAAGGTGGTTCCTCGGCAAAGAAAGGGCCAAGGATTGCTATACGTGAACAAGATGTTAATTTGCCAAGGGACGCAAATTTGCGGGCTTGCGAGTGGCCATCCGATGATTTTATGGTCGAAGCAGGCTTCAAGGAGGAATTTGACGCGTATGTGCGTAATGCCGAGCTGGAGGACTTCTTACAAGATAAGTGTCCTCAGTATTATCAATTGACTGATTCCTTTGTGCGGAGGTTCGAATATATTTCTGCGCGTAATTCTCCTAGTGTTATGTTTGATATTTATGATACATCTTATACCATGGATTTAGAGGACTTCACAACTGCTTGCAAAACTCCCGCAGTGGGGTAATATTAATGATCCTCCTAAATCTGAAGTTAGAGATTTTCTTGCTAGTATTACTGTGGGAGAATCTAGGGACGTAACACAAGCTACCATAGAGAGCATTCTTTTTCCTGTTATACATTACTTTGCTCTCTTTATTGGTAGATGCATTAACGGTAAGGACGAGGTATGTCACATGTGTGCCCCTGATCTCTGTGTCCTCAAGAGTGCTGTGTCAGGTTATAAAGGTTATAACTTGGGGGCAATAGTTGCACGTAGGTTGCAGAATAATAGTAGAAGGGGAGATTTTTTTGGAGGAATTTATGCAACCCGTGTGGCTAATTTTCTTCATATAGCTCCACGAGAGGGGGATATGATTGTACCTCCTGTTTATTTGCATAAAGAAGCTATGTTTGATCATCATTTTCTTGAGAGGAATGAACAATTCCTCCATTATCGACTAACCTATAACAGACGCAATGCCGTCCCTGTTACTCTTCCTGCTCCCTACCTTTTCGAGTATCAGACAAAAGGAAGATATGTTGTCACCAGGGAAGAAGCCATTGAATATGAGAGTGGAATGGAGGCAGCTCGCCAACATGCTGCTGCTCATGAGGCGGTCACCTCTGCATCTCAGTACTACACCAGTTTCACTTATGGATATCAGCCAGGCGGTCACTGGTATTAAACCAACTTAGGCCAAAAGCCTAAGCTTGGGGGAGTACGTATTTCTCACCGACTTTACATTCATGTTCACACACTAGTCGTCGGTGCTCATATCTTTCATTGTATTATCCATGTTAGTTTAAATTTCTTTTTTGTAGTTTTCTTCTTGTGTGTTTGATAAACTTTAAGAAAAAACCAAAAAAAATTAGTTAGTTTAATTTCCATGCTTGTAGTAGAAATTAAAATGAAAACCCAAAAATATTTCTCGTTCTTCTTTTACTTGTTGAGAGCTTTCCCGTGTAAATAGTTTTATTTTCTTTTCTTTCCTTTGGGGGTCGAGAAGACCATATTAAAAATGCTTAGTGGCTCTTATATGCATGATTGTTTATTTAACTTAGAGCCCATGTTACTTGTATTTTCTCTTGAGTTGAATGCTTGCAGATTCCAGCTTAGTCCAATGCACGTGCACTCTTATTATTATGCACATCGTTCGATCGTGCAAGTGAAAGGCAATAATGATGATATATGATGGACTTATTGGGATGAGAAAAGCCGGTATGAACTCGACCTCTCTTGTTTTTGTAAATATGATGATTCATCGTTCCTGAGTCAGCTATCATGAAGTAAACATATTTGCAATGACATTTAGGGATTATAGTTTCTTGTGCCATGCTTGATTAGCTATGAGTTATAATGGTTTACCTTGCGTGCCAACATGCTATTAGAATGATTATGATGTGGTATGATGGGATGGTATCCTCCTTTGAATAAATTGAGTGACTCGACTTGGCACATGTTCATGCATGTAGTTGAATCAAATCAACATAGCCTTCATGATATTTATGTTCATGGTAGATTATATCCTACTCATGCTTGTACTCGGTGTAAATTAATTTTAATGCATGTTTATGACTGTTGTCGCTCTCTCAGATGGTCACTTCCCAGTCTTTTGCTAGCCTTCACCTGTACTATGCGGGAATACTGCTTGTGCATCCAAACTCCTTAAACCCCAAAGTTGTTCCATATGAGTCCACCATACCTACCTATATGCGGTATTTACCTGCCGTTCCAAGTAAATTTGTATGTGCCAAACTCCAAACCTTCAAATGAAATTCTGTTTTGTATGCTCGAGAAGCTCATGTTTCAACTAGGGCTGCCTATATCTTCCATGCTAGGTGGGTTATTCTCAAGAGGAGTGGACTCCGCTCCTCATTCACGATAAAGGGCCGGTAACCGGGATGCCCAGTCCCATGATCCAAAAAGATCAAAGCAAATCAAAATAATTAAACAAAACTCCTCCAGGGCTATTGTATGTTGGAGGCACTCATTGTTTCGAGCAAGCCATGGATTAGATGCTTGTTGGTGGTTGGGGGAGTATAAACCTTTACCATTTTGTTTGGGAACTGCCTATAATTCATGTAGTATGGAAGATACAACCATCTCATAGTTGTTGCGTTGACAGCAAAAGTATGCCGCTCAAAATGCTATTCAATCTCTATTTTAAAATCGAGCTCTGGCACCTCTACAAATCCCTGCTTCCCTCTGCGAAGGGCCTATCTATTTACTTTTATGTTGAGTCATCACCCTTCTTATTAAAAAGCACCCGCTGGAGAGCACACTGTCATTTGCATTCATTATTATTGGTTTATATTGGGTATGACTTGACTGGATCTCTTTTACCATGAATTACAATGTTTAGTCAGTCCTTGATCTTTAAAGGTGCTCTGCATTTATGTTTTGCGGTCTCAGAAAGGGCTAGCGAGATACCATTTTGTTATATCATGGTATGATTATTTTGAGAAAGTGCTGTCATCCGAGTTTTATTATTATGGCTCGCTAGCTGATTATGTTATCGATATGAGTAATTATGAGACCTATGTGTTATTGTTAGTATGGTTAGTTCATAATATTTGCCGAAACTTGAATGCTGGCTATTCATGTTACAACAACAAGAGCAAACAGAGTTTGTAAAAGTTTTTCTTTATCACTTTCAGTTTATCAACTGAATTGCTTAAGGACAAGCAAAGGTTTAAGCTTGGGGGAGTTGATACGTCTCCAGCGTATCTACTTTTCCAAACACTTTTGCCCTTGTTTTAGACTCTAACTTGCATGATTTGAATGAAACTAACCCGGACTGACGCTGTTTTCAGCAGAACTGCCATGATGTTGTTTTATGTGTAGAAAAGAAAAGTTCTCGGAATGTCCTGGAAATCCACGGAGGCACTTTTCAGATTTAATAAGAATTTTTGGCGAAAGAATTAGTGCCAGGGGGGCCACGGCCTGTCCACGAGACAGGGGGGCACGCCCCCCTATCTCGTGGGCCCCCTGGACCTCCTCCGACCTCAACTCCAACTCCATATATTCCGTCAAGCCCTAATCTCTCTTGGGAGGGCTGATCTGGAATCCGTTCGGGGCTCCGCAGAGGGGGATTCGTCGCCGTCGTCATCACCAATGATCCTCCATCACCAATTTCATGATGTTCACCGCCGTGCGTGAGTAATTCCATCGTAGGCTTGCTGGACGGTGATGGGTTGGATGAGATTTACCATGTAATCAAGTTAGTTTTGTTAGGGTTTGATCCCTAGTATCCATTATGTTCTGAGATTGATGCTGCTATGACTTTGCTATGCTTAATGCTTGTCACTAGGGCCCGAGTGCCATGATTTCAGATGTGAACCTATTATGTTTTCATGAATATATGTGTGTTCTTGATCCTATCTTGCAAGTCTATAGTCACCTATTATGTGTTATGATCTAACAACCCCGAAGTGACAATAATCGGGATACTTCTCGGTGATGACCGTAGTTTGAGGAGTTCATGTATTCACTATGTGTTAATGCTTTGGTCTGGTTCTCTATTAAAAGGAGGCCTTAATATCCCTTAGTTTTCGCAAGGACCCCGCTTCAACGGGAGGGTAGGACAAAAGATGTCATGCAAGTTCTTTTCCATAAGCACGTATGACTATTTACGGTATACATGCCTACATTACATTGATGAATTAGAGCTAGTTCTATATCACCCTATGTTATAACTATTGCATGAGGAATCGCATACCGCATAATTATCCATCACTGATCCATTGCCTACGAGCTTTTCACATATTGTTCTTCGCTTATTTATTTTTCCGTTGCTACTATTACAACTACTACAAAAACCCAAAAACATCTATCTTTACTTTTGCTACCATTATCTTTATTATCATACCACTTTTGCTACTAAACACTTTGCTGCAGATACTAAGTTATCTAGGTGTGGTTGAATTGACAACTCAACTGCTAATACTCAAGAATATTCTTTGGCTCCCCTTGTGTCGAATCAATAAATTTGGGTTGAATACTTTACCCTCGAAAGTTGTTGCGATCCCCTACAGTTGTGGGTTATCAGTGGCCGCTGTGAATGATTGTAATGTTAGCAGGGCCAGCTGGTGGGCTTGCTATGAGAACTACTCTAAGGATAACAGGTTGTTTGGAGCTTGTTCTATTTCCAAAGACCATAGGGAGGGCAATGTGGTCATGCATGGGCTTGGTGCCTATGCTGTAGGGAATGGGGATTTCGTTCTGTTAGCGGATGTGCCACAAGCTTTGAAACATGTAATTGATTTTGGTTGTAACCCAGGTTTATTGATATAAATGAAGCACTCCCTTTTCTCAAAAAAAAGTATTTCTTTTCTATCCTACATATTGTTTTCTGGAGTCCTCTAGTTGTGAGTATCTATGAGTAGAATGGTGAATCTTAAATTTTCTAGAGTGTTCCAGCTATAAGGAGGAGTATTCCTACCTCTAATTTGTACCCAGACTATATACCCCCACTAGCTATAATAGAACTCGGTGTTTTTAATTATCTAAAATCTTGGAGTAAATCTTGTGCTCTAGGAGTTTTGGATTGAACTCCTGGTGCCATATCGGCCTACATTTGCCTCTAGAGCAATATCTAGCACAACACATTGAAGTAGTTCCTTCAACTCTAGTGTTTTACAGTTTGTAGCAGCAAGGTGGAGTTGCTCCTCCACAACCTTGTGCTGCTTCAGGTGGTATCAAAGTCTCGTTGATCCATACAAGTTCTTGTTGTTCTCTTTGAGAGCAAGCTGCAGCAAGCAATGGAGCAATTGGAGAAGAGATAGATGCTGCAAAACAACAGATCAAAGAGCTGCGTGAAGATCTTAATCAGAGATGACCAGCTGGCTGAGATGATAAGAAAGGGTGTCCCCCTGCTGCCAATGAAGGGGATTCATGTAAAGAAGAAGATGTTCGACAAAGAAGGAGAGGTAATCTTGGAGCAAGACCACCACAACAACGTGTTGTTCAACGTACTCAAGAAGGTCGATTTATGGTGAAGCTTCCAAAGGTGAAGAATATGATGATGCCCTTGAAGAACCTGATCTCTATGCATATTGGAGAGTACCCAACCCTACATATGCAAGGGATACATATAAGGTGAAAGCCGAGATCCCATCTTTTAATAGAATGTTGACATTAAAGGGTGCATTGATTGGTTATATGAAGTGGAGACTTTCTTTGAGGTCATGGAGGTTTTGGAAGATCTTAGAGTTCCTTTGGTCGCGTACAAGCTGAAAGGAGGAGCCGGTGCATGGTGGCATCGCGTTCAAGAAGAACGCAGGCTGATAAGAGAACCTCGTGTGAAAACTTGGCGGCAAATGAAAAGTCTTTTGAAAGGGAGTTTTTTACCCGCTGATTATGACCATATCCTATTTATTTCCAAAATTGTGCCTAAGAATATATGACCGTTTCAGATTACACGGAGGAGTTTCTAAGGCAACAAGTGAGGCGAAACCTTGCTGAAACTGAAGATCAACAAGTTGAAGGTACATTAATAGTCTCAATGATGTTGTTCAAGATTGATTGATGATGCAACAAATCTGGTCAATTGATCAAGCACAAGCCCTAGCAATAAAGGCCAAGAGGTTTGTGAGGACAAGAAAGACAACTAAGGCTCCATATCCTCCATATCCTCGTACTGAAGGCTCGTCTAAGGATCACACTTATAGAGTGGAAGAAAAGGCCGCTCCACCAAAGACAAAACGACCCATCCCAAAGAAAACTAGAGGCAAGGGTAAGGCAAATGAAGGCCCAAAGTGCTATAAATGTGCTAAAGAGGGACACATATCTAGCGGTTGCCCACTAAGAAAATTTGTTTGGCGTCCACCAAGCTTGGTGTCGACGGGAGAGGAGGAGCGGTGGCTTTCCTGGGACCCGAGCGACGACGACCTACCATGCGCTACTTTTCCTCGCTGCCGGTAACGCCCTTGGACCTCCCAGCTTCATGGTCATGGCGGCGAAGCCCGGCCTCGGCGGAGCTGGCGATGTCCTCCTCCTCGTCGGTGTCGGCGTACAGAGCCTTGCTCGCATCATCGCTTGGCTTTGTAGGCGGCCGCCACCGCCGCCACCAGCAGGCAGTACTGCCAGCGGGCGAGGCGGATCTCGCGGGCGGTGCGGTAGGAGTCGAGCAACACCTCCTGCTCTGTCGGGTCCGCGTCCGGCACAATCACCCTGCTGGTTGCGATCTGCTCCTCCGCCCGTAGATGCTCCTAGAGGAGGTTGTGGTTGTAGTTGGCATCAGCCCGCGTCTCCCGGAACAACTCCTCCTGCTCCTCCCGCACCATGTCCATATAATGGGCACGGGCCTCGCCGATGGTCATGGTGCAATGCACCGGTGAGGGTGGAGCAAAGGAATATGGTGGCGCTGGCCCTGGCTCATTGTCGGAGGCGTCCTCCATTTGCTTGTCATTGTCCTCCTCCGATTGCCTGCCTGCCTGCCAGCCGACAACAATGGCGATCATCTCCTTCTTCTGCTCCGATGTCAGCCCGTCCCAGAGAGCTTTGGCGGTAGGGGGAGGGGGGTCCATGATGGGGAGTGGTGCGGAGAAGGGTGACTATGGCTATGGCCGGGGCACCAGGGCCGTGGTTTATATACCACCAGTGGGCGGCATAGGGACGGACGGTGACACCAGGGGAGATGCCTTGGCAACCGCGTGCCATCAATGCGGGCGCCAGATGGACGGATGGGTGATCATCATGTCGTTTGACCGCGTGGCAGTTGCCTGCACCGGGAAGCTGCGTGAGCAGCGCCCTCTCGGGCGGCATGCAGCTTCAATGCCGACGCCGGTGAGCAGTTGCGTCCGCTCTGGCCAGGCATGAATGTGGGGGTTGACTAGCTGACCGTTTTGTGCAGGAACATGCGCGGGCGCAGGAGGAGGGGTTTTGGTGGGCGAGGGTGGCCAGAATCGGGCTTAGGAGCGGTCCAGACTCCCGCAAAGCCCCCATGTTTATCTCCGATTTGCGGGAGAAAACAAGTCCGGACCGCTTCATAGACCGATACAAGTCCACGTTGGATGACTTCCACAGTTCGGGCGCACACGGGAGGTTTGCAGGTCTTTGCTGGAGATGCCCTTAGAGCATCTACAACTGCGATGGGCAAATATAGCCCCTCAAAAGCCCGCGGATGCGCCCAGGTGTGTCCGCGTACATTGACCGGTCATGCCTCAAATATTTGATTCTACAACCGGACACCTCAAATCCATATTATTACATGCAATGTGAACTAATCTAACCGGAGCTCGCTCGGTTCTGACGTGGCCATGTCTGGCGGCCGGCTGCGCTTCCCAGAATGTTGGTCTGGTTGCCGACAAAGGTAGAGTAGGGTATGGGACACGAGTCGGCTCAGGGACTCAAGGCGCCGCCATCTCCCATGCCCTACTCTTCCTCGTCGAAGCCCGTAACCCGAACGGTGCCGGTGGACGTCAAATAGAAGACGGATCCGTCCTGGGACGAGCCAGCGATGTCCACCACAATGTGGTTGTGGCGCCCGGACTGATGCGCCATACGGGGTGTCGGAGAATGCGACTCTGCCTCGCCGATGTCCACCGCCGCGAGAGCTGCCACCGCCTCCAGCGTCTGGTGGCTAACACGACGGGCACACCGTACCATGTTCTCGTCGAATGAGGCCCATGATGCGTCTCGATGCTCGGCACTGTAAGTGCATCTAGTGCCCCTTAGTGATTTTGGTGTATTGAAGACTTATAGGTTAAGGGTCTAATGTGTTTATGAGTGTACACAGGTCTATAAGTCTATGAGGAGTTTGATATTTACAGAGAAAGTCGACCCCTAAAAATGAATATCTTCGACTGAAGATTTTGGTATTCCTGAAGACTTTCATGAAGACTTTGAAAGTGAAGAAATTGGTGTGTCCGTGAAGACTTGATATTCATGCAAGGAATATGAAGCTTGAAGACTTTTGTTTTCATAGTTTTGTTTTTCTCCTTCTTGAGTCATAGGAAACACCGCACTGTTAAAGGGGGTCGAGGAAATACTAAGGAAAAATTTCCACGTGATGCTCAACTCAAAATCCTACACCTACCAATCCCTTCGAGTGAAGCCATTGGAAATCTCATACAGTTCATTCAATTTCTTGAAGGATGAGACGAAGTTCTTACGTTTCGAGGAATTTGTTCTGACCGAGGAGTTAGGAATTCGCCATCGGATTGCCTACACAAGTGAGGAACATGATAGCCCCGAGGAACTTGAGAGTCAAATTTCCGACCGTTCTTTGTCTTCGCGCCACCTGTCCCAAAATATCTTATCCACCTAACGGTCATATCATTGAAGGGCATTTATGTCTTATCATGTCGGGCTGCTCCTAGGCTATAAATAGCCTTCTACAACCACTAGTTGGTTGGCTGCCCGAGAGAAACCGACACTTGTCATTTGAGAGCAACCCATCCTCCGAGGACTTTGAGCGAAAATCATCGAGTGAGGAAAATCCCAAACCCCAAACACCTACAAACCCAAAGTGATTGAGCATCACTGAAGAGATTGATCCTGCGTGGATCTGACGCTTGTTACCTTTGAAGACTGTGCTTCTTCCAGACGGTTAGGCGTCATGGTCTAGAGCATCCAAGAGGAATTGTGGATCGCCGAGTGACCGAAGTCTGTGAAGGTTTGGAAGTCACCTGAAGACTTACCACGAGTGATTGGACGAGGTCTGTGTGACCTTAGTTCAAGGAGAATACGGTGAGGACTTGGTGTCCTGAGCTGCGTGCTCACTGACTGGGTGTCCGGGACTGTGTGTCCTTGAGTTTAAATACTCAGCCGCTCCAACCAGACGTACAACTGAGACAGCAGTTGGAACTGGTCTACCAAATCATTGTCTTCACCAACCTTACTGGTTGTATTTCCTCAACTCCTTCATTTCATCATTACTGTGTTGAGTGATTGTTCATATCTGTGTTTGAAGACTTTGACTGAAGACTTTCTCAATTTCCTCAGTTCAATTTCTTCAGTCTGTTTGTCTTCATCGTGTGTTATCATGTGTTTATGCTTTCTGTACTCTGTGTTTGTCTTCATTTCATCATGATGACCATGTGTGTATTCTGTCATGCTTACTTATGAGTACTTATTCCACTGCAAGTAGTTCTTCGCTAAGGAATTTCCTCACCGGCAAATTCCTCAGTGAAGAATTCATAAAAATCGCCTATTCACCCCCCTCTAGTCGATATAACACACTTTCAATTGGTATCGAGCAAGGTACTCCTTGTTTACGTGTGATTTTGGTTTAACCACCGAGTTCTAGTTATGTCGATCGCAGGATCAAGGAACGTTTCCTGCCCCATCTTTGACGGTCATGAGTATCCTCGGTGGAAGGCCATGATGAAAAAGCGACTCATGGCTATGGGCAGCAAACTGTGGACCGTCACCGAGATCGGTCTTACTGATCTATGCAAGATGGCTGAGGCTGATGACATTCGCAAGTACACTCTGCTTAACCTCACAACGAAGGATGTCATCTGCTCTAGTCTGTCCTAAAATAAATTCGGGAACGTCATGCATCTCAATCACGCGAAGCTAATCTGGGACCGTCTCTCTGAGGTCTATGAAGGTCATCAGACTTGTCATGATCCTTGGTTTGAGGATTACAAGGAATCTCTCAATGCGATGACATTCGAACCAGAATCATCATCGTCTAACCCCTGCCTTATGGAAAACGGTGCTGAGGTAACCGAATCATACCTATCCGAATCTAGTGATGATGAATCTGGCGATGAATTTGTACCTAGCTATGTCAAACTTTCTTCCCTTGCCACTAAACAACAAAGAGCCTTGGAAAAAGTTCAATACATGCTAAATAAGAGCGATGATATGTTGGCTGAAGAAATGGATCAGTCAAAAGCCTTGGCTGAAAGTCTTCAGGGACTCCATTCCAAGTTTGACGACCTTCAAGGTCATCATAACACTCTCTTATCTGATCATGAGAAGCTTTCTTATGAATTTCTTCAAAGAAAGCAAGATCTTGAGAAGCTAAGAGTGAGTTATGAAGATCTTCAGAAGGAGCGCGATTCATTACTTGCTCAACAAATCAGCGCTACTCAGGAAGAATTTGATCCTCCATGCTTAAAGTGCATTGAACGTGAATCTGCTAATTCTTCACTTGAATGTTCAAATGCTTCACATGTTACAAATTCTTGACCTGTCTCTGCTATCACTAATTCCTCATCTGAGGACATTGCTAGTATCACTGACGATGCAGGGCTGAAGGAATTGTATATGACAGGCATGTACAAAAGCCTCAAAGGGCATCAGACTCTTTGTGATGTGCTTAAAAAGCAGATCCTCAACAGAAATCCTAGGAAAGAGGGTATTGCCTTTGAAAGGAAACTCAATATCGATGGAACATATCGAAGCCCGAAAAGACCCCAAAACCTCATGGGTTCTGCAAAGGGACCTCCAGTTGATCCATCTAACTTATCTGGCTTTACATGTGAATCTCCTCATTATTCTGATGAGTCATTTGACTCCAACTATAAACTGTTCAAAAATCAGAACGGTGAAATATTTGCTAGATATGTTGGCACTAACTGCAGGAACGGTTCCCCTATGAAGAAAATCTGGGTTCCCAAAAGTTATGTTGAAAGTCTTCAGGTGAATGTCCTCATGACACCACCAGTGAAGAATAGGAACCCCAGATCAAACTCTTCATATGGACCAAATTCTTCATATGGATCCAAGTCCTCATACGGACCAAATTCCTCACATGGATCAAATTCCTCAAAAGGATCAAAATCCTCATATGAACATCATCGTGCTAACCCTTCTGTTTCGCAGGGTAGAGCTAAGGGCTATGAATATGTGCATTATTCTTCAAATCATTATGTTCATAAGTCCTCGAAGAATTTATCTGCTTATTCATATGCTTACCCTAACCCCTCTTATGTGAAACGGTGGGTGGCGCCCATGCCACCTTTCTCATATGGTGCTCGCAGAGTGATGAATTCTTTGCCACCCCTCAAGATGTGGGTGGTGAAGAAAAGAACTAATCTCTTATGTAGGTCAGTCTCCATCGTGCTCAAAACGATCAAGAATTTCTTGGAGACACAATAATTGCTCGAAAGGACGATGTAATCATGATGAAATGAACTTTCATTTCACACGTCCCCATACTGATTATCTGATCAAATTACTTGATGAAATTGAACTGATGATACTGATGTCATATTCTTCACTGATGAAGTATATGAGTTTGTAAGCCGCACTAATTCATCTGCAGGATGATCAACCCAAAGCAAATGAGTGGGTCCTCGATAGTGGATGTACAAATCACATGACCAGCGACAAGAATCTATTGATGGATGCTCCCTTAACACCGTCACATCTGAAGCATATCATCTTCGCTGACAAAGGCAAAAGTCAGGTATTGGGTCTAGGTAAGGTTGCAATCTCTAAGGACATACACATGGACAAAGTCATGCTTGTCGAGTCCTTAGGATACAACCTCATGTCTGTCTCAATGCTTTGTGATCTTGATATGGTTGTTGTCTTTGGCAAGTATCGTTGTGTTGTGATCATAGAAGCTGACAATTCCAAAGTCTTTGAAGGCTTTAGGAGAGGAGACTTGTACATTGTTGATTTCTCTACAGGACCACAACCTGCCGTGTGCTTACTCGCAAAAGCTTCAGAAGGCTGGCTATGGCATCGACGACTTGGTCATGCTGGCATGAGGAATCTGCACACTCTCGCAAAGAAGAAGCATGTCATTGGCATTGAGAATGTCAAATTCCTCAAGGATCACTTATGCGGAGCCTGTGAAGCTGGGAAGATGACTAAGGCCAAGCATCCAGCGAAGACTATCATGACCACCACTCGACCATTTGAATTGCTTCACATGGATCTCTTCGGTCCTAATCATTATTCTGCTGTGACTAATGATGCATCTCTATATGGCTTTGTTATTGTTGATGATTACTCTCGTTACACATGGGTACACATTGTTACTTACAAACATGAAGTGCAGGAAGTCTTCAAACGATTTTCCTCGAGGGCTTCAACCAACTTTGGTGTGAAGATCAAGCACATCAGGAGTGACAATGGAACTGAGTTCAAGAATTCCGGTCTTAATGACTATCTTGATGAACTTGGTATTACTCATGAGTTATCGGCTCCTTATACTCCTCAGCAAAATGGCGTCGTGGAGCGCAAGAACATAACTCTTGTTGAGATGGCTTGCACTATGCTTGATGAATACAAAATGCCTCATCGTTTTTGGATTGATGCAATTGATACCGCGTGCCACATCATCAACAGAGTATTTCTTCACAAATTCTTCAAGAAGACTGCCTATGAACTCCTCACTGACAAGAAACCCAATGTGAGTTATTTGAAAGTCTTCGGTGCTAAATGTTGGATTAGAGATCCTCATCACAATGCTAAATTTGCACCGAAAGCACATGAAGGTTTTATGCTTGGTTACGGAAAGGACTCGCACACCTACAGAGTCTTCAACATCGCTCTTCACAAGATTGTTGAAACTGTAGATGTGCGGTTCGATGAAACTAATGTCTCGCAAAGAGAGCACCTACCTTCTGTGATAGATGAACCAGCACCTGAGGATTCTATCAAGTTCAAGGCTACTGAGGATGTCATTCCTACCGAAGAATCTACTGAAGAATTCATTCCAGAACACGAAGATCGACGAGCTAATGTACCTGAGGAAAATGCTGAAGAAAATGGTGCTGAAGAAAATGTTGATCAAATTCCTCGACGACAACCAGCTCATCCTCGCGTTGCAAAAGAAGTGCAAGTTGAAAAGATCATCGATGACATTGAAGCACCAGGTCCTCTCACACGCTCAAAAGCTTCACATTTATCTAACTTTTGTGGGCACTATGCTTTTGTCTCTATCATAGAGCTCACTAAGGTAGATGAAGCATTTCTGGAGCCTGAGTGGATTCAGGCCATGCAAGAAGAATTACATCAGTTCGAGCTCAACAATGTCTGGGAACTGGTCAAACGCCCAGATCCTCGCAAGCATAATATCATTGGCACAAAGTGGATCTACCGCAACAACCAAGATGAAAATGGCCTTGTGGTCAGGAATAAGGCACGACTTGTAGCTCAAGGCTACACACAAGTTGAAGGAATTGATTTCGATGAAACTTTTGCACTGTTGCTAGACTTGAGGCTATTCGATATTACTTGCTTATGCTAACCATCATAATATCACTTTATATCAAATGGATGTGAAAAGTGCATCCTCAATGGTAAGCTTGAGGAAGAAGTATATGTTGCTCAACCCCTGTGTTTTGAAGATCCAAAGAATCGACAAAGTCTTCAGACTCAACAAGGCCCTCTATGGCCTCAAGCAGGCCCCTCGAGCGTGGTATGATACTTTGAAGGAATTCTTCATGAAGAATGGCTTCACACCGGTTCACTCGACCCTACTCTCTTTACTAAATCTTATGATGGTGAACTGTTTGTGTGCCAAATATACGTTGATGATATTATCTTTGGTTGTCTCGACCAACGTTATAGTGATGAATTTGCCTATATGATGAGTGAAGAATATCAAATGTCTATGATGGGAGAGTTGAAATTCTTCTTAGGTCTTCAAATTCATCAACAACACAATGGCATATTCATATCTCAGAGAAATACCTCAAGGATGTTACGAGGAAATTCGCATGCAAGATTGCAAAGGCGCTAAAATTCCTATGCCCACAAATGGCCATCTATGCAATCGATGAAAATGGTATTGACTTCGATCACAAGGTATACCGCCCATGATTGGTTCTTTATTATACTTATGTGCATCTAGGCAGATATAATGCTTAGTGTTTGCATGTGTGTCCGATTTCAAGCTACACCAAGGAATCACACCATAAGGCTATGAAGCATATTCTTCGATATCTAGCTCACACACCAACACTAGGACTATGGTACCCCAAGGGCTCTACTTTTGATCTCATGGGATATTCTCGACTCGACTATGTTGGTGATCGTGTGGACCGCAAGTCAACATCTGGTACTTGTCATTTCCTCGGACGATCTTTGGTCCGTTGGTCCTCAAGAGACAGAATCTGCGATCACCGCTCTCATCGCTGAAGCTGAGTACATTGCTGTTGGTTCTTGCTGTGCTCAACCATCGTGGATGAAGCAAACTCTCAAGGATTACGGCATCAACATGAAGAATGTGCCTCTCATCTTGTGACAATGAGAGTGCCATCAAGATTGCTCACAACCCAGTTCAGCACTCAAGACAAAGCACATTCAGATTCGTCATCATTTTCTTCGTGATCATGTGTTGAAGGGCGACATTACTATTGAGCATGTGAAGACTGAAGAACAGCTAGCCGATATCTTCACAAAGCCCTTGGATGAGAAGAGATTTAGCAAGTTGCGGTGTGAGCTAAATATCTTAGAGTCTTCGAATGTTCTTTGAAAAGGACACATATCCTAACACTTATACAAAATTGATGACTTAGATGTGCAACACATGAAGAAACGTTTTTCTTCAATGAATGAAGAATAACACTCTAGGTGTGAAGAAATTAATGAAGAATTTGATTCTCAGAACCCTACGACAATTGTACGCGGTGTCTGAAATCATCATTCTTATACGGTGGGTCACGCCACCACCAATGTTGAAAATCTTCAATTTGAGTTTTTCCTCAGTTTTGAAATTCCTCAGTTTTTCAAATTCTTCAACTTTTCAAAATCTTCACTGTTTCCGTCGTTTTTCTTCATTGGCTATATATAGGAATTGACTATTCGTCACCCTGGGTGAGGAATAGTTATTCTTCACCCCCCTCTATTTTACCATCAATTCACTGTAATTTTACATTTCGTAAGTTTTGTCTTATTTCCGACGTAAAAAGAGACTGTAAGAAAATATATAATCGTCGTAAAAAAAATTTATGTTATCTAAAATTACAAACGTAAAAACATAGTGTAAAATACACATAAACAGCAAATTTTCTTGCCTTATGACCTATATTTTTATTTTTTATGCCAAATTTTACGTAATGAATCAATAGGAATGTAACTATTTGAATTCCAAACGTAATTTAATTATGAAATGATCGTAATATTACCTCGGGTGAAGAATAACTTATTCTGCACCCTGGGTGATGAGGTCGCCGGGGCACCGTGCATCTTGGCTGCCTTGACACCAGGGGAAGGTAGCAGGGATGGAGCGGAGTGGATCCGGGATTGGCCGGCTCCGTCGGTGGCGCTGGGGAGGGATGTGGGCGACTGCGGGGAGGTTTGTGGTCGGGGTGGTGCAGAGGACACATGGCCCGACCGGGAGGAAAAGGTGCTTGGGAGGGGGGGAGGCGCGTGTCTGGGGAAGAAGGTGGGATGGGGGAGCGGGGCGCCAGCCCCTGTGGGCCGCGCGATGGAAGAAGGTTGGGTGGGTTGCGGGCCGCGCCGGAAGGGAGGGGGACGTTGACGAAGGTAGTGGGGGATTCAAGTGCGGTCGCGTGGGAGTGTTATCAAAATAAGCGTTTTGATGTGCATAATAAGGTCTTAAGGGTGTTATCATAATAGACCCACCCTATATATATATATATATATATATATATATATATATATATATATATATATATATATATATATATATATATATATATATATATATATATATATATATATATATATATATATATATATATATATATATATATATATATATATATATATATATATATATATATATATATATATATATATATAGCATTCACTTATGGCTATTCACTTATGGCTATTTCTTCAAGTTGCATTTTCTGCTAAGTGAATGTGATCGGACCCTTCCCCCTCTATGCTATACTCAACCCAATATATTCACAAATTCTTCATGTGCGTTCTACTTGAAACTCGTTCAAAATCTTCACTGTGTCCTTGTCAGCTGAAGAAATTGCGAACGAAACTTTAAAACTAATCTTATCCAAATTTTTGGTTTTGCCGCTCAAACCGTCTCGTATCCCATGATAGACTTATCTATTCACCCACGATCTAACATGATCTCCACCTTTCAGTACGTGAGTGACACATGTCAAGCAAATGAGAAAGGCCAGGGGCACGTTCGTCCTAAATCTTCGGGCGAACAGTTTTTCACTGCGACTATAAATACCCCCTCACCCCTTCCTCACTTCCTTTACTCCGCTCGACCGCTCTCTCTCTCTCTCGCTCGAGCTTCTCAAACCCTAGCGCCGCCGCTACTCCATCGTCGCCGGTGAGGAAGAGCTTCACTGCCTCGACCTCGTCGCCGTCGTACTCGCGTCGACCGCGGAAATCTTCACTTCGCCGCCGCCGTAGCTGTCTTCCTCCGCCAAGTTAGGGCGTGGAAGATCTGAACTTACGAGCTTCAAATCTACACTTCTCCGTTCGTTGTGTTCTTCATCAAGGGTAATTAAAAGTTACTTTTACTGCCCTCTTTGATTCAAATTTTCTCTACAAAATCTTCAAAGGTGTTTTATTCTTCAAATCCTCACACACAAAACACCTCACTAGTCATCTGTTCTTGATTCGTTTCTCTAAGCATCATTTATCTTCAAGATTCCTCAATTGTGTGGATCCTCAATCTATACAACTCTGGAACCTAAGACAAAGAACGCTTAGTGAAATTCTTCAAGACTCATCTGGTCAAATTCCTCAAACTTGTTCATGTTGAAAACCTTCTGAGAACGCATATGACCTCTTCAAATTCCTCGCAACTATACTATGTTCACAGGTACTCATGTCCACTGCTGAATCACTAGGTTCTCATCAACTTAACTCATTTGCAGCGTTCCTCGAAGAAAAGTTGCATACTTCTTCAGAGAATTCAATTGTTCAAATTCCTCAACTGAAGAATATGGCATACAGTAAGAAACCACAGAAAGGAGGAAAGAAGCCTGAGGTCATGACTGCATTTGAAATACCTGAGAACATCTATGCTGACTATTGCACACCTGATGAGGCTAAGTTTGGAAAGGAGAACAAAAATCAGCGCAAGGTATGCATACAGAGGATTGAAAGGAGATGGGCAAGAGAATGGAGGGAGTACAGATATGTAACTCCAAAGTATATGAAGAAATTCGCTCTAAATCCTCCCCGCCTAAGAGCTCCATTGGCACTGGCCAAGAAGTCGACCCCACCAAAGATCAAGCATGGTGAGGATTTTCCTGAAGAATGGGCCAAGCGCCAAGCCAAGTTGGCTAGACAAGCCAAAGAAGCAGTGAGGAAATTTAATGAAGACTCTGCTGCTGCTGCTGCCACAAAGGCCTCTGACAAGCCTAGAAAATCAATGGCAAAGAAGCCCGCTCACAAGCCAAGTGCTTCACCAACTGTGACCTCACGGCCAAGTTCCTCAGCAATGCCCTCACGACCAGAATCTTCAAAGCCCTCACGGCCAATTTCTTCAAAGCCATCACGGCCAATTCCTCATGCTGCTCCTGCTCCTCCAAAGTCCTCAGCTCCTCCTCCAAAGTCCCCGTTGCTCCAAAGAAAGTCCTCAACACTGTACATCCGCCACATGCCAAAGGACTGCAGCATCTCTATTGCCTCTCCGTGTCTCAAATGAGTTCCTCACCGCACCAAATTCTTCATCAGGCCCCACTCTGCTGAAGACCAAGGCCACTGCTGGACGAGGTCCTCGGCCTAGTCCGAAGAAGAAACAAGTTGCCTTCCAAGTGCCATCTGACGATGAAGCTGATGATGATGAACTTGCAGAAATCATCAGAGACAGGCAAGAAAGGGCCGCTAGAGCCAAAGGCACAAATGTGCCACTACTTTTGGATCCAAAGGTGATCCTCGACTACATTGATCTCTGGCACAAGGACCCAAACACTCCTATGCCTGATTTTCATTTGACTCCTGGCCAAAGTCACGTGCTGACCCATTTCATCAATGAAGAGAAATGGAAATTTGAGAAGGCCACGCAAATCAAGAAGGCTCAGTTTAGGAAAGAGAAGTTCCTGAGGAACAACATTTTCAAAATGACAACTGATGAACTCCTCACGATCCAGTCTGAAATCAAAGCCCTCAGCGATGATTTCAATGCTTATTATGCTGATTGGCAAGGAGCCAAAGTCAGGTTCGTTAAACTGACTGAGAAGTTCACCAATGTTGCAGCCCCATCGCAACAAGAAATTCCTCAAGCTGAAGTCTCTGTCAAAGAAATCGAAGAACATGCCAAGACTCACCGATGATTTTCCAGCTGCTGATGAAAATGCTAGTTCCAGGGTTGATGACTCCATTCCAGCCGCTGAAGACATTGCCAGGGCATCCACTAGTGGTGCGCCTGAAGAAAATGAAGAAGTCAGGGCAACTGCATCAGTTGCGCCTGAGGAAATTCAAACAGATTCCTCAACTCCTCTTGCGCCTACACCAACTCCTACCCTTCCATCTGCATCAGATGTGAGGAAGACCAAGGCTGCAGAGAGAGCTGCAGTGAAGAAAACGAAAGCATCATCTGCTTCAGATTCTTCAGCTCCGAAGAAAATGAAGACCATGACCAGCTCACTTGAGAATCCAATTGATGTTGTTCCAATTTCCTCCATGCCATCAAAGGACCTTGTTCCTTTTGGTGAAGAATATGTGATCCCTAGCGGATCTGATGAAGAAAATCATTCTGCTGCTTCGTCAGAGCAGATTGATGAAGAAATTGAAGTGGATGCGATCCCTTCAACGCCTGTTGCTTCCTCGCCAATGCCTCAGTTCACAACTGAAGAGGCTGGCGTTGAAGAAATTGAAGATGAAGACGTGGATATTGGATGCACTATGCCTGTGATGAATGATGACTTTTGGGAAAGTCAGCATCCCAATTCTCCACACTTCACCCCACTACAACAAATACCTCAGTCCCCTGCACCAACCGTTCAAATAGGCTCGAGGAAACTCATCCTACTCGTCTCAGGCATGAAGAAATTCCAGCCACTAGTCTTTGAAGAAACTGCCGCCCGATCCTTTAAACATGCAGATCGCCACGAAGAGGAACCAGAAATTCCTCAGCATGAAGAACCGGAGATTGCGATTCCTGAGGTTGTGATGCAACTCACTGACACTCCTGTGCCCAAGCCAAAGGATCCATTCTCAAAGAAGCAAAAGTTCAAGGCTGCTGATTTCTTCAACGAGCATGTGTTCTTCACTGACTACAATCCCTATGATTCTGCTCGTATAAGGAAGAGGCGTTTCTGGACTGCTAGTCAAGCCAACTTTTATTCCTCTATGCTATTCGACAAAGGCAAAGTCTTCGATCATGCACACATTCCTCACGTGGACATGGAATCTCTGCCGTGCTTCGAGCCAGTCCTCAGTGTTCTTCACGATGCTGGATTGCTGAATTTCTGCACTGACATCTGTGATTGGAATGAAGAACTCATTCTTCAATTCTTTGCAACGCTGCACATCACAGAAATTTCAAGATGTGAACACTTGGGTGCTGGATCGATGTCGAAAATACTCACTACAAGGCACCAAAGAATCGAATTTCTTCGTGCCTCCCACTCGTCCTCCCTTGATGGTGCCCGCTGCGCCTACAATGAACCCGAGCTTATAAATCATTACATGCAAGTGCCGATGAAGCCCTTGAAGCTAGGGCAAGCCCCTCGAACCAAATTCCTCGTCAAGGAATTATCAGATGTGCCACTTGATCGTCTATCGATTCGACGAAGATAATGAGTCCTATCAAAGGCCACGACTCAAATGATGAAGAAGTCGTTGGCATCATGAAGAATATGCTTTTCAATATTATTCATGTTGTTCCCGTCAACTTCCATGATTTCTTCATGAGGACTCTGGCAAATATTGCTATGTCACCTTTTGAGCTGAAGCCTTATGCACCATGGATTATGAGGTTCATCAGGACAAGGTCTTCACTCAACTACATGGCTGATACTCTGAACCATGGCAGCTACTTGCCTCCAATTGAAGTCCTCAAACGGACATTTTTCTCATCTGATGAAAAAGGCAAGGCAACTGCTGTGATAGATGAAGGCATTCGTCCATTGGATGGTCAATTTCGCAAGGCTGCATCCTACTCCACCAATGATGACTCTGCCACACATGACTCTGCCGCCAACACCTCTACCAAGCAAATTCCTCAAGCCACAACACCTGTGGTGATGACCGATCGTGAGTTACTCCTCGCCTTCATCGTAAAGTTGATCGCAATCATAAATGGGTCAAGCGCCGCTTGGTTCAATTCTTTACAACATGACCTCAACACACAATGAAGTGAAGAAAACCAATACTACCTCCATGAAACCTTCAACTGCACTGGGTTGTTCTATCTCATATCTACAACAGAAGATCCAAGAGCATGGGTCTCAAGGAAGAATTTGGTGATCCGCACCTCCACCAAGAAATTCAAGAAGGTCAAGGTTCCTTCCTTGGTGGCCAGCTCCTATTCTTCATCGCGCGACATCGATGAAAATGAAGACTTGACGACATCTGCGGCAGCCCTACTACGACAACCGACTCGATAACGCCGGGCGCCTCCATCAACTTGATATTCTTCGTATGCGTTAGTCCTCGCCGATCCTTTTGGTCCTTCGATGACAAAGGGGGAGAAATCTGAGTTAGTCTTCAAGCGGGTCTATTATATGGGCGTTTTTTTTTGCTAAGTTACAACTCTCGCTCTTCTGAAACTTTTATTGGATCGAGTTGTAATCTTAAACCCGATGGTGCTCTGATACTTTTGATGCACTGTGCTTTGATTCCGTATGCTTGTTCCTCGTTAATATTATTGCTCGCATGCTGAATCTCTTCAGGCACCATATTTCATCATGCATTTCAAATTCTTCATATTATATGTCAAATGCATGTATGAATTACAAGATATAGGGGGAGATCTCCATGATTCAACTCTTCAAGTGTGCATTGCGTCAAAAGAAAATTCCTCACTATGCACATCTTCAGGGGGAGTTCTTCTATATCTTGCAATCAAATTCCTCAATATCAGTGCTTACACTTCATATGTTTATCCCCGTTGAAAACTTAACCTATATTGTCATCAATCACCAAAAAGGGGGAGATTGTAAGTGCATCTAGTGCCCCTTAGTGATTTTGGTGTATTGAAGACTTATAGGTTAAGGGTCTAATGTGTTTATGAGTGTACACAGGTCTATAAGTCTATGAGGAGTTTGATATTTACAGAGAAAGTTGACCCCTAAAAATGAATATCTTCGACTGAAGATTTCGGTATTCCTGAAGACTTTCATGAAGACTTTGAAAGTGAAGAAATTGGTGTGTCCGTGAAGAGTTGATATTCATGCAAGGAATATGAAGCTTGAAGACTTTCGTTTTCATAGTTTTGTTTTTCTCCTTCTTGAGTCATAGGAAACACCGTACTGTTAAAGGGGGTCGAGGAAATACTAAGAAAAAATTTCCACGTGATGCTTAACTCAAAATCCTACACCTACCAATCCCTTCGAGTGAAGCCATTGGAAATCTCATACAGCTTCATCAATTTCTTCAAAGGATGAGACGAAGTTCTTCCGTCACGAGGAATTTGTTCGACTAAGGAGTTAGGAATTCGCCAGCGTAATTGCCTACACAAAGATGAGGAACATGATAGCCCCGAGGAATTTGAGAGTCAAATTTTCGATCTGCTTTGTCAGGTCAAGCGCCACCTGTCCCAAAATATCTTATCCACCTAACGGTCATATCATTGAAGGGCATTTATGTCTTATCATGTCGGGCTGCTCCCTAGGCTATAAATAGCCACCCCCTACAACCACTAGCTGGTTGGCTGCTCCGAGAGAAACTGACACATGTCATTTGAGAGCAACCCATCCTCTGAGGACTTTGAGCGAAAATCATCGAGTGAGGAAAATCCCAAACCCCAAACACCTACAAACCCAAAGTGATTGAGCATCACTGAAGAGATTGATCTTGCGTGGATCCGACGCTTATTACCTTTGAAGACTGTGCTTCTTCCAGACGGTTAGGCGTCATGGTCTAGAGCATCCAAGAGGAATTGTGGATCGCCGAGTGACAGAAGTCTGTGAAGGTTTGGAAGTCACCTGAAGACTTACCACGAGTGATTGGACGAGGTCTGTGTGACCTTAGTTCAAGGAGAATACGGTGAGTACTTGGTGTCCTGGGCTGCGTGCTCAGCGACTGGGTGTCCGGAATGTGTGTCCTTGAGTTTAAATACTCACCGCCCAACCGGACATACAACCGAGACAAAGCAGCTTGAACCGGTCTACCAAATCATTGTCTTCACCAACCTTATTGGTTGTATTTCCTCAACTCCTTCATTTCCTCATTCTTGTGTTGAGTGATTGTTCATATCTGTGTTTGAAGACTTTGATCAAGACTTTCTCAATTTCCCAGTTCAATTTCTTCACCGCTTTGTCTTCATCTTGTGTTATCCTGTGTTTATGCTTTTCAGACTGTGTTTGTCTTCATTTCATCATGATGACCATGTGTGTATTCTGTCATGCTTACTTCTGAGTACTTATTCCGCTGCAAGTAGTTATTCGCTAAGGAATTTCCTCACCAGTAAATTCCTCTGTGAAGAATTCATAAAAATCGCCTATTCACCCCCCCTCTAGTCGATATAACGCACTTTCAGGCGCACCAACGGAGGGGTTGCGTCCGCCACCGTGTTCGTACGCCAGTCGGATCGCACCGCCTCTGGCGAGGCAGCTACGGCTACCCTAGCGCTGGATCCATGCGCCATTTGGGCGGACGCAATGAATTCCTGACGGAAGGAGTCCGAGCGTTGTCGTGCACATGCCTCCTCCTGGGAGCGCCGGAGCGCAAGCTGGACGACCATCTCCTCCTCGGGGCTGCGTAGGATGAGCTCGGGGTCGACGGATCTAGAGGTGAAGGACTTGGACCCGCTGCCTGCCACACTGGAGACGCCCGAAAACCACTGGAAGTGAGCTCGGGTGGCGGAGGGGAGCGGAGTGAAGTGGCTATGGTTTGTTCTGCCAAGCGGATGGGAAGGAATATATGTGGGATCGGGTGGGCCAGTGTGTGCCGGGTCCGACGTGACAGGCATGCCCAGAGGCCCCATATCCGCGTCATATTTGGGCTGGATATAAGGGGTGCCGGTCAGCACAGGCGTTTGAGGCCCATTTAAGACGTCCATCTAGGTCAAAATTTTGCGACCGAATAGTCTCCGGGCGGTTTTGCCGGGGCGTATGAAGGGGGTTTGAGGCGCACGGATGTAAATGCTCTTACATCATATCTTACTGATCAAGTTCTTGCTCGCAGAAGTAGGTCCATGATCCAGTACCCAGTCCACATAGAACAAGTAAACAAACAAGAAGCAAGATGGAAAGTGGCACCGGAGAGTTGGCAAACAACAACACCCAAAAGGAAATGAAAAAGAACTTTAAGAAAAAAATACAAAATACCAGTTGGTTTTACAGGGCAGCAAAACGCGCCCTATTCTTCTAGTTTTAAATTAGACATCAATCGATCGATGCTCGGTCCCTTGTCATTGGTTCATGTAGTGTGTCTATGCCGTTGTTCTCCTCAACTAGTTTGTGCTGTATTAATTCTACTTGCATAGTTTGATCTATCCGAGGTGCAGTCAAGGTCAGGCGAGAGGTCATGATCGAAATATGAACTGATTTTATCAGTAACAACGTCGGTACAAAATATGACAATGTCTTGTTATGTTGCGCCTTGAGACCTCAATTTCATTTTAGAGCCTCCCTCCGCTGCACAACTCCGTTTTGGAGCGGGGCGGCATTCAGTTGTAATTTGTGGAACAGCTAAAATGATGCTCCGACCGCTCCGCTCCGTGATAGAGGAGTGGAGGATTGGTGAACACAGCCTTACTCTTTCCATTTTTAAATATAGTCTTTCTAGTGATTTTAATAGGGACTACATACAGATGTATATAGATGTATTTTAAAGGGTTGATTCACTCATTTTTGTTATGTAGTTCATATAATAGCATTTAAAAAGGCTATATTTTGGAATGGAGGAAACAGTTGTTTATATGTTTTTGTGTACGTTACATTAGCTGGGTGACAGACACATGGGACCATACCGTGCGGAGGGCCACAGGGCAGCGTCTCTTTGGCGGCACATGGTCAGCCGAGTCCGTCAACAAGCCCTCTGCTCTCACCGCCTATTTCTACCTGGTTTGGAGAGTGGGAGGCTCAGTCACAGAGACAGAGAGGGCTAAGCGGCGGCGGCGAGCTCCTCCCGCAGATCACCGGCGGCCTGCTCGCCGTTGAGTACGTGCAGCGGCCCCAATAGGCGCCTGCTCGCAGGGGGAGGGGGGAGGCGCCGGATCTCGCGGGGCAAGTGCGTCAACAACGTGCGTGAGGTATATTTCGTTTCTTCCTGACCTAGATCTGATTAGTTCAGTTTCTTATAGTTTACCGAGTAGATCTGCTGCGTGTGCATCTCAAGTGCCAACTGTTTGATGATCAGCCGTAGGTTTCCGTCAGCGTTACTTCTTTCTTCTTCTTCTGTTCTAGTAGATCCGATTGAGCTAGATTTGTTCGGCTAAGATCATGGTGATGTGGATCTGAAATGCAAACCGTCGGTCATCCATTCCACCGCAGGTTTCCTTCCGTTCTGCTCCAAGTGAATCATGCGTCTGCTTCGAGATCCAGTTAAATCATGACTGGATCTAGTTTCTCCAAGTAAATCACGAGTGCCAAGCATTTTTCTTTCCTGTCCGGCCGGTGTGTGCACCTTAATTCTTCACTGCAAATTGCTGCCCATCCATGATAGATTTACGGTGCTAATTTGTTCGCGCAAGCTACTTGAACTCATCCACCAAAAGCTTCCTATTCCGTCTTCTCCTTGAGTCAATCAATCCTAGCTAGGTGGATCTGTATTAGATGCATATTGAGCTCATCCACCAAAAGCTTTCTACGCAGTGTGTAGTATATGAAGAACTGTGTACTAGTCATACTAGTGGGGTGAAAATCACAACTGCCTGGGACCTTGAAAAGATGCTGCTGCGAAAGAAATGAAAGGATATTGTTATTCACCTGTACCATCCACTGTTCTTTTTTGTGCTGGTTGATGTGTGCTGATCGTTGGTCATTCACTCTTCTTTCTTGCGGGGACACTTTTGAGTGTTGGTTGAAATAAGCTGTTTTTTTCTTTTAGGTTTTGCTCGTCTTTTGCCTAGATAGAGAACTATCTCATATTCTTGCTGATTTGCTTGCCGCTAACCATCGCAAAAACTTTCATTTGAATAGGTACCTTGTATGGGATGAAGTGAAGGCTATTTTATTAATCAATCATCGTATTATGTGCACAATAAGCTTTTGCTATGCTTTCACCGTTGATGCCCACTGGTTGGATCATGCTTCTGTTTACGAGCTCATTGAAGTAATTCTCTCCTAGATCAAATTGGGCCAATTTCTCGTTTGCACTATATATAAAACCTTCAGCTATCCATCTCCATATCAGTCCGTCTCTCTGAATTTTGTAATCTTTTGGAAATATGCTTAAAGATCCTCGGACGTAAGTACGAGCCACACATGCTGCACCAATACTATGAAAAGTAGCATACAATGAGTAAAAGAGGCTCCTGGATTTTAGATTATGCAAGAGCGATGATCTACAAGTCAACACTTTTTTACTAACTACTAGTAGCTTTGATCTGCCTTCTTATCTATAGGATTAGTTATTATGTCTAACTATGTTTTTAGAAGATTAAGCAAGCTTATTCGATATGTAGATGGATAGTTTGAGGTTTTATTTATAATGATAAACAAGGGATTAGCAAGTTTGAGCTCGGTGGTAGAATTACTCAATGAGATCCTAAATAGAAGCATGGTTCAACCAATTGACATCAATGTTGATAAAGGCATGGAAAAATCTTATCGTATACATGATATGGTGATTGATTCCATATGTTTTTGCCAAGTGAAGAAAAACCATTTGCATGGCACTCGGTCAAAGGCAAGATTTGAAGATTAAACATTCCAAAGAGCATGACAGGTTTGAAGATTAAACATTCCAAAGAGCATGACAGGTAGCATCGATGCCACAAGTGAGGTTTGTTGCAATTGTTGATTTAGTGTAGCTTATATTGAGTGTTCCAAGTTCTACATGTGTTGGATTTAGAATATTGTGCTGGATGCCTCCATTCTTGCCATTCATAATGATTTAAGAGCACTGAATTTGTCTTGGTGTTTTGATTTGTTTTCCTTCTGCAACGACATGAAGCTCTCATTTTATTTGTACCCACTTGTGCTGAAATATATTGTCACAGTGCTCCTGCAATTGACTGATGATTGACTTGTTTTCCCATTTATTTATCTTGTAAGGATTCTTGCTGGTTAATCTGCCTGATTTTAGCTGTCCATTGCGTCTCTTATATTTATAACAGCTTTCAGTGTCGTTTTACTCCACACTGAAATGAAATTTTAGGTCATTCAGTTTGTGCAATGTTCTGAGATTTCACCTTTTAGGTCATTAATTTTGTTTATGGCCCTCTATGTGACACATTTGTTTGAATTTGACTGCACAAATGTGGCAGTGCTACTGGCCTGAAATGGTGCCTATTTTTTTTTGATGTAAAATGATTTGGATAAGCAAGCAATACGATAACCTTTTATACTTTACAGTTACAACATCTTAACAGTTACTCTTTTGTCTTTCTGACTGCAGCAGGAATGGCACAATTGAGGGCATTGTCCATTTAATGCCTGTTTCTGTTGAGCGTTCAACGGTTCAAGTTCTCCTCTTCTTGGATTTAGTTAGGATATATGCTTCCATTCTTGTCAATTGAGACGGCACTGCATTTGCCTTGGTGTTTTGATTTGTCTTTCTTCTGCAACACAGACATGAGAGTTCTCGTTGAGATTCTACCCACTTACTCAGCGGTGCCTGCTGTACTTTGCTCATGAAGACCTTCTTTTCTCCATTTCTCTGTTTTGTAAGGAGGAGTATATAAGTAAGGTGTACTGCTGGGCTTGGACTATGTGTTTCTGTTTCAGCAGCTTGCCGAGTCGTTTTACTCAATACTTGTGGACTGAAATTTAAGTCGTTCAGTTTGTACAACATTTCGTAATTTCACCTTTTATTTGTAGATGTTGCTATTGCCTTGCTTCTTCCGCAGTTTTCTTGAGGGCAAGGAGGGGCACCGGCTGTGCAGGCGACGGCAGCAGGAGCGGCGGAGCGCCACGATACCCAAGCACAACCTTGGTCGGACCGCCCTGCGACACCCCACGCTGGAGCGTGGCGGCGGCGAGCGGTCCAGGAGTCTAAGGAGGCCTTTTTGCAAGGCGTCGTCGGGGGAGCCGCCGCGGCGCGCCCGAGCGACCGCGAGAGAGTGCCCGAGCTACCACGCCGAGGTGGCAGCCCGCTCTCCACGCAGGTCACAGCCAGACAGCCCGCTCTCCACGCAGGTCACAGCCAGACGAGCCGGAGGCTCCCGGCGCACGATCGTCAGCCTCCGCGACGTCGGCCCAACGCAGCGCGGGGGTCGGGGAGGGAGAGGAAGGGGCGGCAGGCGGCGCATCCGAGGAAGGGGTTACCGTGGGGAGGCGCTTCGGCGTGTCTGCTTTCTGCATCTAACCATCTGATTGATTTCAATTCTTTTATGATATGCATGGCAATATAGAAATAAGTTCATCACTGACATCTGCATGTGCGAAACAAGAACCGAACAAAAGAAAGTCGAATGGACTTCATCCTACCTGGGTGTGCACCTGACCGCCTCAGGAGGCTGGCCCCCCATCCACTAGTAATACCATCGTTTAGCACATCAGCACCTTCAAGATATACAAAAACCATACAACGCTCGGAGAAGGAGTTATGGAGCGGAGGGATTCCGGACGCAGCCTAAACATGCGGAATTCCCTGGGAGTCTAGACAAAGATAAACCACCCTGACATAGATGGATCTACCGGCTGCCGGTATGGCATCGACTACAGGGCCCCATGAGCTCAAATTGAACAGCCAATGGAACTCTCCCAGCTATGTATCTACCAACAGTCTTCACAGCTCTATGAGCTTCGTCAACACCTCTCTTGCTCATCGGCCAGCATTTGGCAATCCTACTTGAGGTAGTGCATTTGCCAATGGTAACAGGCCCTTGAGTACACCTATTGTAGTCGTAGGTTGTGTCCAGCGTCAAGCGCTCAAGCGAGTGTGTGCTCTCAAGGATGTGAACCGTGAGCTCAACCAGGCTCTTGGCTGAACAGAATCCCGTGATCGTCATGTGTCTGAGGCGGTTGTGCGACAAGTCCAGCTTCTGCCTCGGGCATTCGTCATTATCTCCAACAACAGGATAGTGTGTCATGACATACTCATTTACCTGCATACATATATAATGTCAATGTCGAAGTGTAATACGGTAATACCATAGATACATCTGAGAGATATGGATAGTGACTTACGTGTAGGGTGAAAGACTCCAAGGCAGGAGAAGCATCAAGAAAAGAAACCAAAGAAAAGAAGTCATAGCTTGGAGGGGAGCCTTTGGGGAGGACTGCTCTGAGTCTAATTTCCAAGTTCTTGAGGTGGAGTAGCTTGGATTGTAGCAACGGAGTGTTGGCATTCTGAAAGACGATAAATTACAAGATTAATCATGTGTTCTTGCATCAAACTACTCCTATACACTGTTCCATATATACTTGAATGGTCCCAATAATTTGATCATTATAAGATGGTAAATGCACATACCTCGCTACGACCAACCAAAATAAGACTCTCAACATTCCGTGCAATGGACGGAAGACTAGTGCGAGCATAAAAAAGAACACCAGACGGGCGTGCAGATGATAACTGTACATGCTTAAGTTGAGAACAATTTCTCACGTAGATTTCTGGCAAAGCGCTGTCATAGTTAAAATAGCAGAGGTTTGGAGCATCAATCTCTACAACCCGCAGCATGTTGCAAAGTTGAACATCAAGTCTCTTAAGATGCTGCATCGTACAAGGTATTTTCAAGCAAATTATCCCATGGCATGCGAATATTCTGAGCTCCTCTAGGGTAGAAGATTTTGAAAACAAGTGCTCCAATCCTTCCTCGGTAGTGTGGACAAAAGACAACCTTACAGTTTTCAACCTTGCCAAGGAGCCAAGTGTTGATGTGGGATGAAAAGTGCAAGAGCCGATGTTAAGAAACTGAATTGAACTTGCAGCTCCCTCATCAGACAAAACTGAACACGGGAATTTGTAAATTTTCTTCATGGATAAAGGCATCTCCAAGTAAAGATCTTTAAACCCAGACTTAACGGTTCTTCGGAGCCACCTGTCCAGGTAGGAGGCTTTGATATTTGTGCAAGGGGTAAGAATAAGCCTAAGTGTCTCCACCTTCACCCCTTTGTCATGATGGTTTTTAAGAATTTTGTCAACTTTGTCAATGAGATAGATTTTTCTTTCCTCAAATTTTATGTGACTCAACCCAAGCGCACAGTCGTTGAGTCTGAGTTTGGAAGAGCACAGTTTTCTGTAGGCTGAGCTACGTGGTACCCTATATCAGGCCGTCCAAAATGGACTATGTTGCATCGAGATGTGTGCAGGAGTTTGAAAATCTGCAACACTGTCAGAACGATCAACGCTTAATACTCTAAACTTGGCCCGGCACAACTCTTGTTGGCATCTCTCGCAGGACAAGTTCCTGTAGCACGTGTCAGGTGTCACGTTCTACTTACACATCATGTTCCTGTAGCTGAGTTGACTCGGTGCTTGCTCGGTTGCTCACCGCAAGAGTGTCATGCTACAGAAAAAGATAAAGAAAAAGTGTGTCTGCTACAAATGTCAGGAGAGAGTATTGCATGCAAATGTCATGAGAGATTGTGTTTGTGCTGCAGTGCGTCAGTGCTCATGGAGTAAAGAAATAGGAGAGAGAGAGAGAATCTTGCATGCAAATGTTAGTGTAGAGAAAGAGTGTGTTTGTGCTTCATGCAAATGTCAGGAGAGGTGTCAGGAGAGAGAGAGTGCGCGGTTTGTTCTGCATGCAGGAGAGAGGCCCTGCTAATTACGCTAACAATGTCAGAATGTGGGCACATGATGCCTTAGGCGCACAGATCTCAATGCACAACAGACGGACATGATAACAGGTATCGTGTAGCTCGAGCTCCAGAGAAACTTTACCAGTTTGGAATAGCATCTCCATGAACGGAGGAATGCATGAGATACACAGGCAGCACAAGCAGCGTCTTGTATTGGTAAGAGAGAATGTATATGATGTAAGATGTCCTGCAAAAACAAGGTTCGTCAGCTAATAGGAGTACCTATTAGCTGACTGCAATAATAAATCTAATCAAAGACCAGTAAAGTAATGAATGAAGATGACAATGCATCAATAGAGCCAAGTAAATGTAAATGTCGTTGGAGGAGCACGGGCAAACAGTCGGTTTGTTGTTTTTCCTATCGTCAAATTAAGTTGTATGCCCAAATGTAATAATAATACGTATTCTTGTGCCAGCAGTTATGATAAAGAATTACTTGTATCTGAATACTTTGTTGACAGCAAAGTAAAACATACCTCGGGTAGTTTGTCAAAAAGCATATTCTCAGCAACTTGAGGAATATCAGTAGCACCTTGATGATGGTATATTTGAGCCGACGAAGCCTTTGATCCACTAGTATCTGCAATAGAGCAGAGAAGGTAATAATATGTCACAATTTTACTCAAGCAACTCGGAGAAGATAAGGTAAAATAGTCGGTCGGTCCGGCTATAAAGAGTGAATAATAATCTGAAAAATTGTTTACAAGAGCTCTTAGAGAGATATATTTTTTTTTCTTTTTTACATTCATTCACATAAAAGAGTATAGTAGTAGCACGTACGCTAACCCGAGCATGCATCCATTGGGGATGGTTGAAACTGTCTGGGATATACATACATACAGTAAGAAGAAATAAGCGAGGAGAGTATACGTACTTGCAGCAGCCGTATGACGTTTCCGCAGCCAACACCAGCGATGCCGATGCCGTGTCCTGTGCACCGCGTCGAGGATCGCCACGGATCGAGATGGGAAAAAACATAGGCGCCGACGACGACGAGGGGGCGACATGGATGGAGGCTCGAGGAGAGAGATCGGTTAGGCTTGAGGAAGGAGGTGGCGGTGAGAGAGATCTGGCGCGGCGACGGCGGAAATTAAGGATCCGCCGACCGCCGCTCTCCTATCTTTTACCTTTATACGTATCCGCCCAACGCCCGACTATTGTCCCCTAGGCCCAACAGCCCAGTTAAAAGATGGATCGCTCAAGGTAAAAATAATAAATAAAGACAATCGAACTCTACTCAACTGGGCGCCTCCGTTCCCCCAAAAAGAGATGTATCTAGTCTAGACACTCATAATGGGGATTGAATTTACACCGGAAGAGAGAGAGAGAAAGAGGATCCTTTCTCTACTCCTAATGGAGCAGTTGGTAGTCTTCGCCGGTCAATTATCGTCCCATCATTTTTGTCCGGTTTTTTTAGGTTAACCGTCGTAGATTTTTTTCATCGCCTCCCTCACTTCATCGGTTTATTTTCACTTCACCCTCTCACACAACGAAAAAAACTGAGCGGATCAGAACTTTCCATACTGACGCAAATTATTTAGTAATGTCTTTATGTAAAAGAATCAATCACAATCAATCTCTAAAGATCAAATCTAAATTAATTAATCTTCATAACGTTTGTTTCCTTCCGAATCACGTCCATAACTTTCCTTCCTTGTTTGGGCAGAAACTGTTTGGTAGCAGAGATTAGGAAGCTTCCTATGAGTGTAGTAATAGGAAGTATTCTTTTTCTTGATGATTCGTTTCCATGCATGATGATAGTAAATTAGGCCAACATGTGACGCCCGGATACTTACGCTACAGTAACCCTCTGCTAAAGATGCCATGTCACCCCCATTACTGTTGCTAATCTCTCGTTAGTTCAAAAAAAACCGATTCAAATTCAAATTCAAAATCAAGCAAACAATAAAAGTTTTCAAATATTAAAACTAAAATGTTCGGAGTGGACAAAATAATGCACATGTAATTATGGTGGAGAAACCACTATCTTTAAAAGTGTTTGAATGTCCTAATATTAAATAAAGCCGTAGCAAAACAATTAATTAAATGCATTATACAATAAGTAAAACATTAGACTATTTTATTTGAATGTCCAAAGTGATGTGACAGTAGTATAGTTGTTAGACTAATTTAGGAACCAATTATGTATTTTATTCAAACTAAATTAAATAAATAGAAACAAAGGGAAAATAGATAAAAACCAAAAACTGAAACAAAAGAGAAATAAAAGCAGAACCCCTCCCCCCCTGGCCAACTGGGCCACGACCCAGCCGGCCGGCCCACCGGGCCAACCACGCCCCTGGCCTATATGGCCAGCCGACTCCCGCACCCTAGCCTCTCCCGATCCCCTCTCGCTCCCCCTCGCCCTGGATCTGACGGCGCCTCCCCGTCGCCCCGCACGATCCCCACCTCTCCTCTCGCCCCCCTCCTCCTCGATCCAACGGGATCGGGCTCAACCCATCGCTTCGGCGCGACGTCCTCCTCTCCCCGATCTAGATCGGGGCAACGACGCCGCCCGAGCACCATCGCTGGTCGCCGCCGGTGGCTTCACCGGCGCTTCTTCACTCGCCGCCCTCGTGTTGACCCCTCCACCGACGGACCCTCCTCGAGCATCGACGCCGCCCTCCCGCCGTCCCTGGCGCGTGGACGGCCCGCCACTCGCTCCGACGCCCGCCCGCTGCGTTTTCGTCTCCTCCACGGCGTCGCCGCGCTGACGCCCACCGCCGACCTCCGTTGCCAAACCCGCCACCTTCCCGCCGAGCTATCCGCGCTTCGCTTCGACGACTTCGCCAGACGGATCGACCCGCCGTCGCCGGACTCCCACCTCGTCGGATCGTCCCGTCCTCCTCCACGCCGGCTCCGACGAGCCTCGTCGGCCACCCTACTAAGCAACGGCCGTGAGCGCACTTCTTCATCTCTCTCTCTCCGCCAGATGCACGCCCGCCTGCCCGTGACCACTCATGGCATGCGGTGCCTTGCCGCGCCGCACTCTCGCAGCCTCACGCCGCCTTCGCCGTCCGCGCTTCTCACCATGCCTCTCGCCGGCGGTTAACCGCCGCCGGCCGCTTAACGGCCGTGGCTCGCCGCTGGCATTGGCGAAGGCCGCGGCGAACTGCGCCCGACTCCTCGCGCCCGCGCCACATTACCACTCGCCTTGGTCGGCCTCCTGGGCCACTGCCGGGTGGGGCCCGATGCTCCTGGGCCACTTCCAACTAGGGCCCGCCCCTGTTAAAAAAAGAAAGAAAATAATAAATAAAAATAATTTAATTAATTAATCTTTTTAATTAACCCTAATTAATTGTGTTTAATTAACCTAATTGCCTTTTAGTCTAATTAACCCTGTTTAATTAAGCTGTGTCAATGATAGCGGGACCCACATGTAAGTTTGACTCAGTCAACTGCACTGTTGACTGCTGATGTCGTGATGACATCATGCTGATGTCATAAATCCATTTTTGAATTAATTTAAATAATTAATTAAAATTTCAGAAATTAATAAAATCTTTAGAAAATCATATCTTTTAATCAGTAACTCGGATTAAAATATTTTCAACATGAAAGTTGCTCAGAATGACGAGACGAACCCGGATACGCAGCCCGTTCGTACACCCCGCACCCCTAACATATTAAACTCGCAACTTTCCGCCTCTGGTTCATCTGTCCGAAAACACGAAACACCGGGGATATTTTCCCGGATGTTTCCCCCTTCACCGGTATCACCTCATACCGCGTTAGAACACGTCTAGCTCTTTTCATATCCTGTTATGCACTTGCTTGCTATGTATTTACTATTTCTTCCCCTCTTCTCTTGGTAGACCCCGTGACGCTGCTGATGCCCGGTTCGACCACGGAGTTGGCGACCCCTCTCTTTGCGAGCAACCAGGCAAGCCCCCTTTGATCACCAGATATCGCCTACTCTTCTCTATACCGCTTGCATTAGAGTAGTGTAGCATGTTACCGCTTTCGCTAATCCTATCCGCTTTGCATAGCCTGTCCTTGTTACTCTTGTTGTTATTTTACCGCAATCCTATATGCTTAGTATAGGATGCTAGTATTTTCATCTGTGGCCCTACATTCTTGTCCGTCTCCGCCGTGCTATACTATCGGGCCGTGATCACTCGGGAGGTGATCACGGGTATATACTATATACTTTATACATGATACATGTGGAGACTAAAGTCGGGTCGGCTTGTGGAGCACCCGCGAGTGATTCACGGATTGGGGCTGAAAGGACCTTTGTCCCGACGGCCCTCTGGATGGATCTTTGTGGCGGAGCGGCAGGCAGGTTGAGACCGCCTAGGAGAGAGGTGGGCTGGCCTGCTCGGCGTTCGCGGATACTTAACACGCTTAACGAGATCTTGGTATTTGATCGAGTTGGCTCTGAGCCTATACGCACTAACCAACTACGTGGGAAAGATATGGGCACTCGGCCGTGGTATCACCAAGCACTTCAGACGTCACGACGGCGCGCGCTACCGGATTGGACTGAACGCTCGCTAGGCTAGGTCTGCTTCGGCCGCCTCGCAATGTGCTTGGTGTGCTATGGGCGATGGGCCCTGACCCTGGCGCTTAGGTTTAGACCGACGTGTTGGCCTCTCTGTTTTGCCTAGGTGGGGCTGCGACGTGTTGATCTTCCGCGGCCGGGCATGACCCAGGAAAGTGTGTCCGGCCAAATGGGATCAAACGTGTTGGGTAAGTTGGTGCACCCCTGCAGGGAAGTTAATCTATTCGAATAGCCGTGATCTTCGGTAACAGGACGACTTGGAGTTGTACCTTGACCTTATGACAACTAGAACCGGATTCTTAATAAAACACACCCTTCCAAGTGCCAGATACAACCGGTGGTCGCTCTCTCTCTCAGGGCAATGAGGAGGGGATCGCCGGGTAGGATTATTGCTATGTGATGTTACTTGGAGGACTTCAGACTGCCCTCTTCTACCTGTTGCAAGACGGAAGTGACCAGAAGCGTAGTCTTCGATAAGACTAGCTATCCCCATCTTATTCTGGCATTCTGCAGTTCAGTCCACTGATATGGCCCTTTACACATATATCCATGCATATGTAGTGTAGCTCCTTGCTTGCGAGTACTTTGGATGAGTACTCACGGTTGCATTGTTTCCCCCTTTTTCCCCCTATCTCTACTCGATTGCTGCAACCAGACGATGGAGCCCAGGAGCCAGACGCCACCGTCGATGACGACTACTACACTGGAGGTGCCTACTACTACGCAGCACCGACGGCGACCGGGAGTAGCTTAGGAGGATCAGTGCAGGAGGCTGCGCCTCTTCGATCTCAGATCCCGGTTTGTGCTAGCCTTCTTAAGGCAAACTTGTTTAACTTATGTCTGTACTTAGATATTGTTGCTTCCGCTGACCCGTCTATGATCGAGCACTTGTATTCGAGCCCTCGAGGCCCCTGGCTTGTACTATGATGCTTGTATGACTTATTTTATTTGTAGAGTTGTGTTGTGATATCTTCCCGTGAGTCCCTGATCTTGATCGTACACATTTGCATGCATGATTAGTGCACGATTGAATCGGGGGTGTCACGCAACATTCATCACTATTTATCAACGTCATCAATCGTATCCATTCCTACCAGTTTTAAGGGAATCTGCTCGCTATGTCTTTTTAAAGGGGATCCGCTCGCTAAGTCGTCGTCACACGTTATTTTCACAAGCAATTTCCCTAAAAAACACAGCATCCTACCTCGACTTCCCTACCTGGACGCCGCCGCCGCCGCCCACCGATCTCGCCGCCTCCCGGCGATCCCCCCTCCCTCCCGTAGCTCGAACGACCCACTTTTTTGGCCACAAGCACCGCCTGCCTCTTCGCCCATGTGTCACCCCTCCTCTTCACCATAGCCACGAGCACCATCCGAGGCGGAGCCGCGACGCCTCCAAAGATGTGGCGGAGACACCATATCCAGTGGAGACGGCGGTGTAAATCTTCTACTCTGCTCCTTCCCCTGGTTATCGGCCTGCTCCACGTCCCCTCTGCTTTGTGTGGATCTGCTCATGTGCATCAGTAGAATTTATTTAGGTAGAACTATTCTTCTAGGCCTTTTTTTTGTTACTTATAAATTGACTTTTTGAGCCAATGCTTACGGCATGAAGTATTACCTAGAGTTCCTTAATCAATCTGCTTGTCCATCGTTTCATTTGGTTCAATTACTATCAGCAAGAACGCATTGTGAAACCGTTAGCTTATGAATGTGTGCTCTTCCTGCAATAATAACATTTGCAATGTAAGGGCCGAGGCACACCCTTGCATCAGGATGATGTGCACCACGTGGGAAGTAATACTAATATGGCCTAAGTGGATAATGAAATATCCAAAGATACACTTGATTGGATCAATTTTTTTCTCTGGAATTGTTCCTCATGATGCGCAGATGTAGATGCTATATTTTCAAATTTTCAAATCACCTATGCATGCCAATGTGATTCTTATCCTTTTCATTAGGCAGTGTGTTCCCATCAATCCATCCATGCACCAAACCGATTTTTTTACTCTATTCAGGTTGCAATTACGAACAAGTAGCATATGTATGCACTGAGCTACTTGCATAAGACAGTGAAATACTTCTTACTCGCGTGAGTGAAATTTTGGAATAGAGAAAGAACATACAACAGAGATCACGTAATTAATTGATTACATAAACCGAGATCACGTAAAACAAGTTTGATAGGTCCGTTCCATCGCACGGACATTTTTGCTATATGTACTAACATGTTCTATTTATTTCCTTTGATCGGTCAATACTCCTATGTCCTATGTAGGTAAGAAGGAAAGAAAACCTAACGGTACAGCCGGCAGAACAGTCAACGGCGAGCTTCATCGCCGCGTACGCGTCGTAGTACCTGGCCATCACCGGCTGGGGCATCAAGGACTTAATGCTGGTGAAGAAGGCGTGGGTATTGGTAGAGCTCCAAGAAGCTGCCCTTCGTCCTGCCCGCCGTCTTCACCATCGGTCCCCGGGTGACCACCCTGGAACTCGGCGACGCTACCAAGGCGACACGGTCCGGGTTGGTTCGGTCCCTCATCGAGCCACCATTTGGACCGGCCAACCACCACCGGCGTTAACGTGCTGTGGCAGCGGCGAGGTAGGCTGCGTGTGCGGGTGCTGTGGCGAGGTGGTGGACATGCGGGAGCGCCCGCGATGAGGTCGGTGATGTGCCGCGACAAGTGCGCGGCTGTTAGCCATGAACCTTCCGTAGCAGTTTTTTTCATGAGCCCATGTTTTTTTGTGTTCGGGCCTTGCTATAATTAGCGGATTAACCATGAAAAAAACATGACATTCAGTTTGTTGTCAAATGGTGCCGTGATTTTCGGATCAAGCCATGTTTCTCTTGTACTTCCTATTTCCTGTTCGACTGAATAGAAGTGTAGAAAGTGAACACACCAACACGACTGAAAGCAGTCATATTCAGTTATAGAGGTATACATTTATACAAGATATACACAGGTAGGTGCGGCCAGTAACCCAACTAACTCCTGAGCTGACCTTGCTAATCCTTTACTCGCGATAAAGACACAGACGATAAGGAAAGGTTGTTACAGAGAGAGCAATGGGAGACAGATAATCACGTGGCGGCAGGTGGACCTGAACATATGTTTCAACAAAGAAAACGGCAGCGTAGGATCATGGTGCGTGATTATAGGCAGAGTCTATTAACTCACGCGGAAATCACGGCAGAGCGATTCTCGCACGATCCGAAGTTCACACCCAATCAACCGTTTTCCCCAGTTGATGGCCTGCATGTGTGTTGTGCTAAAACGGTCGCTGCCATGGCAGCGAAACCCGCAGCTAGAACGCTGCCAACGCCAAGTTGAGAACTCGAGATCGTCAATGGTGCATGCCTGACAGCGGCGGCGAGAGGCTATGGTGCATGGGGAGGAGAGAAAAGAAGGAGAGGGGAAGCTTGGGGACATGGTAGTTTACCCGGGGCTGCCGGTCGGCACGCTGAGAACGAATGGCGGCAGCAGTGACATTTTTTCTCAGTCCTCTTGGTCGGACTGGTTGAAGACCAGACCGGATCGGACCGACAATTTTCCAGGCTGATTTTAGCAGACCATACCGTCCATTTTCTCTAACAAGCCAGGACCGAGCGTGTGAAACACCGATTGAGCCACGAGTGGTATGTCCAGCCCTGCCCACCGTCGAAGCGAAGCTCCTACTCTACGTGAAGTTGATCGCGTTGTTGCACTCGTACGGTAGGAGCCACGGGAACGACATGGTGAAGGGCTAAACGGCTGATCGAGGGTGAGACCCGGATGCTGGTGGCGCAGCTAACCATGGACGAGATCTTCACCCTGCATCAAAAAGTTCAAGCAGGAGGTGTTCAGCAGCGCGTAGAAGGAGCTGGACCAATTCGGCCTCTTCATCTACAATGCCACCGTGAAGCAGCTGGTGGACATGCCGATGTTGGAAATATGCCCTAGAGGCAATAATAAAAGGATTATTATTATATTTCCTTGTTCATGATAATTGTCTTTTATTCATGCTATAATTGTATTATCCGGAAATCGTAATACACGTGTGAATACATAGACTACAACATGTCCCTAGTGAGCCTCTAGTTGACTAGCTCGTTGATCAATAGATAGTCATGGTTTCCTGACTATGGACATTGGATGTCATTGATAATGGGATCACATCATTAGGAGAATGATGTGATGGACAAGACCCAATCCTAAGCATAGCACAAGATCGTGTAGTTCGTTTGCTAGAGCTTTTCCAATGTCAAGAATCCTTTCCTTAGACCATGAGATCGTGTAACTCCCGGATACCGTAGGAGTGCTTTGGGTGTACCAAACGTCACAACGTAACAGGGTGACTATAAAGGTGCACTACAGGTATCTCCGAAAGTGTCTGTTGGGTTGACACGGATCAAGACTCGGATTTGTCACTCTGTATGACGGAGAGGTATCTCGGGCCCACTCGGTAATGCATCATCATGAGCTCAAAGTGACCAAGTGTCTGGTCACGGGATCATGCATTACGGCATTGAGTAAAGTGACTTGCCAAGAACGAGATTGAACGAGGTATTGGGATACCGACGATCGAATCTCGGGCAAGTAACGTACCGATTGACAAAGGGAATTGTATACGGGGTTGCTTGAATCCTCGACATCGTGGTTCATCCGATGAGATCATCGAGGAGCATGTGGGAGCCAACATGGGTATCTAGATCCCGCTGTTGGTTATTGACCGGAGAGCCGTCTCGGTCATGTCTACGTGTCTCCCGAACCCGTAGGGTCTACACGCTTAAGGTTTGGTGACGCTAGGGTTGTAGAGATATGAGTATGCAGCAAACCGAAAGTTGTTCGGAGTCCCGGATGAGATCCGGGACGTCACGAGGAGTTCCGGAATGGTCCGGAGGTAAAGAATTATATATAGGAAGTGCATTTTCGGCCATCGGGAGAGTTTGGGGTCACGGTATTGTCTGGGACCACCGGAAGGGTCCCGGGGGTCCACCGGGTGGGGCCACCCATCCCGGAGGGCCCCATGGGCTGAAGTGGGAGGAACCAGCCTGGTGGGCTGGTGCGTCTCTGGGCCCCTGCGCCTAGGGTTGGAAACCCTAGGGGTGGGGCGCCCACTTGCCTTGGGGTAAGCCTCCCCTGGCCGCCGCCCCCATCTAGATGGGATCTAGAGGGGCCGGCGCCCCCCCAGGGGGCCTATATAAAGGGGGGGGAGGGAGGGCATCCGCACCCAAGTCTCTGGCGCCTCCCTCTCCCCTTGCTACACCTCCTTCTCCCGTAGTCATTACAATTGACATGGATTGCATGGTGGACATGTATGTGTTCCCCGAGGGGATTTGGTGCAGGGTGGGGGATCACCCAATCCTCTAGAGGATTAAATCCACCATAGGATTAAACACTCCTGAACCGAACAAGGCCTTAGTGGGCTGCAAAGCACCAGTATTTGGTGAGACTAATATCGAGCCGCTCACGACCCAAGGCGTGGCCGACGTTGCGAGGAAGACCAGGTCGATCTCACCGTCGATGAGGAAATCCGGATGACACTGGATCTGGGGTTGGCAGCCTGCTCACTTCCAGCGAGGGAGAGGGCACGGTGGGGAGGGGCGCCGGCGAACTGGGCGGACGTGAGGTTGAGACGCGGACGGCGCAATTAAGCCCAAGCCCAATCAATCACAGGCCTTGAAAAAATTCACGAGAGTAGCAGCCACAGATGTTCTTGTTTCGCTTAGTTTTTGTTTTTGTTTATTCTTTTTTAAATAATTCGGGATTTCGAAAAAGTTCCAAAATTAAAAAATGTTGCTTAATCCGAATAATGTTCACAAATTTCACAAATGTTCGTGATTTCAAACAAATCTCGTGAATTTGCATATTGATGAACATTTTTTTATCAGATGAACAAATTTTCGAAGAGCATTTTTTTGAATAATCGGATGAACTTTTTGAAAAATGGATGAACATTTTCCTAATTTGGTAAACACTTTTAAAAATTATTTTGAACATTTTTTGAACTACATGAACATTTTAGATTTTTTTTAATTGAAGAAACAATTCTGACTTTAACATTTTTTTAACCCGGATGAAATTTTGAAAAATGGGCGAACATATTTTGAATTTGATGAACATTATGGTGAATAATTTTGAATATGGTGAACAAATCTGAATTCCATGAACATTTTTTGAATTCACTGAACAAAAAAATGTTCACGATTTAAAAAAAAATCACGAAAACGAGGAAAAAGAAAAAATGAAGAAGAAAAAAAGGAAATGAAGAAGAAAATAAAAGGTACTAAAACGTAAATGCAAAATGAAAAGCAAAAAAGAAATAAAACAAAATTGAAAAGGAGAAACCCCCCAAAAAAGAGAAAACCAGTGTTCATAATTCTTGCATACTTGGCTGGCTGAAGTTAATCCCAGTTATCTGTCTTTGTACTGCACTAGCCGCATTAAGAAAATACATTGTTGAGCTGTGAATACTCAAAATGTTAGCAGTGTATGCTAATCATGCATGGATTAGGTTTCTAGCGGCAGCTAGTAGTGAAGTAATGGCTGCGTTGAGGGGTAGGGGTCGGACTCACGTGCCCGTGAGGCGAAAGGTCAGCTTGCTAAGGGCATCTCCAGCCGCGCCCCCAGGAAGGCCTCCCTAGGCGATTTTTTAGCGCCGGCGCCGAAAAAACGACCCAGTCGCGCCCCAAGAGCTTGATTTTCGTCGGCTTGGGCCGAAAACAGCGCCAGCGGACCCAGTTCAAACCGGCGCTGGGCGCCCGAGGCGCCGGGCGAGCTGTTTTAGCGCGAAAAGACGCTGGCCAGCCGCGTCGGCGACTTCGGCGCCTCGTCTTCCCCAACGGCCTCGGTTCGCTGGAATCAATGGCAAGGCTGCCGCCGGTCAGCCTTGCCATTGATTCTCATCACGGGCGGCGCTTCACGGACGGCGCGCCGCACCTCCTCCTCAAGACGCGACACACGGGCGCGGCCCGGCTATAAAGCCGGCAGCCTCCACTCGCCTGTGCCCACACCAGCCCGCCCCGCCGCCGTCCAGCCCTCCCTCTCCTCGCCTCTCCCGGCGCCGCCGCCAGCCTCTCCTCTACCTCTCCCGAGCCCGCCCAGCCCGCCGTCGCCATGGCGTAACGCTTTCGGAGACGAGGCGGCGGTTAACGGTTGCCGCCGTTCGCTCCGCGAGCAGAGTCTCGCTCTGTTCGGCGAACATCCCGCGCCGCCGGACATGCGCGCCGGGCCAACGGGTGGAGGCTCGGCGCCGGGAGTGCCCATTCCCGTTGTCCGACGCCGGGTAAGCGAGGTGCCGCCGAGGAGGTCGAGATCGTCGCGCGTCCCTCACCGACGCCTAACGCCTTTCCCCGATCGCCGCCGACAACCATGCAGCTGGCGGCGATTTCAGCGCCGCCAGAAGCAGCGCTATGCGTCACCAACGGCGCGCCGGTGGTCGGCGGCGGCGTAAAGCGAGGGCGCCACCTTTGGTGGGCGTCCCAGCCGCACACTCTCGGCGTGTTTCACGTACCTCGAGGGCGGTAACGACCGCCGTTAAGCGTACCCGGCGAGGTGGCCGCCCGGCGCAGCACCGACGCTGTCGGGCCATGGGCGCCAAGGAGGTTCGGCGCTTCCTCTTCTTCCTCCTCATCACGCTCTTCTTCCAATTCTTCCGGCTCTCGGCGCTGCTCGGCGCCAAGGCCGAGCCCGTGGCGGAGACGCCGCTCGGCCGGCGCACTCGCAGCGCCGGCATCGTCATCAACGAGGGCGGCCGGCGCGCCTCGTCCTCGTCGGCTCCTCCGCGCTTCATCAAGCCAAAGACGGAGCCGGGGCTGGCGCCGGTGAAAGCGGAGTTCGACGACGACGACGCGGCCCTCGAATGGGCGCGCCAGGACTCCATTGCGTTGGAGAAGGCGCGCCGAGAAGGAGAAGGGCGCCATCGCCGCCCACGCCGCTCGAGAGCGCCGACGCGGCCGCGAGGAAGGCGGGGTCGTCGTCTTATACGACAGCGACGACGACGACGACGCGCTGCCGCCTGTTCGCCAAGGCAACGCCGAGCAGGGGTCCAGCAGGGGCACCCGCGTCAAGGAGGAGAAGGCCGACCACGACGATGGTGGTGACGACTTCAACCCCTTTCTTTTTTTTAGATTAGGTTAATGTAATGTTCGGACGAATTTCGCCGAAACTTGCCATGGTTGGCCGGAATTTAACTAGTTTTTATCATAACTTCGCCAAACGATTTTTTTTTAAACGAGTTTGGGGGCGACCCTGGGGGCCGACGGCTGGGGACCGACTCGCCCCCAGGATCATTTTTTTGCGCCGGTTCACCCCCAGGCGGCGCTTTTAGACGCCCCCTGGGGGGCCAACGGCTGGAGATGCCCTAATAAGTCTCGGCTGATACGCGGGGTATGTACTGCGTCGTGCAATGCTGTTTGCAACTAGCGAGAGCAACTCTAGCAGATTCATCATATATTATGATCGTCATCCATCGTATGAAACGCTCCATATGAATATAGAAGCCGCTGCAGGTGTAAGAAGAGCCTTCGTAATGTACCCTTCATTTTATCTTTATTGTTTATTATTTTCTTCGAAAATGCAAAGTGATTTAACCTCATACGTTATGGGGCCAATATCCGTCGCATTAGGCTGTTTATAATAGAGAGTATTATAAGTTAGTATTATGCATATGGTACTAGACCCTGTATGCATCATTCTGATGCAGAGGCCGGGGGTTATCCTCCTTTTCCAAAAAAAAAAAACTAGTAGTGAAGTAGTTGAAGGACCAAATTTCTTAGGCTCATAATTTTATTATATACAGAAGGATCCTACAGAAGCCTCCAATTGCTTTGCGGTTGTGGCAGCTGGTTAATATTGTTGACGCTAGTCATGTGGAGCATAATGTGACAGAGATGCTGAAATGTTTGAACAAGTCAGATTTGTTGGCTGGACAGCGAGCGGCAACACTTATGTACTATCAATTAACAAAAAATAATATGTGGGTCCATAGCAGTTAAAGGACACAAAATTCCTGAGAAAGACTATAAATATGTGAAGAACGTAACGTGCGCGGCAATCTCTGATGGCGACTAATGAGGTACGTAGCTAGTACTCCCTTCGTCCAGAAATACTTGTCATCAAAATAGATGAAAATGGATGTATCTAGAACTAAAATACATCTAGATACATCCATTTCAATGACAAGTATTTCCGGACGGAGGGAGTAACAAATTAATTTCTAGCAGCAGAATTGTAACTAGGAACATCTGACAGTTGTTTAGTGACATCAGAGTTTGTAACCACCCCTGCAGAAAGAGTCTTAGGTATATCAAGAGAGAACCACAAAGTCTTCGACAGGGCCCGGACACAGTCCAAAAAAAAATCAGATCCTCTACAGCCAGCCCATTTTTCAGGTTGTCTGATACACCTTATATCCAGTCCATTTGTAGGGCGACCCGGACGCATTCGAATGTGGCCGCCATGTCGAATCAACCTGCACTGGCCCATCCCGATCCCACAAAAACTTCACCTCGGGCCCTACCCTAGCTGCAATCTCACTCGACAGCTCCACTCCCTGCCCTCTCCCTTCCCGCCGTCCATCAAGACCATGGCCAGGTCTGGCAACAATGATTCCTCCGAAGTTGACCTTTTGGATTGGGACACCTTCGCCGCAGAGTCGGTCGAGGAGCTGGGCATCCGTGTAGGTGTGGCCCTCGGTTGGTCATCGATGGATAGGGGCGGAAACTTGAGCTCCACACCATCCACGATTGCCCTACATGGCTCCTCCATCTCAGCTCCCAACCGCGTCGACTCGATGCGGTCCACGCCCGTCCTGGTGGCCCGGTGGGGCTCGTGCAGATTCAAGCCGTCACCTCTCGCCCCCCCTGCTCCTCCCCGGGCAGTGCTTGGTGCTGGTCCTAGGACCTCTAATTGCGCAGAGGCGGATCCTAGAGTTAGATGTCTGGGCAGCTTGTCGTGCGAGTCAGGCGTCCCATGCCCGATCCAACTGCTCCGTATGCGGCTTTGGAGATCAGCATTGGTGGCCATGTCCATTGATTCCAACAATTAGGGCAAACTCGTCTATGGCGTACTATATCAATCATTGACCACCGCCGAGACGGGCACCTACCGCCGTTGCCGCAAAAATGCGAAAGCATTGCAGCTGGCATCGAGGAGTCCGAGCGGCTCGCCAAGGAGATAGCGGTGGAAACTGCCTCACTAAGGAGTTGGCCTGCACTGCCCGAGGTTTGGCCAGTCTTCCCTCCTCGCATGACTCCTCCAGCACCTCTGGCGATGATGAAGACCCTCCATATGCTGACGCATACGTCGACTTCGACGCCCACTACCGTTACTCCGGAGACGGCAAGGAGGGGGGCATTGATTGCTATGATATGCCCAGCTCAATTGGAGTTTTTTTTCGAGATACGCATGCATGTGTATCATATATTGATAGTCGAAGGGGTGAAGAGACCCATCCATGGTTCAACAACGCGGGCAAACAGCCCAAAGGTACATCAACTACTCGCTAACACCCCACCTATACAAGCTTTCAAGCCTACCTCTCGACTGAACAAACCAGTTGATTGCCAGCCCTTCTGCTCCCGCTGAACCCTAGCGATCACAACCTCAACCGAAGGGTGAGCTTGATTGAAAACAATGTCGTTCTGGTGCTTCCAAAGCTGCCAAGCAATGAGGGTCGTTAGGGTGTGGTAGTCCTTCCTGAGTAGTGGAGGCAAAGCCCTCGACACTGTGCACCACGGTAGTCACAAATTGTTGCTCGTCGGCATCCACTCCACATTCCCCCATGATTGCAATATGCCATTCCAAACTGTTCATGTGAAGTCGTGGTTGAGGAGTATGTGATCGATGCGCTCTGACACTTGATCACAAAGGGGGCAAGCCACCTGGCGTGGGAGACCGCTGCTGGCCCAATGAACTGATGTCCAAAATCTATTCAGAGATGCAAGTCATGCAAAAAAATTGCACCTCAGGCCAACTCCAGCACACGACCCTAAACAGACGTCCGTTCTGGCCTGCTTTTCGTCCGTTTGGGGCGGTAATGGGGTCGCCCATGTCCGCTTGGGATCGTTGCCGTGTCGGTACGCCCAACGCGCGGCTGCACCCTAAATCATGTCCGAGGTGAACGTGATTAAAAAAATTGCAAAAACTAAAAAAATGCCGAAAAAATTAAAATAAACGCAAACATAAAATCTAAGAACATAACTAAACATCACGGCCCCAAGACGGCCCTGTTCCACAGTTCACATAGACATAATTAACATAAAAAACAAAAGAAAAGCGCTGCCTGCGCGCTCCTGCCGTGCCCGCCGATGTTGTGTCAGTCGTCGTCTCCTCATGCGTCGCCGTTGTCGTCATCGTGGCCAGTGAGGTCGATGTAGGGCGGCGGCGTCCAGAGGTGGGCCGGTCCCTGGAAGGCAGGAGGCTCCTGAAAGGTGGGAGGTGATACGTCTCCAACATATCTATAATTTTTGAAGCATTCATGCTATTTTATTATCTGTTTTGAATAACTACGGGCTTTATTATACACTTTTATATTACTTTTGGGACTAACCTATTAACCGGAGGCCCAGCCCATATTGTTGTTTTATTGCCTGTTTCAGTATTTCAAAGAAAAGGAATATCAAACGGAGTCCAAACGGAATGAAACCTTCGGCAGCGTGATTTTTAGAAAGGATATGATCCGGGAGACTTGGAGTTCAAGTCAGGGAAGGTTCGAGGAAGCCAGGAGATAGGAGGGCGCGCCCACCCCCCTTGGCGTGCCCCCTGTCTCCTGGGCCCCTCGAGGCTCCCCCGACCGACTTCTTTCGCCTATATAAGTCCACGTACCGTAAAAACATCGAAGACGAAGATAGATCGGGAGTTCCGCCGCCGCAAGCCTCTGTAGCCACCAAAAACCTCTCGGGAGCCTGTTCGGCACCTGCCGGGGGGGGATCCTCACCGTGGCCATCTTCATCATCCCGGCGCTATCCATGACGAGGAGGGAGTAGTTCACCCTCGGGGCTGAGGGTATGTACCAGTAGATAAGTGTTTGATCTCTCTCTCTCTCTCTCTCTCTCTCTCTCTCTCTCTCTCTCTCTCTCTCTCTCTCTCTCTCTCTCTCTCTCTCTCTCTTAAACAGGATCTCCCGTGAAAACTTTGATTTGGGCATGGGGCACCTCCAAAACCTCGAGTGAGTTGATGTTAGAGTTTTCCATGAGGAATCTACCAATGCAGAGGTGGATGAAGCAAAGGCTGCATTGTGGGCCGCGGTGGAGGACCACCCCAACCGTCTCGTCCTCCATATCGACAGTTTCCATGATGTTGTGCATAAAAAAAGGTATATGATCAACGACTCTTGTGCTCTTATTTCCATCTTTGTGCTCCACCAGGTACCAAATGCTCATTTCTCTCTCTCTCTCTCTCTCTCTCTCTCTCTCTCTCTCTCTCTCTCTCTGTTCTCTCTATGGCACGATCTTGGTGTATCGCGAGCTTTGCTATTATAGTTGGATCTTATGATGTTTCTCCCCCCTCTACTCTCTTGTGATGAATTGAGTTTTCCCTTTAGATTTATCTTGTCGGATTGAGTCTTTAAGGATTTGAGAACACTTGATGTATGTCTTGCCGTGCTTATCTGTGGTGACAATGGGATATCACGTGCCACTTGATGTATGTTTTGGTGATCAACTTGCGGGTTCCGCCGATGAACCTATGCATAGGGGTTGGCACACGTTTTCGTCTTGACTCTCCGGTAGAAACTTTGGGGCACTCTTTGAAATACTTTGTGTTGGTTGGATAGATGAACCTGAGATTGTGTGATGCATATCGTATAATTATACCCACGGATACTTGAGGTGACAATGGAGTATCTAGGTGACATTAGGGTTTTGGTTGATTTGTGTCTTAATTCTAGTACGGACTCTTGAATAGATCGATCCGAAAGAATAACTTTGAGATGGTTTCATACCCTACCATAATCTCTTTGTTTGTTCTCCGCTATTAGTGGCTTTGGAGTGACTCTTTATTGCATGTTGAGGGATTGTTATATGATCTATCTATGTTATTATTGTTGAGAGAACTTGCACTAGTGAAAGTATGAACCCTATGCCTTGTTTCCTACCATTGCAATACCGTTTACGCTCACTTTTACCATTAGTTACCTTGCTGTTTTTATATTTTCAGATTACAAAAACCTTTATCTACCATCCATATTGCACTTGTATCACCATCTCTTCGCCGAACTAGTGCACCTATACAATTTACCATTGTATTGGGTGTGTTGGGGACACAAGAGACTCTTTGTTATTTGGTTGCAGGGTTGCTTGAGAGAGACCATCTTCATCCTACGCCTCCCACGGATTGATAAACCTTAGGTCATCCACTTGAGGGAAATTTGCTACTGTCCTACAAACCTGTGCACTTGCAGGCTCAATAACGTCTACAAGAAGAAGGTTGTGTAGTAGACATCACGAGGAACCTGCACCACCTCCCCCTGTGGCGACGACTCGCGCTCCGGAGATCGCAACGGCGTGAGGCACCAATTCACAGCCCCCACGGCGTCGGCCATGTCGTCGGCCGTGCACGACTAGCTCATCGCTGGCCCGCCAGGTCTGGGTGGAACGCGGCGACGGGCTGCTCCTCCAGCACCTCCTCCCTCCTCACCTCCTCCTTGGCCTCCTCCTTGACGTCCACCATCTCCAGCTCGGGGAAGGCGACGTCGCCGGCGGCAGAGAGGGCCATCATGGTCTCCAGGCCCTCCCACTGGCGTTCATCGTGCGTGTTCATGGAACCTTCCATGACACGTTGCATGAGCCAGGCCTCCTCCTCCTCCTTTGTCATGCGAGGAGGTGGTGGTGGTGACGGAGAGGGCGAAGGCGACGGCGTGGGCGTGAGGTCGTGCACCCGCGCACCTGGGGAGCACGTGCTCCACGCTCTGGACGTGGCCGCTGCAGGCCCATGGAGCTACCGGCGAAACGCGCGCCTGGTGTCGTGCTCGTCCCGAAACCAGGTGTCCTAGAGACCGGAGTCGATGGCGTACCTGGGGTCGTAGTAGAGGTCGTCAGGCAGGAGGCGGCGGCGATGTTCAATCTCCTCGTGACGGACACAACCGCTCGTCGGGACCGGCGGGATTGGCACCCGATCCGCGGACAGGTGCTAGTTATGCAGGTGGACGTCGCTCCAGGGGAGCGGCGTCCTGGTCTCCCAATAACGCGAGCACACGTCGACGTGGATGTAGTGTCGGTCGCGCTCGCCGGCGGTCGTAGGGGCGATGGCGAATGCGGGTGGCACGGGGGTCCTCCGTGGGGGTGATGCGGGCTCAGCTTTGACGCGGTGGCGGCCCAAGGACGAACCAACCTCGTGGTCGTGCGCCCCCTTGCGGCCGACTCCACCACACTATGGCTGCAGGCGGCCGACGACCTTGAGGAAGGGGAAGGGAGAGTTAGGGTTTGGGTGTCGGGTTTTGAGTAGGCAACCTCGAGGAAGGGGAAGGGAGAGTTAGGGTTTGGCTGCGGTGGCGGACGACCTCGAGGAAGGGAAGGAGAGTTAGGGTTTGGGTGTCGGGTTTGAGTAGGCAACCTCGAGGAAGGGGAAGGGAGAGTTAGGGTTTGGCTGCGGGCGGCCGACGACCTCGAGGAAGGGGAAGGGAGAGTTAGGGTTTGGGTGTCGGGTTTTGAGTAGGCAACCTCGAGGAAGGGGAAGGGAGAGTTAGGGTTTGGCTGCGGGCGGCCGACGACCTCGAGGAAGGGGAAGGGAGAGTTAGGGTTTGGGTGTCGGGTTTTGAGTAGGCAACGGGCGACTGGAGTGGGAGCGTGGACCGCGACCGGTCCACGGCTTCTCATTTAAGAATGACGCCTACCGCGCACATGGGCGGATGACAGGTGGAGCTGGTCGCGTGCGCATTTATGTTGACCGGTGAGAGGTAGGTGGCCGCCTGCCATGCGGCCTCAAAGCGGACGAGCGGCGTGTCCGTTTGCTGTCCGCTTGGACCTAAACCAGACGCATGTTTGGGGCGCAAGATCGGTATGTCCAACAAAGCCTGAAAGTTCAATTGGAGTTGGAGATGCTCTTTTGTCCACCAGTTAGGGCTAACCTTTTTCAGGTTATGGAGAGCTATTGTTAAGTTCTCCGCAAAAAAAAAAAGCTATTGTTAAGTTTCCGTCTGGCACTTTTGCAGGTACGCACTTTTACTTGTTGGGGGTAAACAAGCGAGCATTTGAAATTCGATTCAGGGACACCTAAGACTTGTGGCGTGGCGTGTTGTGGCTTTGGCCGGAATGAGGTTCGGGTTCAAGGCAAACGTCGCCATCTTCCAGCTCGCATTCGTTTTCTCTTGGCCCCTCCCCTATTCACAACCACGCACATACATGTCGCTTTCTTTGGGACGGAGGCATATCACAGCTGTGCGTGGCTTGGCCACAAGCCATCATGAAGTGATCAACGGTAGGTAGGAATACATGCGCAAGCCAAGCATCGAATTGTTTGTTTTTATCTCGCACGTATGTGACCTGACGTGACACCCTTCAACGGCAGCGTTCCATCTACCCTGCCGAGCACAATCAAGGAGCATATCACCGGCCGATGCATGAGTTGATGACCGGCCGGTGTGAAGCATAAAAAGAGAGAGGATATCCAGCCGCTGCCGGCCGCCCAACAAACTGCATGCTGATCGGTGAAAGGCTAGCCGTGAAGCCATGTGTCCGTTGCCAAGAGAAAGGAAAAGAAGGAACGTGGCAACCACATGTTTTTTGGCCATGGCGTGGTCGGCTCGATGGGCAGTGCCAGTGCGCGCGCAACTGGCTGCCTTCGCGGCGAAGCAAGCCAAGAAATACACTAGAACCAGCCCTAGCTCCCTCGCTGTGCAGATGTAAAACTTATTATCGAATCTAAGTTGCAAAATATTTACAAATAATACAATTTAAACTCTTTAAGATTCTATAAATACACTAGAACCACCATTAAGATATTAGTTGGATATTGTTTCTTTACAAAACTCTAACCGTTATATATTAATAAAACTGTATAATTTGTGAAATTGTTGCAAAAATAATTTATGTTATATCACTTAATTAATTAAAATTTAGCATAAACAAATTGATCAGTGATATAAATTACAACCGATAATAAACAACATTTTTTAACTATACCAACAAAATTATGTGCTTAACTGCACCAACTAAATAAAAAAATGTACACTCCTAAATATTTTAGTGTAATAAAATAAATAAAAAGTAAGTATAAAAGTTTGGTACAAAAATTATTTCATTAATTTTGCCTCGGGTCTCAAATTTCTCTGAACCGACCCGGCATAGAAGAAACTATGGGAAATCGTGGGGTTCGATGCGGCACACCCGGACGTTATTATAGTTGGGCTCGAGCACCTGCGTGATTTCCCACTACGCTTAGCGCCTCAAGAGTTGTACACCAGGAATCTCACTAGTGGCCGGGGCGCGCCCTAAGCGCGTCTCCTCGGCGTCATTGTGCGCACTAACCCTGCTGCTGCATTTGTTAACGTGTAATGAGTAGCAGTTGTTGAAAATAAAATATAATTCTAAGTTAGAAGTGCGGCAACATAAAAAAGGCAACACACAGACTATCCAAGAGTGAATCAAATTCAACAAAAATAACCAAGCAATGTAACACAAACTATCCAAGAGTGAATCAAATTCAGGAAATAAACAAGTAATCCAAGAGTGAATCGAAATCAGATGCTTCTCTATTGCAGCCCCGAGACTTGCCGATGTAGTTCATCTACATGCAGAACTTTGTGATGAATTCATCCGCCTTCACCATATTGCCCTCCGCCACCCTCCCCAAGTCGGACGCTCACCTTCATCATCACTTGCTCGAGCAGTTGCTCATCCGCGCCATTGATGGCTCACTCGCCATTATAGTAGTCCTCAACACAGCCCGCATCCCACTCGTCACCGTAGAATTCGGGGGTCTCCAGGACGGAGGGTGCCATGCAGGGGATGAACTGGAGCACGCGCAAGAAGGGGGTGCGGAACCGAAACATTGGTGTCTCGTCGACTGAGAATCCCCACTCACCATAGTACATTCTGGTTCATTGCACATTTTTCTAGAAATTTAAATAAGACTGTATTAGAACAATAAAAGAAACTATATTCCGCAAGATTATTTTTTTGCGAGTACTATATTCGGCAAGATTTGTTCATCCATTCTACAAACCTGTGCAACATAGTTTGCTGATATAAAATAAATTAATCCTTTTATTGCCATTGTCATGCTGCAGTAAGACCCACACGGCAGAAGGTTTAATCATTGCGACTAAATTTAGTGGTTGAGGATCTTTTATGTTTTCCCATTTAACACAACATACCTATACACACACTTACTTTCTTTGAACGCTAAAAGGTTCTTAAATTAGCTGCTAGGTTAGCTATGAATGAGCTTTTTAGTTGGGGCTGATTGACATCCTTGCAAAAATAGGGCAAGTTCAAATGATACAAGTAATGCCCGCTTTAAACTTTGTCCATTGCTCATTGCATAATGTTTACCTTGCATGGACACTATCAACTTATCGTATATCATTCCTTCAGTTATTTGCCCTGACTACTGATGTACTTATGTATTTCTATGATGCATTTTTGACTATCTCAGAGAAATTGAGTGCCAAATTAGTTTCTAGGATAATCAGTAGCTTCTATAATGATGATCTATGGTAGGTTCAGCTTCCATTCTCACCTCCTCAGGCATGGGCAGTATAATAACAAGTAAATTTTATTTATTTGCACATGGAAATATGATTGCTCAGATGCAAACGAATTGGTGCGCTGTAGGGAACGTAAATAAAAGCCATATATTGGTGAAATTTAGGGCTTAAACTAAATATTTGAAACACACAACACTAGTGCAGAACCGGGCTTTAGCGCCGGTTCGTAAGGGCCTTTAGTGCCGGTTCTACAACCGGCACTAAATAGTGGAGACTAAAGCCCCCCTTTAGTACCGGTTCGTCACGAACCGGCGCTAAAGTGCCAACACGTGGTACGGGCCAGGCCCGGGTGCTAGTAGATCATTAGTACCGGTTGGTAACACCAACCGATACTAAATGTTTGGGGAGGGGGGAACTTTGGTTTTATTTTCCATTTAATTCTTTTTTGTTTGCTGGTATTTTATGATACTACAAATTGTACACGTTATGCATATATATAAATAGATTTTCTCGTCGTAGAACCATATATATATATATATATATATATATATATATATATATATATATATATATATATATATATATATATATATATATATATATATATATATATATATAGGAAAATCCATCCTACCACCCGTGGTAGTTACCCCACATATCTTATATACTACAATGTGGTATTATATATACTATTTTATTATTTTAAATATGTTCATATACTATATCTAAGATATTTCAAAGCAAGTTATATGGAAAAATTGCATATGAGCCCATAGTTTTTATTATATTTGTGAAATACGTGCGTATTTATGCGTAAAAAAGCATACTCAAAACATGGTACATACTATCTAAAAATTGGTATATATATATTACCTAATCATTGTTATATACTACATACTACACACACATACTCTCGGTTCCGACAGATACTACATACAACATACAAAATGCAAGTGGTGGTAACTACCACTGCTTGTAGGAAACATTTGTCCTATATATATATATATATATATATATATATATATATATATATATATATATATATATATATATATATATATATATATATATAGTGAAAAGCAAACCTATGAAACTTCGCTCGGACGGCTGCAATCTCGGCCACATGCTCTACTTGGGATCTGGTCCCATTTATTTCCTTCCAAGCTTTTCTATCATTTTGAGAGTGTGAAATTTATTTCCTCTTTGGGTTGATCGTGGTCCACAAACGCATGCGTATAGACAATAGGCCCAGCCCATAGGCTGACATACCTGAGTGCGACAGTGTTCGGGACGCGCGCGAATGGTTCCCTGCCCAGGAAGGGTTCCAGGGAAAATATCAGGTGATACCATGTCTTAGGTGCTCCCATGATACGAGCTTCTGGTCCGTTGGATCTCAGATCCAACGGCTCCTAGGAGGTTCTGAAATGCTGCCGTACTTGTTTGCAATTTTTAGACTTTAAAAGGACTTTTTTGCAAAATGTTGAAAGCCTCCAACGGCTCCTAGGAGCTCGTATCATGGGAGCATATAAGGCTCGGTATCACCTGATACCTACCCTTCCAGGGTTCCAGGCGCTGGAAAGGTTCGGGCACTTTATTAGATGATTCACAAAAACAACACTTTGCAGTGTTCCTTGATTGCATGAACTCCAACTCCACAGTTTTGAAATCAACTAAATTAGATTCACAGGACCGACATCAGTCAATCACCCATGTTGTAATCGCCACAAATTTATAGCTGCATGTGAAGCGGTTTTGCTGCCATGGCAACTAAACTACTATCTAACCGAAAATGAACACGGTCTGTTTAGCTCATAACAAAACGAATGTGATCTAATTTATCAATGATGAAAAATAAGGTCTAATGTAAACAAAATTGAGACAAGGTCTACTGTAATTTGCATTGATGTATTAATGGATAGTGTGGCCCATTCCTGACAACATCTCCGGTAGCCCACATAATCGCATGCACGTCAAGACGAGCACCCTGTTCCACGTCCGGGTTTTCATGGAACGTCAGGCTTATCTCGTGATCGAAGGATGCTCCAGCTAGCATGCATGTTTCCTTATCTAGGCATCACGCATGCCTGGTTTCCGAGAGCACCATACAGAGTTTGCGTCTGAACCATCACATGAAAATCGCGAGTCAAAGGTCACATGCGTGTTAAGATTCCTGCCTGTTGTCTGCCTTACATACTTGGATGCATTCGAGCAGAAACCGCAGCGTTGCTTCACATGTTGATCCGTGGTAGCAGGCACCCCATTTCGCCCACCTTCTCTAATAAGTTGTTTTGAACTAGCTAGTAGTTTTCTGGATTGTTCATAGTGCGTTCCTTTCCCTCACCCCCTTCCCGGGCATGGCTGAGACAAAGAAGGAACCTCCCACCCGAGATCAACTGACGAACAGTAGATGCTCTGACGGCATGGCTTGCAAGGGTGGCGACGAAGGGAGGAGCCATGGTGGAGTGCGAAAGGGTGGTGAATGAGCGCGAGGGGAAGTGCAAGTTGCGGTGTCGACGCCGACCTTGAGGCTTCACCGGTGGAAGTCAACCTGACAGCGACCTTGGCATCCAGGGCCATTGAGCATTATGCCTACAAGCATGGCCGTTGAGGCCACGTCGGGTTCTCGGGCGGGAGGTTACTCCTTCTTCCCCTCTCTCAAATTGGCCGGTTCTTTGCTTTGGTTCACCTTTTTGTTTTGCACTTGTGGATTGTGTGATTTTCTGAACTTGCTTTGCGTTTAGTTTGATCTTGTAGAGCCATATCCGGTTCCTTCACTTGTGCTTACGCCTTTCTTTTCTTTTTTTTCCTTTCATCTACCAGATCCGGCTGCGTCAGTGGTGCTTAATTTGTGCTTTGGTGTAATTCAGTGAACATGGATTGCATCAGGGGAAGTCAGGAATTCAGGATGAAAGATTTCCATGTACATCGCCAGCTACAGCTGGATCGGCTTTGGACGAGCCCCTTGAAGAGCGCTTCAGGCTATTGGACAATTTCCGTAACTTAGATACTCAACTACTTCGGTTACATATTTTCACTTGCAGCTTGTTAAAAAAAGTGGTTATGGACAGTTGTAGTGGATGATATGTACGCTACGTAGCAGCACATGTACGTAAGGTTATGAACAGTAGAATCAGCACTAGATATTTTAGAAATTTTACTTGTAGCTTGTGAAAAGAAGTTGAACTCTACAGCTTGCGCATCTGTTCTTGATGTGGACCAATTTTGTAGATATGTGTATAAGTGAAAGGCTTGTTGAGTTTGACCTCCTTTATCTGAATCAAGTTACGTGCATTTAATTGTATGCACATGTTTGTAGAATAAAGACTTATTTGATCCAAGGTATCTCAACATGATGCACTTCGTACTTCATAAATCATTATTACTTAATTTCATCAACCGCACTTCGGGTCATAATTTCAGGTAGTCTTGGATTCAAAAATTTAATTGTGTGTCATGGCATGGTCCTATCTTCAGGCCAACTCGACCGCGCGACCCCATCTTGTCCGGGTGCGTCCGTTTGGGATAAAACGGACGAATAGTACGGCCCAATGCGCGGCCTCAAACGGACAAATGTCCGGATTCCGTCCGTTTTTGACCCATCCCTGGCCCAAACTTGCGCCGAGTTTGGGGTGAAACAGACATCACACGGACGGGCTCGCCGCACGCCCTTGTCCTCCCGTGGCCCGCCTGTCAGGGACACTTGCAGGCCCTTCGCTTCCAACGCCTACACCCCTCTCCCCGCCCACCCCGTCGCCGGCGCCGCCGCTATTCTCCGACCGCCTCCTCACCGCGCAGAACCGTATTCAACTTGCACACACTAATAAGGCAAGTCCTGCCACCCTTTCCAAAGCCCGGTAGAGTAAATGCTGCTTCTTATCAACGGTGCCAGCCACTTCACATCTTGCTACACGAAAATAGCAGTTTTTAAAACAGTATACAAGACACGGCGCCGTGGAACTTTTCACAACTATCCAAAATTAGTCCTTATCACATGCTTGCCGAAATCAGCTACTGCCGCACCTTGCTAGCTCATAAAGCGGCGTGGTCACTTGCCCTGAATACACCTACAAAAGCCAGGCAGTAGGCTTCCCTTTTCGGCCACTGACAAGCAAAAGGTCCATCGAAGCTTTCCTCTATTGCAGTGGCGAAATTCAACAAATCATAAAAGCAAAACCTTATCCACTCAAAAGTTCGGATCTCAAAGCAAACCAAGGGTTCTGATAGGCACCATCCGAGCTAGTGTGGGTAGCAAATCCATTCTCTCTCTCTCTCTCTCTCTCTCTCTATATATATATATATATATATATATATATATATATATATATATATATATATATATATATATATATATATATATCATCGAATGTCTCACAACCAACACCATTAATTATTCACACATACACATGTATATACATATACAATTTCTCCTACATGTTGCCTTGGTGCCTTCAGAGCACGATGACAAGTGGTTCATGGGGCGGTAGTGGGTAATAGTATTCTCCTTTGGGATATATGACCTGGTCGACCAAAAATCCCGCTATTTCCTCTTGAAGTGCTAGTATGTGTCCCGCTGGTAGGAGCTGCTCCCGCACCTCTCTGAACTGTTAAGAAGGAGATCAATATGCATGTGTATTAGTTGTGTGACTAGATATCGATAATGGTGTGAATAGTGTTCTAACAAACGTACCCATTCCTATCTTTGAGATCTGCTCCTTTCGGACGCCATCATGCGAATGTTCTCGCAAACGTAGAATGCACATAGATCATTTCCCTGTGCCTGCTTCAGGACCTTTACAAGAATGGAATTGAATCAGATAATGATTAATCAAGGATGATAATTAATTAATGGTACTACTTAATTACTTACCTTTGGTCGATACCAAAACAGCTTTTTTGCCCATTTGCCTGGAGTCACCTTGATGAACTTTGCCCAAGCCCTGCCCGTCGGCAAAGAAAATTAATAAAGGGGTTATTAAATAGTTCATATCTGGAAATGACGAACTAAATAGGCCGAGATATAGTTAATAATGATTGAAATTACCTGTTTACTATCCCCTTCACGATGGTGTAGTCTTTTTCTTCTTTAAGTAGTAAGTCCAGTACTTTAACTGTTCCTTTGTCAACTTTAATGTCTAACAAGATCCAGTGGAAACTGCATGCGCACACGTTTACATGTCTTAATTAAGCGGGCATGTGCATAACACTAATCAACTATCGTAAACCCTATACACTTAATTATTAACATCTAGCTAGCTAGTATGCAAAAACAGAATTTGTACTACAAGACAGTGTGACTCACAGGAAGTTGTAAGGAAGTAGTATATCTTCATTGGTATTGAGGCGCTTGAAGAACTCTAGCATGCTTTCCTCTACACTTGCTTGATAAACTGTAAGATTCCATGTGTACTCATTAATGGTATTTGGGTCAATGAACCCAATGCCACAGCGTCCAGATTTTTTCATTTCATACATCTTCATCCTGCATATAATACCACAAAAAAGAATATAGTAAGGATAATTACATGTAATGATTGATCAAAATGATCACTACAGCTAGCTTAAGACTTAAATTACAGAAAGAAATCACTTACAGACAATAGCAACTGGCGATAGATTTGTCGAGTGCGTCTTGATTGTATAACTGAAATAGTTCTGAATACTCAACAGACAGAGCTTTCTCGTGGAAGTAATGCTCCTCCTTGACATTCACCATGAGGGACACTCGATTGGAAATCTTGGTAATGTTCATGTACCATTGATGCAATTCATACATTCTCGTAGGGAGGTTCTTGACCTTGTCTGGCTCGACCAAATGTTGGCCCCGAACATATTTCTGTTTTATTTCCTCCTCTATAAGCGGAGGCATGGGCTCGATTTTGAGGAGTTGTCCAACAGTGATCTTGAGCATTTCAGCCTGCATTATATGCCCCTCGGTTATTACCAAATCGCCCTGCTGGGGAACATTAACGGTTTGCCCACAATAATATTGGGCGCGCGTACTCTCATGTGTTGTTGGCACAACTAGCGGGGGGATCGATTGCGCCGCCTGTTCTCCCAGCCGGGGAATGGTTTTCCTGCATTTTTTGCCAGCTGCTTGTTGGCTCAAGCTCGATCTCGCTTCCTTCTGTAGCCGTGCTCGATGTAGCTTCCTGATTTGGCGCTCATAGTTTGAGTCAACAGGCTTGGGAGCTGGTTTTCTTGCCATATGAATAAAGTGGTCAATAACTCTCTGAGGCACTTTCTCCCTTGGCGGCGGTGCCGGTTTCGATCCAAAATGGGCGTCCACTTGGGCCTGCACTATGGCTGCGTTTTGCTCCTCGGTCATGTTGTAAGGCCTCTGAGGAAGAGGAGCGAGGCTTGGACCATATTTATATTGCTTGTCTCCGCCTGTACTTCATGTACTACCTCGACTCGTACCGCTACGCACCATAGATGCGGCGTGTCTCTTCTGCGTTTGCTGAGACGGTGGAGACGGTTGACGTGGCTGATGCTATGCCGGACTTGAAGCAGGAGGAGTGGCCTGACGCTGTATCGGACTTGAAACCGAAGGAATGGCCTAACGTTGTGCCGGACTTGAAGTAGGAGTCTGCTCACGCGTTCGGGGACTTGGAGGAGGTGGCGGACTTCGAGGAGGAGTCGGCTCACTCGTTCGTGGACTTGAAGGAGCGGGAGTCTGCTGACTCAGTGGCGGACTTCGAGGAGGAGTCGGCTCACGCGTTCGTGGACTTGGAGGAGCGGGAGTCTGCTGACTCGGTGACGGACTTTGAGGAGGAGTCGGAAGACGACGCGGTGTTGGTGGACTTCGAAAGATGATGCAATCCTTTCTCCATAGGATGATAGTATGTATGGCATCTCCCAGTGTGCGCTCGTCTTCACCTCCAGGAATGTCAAGAGTGAGCCCCGAATATGGGTCCAACACTTCATCAACCAAGACACGAGTATAGCCCTCTGGAATCGGGTTGCAATGGAAGGTTAATTCGCGGGTAATTGTAAAAGCAACCGCGTCCGCCACCATCATGGATATGTTCTTCATTTTGGAGTGTAGCTCACAGTTAGTGTTCTCTATGATGTCATTCACAGGGTATGTATCCAGCAGTGTGTCGCCCGGGGCGGAACCAACGCTGCTTCTCAGCATGGATGGGACGGTGTTATCCAATGTTGTACGATCATCCGGTTGCTGCTGCCGCTGCTGAGACCCCCTTTCCTCGCTAAGTGAGTCGATCAGCTGCTACTGCTGCTGCTAGAATTTGAGTGCCAAGTCCGCGTGCCTTGCTTCTAGGCCTTGAAGGCGTTCTGCGTCCTGCTTCCTCTGCTCCTCCTCCAGCTTCCTCTTCTTCTCCTCCTCCATCTTCTTTCTTGCACGGGACCTGTAGTCGTCGTTACATTCCGAAAATCCCTCATACCAGGGAATAACGCCCTTGCCTCGTGTTCTTCCCGGGTGTTCAGGATTTCCCAGGGCGCGCATAAGCTCGTCGTTCTCTCTGTTGGGCGTGAACACCCCCGTTTGAGCTTCTTCTATTGCGTCAAGTATCTTTTGTTCGGCTCCTTTTAGGCTTGCCTTCTACGAAACCAGGCCTGTCTTCGGGTCCAACGCCCCCCCATGCGCATAGAACAAAGTTCTGCACCTAGGGGGGGGGCAGCTCCTAGTAACCGGAGTGACCCATGCATCCTCCATCTCTTGCTCAGACTTATCCCACTTAGGCATTCCCACCGCATAGCCACATGGACCCAGCCTATGGAACTGCGTCTTTTTTGCGGCATTGGCCTTGTTTTTTAACGACCGTTCCTTAGATAATTCTGATTCCTTGAATTTCACGAAAGCGGCCCAGTTTTCTCTTTGCTTCTCCAGTGTTCCCGTGAATTCTGGAGTCTTCCTTTCTGCAGCGAGGTAGTTGGCCCATACAGTTTTCTTGTGGGTGTTGAATGCAATTGCCATCTTCTTAAGAGCAACGCCCTTGACTTTCTCCACATCTGCTTCAGTGAAATAATCTGGTAGGGTGAAATGTTCCATCAGAGATTCCCAAAGGGTTATTTTTGCTCTGTCGTCGACCTAAGTAACACCTGGACGTTTAGTTTTTGGCTCTTTCCATTCTTGAATGGAGATCGGGAGTTGGTCCTTCACAAGAACTCCACACTGACGAGTCCACTTGTTCGCAATGTTCTTAGGCGTGAGGGGCTCGCCACTACGTTTGACGGAGTCGATGTTGTACTTTACACCCTCCTTCAACTTTCTGCCCGCGCCTCGCTTTGTCCTGCTGTCTGTAGAAGCAGATTTGCTCGATCTGGAGGGCTGAAAGAAGAAAGATCGATTCATTAATATATCTTCAAATAAAAAAACATGTGATGATCACCAGATGTCTGCTTATATAAATATACCTCGCCGGTAGTCTTTGTTATTTGAAGATCAGCATTGTCTGTGTCATCATAAACATTGTCTATGTCATCATAATCATAATCTTAGTTCATGACTTCATCAGCTCGGTCGTCGAGATCGAATATCTTTTCATCACCCTCTCCGATATTGTTCAAATATTGGGATCCGTCATCTGCTTCATTCAGATCATCTAGCCTGCGAGGGCTGCGTATGATGTCGAACAATTCCTCTTCTCTCTCTCTGCCGGTATTGTCCGCCATAGCTTTTACTTCACTAATACAGAAGAAATATAAAACAATTTAGTATTCAAGTTACAATGCATGGATGCAATCAATAAGGAAAAACGGAATCATATAGTACAGAATATATGCATCGTCTTGATTAATATATAATCTCGAATACATCATCGTCTCGAATAATATATATAATCTCGAATACATCGTCTCGAATATTATATATCGAATACATCACTGGCTAGGTACTAATAAAGATCGAGTACTACAGAAGAATCTAGGCCATTCTCGGTTCCTGGGGCGCGGGCGGTGGACACCCAAAGAGAAGGAACCATCACATGATCATATCTCCGGTCATCTGCCCAAAGAACCTGCCAAGTAGTGGAGAACCTGACGTCGTCTATAGCAGCCATGTAGCGATGGACGTGCTCGTCCTCCTCCCTGACACGGCGACGCACTACCTCCGGCGGGGCCGGCTCCCTCTGCACCGAATGTGGCTCACGCGAACGCCATCAAAGGAGATCAGGGTCGACGACGGGACCCGAGGCCGGGTTCCTCACCAAGCGGCACGCCCCTCCAGGTAGCACCTCCCAGTGCCAGCCCGGCGGAGCCCAGTCCCGGACATTGTTCCTCTGAAGCATGACGTCGTCGCAAACGGGTCGACGGCGAGGATGCGGGCCGGGCATATCGTCGAGAACAAATACTATATGCCCGCAAAAGGTAACAGTTTTAAAATGATTGGATTGTGATAACTAACATTTCTGATTATATAACTAACATTTCTAATATTTCTATAACTAAAAAACAGAAAAATTGCTAACATTTCTATAACCAAAAAACAGAAAAAATTTATAACATTTCTATATAACTAACATTTCTAATATTTCTATAACTAAAAAACAGGAAATTTTCTAACATTTCTATAGATATTTCTATAACTAAGAAACAGAAAAATTTCTATAACTAAAATTTATAACAAAAAAACTAATGTGTGTGTGTGTGTGTGTGTGGACATGGAGGCGGGCATGAGCTCACGGCGAGGGGACGACGGACGGGCGGCGACGACGGGCGGGCGCGGCGACGGGACGGGCGGGCGGCGGCAGCGACGGGTGGCGGTGAGGGGCGGGACGGCCGGGCAGCAACCGGGTTCGACGAGCAGGCGTCGATCGAGGCAGGCGGCGTGTCGTCGACGGAGAGGAAGAAACAGAGGGAAACTGCATTTTTTCCAAGTGTTGCATATATAGGATGGACCTTTAGTACCGGTTGAAGCCACCAACCGGTACTAAAGGTCTGTTTTGGCCAGGCCAAGCGGCGGGAAGCGCCCCCCCCCCCCTTTAGTACCGGGTGGTGGTATCAACCGGTACTAAAGACCCCCTCTTTAGTACCGGTTTCAGCCACCACCCGGTACTAAAGGGGTGTGCTGACGCAGGTGCGGTGCGGCAAGTTTAGTCCCACCTCGCTAGCCGAGGGGCGTCCGCACTGGTTTACAAGCCCCAGTGAGGTAGCTCTCTCGAGCTCTTCTCCAAAGCAGGCCTACTGGGTCTACCTGTTCTCTGCTGCCGTGTGGGCCTACTGGGCCTTTGCGGGCCTACATCCTGGCCCAAAAAAACATTGTGTTTCTAGTCGTATGCAGGCCGCTCTGGCCCAGTAGGTGAGCTTTTTTATTTTCTTAATTGTTTTTGCTTTATTTATTTTTGTTTTATTTATTTTTGAGTTGTTTTTTGCTGTATTTAGAGTTTCTTTGTGAATATTTTTGCTTTAGGTATAAAAAATTACAAACTTTCTGTTAGTGCCGGTAGTTTTCAAATTTGAATAGTTTAAATTTTGAATTATTTGAAATTTATGTGAATCACTAGTTTGTGAATAACTTAACTTTGAAAATAGATTTTCCAGTGATTCTTTTTTCTTATGTTTAATATTAGTGTGTTTTATCATTATATTCAATTTGGTAATGCTTAGGTTATTTAAAAAATGAAATGCCTTTGTAACAGATGAGTTTTCGTCCGAAACCCTGATACTTCGAAAGAGATTGTCCATTTTGTACACGGAGTGCATCCAGTTTTTGCCGTAACCCTCTCTACTTTTTTGCACATGCTATGTGGGTGAAATTATGATACCATGCCAACTTTCAACCTTTTCTGAGTTCATTTGAAATGCTTTTCAATTTCAGGGTCATTTAGCTGAAAAAATCAGTAAATGCATGAAAGAATTTGTTTGCACATAAAATTTCTTCGCATTTCAAATGCCAAAACACATAACTACCCTAAGTATTACAGAGATTCGCTCCTGGGTGTGAAACACCGAAGAAAGTGCTGATAGTGAAGCCGATCACATCCCAGATCTTTGGGTGTGAAACCTTTTCTTCGCGTGTGTCCCTTTGCGTTGTAGCCATGGAAAATCTTCATCATTTAACTGGATGCTCGAGTCAATATTCACTATGAATGGAGCAATTTCATCAAACTTTTCATAATCTTCTGATATGTCTGTCTTGTCATCCACTCCCACGATGTTTCTTTTCCCTGAAAGAACTATGTGGCGCTTTGGCTCATCGTATGATCCATTCGCTTCCTTATCTTTTCTTTTTCTCGGCCTGGTAGACATGTCTTTCACATAAAAAACCTGCGCCACATCATTGGCTAGGACGAATGGTTCGTTTGCATCACGCAAGATTGTTGAGATCCTTGTTGTCATTCCATACTGCGGGTCTTCGTTACCCGCCTCGTGTCATATTGACCCATTTGCACGAAACAAAGGGACCTTCAAACCACCTCCATAGTTAAGTTCCCATATGTCCTCTATGTAACCATAATATGTTTCCTTTCCCGTGTTGGTTGTTGCATCAGCGGACACCACTGTTTTGGTTGGTGCTCTTCTTATCTTGGGCGATCGTGTAAAATGTATTCCCATTTATCGGTACCCTTTGAAAGTCATTATATTGAAGATGGTGGCGGGACAACGTGTACATGTCATCTTCAATATCGTCATCATGCATGGCACGTTTCTGCAACCAACCGGCGAAAGTCCTTGTTTGTTCACTTGTAATCCAGTCGTCAGACTTCTCCGGGTGTTTGGAGTGTAGAAAATTCTTGTGTTCCTCCATATACGGAGCCACCAAGGCGAAATTCTGTAGAACTGTGTAGTGTGCTTCAGTGAGAGAATGCCCGTCCATACATATTGTTAGTAGGTTAGTAGGTTAGTAGGTTAGTAGGTTAGTCCCAAAAATGTTATAAATGTGTAAAATGAAGCCCATAAACATCCAAAAGGGGTAATATAATAGCATGGAACAATCAAAAATTATAGATACGTTGGAGACGTATCACCGCGGGCCCCCCATGGGCCTAGTCCGAATTGGACTAGGGGAGGGGCTGCGCCCCCTCTTTCCTTCTCCTCCCCCTCTCCTTCCTCCCCCCTCCTAGTGGGACTAGCAAAGGGGGAGTCCTACTCCCACTAGGAGGAGGAATCCTCCTCCTGGCGCGCCCTATAGGGCCGGCCGGCCTCCCCACTTGCTCCTGTATATACGGGGCAGGGGGCACCCCAAGACACACAACAATTGATCTCTTGGATATCTTAGCCGTGTGCGGTGCCCCCCTCCACCATAATCCACCTCGATAATATCGTGGCGGTGCTTGGCGAAGCCCTGCGTCGTAACAACATCATCATCATCCTGCGCCCGTCGTCTTGTGGAACTCTCCCTCAAAGCTCCATTTGGATCGCGATTCGAGGACATCGCCGAGTTGAGCGTGTGCTGAACTTCGGAGGTGCCGTGCGTTGATACTTGATCGGTCGGATCGTGAAGGCGTCGACTACATCAACGCGTTGTGCTAAAGCTTCGCTTTCGGTCTCACGAGTGCGTGGACACACTCTCCCCTCTCGTTGCTATGCATCACCATAATCTTGCGTGTGCGTAGGATTTTTTTAAAATTACTACGTTCCCCAACACCGACGGCGTGGCTGGATGGTGCAGGGCCTTACCGCCCTTATCAAGGCTCGGCCCCTCGACAACAGTCTGATCATACTTAGGCCGACACTCCGTCGCCTCCTCCAAATGTACGTTAGGGACCCTCTTGGCGCTGTCTTCATCCTATCCACTTCAATATCATTGCGGAAAATGGAAAAACCATCAACCGCGTCATGTTTGATGACGATCGCTCAATTGTGTGTGTGGGAGCTGCTGAGATTGCAAGCATGGTGCTCGAGATTTGAATATTACCCGACCGCAAGCACCATCTTAAGGTCTGTGATGTCCTCGCTGTTGGGGAACGTAGTAATTTCAAAAAAAATTCCTACGATCACGCAAGACCATGGTGATGGCATAGCAACGAGAGGGGAGAGTGTCCGTCCACGTACCCTCGTAGACCGAAAGCGGAAGCGTTATAACAACGCGGTTGATGTAGTCGTGCGTCTCCACGATCCGACCGATCCAAGCACCGAACGACGGCACCTCCGAAGTTCTGCACACGTTCAGCTCGATGACGATCCCGGACTCCGATCCAGCAAAGTGTCGGGATGAGTTCCGTCAAGACGACGGCGTGGTGACGATGTTGATGCTCCACCGACGCAGGGCTTCGCCTAAGCTCGCGACGATATGACTTCTCCGGCGCAGGGCTTCGCCTAAGCTCATGACGATATGACCGAAGTGGAATATGGTGGAAGGGGCACCGACACGGCTAAGGAAAGATCCGTAGATCAACTTGTGTGTATTGGGTGCCCCTGCCCCAGATATAAAGGAGACAAGGGGAGGTGGCGGCCCAAGGGGAGGCGCACCAGGAGGAGTCCTACTCCCACGGAGTAGGACTCCCCTTCTCCTAGTTGGAGTAGGATTGGGGAGGGGGAAAGAGGGAAGGGGCGCCGCCCCCCCTCTCCTTGTCCTATTCGGACTGGAAGGGGGAGGGGGGCGCGCAGCCCACCTGGCCGGCCCTTCTCCTTCTCCCTTGAGGCCCATGAAGGCCCATATACCCCCCGGGGGGTTCCGGTAACCCCCCGGTGTTCCGGTAACATCCTGTTTTCACTCGGAACCATTCCGAAGTCCAAACATAGGCTTCCAATATATCAATCTTTATGTCTCGACCATTTCGAGACTCCTCGTCATGTCCGTGATCACATCCGGGACTTGAACAACCTTGTGCATCAATACTTATAAACTCATTATGAACTGTCATCGAAACGTTAAGCGTGCGGACCCTACGGGTTCGAGAACTATGTAGACATGACCTAGAACCATTCTCGGTCAATAACCAATAGCGGAACCTGGATGCCCATATTGGTTCCTACATATTCTCGAAGATCTTTATCGGTCAAACCGCATAACGACATCGTTGTTCCCTTTGTCATCGGTATGTTACTTACCCGAGATTCGATCGTCGGTATCCAATACCTAGTTCAATCTCGTTACGGTAAGTCTCTTTACTCGTTCCGTAATACATCATCTCACAACTAACTCATTAGTTGTAATGCTTGCAAGGCTTAAGTGATGTGCATTACCGAGAAGGCCTGGAGATACCTCTCCGACAATCGGAGTGACAAAACCTAATCTCGAAATCGCCAACCCAACAAGTACCTTTGGAGACACCTGTAGTACTCCTTTATAATCACCCATTTACGTTGTGACGTTTGGTAGTACCAAAGTGTTCCTCCGTAAACGGAGTTGCATAATCTCATAGTTATAGGAACATGTATGGGTCATGAAGAAAGCATTAACATACTAAGCGATCAAGTGTTAAGCTAACGGAATGGGTCATGTCAATCAGATCATTCAACTAATGATGTGACCTTGTTAATCAAATAACAACTCCTTGTTCATGGTTAGGAAACATAACCATCTTTGATTAACAAGCTAGTCAAGTAGAGGCATACTAGTGACACACTGTTTGTCTATATATTCACACATGTATTATGTTTCCGGTTAATACAATTCTAGCATGAATAATAAACATTTATCATGATATAAGGAAATAAATAATAACTTTTATTATTGCCTCTAGGGCATATTTCCTTCAGTCTCCCACTTGCACTAGAGTCAATAATCTAGATTACAAAGTAATGATCCTAACACCCATGGAGTCTTGGTGCTGATCATGTTTTGCTCGTGGAAGAGGCGTAGTCAACGGGTCGCAACATTCAGATCCGTATGTATTTTGCAAATCTCTATGTCTCCCACTTGGACTTGGTCCCGAATGGAATTGAAGCGTCTCTTGATGTGCTTGGTCCTCTTGTGAAATCTGGATTCCTTTGCCAAGGCAATTGCACCAGTATTGTCACAGAAGATCTTCATCGGTCCCGATGCACTAGGTATGACACCTAGATCGAAAAAGAACTCTTTCATCCAGACTCCTTCATTCGCTGCTTCCGAAGCAGCTATGTACTCCGCTTCACATGTAGATCCCGCCACGACGCTTTGTTTAGAACTGCACCAACTGACAGCTCCACCGTTTAATAAAAACACGTATCCGGTTTGCGATTTAGAATCGTCCGGATCAGTGTCAAAACTTACATCGGCGTAACCATTTACGACTAGCTCTTTGTCACCTCCATATCGAGAAACATATCCTTAGTCCTTTTCGGTATTTCAGGATGTTCTTGACCGCTGTCGATGATCCACTCTGGATTACTTTGGTACCTTCCTGCCAAGCTTACAGCTAAGCATCGTCAGTGTCTGGTACACAGCATTGCATACATGATAGAGCCTATGGCTGAAGCATAGGAACATCTTTCATTTCTCTCTATCTTCTGCTGTGGTCGGGCATTGAGTCGACTCAATCTTACACCTTGTAACACAGGTAAAAACCTTTCTTTGCTGATCCATTTTGAACTTTTTCAAAACTTTATCAAGGTATGTGCTTTGTGAAAGTCCAATCAAGCGTCTTGATCTATCTCTATAGATCTTGATGCCCAATATGTAAGCAGCTTCACGAGGTCTTTCATTGAAAACTTTTATTCAAGTATCCTTTTATGCTATCCAGAAATTCTATATCATTTCCAATCAATAATATATCGTCCACATATAATATTAGAAATGCTCTGAGCTCCCACTCACTTTCTTGTAAATACAGGCTTCTCCAAAAGTCTGTACAAACCCATATGCTTTGATCACATTATCAAAGCGTTTATTCCAACTCCGAGAGGCTTGCACGGACCATAAATTGATCGCTGGAGCTTGCACACTTTGTTAGCACCTTTTGGATCGACAAAACCTTCTGGTTGCATCATATACAACTCTTCTTCTAGAAATCCATTCAAGAATGCAGTTTTTACATCCATTTGCCAAATTTCATAATCATAAAATGCGGCAATTGCTAACATGATTCGGACAGACTTAAGCATCGCTACGGGTGAGAAAGTCTCATCGTAGTCAACTCCTTGAACTTGTCGAAAACCTTTTGCAACAAGTCGAGCTTTGTAGACAGTTACATTACCATCGGCGTCAGTCTTCTTCTTAAAGATCCATTTATTTTCAATGGCTTGCCGATCATCGGAACAAGTCAACCAAAGTCCATACTTTGTTCTCATACATGGATCCCATCTCAGATTTCATGGCTTCCAGCCATTTTGCGAATCTGGGCTCACCATCGCTTCTTCATAGTTTGTAGGTTCTCCATGGTCAAGTAACATGACTTCCAGAATAAGATTACCGTACCACTCTGGTGCGTATTTTACTCTGGTTGACCTACGAGGTTCAATAGCAACTTGATCTGAAGCTTCATGATCATCATCATTAGTTTCCTCACTAATTGGTGTAGTTGTCACAGAACCATTTCTTGTGATGAACTACTTTCCAATAAGGGAGCAGATACTGATTATCTCATCAAGTTCTACTTTCCTCCCACTCACTTCTTTCGAGATAAACTCCTTCTCTAGAAAGGACCCGAATTTAGCAACGAAAATCTTGCCTTCAGATCTGTGATAGAAGGTGTACCCAACAGTCTCCTTTGGGTATCCTATGAAGACACATTTTTCCGATTTGGGTTCGAGCTTATCTGGTTGAAGTTTCTTTACATAAGCATCGCAGCCCCAAACTTTAAGAAAGCGACAACTTTGGTTTCTTGCCAAACCACAGTTCATAAGGCGTCGTCTCAGCGGATTTTGACGGTGTCCTATTCAACGTGAATGCGGCCGTCTCTAAAGCATAACCCCAAAGCGATAGCGGTAAATCGGAAATAGACATCATAGATCGCACCATATCTAGTAAAATACGATTCGACGTTCGGACACACCATTTCTCTGTGGTGTTCGGGTGGCGTGAGTTGTGAAACTATTCCACATTGTTTCAAATGTAAACCAAACTCGTAACTCAAATATTCTCCTCCACGATCAGATCGTAGAAACTTTATTTTCTTGTTACGATGATTTTCCACTTCACTCTGAAATTCTTTGAACTTTTCAAAGCGTTTCAGATTTGTGTTTCATTAAGTAGATATACCCATATCTGCTTAAATCATCTGTGAAGGTGAGAAAATAACGATACCGCCGCATGCCTCAACATTCATTGGACCACAAACATCGGTATGTATGATTTCCAACAAATCAGTTGCTCGCTCCATAGTTCCGGAGAACGGCGTTTTGGTCATCTTGCCCATGAGGCACGGTTCGCAAGTACCAAGTGATTCATAATCAAGTGATTCGAAGCCCATCGGTATGGAGTTTCTTCATGCGTTTTACACCGATATGACCTAAGCGGCAGTGCCACAAATAAGTTGCACTATCATTATCAACTCTGCATCTTTTGGCTTCAACATTATGAATATGTGTATCACTACTGTCGAGATTCAACAAGAATAGACCATTCTTCAAGGGTGCATGACCATAAAAGATATTACTCATATAAATAGAACAACCATTATTCTCTGATTTAAATGAATAACCGTCTCGCATTAAACAAGATCCAGATATAATGTTCATGCTCAACGCTGGCACCAAATAACAATTATTTAGGTCTAAAACTAATCCCGAAGGTAGATGTAGAGGTAGCGTGCCGACCGCGATCACATTGACTTTGGAACCATTTCCCAGCGCGATCGTCACCTCGTCCTTTGCGGTGCTCGTCTATTCCGTAGTCCCTATTTGAGTTGCAAATATTAGCAGAACCAGTATCAAATACCCAGGTGCTACTACGAGCTCTAGTAAGGTACACATCAATAACATGTATATCACATATACCTTTGTTCACCTTGCCATCCTTTTTATCCGCCAAATACTTGGGGCAGTTCCGCTTCCAGTGTCCGGTCTGCTTGCAGTAAAAACACTCAGTTTCAGGCTTAGGTCCAGACTTGGGTTTCTTCTCTTGATCAGCAACTTTCTTGCTGTTCTTTTGAAGTTTCCCTTCTTCTTCCCTTTGCCCTTTTTCTTGAAACTAGTGGTCTTGTTGACCATCAACACTTGATGCTCTTTCTTGATTTCTACCTCCATGCTTTTAGCATCGCGAAGAGCTCAGGAATTGTCTTAGTCATCCCTTGCATATTATAGTTCATCACGAAGCTCTTGTAGCTTGGTGGCAGTGATTGGAGAATTCTGTCAATGACACTATCATCCGGAAGATTAACTCCCAGCTGAATTAAGTGATTGTTATACCCAGACATTTTGAGTATGTGCTCACCGACGAACTATTCTCCTCCATCTTGCAGCTATAGAACTTATTGGAGACTTCATATCTCTCAATCCGGGCATTTGCTTGAAATATTAACTTCAACTCCTGGAACATCTCATATGCTCCATGGCGTTCAAAACGTCGTTGAAGACCGGTTCTAAGCCGTAAAGCATGGCACACTGAACTATAGAGTAGTCATCAGCTCTGCTTTGCGAGACGTTCATAACTTCGGCTCGGCATCTGCAGCAGGCCTATCACCCAGCGGTGCTTCGGGGCGTAATTTTTCGTGCAGCAATGAGGATAATCCTCGTTACGGACCCAGCCGTGTAATTGCTACCATCATCTTTCAACTTTGCTTTCTCAAGGAACGCATTAAAATTCAACGGAACAACAGCACGAGCCATCTATCTACATTAAACATAGACAAGCAAAATACTATCGGTACTAAGTTCATGATAAATTTAAGTTCAATTAATCATATTAAAAACTCCCACTTAGACAGACATCTCTCTAGTCATCTAAGTGATCACGTGATCCAAATCAACTAAACCATGTCCGATCATCACGTGAGACGGAGTAGTTTCAATGGTGAACATCACTATGTTGATCATATCTACTATATGATTCACGTTCGACCTTCGGTCTCCGTGTTCGAGGCCATATCTGTTATATGCTAGGCTCGTCAAGTTTAACCTGAGTATTCGCGTGTGCAACTGTTTTGCACCGTTGTAGATGGACGTAGAACTTATCACACCCGATCATCACGTGGTGTCGGGTACTCGAACTTTGGCAGCGGTGCATACTCGAGGAGAACACTTCTTGATAATTTTAGTGAGAGATCATCTTATAATGCTACCGTCAAACAAAGCAAGATAAGATGCATAAAGGATAAACATCACATGCAATCAATATAAGTGATACGATATGGTCATCATCATCTTTTGCTTGTGATCTCCATCGCCAAGCACCGTCATGATCACCATCGTCACCGCGCGACACCTTGATCTCCATCGTAGCATCGTTGTCGTCTCGCCAACTATTGCTTCTCGACTATCGCTACTCCTTAGTGATAAAGTAAAGCAATTACATGGCGTTGCATTTCATACAATAAGCGACAACCATATGGCTCCTGCCGATTGCCGATAACTTCGGTTACAAAACATGATCATCTCATACAATAAAGTATAGCATCACGTCTTGACCATATCACATCACAACATGCCCTGCAAAAACAAGTTAGGCGTCTTCTACTTTGTTGTTGCAAGTTTTACGTGGCTGCTACGGGCTGAGCAAGAACCGTTCTTACCTACGCATCAAAACCACAGCGATACTTCGTCAAATAGACTCCGTTTAACCTTCTCAAGGACCGGGCGTAGTCACACTCGATTCAACTAAAGTGAGAGAGCAGACACCGCCGGTCACCTTTAAGCAACGAGTGCTCGGGCGGTGAAAACAGTCTCGCGTAAGCGTACGCGTAATGTCGGTCCGGGCCGCTTCATCTCACAATACCGCTGAACCAAAGTATGACATGCTGGTAGGCAGTATGACTTGTATCGTCCACAACTCACTTGTGTTCTACTCGTGCACATGACATCAACGCATAAAACCTGGCTCTGATACCACTGTTGGGGAACGTAGTAATTTCAAAAAATTTCCTACGATCACGCAAGACCATGGTGATGGCATAGCAACGAGAGGGGAGAGTGTCCGTCCACGTACCCTCGTAGACCGAAAGCGGAAGCGTTATAACAACGCGGTTGATGTAGTCGTACGTCTCCACGATCCGACCGATCCAAGCACCGAGCGACGGCACCTCCGAGTTACGCACACGTTCAGCTCGATGGCGATCCCGGACTCCGATCCAGCAAAGTGTCGGGATGAGTTCCGTCAAGACGACGGCGTGCAGGCGATGTTGATGCTCCACCGACGCAGGGCTTCGCCTAAGCTCCGCGACGATATGACTTCTCCGGCGCAGGGCTTCGCCTAAGCTCATGACGATATGACCGAAGTGGAATATGGTGGAAGGGGCACCGCACACGGCTAAGGAAAGATCCTAGATCAACTTGTGTGTATTGGGGTGCCCCTGCCCCAGATATAAAGGAGACAAGGGGAGGTGGCGGCCCAAGGGGAGGCGCACTAAGGAGGAGTCCTACTCCCACGGAGTAGGACTCCCCTCTCCTAGTTGGAGTAGGATTGGGGAGGGAAAGAGGGAAGGGCGCCCCTCTCCTTGTCCTATTCGGACTGGAAGGGGAGGGGGCGCAGCCCACCTGGCCGGCCCTTCTCCTTCTCCCTTGAGGCCCATGAAGGCCCATATACCCCCGGGGTTCCGTAACCCCGGTGTTCGATAACATCCTGTTTTCACTCGGAACCATTCAAGTCAAACATAGGCTTCCAATATATCAATCTTTATGTCTCGACCATTTGAGACTCCTCGTCATGTCCGTGATCACATCCGGGACTTGAACAACCTTGGTGCATCAATACTTATAAACTCATTATGAACTGTCATCGAAGCGTTAAGCGTGCGGACCCTACGGGTTCGAGAACTATGTAGACATGACCTAGAACCATTCTCGGTCAATAACCAATAGCGGAACCTGGATGCCCATATTGGTTCCTACATATTCTCTGAAGATCTTTATCGGTCAAACCGCATAACGACATCGTTGTTCCTTTGTCATCGGTATGTTACTTACCCGAGATTCGATCGTCGGTATCCAATACCTAGTTCAATCTCGTTACGTAAGTCTCTTTACTCGTTCCGTAATACATCATCTCACAACTAACTCATTAGTTGTAATGCTTGCAAGGCTTAAGTGATGTGCATTACCGAGAAGGCCTGGAGATACCTCTCCGACAATCGGAGTGACAAAACCTAATCTCGAAATCGCCAACCCAACAAGTACCTTTGGAGACACCTGTAGTACTCCTTTATAATCACCCATTTACGTTGTGACGTTTGGTAGTACCAAAGTGTTCCTCCGTAAACGGAGTTGCATAATCTCATAGTTATAGGAACATGTATGGGTCATGAAGAAAGCATTAACATACTAAGCGATCAACTGTTAAGCTAACGGAATGGGTCATGTCAATCAGATCATTCAACTAATGATGTGACCTTGTTAATCAAATAACAACTCCTTGTTCATGGTTAGGAAACATAACCATCTTTGATTAACAAGCTAGTCAAGTAGAGGCATACTAGTGACACACTGTTTGTCTATATATTCACACATGTATTATGTTTCCGGTTAATACAATTCTAGCATGAATAATAAACATTTATCATGATATAAGGAAATAAATAATAACTTTTATTATTGCCTCTAGGGCATATTTCCTTCACTCGCAACTCTGGAATTTGCTCGAAGAGCAAAATTGTTGTTCCAAGTGGTCTATTGGACGACTTTTTGCTTATGATATACTCCCTCTGTCCTAAAGTATAAGAACGTTTTTAACCCTATATTATTGTCAAAAACGTTTTTATATTATGGAACGGAAGGAGTAGGTATGAAAAGGTTTCTGCTTCAGAATAGCGCCACCAGAAACTTACCCATATAGTTCAGAATTCTTGTATACTTGGCTGGTTGAAGTTAATCCCAGTTATCTGTCCTTATACTGCACTAGCCGCATTAAGAAAATACATTGTTGGGCTGTGAATACTCAAAATGTTAGTAGTGTAGGCTAATCATGCATGGATTAGCTTTCTAGCGGCAGCTAGTGGTGAAGTAATGGATGCATGCATCATTCTGATGCAGAGGCTGGGGGTTATCTTCCTTTTCCAAATAAAAGCTAGTAGTGAAGTAGTTGAAGGACCAATTTTCTTTGGCTCATAAACATATTATATATAGAAGGATCCTACAGAAAGCCTCCAATTGCTTTGCGGTTGTGGCAGCTGGTTACTGTTGTTGACGCTAACCATGTGGAGCATAATGCGGAAGAGATGCTGAAATGTTTGAACAAGTCAGATTTGTTGGATGGACAGCGAGCGGCAACACTTAGAGCGTGTTTGGTTGCCTGGGTAGCTCTGCCCTGCATCGCATGGAGGATACTGCAAGGATGAACTGAGATGTATGTTTGGTGGACTATAGGGATTGTGTGCATGAGAGGCACTGTATGCAACCTACGTTGTTTGGTAGGCTGGATTAGAGCTGCTGCTTCTTCGTGGACTAGACCTGCTGCTCTTCGTGGATTAAACAAGTTGCACGCCAAGACCCCCTGTACTGCCGTGCTGGACGTCAACGTTGTCGTGGTGGCCATGGCAATTGTAGGACGCACGTGCCAGTGACTTTGAGGCAGACGCGGTTGACCTAAGGGAGCGACAAAAGATTACATCTTGCCGGCTGAGCGTCATCCCGTGAGCTCCAGCGCGCGATACTCCATGATGCCGCCGTGACGCCCGGCGGTCCGGCTGAGAAGGCAACGACGCCTCTCCCTCCGCCCCGGCTCCTGTTGAGCACACGTCCAGCGGTGGGATCGAGCGCGGACGGGTGGCCGGCTGGAGGGGTCTCAGCAAACGAGAGAGCCGGGTCCAGTGGCCAAAGAAGGAGCTCGATTGGCGATGGCGGCGGTGTGTGGATGTGCTCGATCCGATCTGGTTCGGTGGGGGAGAGGAAGAAAAAAGACTGATACGGGAAGGTGCGGTGGAAAATCTGTAGTAATTTTGATAAATATCAGGGGCAACCATGTGTACCGTTTCGTTTTAAGTGTGGACGCGGGTGCAGGCACGGGGCTGGGTAAGGGAAACGCCCGATTCCTACGTTTCGCCTCAGCCTGGCTAAGAGCTCTATTTTGCATGGGTCGGGCCAGGCCCAGTCGAAGGTGCAGTCTACCAAACATCCAAGAATTTGCACGGTGGGTGCGAGCCAGGTGCGAGCCGAGCATCCAAACACGCCCTTATGTACTACTCCCTCCATCCCATAATGTAAGACATTTTTGCAAGCTATATTAGTTTGCAAAAACGTCTTACATTATAGGACGGAGGGAGTATCAATTAACAAAATAATTTATGTATGCCCATAGCAGTTAAACGACCCAAAATTCCTGAGAAAGACTATAAGGGCTTGTTTGGGACCGCTCCGCTTCATCAAAATCAGTTTCGCTCCACTAAATTCACTTTGGAGCAGATTCATCCTGAAGTTGTAGCACAATCAAAGAGAATGTTTGGCTTTCATCTAGCTCCAGCTTCAAGAATGAGAAATTTGGTGGAAAGGATCTATTTGATTGGTCGAGGGGGGAGAAAGCGAAGGGTATCCACTTCTTGGTGGCGGTGGTGGGTAATTTCCACCCAACTCCAACTTCTAGAGTTTTTTGAAGCACCCTCGAAGAGCTTCATAAAAAGCTGGGAGTTGTGCCCCAGATTCTAGTTTTTTTTTGGAGCGGCATATCGTGGAGCTACCCCGTTTGGCTTGTGTTTTCTGAAGCGGAACTGAATTTTAAGGAGCAGAGCAGTCCCAAACAGGCTCTAAATATGTGAAGAACGTAACGTGCGCGGCGATCTATTCTGATGGCGACTAATGAGGTACGTAGCCAGTAACAAATTAATTTGTAGCAGCAGAATTGTAACTAGGAACATTTGACAACTGTTTAGTGACTTCAGAGTTTGCAACCACCCCTGCAGAAAGAGTCGTGGGTATATCGAGAGATAATCACAAAGTCTTCAACTCGACTCACTTTCCCCTATATGTCCAGGAGAACAGCCCGGACACAGTTCAAAAAGAATCAGGCCCTCTACAGCCAGCCCATTTTTGGGCTGTCCGATACACCTTATATTTAGTCCATTTGTGGGGCGGTCCAGATGCGTTCGGATGTGGCCACCATGTCGAGTCAACCCGCACTGGCTCATCCTGATCCCACAAACTTCACCTCGAGCCCAACCCTAGCTGCAATCTCACTCGACAGCTCCACTCCCTGCCCTCTCCCTTCCTGTCGTCCATCAAGACCACGGCCGGATCCGGCAGCAATGATTCCTCTGAAGTCGACCTTTTGGATTGGGAAACCTTCGCGACAGAGTCGGGCGAGGAGCTGGGCATCCATGTAGGTGTGGCCCTCGGTTGGTCATCGAAGGATAGGGGCGGAAACTTGAGCTCCACACCCTCCATGATTGCCCTACATGGCTCCTCCATCTTTGCCTCCAACTACATCGGCTCGACGCGGTCCACGCCCGTCCTGGTGGCCCGGTGGGGCTCGTGCAGATTCAAGCCAACACCTCCACCCCCTGCTCCTCCCGGGCGGTGCTTGGTGCTGGATCTAGCACCTCTAATTGCGCGGAGGCGGCTCCTAGAGTTGGAGCCTGGAAAGCTTGTCGTGTGAGGAAGGCATCCCGGGTCGGATCCAGCTGCTCCTTCTGCGGCTTTGCAAATCAGCGTTGGTGGCCCTGTCCAGTGATTCCAACGATGAGGGCAAGCTCGTCTGTGGCGTACTATGTTGATCATTGACCACCGCCGAGACGGGCACCTACTGCCGACGCCGAAAAAATGTGAAAGCATTGCGGCTCGACCTCGAGGAGTCCGAGCGGCTCACCAAGGAGATAGTGGTGGAAACCGCCTCACCAAGGAGCAGGCCTGCGCTGCCCGAGGTTTGACCAGGCTTTCCTCCTCGCATGACTCCTCCGGCACCTCTGGCGATGACGACGACCCTCCATATGATGGCGCGTACGCTGACTTCGACGACCCTCCATATGATGGCGCGTACGTCGACTTCGACACCCACTACCGTTGCTCCGGAGATGGCAAGGAGGGGGCATTAATTGCTACGCTATGCTATGTCCAGTTGTATGATTTACTAGTCTGTGTTAGATTTATCTAGGTTGCATGAGATTGTATGAATTTGGGCGTATGGATATGATAGATATGTCTGTAGACGTGAAGAACTGAGAGACAAGTTGGTGCTATCCGCGAACATATATGTGGTCAATTTATCTAGTTCAAAACAAGTCCCTGCTATCTGTGAACATATATGTGGTCAATTTATCCAGTTCAAATTGGAGTTTTTTTTTAGAATACTCACATACGTGTATCATATATTGATAGGCGAAGGGGTGGAGAGACCCATCCACGTTTGTACAACGCGGGAAAATAGCCCAAAGGTCATATTTTGATAAGCGAAGAGGTGAAGAGACCGATAATGCTCCATCCATGTTAAGCTACGTAAGTTTTTACGTAAATTGCCTAAAACAATCCCCCCCCCCCCCCCCTCTGATTTTCAGGAGGTGGGGCCCCTTCCTCCCCCTTCTCCAATCACTATAATCCACGTTGCCCTTTACGTAACATACGTAGCTTTCATTACGTAGATGTAACATTACCGGTGGAGAGACCCATCCACATTTCTACAACGCAGGAAAACAGCCCAAAGGTAAATCAACTACTTACCAACACCCCACCTATACAAGTTTTCAAGCCTACCTCCTACGTCAGACTGTCGGCCCTTCCGCTCCCATTGAATCCTAGCGATCATGCCTCAACCGAAGGGCGAGCTTGATAGAAAACATTGACGTTCTGGTGCTTCCAAAGTTGCCAAGCAATGATGGTCGTTAGGGTGTTCTTGCGAAGATGACATTCCAAACTGTTCTTGCGAAGTCGCAGTTGAGGAGTATGTGATGATGATGAAAAAGGGGGCAAGCCACCTGGTGTAGGAGACCCCTCCTAGGCAAACGATATGATGTCATCTAGTCCGAAAAATGCAAGCCATGCAAAAAAATCACCTCAAGGGCACACGAGAGGCCCAGACCACCATTGCCGCAAGATCGTACTGAGGGCCAACAAAGCGTGAAAGTTGAATTGGAGTTGGAGATGCTCTTGGGCCAATCTTTTTGAGAGTATGGGGAGCAATTTCCTACCTACTGGCATTGCCATTGCCAAGTTCTCAACTGTCACTTTTGCCGGTGCATTTGAAATTCTAGCCGCACAGCTACAGAATTGTGGCGTGGCCGTGGCGCGTTGTGGCTTGGCCGAAATGAGGTTCGGGCTGTAAGGTAAACGTCGCCATCTTCCAGCTTTCATTCGCCATGCATCTCTTTTCCCCTCCCCTAATCACAACCACGTAGTACAAAAATATCGCTTTGGCACGGAGGCATAACAACAGCTGTGCGTGGCTCGGCCACAAGCCATCCATCATGAAGTGATCAAAGGTGAAAGGTAGGTAGGAATACAATGCGCAAGCCAAAGCATCGAATTGTTTTTAGTTTTAGTATATCTCGTGGTACGACGTACGCGACGTGGCACCCACCCTCCAACGGCAGCGCGGCGTCCACCATATACCGAGCACAATCAAGGAAGATACCACCGGCCGGTGCATGAGTTGATGACCGGCCAATATGAAGGGGAAAAAAAAAATTAAAATCCATATCCAGCCGCTGCCGGCCGCCCAACAAATCGAGATGGATGAAAGGCTGGCCAGCGCATGAGTTTGCATTTACGTGCAGCAGCCAGCAACAGGCCATGTGCCCGTCTGCCAAAGGAAAAGAAAAAGACGAAACGTGGGAGCCATGTTTGTTTTTGGCCATGGCGTGGCCGACTCGACTCGGCGGGCGGTGCCTCTGCCAGTGCGCGCGCAACTGGCACTGGCAGGCTGCCTTCGCGCCGAAGCAACGCAAGCAAAAGAAAAGGCGGAACGGCTGGCCAGCGCTGGCTCCGCCGCTGTGCATACGCTTCTAGAGAGATCGCCGAGACGTGTCAGCCGCCCATAGGCCGGCCAGCTGTCACCTCCGCAAAATAAATACCCCCTCCACCCCTTCACCTTTCCCCACCACCACCACCACCAACAACAGAGATCTTCTCCGCTCCTCCTTTTCTAATCAACCCCTCGCCGCCGCCGCCGCCGCCGCAGATCGTACCACCACCAACCGAAGCGATGGCCGCCTCCACCGTCGCGTCCAGGGCCGTTGCCGTGCTCGCCGTCCTGTCGGTCGCCGCCTTCTCCGTCGTCGCCGCGCAGGAGGCCCCGGCGCCGAGCCCCGTGTCGGCCGCCGGCGCAGCGGCGCCGTCCCTCGCCGCCGCGCTCGTCGCCTCCGGCGCCGCCTTCCTCTTCGCCGCCGTCCGCCACTGAAGCGGCCGACTCCGTCCATCGATGGTTCCTCCTCCTCTACATAATACCGCCGCCGCGTAGATCCGTTTAGCTCCACCGCTGCTGTTATATCACTAGCGATTTGTTGGTTGTTGGTGTCCGTTTGGCCAGATCTGCCTGCTACTGTCCGTCGCTCGACGACGATGATGATTATCTCCTTGATAGAGATTGTACGCGTGTGCCTGTAGATACTTCTCACCAGTGATATTTATCCGGTTCGATCTACTGATATATTCGCTCGGTTTAATTTTGATGCTGCTTTTCTGTCGTTCATGGTTCCTGAATTTTGATGCGCGTGAGCGTGATCAATTATCTGGCGGCAGCAGCATCGTGTGTTGTAGGCTCATATGCTTCTGTTTTGCTTGCTCTGCTCTGCTCTCTTCAGTCAAGACAACACCTCCTACATGCGATCGCTGATCGCGCAACGGGTGAAAACCTGATTTAATATGACGTGTCCTTTGAATTGGTGCGCCGATTGATCCTAAACACGATCACAACGGGGGACACTCTTGGAGTGAATGCATATTAAATTGGAGAAGAAACTCCTCATGTTCGAGTAAAAACAGCAGCGACTGAGTGATGGGCTGAGGCAGGAGTCATGGGTGGCGTGTGCAGCTCGTTTGGACTGCCTGCCGTCAAGTCATTTTCTTGTTGCCATTCTTGGTAAAAAACAAAAACCTTGCCCGTTCTATGAAACAAGTGCCTTGTTACCACCATTCTACCCTGCTTTGCATTCGCATTTTCATTTGCTCTTTTTGCCGCCATATTATCGCACCATTAAAACTGCTAAGAGATTCAAACTAAGAAGAAGTCGTGTTCACTTCAGTTGGCACTATGATATGGAGTTCCATCCTGTACTGTTCATGCTGGTTTGATCAAATAAACAGGGGATTTATTTGCAGTGTCGTTCTGATGTGCCAGCTCATACAACATGCATTAAGTACTCCCCCGTCCGAATAATACTTGTCATCAAAATGGACTCCGAATAATACTTGTCATTAAAATGGACTAAAAAGAATGCATCTAGAACTAAAATACATCTACATACGTCCCTTTTTATTTATTTTGATGACAAGTATTTTCGGACAGAGGGAGTATACAGTATCTTCCTATTTGAATCGAACTAGAAGTTGAATTACTATTGCGTCTCACGTGTGCCTTGGCTGTCATTTACTCTGTAGAACTATTATTAATTGGCCCTGATCTGAAGCGATGGTTTCTGGATGTTAGAATGATACTGTGTACTACTCCATTCTTCATTGATTCTCTGTCCCTTTTTACTTGTAGTACTGCCCGCCGGCCTCCGCAATGAAAAGGTACATTTTGCCATGGCAAAAAGTAAAAGTGAAGAATTTGCCATGGTGGTGTAGTTAAGTTTGCAGTGTCAACAAAGGTAAATTTTCCATTGCAAAATGAAAATAAATTTTGCCATGCCAATAAAGTAAAAAAAACTGCCATGTCTTACACATCAAAAAACAGATTTTTGCCATCTTAACGTGGTATTTTCTTTTTGCCATGTGGACATTACCTATATAAGTGTAAAATTTGACCATGTGAAAAAGGTTGAAAGTCCATAATTTGCCATGGAAACTTTCAAACCATTCATAATTAGGTGCACAGTTTATACGAAGAGGTATTTTGGCCATGGCAAATTTCAAAATACCATGTATGTGTGTCCAGCATCAATTGTGCCATGTGAAATCTAAAAAATACCATGCATGCGTGTCCATGATTTTTTTTGCACATACGAACTTTGGTCAAATTAGCATCACCTCACATAGTTTGCCATAACTATGTGTACAATGCAACAAATTTGGGTCAAATTAGCATCACATCGCATAGTTTGCAGTGTGATATATACAAATTCAGATATAAGTTTGGCCCGATTAAGCATCACATTACAAAAAGGTTTGCTATGAACTATGCGTAAAGTGCATAGAAAATTGTAGGGGGTGAGCATCCACGGGGAGAACCTTACATGCTGCTACCGTTAGTTCCTGATGAAGCTCTTCCCCTCCTACTTTTTGCGCGTCAAGGGGGATCTTCTCCATCGACCCTAGTAGATACGGCGGCCAGGGCATCCCGCGCCACCACGCGCCCGCCTCCCATGTAGGATGATGGCGCCTCCACCTCCCCAGGTCACCATCGCCTCCATCGCGCCCGAGGCCTCGCAGACATCGCCATCAATGTCCCTCCCTCTTGAGCAACATCTCCGCGGATCCCTCATCCTTTGTCGTCCTCGACCCCTCGTCGCAACGGTGTCGGGATCTGGTCGGGGACAAGCCTCGTCGTTAGCGCAAGGCCATCTTCGAGGTCTGAGTGAGCGGTGGAGAGAGTGCACTGTGCTCTGCTCGAGCGGTGGAGACAAATGGAGAAGAGGATAGGATAAGGTAATGTTTGGGAGGAAGCCTAGTTTTACTGAACGAGAAAATAAGTTGACTTGGTTGGTATAAGATTTGTGTCTAGAAAAACTTTCGAAAACAAACTGCCTACCGCTTCATTCTCAACCGCCCAGGAGAGGCGATTTGGCACGCGAAGCCGTTCCTGCTCCCTGTTGCCGGCGAGGCCGTCGGCTCCTCTGTCCTCCGCTCGCCGCTCCGGCAGCAGCGGGAGGGGGGGGGGGGTGGAGTCCTTCCGCCCGGTCTGTAAATAGGTTTAGGACAGGTATGTCGGGTGACGGCGCTCGTTCGGTGCAGACACCGCCATCACGAATAAAGTTTTCCGGGCCACTGCCCCGACGACGTTCTTCAACGGTGTTGAGGAGCCACAGATTTGTGTTTGAACAAGTTCTCCAAGATGGTGGTGGAGTTCTTGCTTTGGTTCTTGTTTCTTCGGCTCTGTCCACGTCGCGTCGGCTGCGTCTCCAGCGCCGTCGCAGAGCCGGGAGTATTTGTCTTGGAGTTGGCCGACCCTCCAGTGCCGGTCTTGTCCAAGGGATGGTCCACAAGGAGATTTGGGGTAGAAGATGGTTGCTGGTTCTTAAGTTTTTTGGCGGCTCTGCCATTCGAGAACTTTAAGACTGCGATCTAAGATGTGTGGAGTATTACTTGGGCAGATGACCCACATCGACATGTGCGATGTCACTTGTGACGGTGCCTGTTCAGAGGCTCATAACACAACTTGGCTGCTACGGCACTATCTTGGATCTTGGCAAGTTGGAGGCATGTGTTTCTTCCCTCCGGCTAACGCTCTGGCGACTGGATTCTTTGGCCATGATGGTGGTGGATGCAGGAACCCAAAGATCAATTTTCAACCTTTTATTTTTATGGGTTTTTTCTAAGATTTTCTTGTGTGTCGTCTCTCCGGGCTGTTCTTAGAAAGATGTTGCTGCTTTTATGAATGAATAGATGATACTTCTCCTAGAAAAAAAAATTCGCGTCTAGAATCAACGGTTGGAAGGACGACCCAAATTATTAAAATCTGACGTTCGTCTTTTATCATTTCGAAAAATAAAAGTCTTGGTGCCTAATTGTTTTTTTACTCCTACTCTACTTCAGAACTGCTATTTTACAGCAGCCCATTTCACATTTTTTCTAGCACACATAGTGGCAGAACCCTCAATCTCTCTGATTCCTCCCCAAATCAGCCGCCGCCGGCCGCCGGCCGCCGGCGCCTCACACTCTTCTCCACCCGCGCCCCAAAGACAGCAGCAGCCGGCCACATCCCCTCTCCGTCTCTCTCCTCCCTAGCCCCCTTCCCTCCCGCGGCCCGGCCTCCTCCTCCCCAGCCATGCCCGCCCCGCCTGCGAAGAGGAAGAAGGAGGGCCCGGCTCGTCCGGAAGCCCCGCCGCTCCTTCCGGACGCAGGCTGGTCCGCCCTCCCGCCCGACCTCGTCCGCCGCGTCGCCGACTCCCTCCTGGCCACCAACGACCTCGACTTCTACATGGACCTCCGCGCCGTCTGCTCCGGCTGGCGCGCCGCCACCGACGACCCCAGGTCCAGGAGCGCCGCCCCCGATCCCCGCTTCCGCCTGCGCCGCTGGATCGTCCTCGACGAGGCCTTCCACAGCCAGGGAGAAGAGATGCTCCTGCTGAACACCGACGCCGGCCGCTTCGTCCGCAAGAAGTTCCCGCCGCTCAGCGACCACTCCGTCGTCGCCGCCACTCGCAGCGGCTACTTCGTCCTGGCGGAGAAAAGCCATCCCCACGCGGCCCGCGTCCTCAACCCTCTCACGGGCGTCGTCATCCGCTTCCTGGTGCCCGTGCCCCCCGAGGCCGGATCCGCCGATGTCGTCTTCCTCGACGGTTCTCGTGTCAAGCTCACCTTGTTCTGCGACTCATCTCACAAGGTTTACTGGGCCGGCCCCAACAGTAACAGGTTCCTCGTCCGTGAGCCGACGCAAGCAGGTTTCCATTTCATGCGGAAGGCGACCCTCGGTGGTGTCTCCCCAGATGATGGAAAAGGCCTCCTGCGTACCATGATTGCTAGTTTACCCACTTTCTTTGTTGATCGTCCAGATAATGCAGTCAACACCCTGTTTCTTCCAGAGGGTTTGGCTAGCAGACACATGCTCGTCATGAATGCAAAGGGATCCATCTCCATTTTAAGGAAAGAGATGGATAAGTTTGTGGCTTTGGACAGCATCAGCAACTATGCCATCTTCATTGGCCATCAGAGGTCCCTGGCCATCGATGCCGACAAGTTCCCAGGCGTCGAGGCAAACTGTGTCTACTACACTGACATTCTCGGTTCGTCGGCTCATATCTGCAAGTGCAACATCAAGGAGATGAAAGTAGAGAGGATCTCTGAAGCTGCAGAGTTCGTGAAGCAGGACAAGAAGTTTGTCCTCGTCGCTCACCGTCCTTGGACCATCATCCACCTTCTCTCCAGCTACACCATCAACATCCCGGAGTCTCAACTGGCCTTGCAACATATTCCATAAGGCGGCGGTAGATCTTCGTTCAACTCTGGGGGTCTTGATGACCGACTGACAAGGCTATGCTTTTGCTAAGTTTACTGGGTAAGAAGCAAGTTGATCCTAGGTTAGAGATCTCCTTTAGTGGAACTACCTTTTGCTGTCACAATTAGTACTTGGTATCAACCTAATGCTACATCTATTGTGCTTTATTATCGGGAAAAATATATTGCGTTTTATGCTATATTTTGTCTGTGTCCCCCACTTGTTCTTCTGTCGTATTACTTCCTGGAAATGCAATCTGGTGCTTAATTAGGACATGGATGTTTTTGCCAACTTCTGAATTTAGCTCCTGCAATTGGACCGTTGATCATATTAGCATACATCATTGCTCTGTCTAAGCTTTGTTAATTTTAGAATGGCATGTGCTAGGCAAGACACGGTTTGTCGATCTGCTGTACGCTGCGGCTTGGGCTTACAACAGGGTATGGAAATAACGTTTCATCTATTTTTCTAATGCTCCCATGCGTCCATGCATAAGCCCCTTGAAGTAGTTATGTTTGTAGTTTGTTCCTTGTATTTCTTGGCATTACTGCAGAAATAAAATTTGTAGAGGATGTGCATGTAGATTCTTTACATATTCTTGGCTTGCAGGCGTTGTACATTTTACATAGATTTTATCCTGTTCTGAGAATGCATGCGTTCAGAGCTATTTCGACTGGGCATTGTGATGGAGGTTCAACTGATAAGCAAACCACAGAACTAGACTCGATACCAATAGCTGAAAATAGCTGTAATGTTGTAACAGTAAGCAAAGAACGGCAGTTGAAAGTAACATAGACCAGTGGGTGAGCTATTCAGGAGCGCAACTACTAGTTGTCACCCTACCTTCTTGATTTCTTCTTAATCTCAAGCTGCAGCGCAATATGGGTTTATTCTCTGAGGAAAGGCTGCCCTGGTTAAGTTTTTGTGAAGCTGCAGTTTAGATTCAGCAATGCAATAGCTTTTTGTTTAGTGTAGCAGCAGTGAGCTTTTGGGGTTGGATCCACATGGGCCAATCCTAATTTAACTTTTAGTGTAGGTTGAAATCCTGGTAAGTTGAAGCCAACTGATGGAAATTTAGCATATCATCAATTCATTCAATTAGCGTATCAATTTATTTTCTTAAAAATATATCACAGTTAGTAGACAATTAGTAGTATAACACTAAACTAGTCGCTTAGTTTTTTAGTACCTGTTTAACACTTTTTTGTTGTTCCAGAGGCTACATTTGAAACTCTGAATGAACGCTTCTGCCTCCTCTGTTTTTTCGGTGGTCCAAGATAATCGCTGATCGTATTAATTGTCTCTGAGATCATAGCATGTGAATCAACTACAACTTCATACACCTAGTTCCCAAACACCGGATGTTCTCAGTAACCTTTGCCTAGAATATTACTGTCGCAGGCGTAGTATACTGGTAGTTTTGCCAAAAAAAAAAAGCCATCGTAACTTCAAATCTGTTTAAAAATATGTCCCCGTCTCCTTTCTTCCTCCACCCGCCCAGGGCTTGCTCCCAGGGACGGAGCTTACGTGTAGGCACTGGTGTCAGTTGACACCAATGCCATTCGATGCTTCAGCTAATAGCTTTACCGATTTGTACCTTTGACCCCAGCAAAAAAGATCGATTGACCCCAGCCCACCACAGAACAAAAGCCCAAAGTCTTAGACCAGTTAGATAATTACAACAGTAAAGAAGAAGTATCGATCTGTTTGCTAACCTAGCACGCAGTCCACAAGGCCCAATCTATCTGGTGCCTGTCCCTACTAATTCCTGGACGCAGCCGGCCGGCCGCCAGGTCGCAGTAGGTCACGAAGCACGCCTCTCTCAAGCGATCCGCTTTCTCCTCAATGACATAGTACCACGAAGCACGCTAATTTTGGTTCGGCGATGTCCGTCGACCGGTCGCGTCAGCCTAATCTATAGTGGCCGGCCGGCTGCAATTCTTATTGTCCACTTCGGTCCATCCCAGGTACCCGAGGCACTGACATACATGTGTGTAATACTAAGATTTAAATTTATAATTTATCTCCTTGATTCAACTAGGACTAGAAGATTACAGATAGATTTAGACACTGATCCAACAAAGACTTAAAGATCGTGAAAGGACTACCGAAATAGATTTATGTAGTATATGAAACGTTGGTGCTACTACTCTAGGAGAAATAAATTTAGATGAACTTCTTTCAGATTCAGCTGATCGAAAAAGAATATCACAATAGACTACGAATGCTAAGAAGCAACATTGGATCAAACCGAGATATTTAATTAGAGGACCTTGCAGACAAAGCAGACTTTAAAAATCTTTTGTTTCTTTTAACTTGGACTATTTATTTAAACTATCTGAGTTTTATTCTGGTGACTTTTATTCAACATAATTGATGGATCTTGATCATGAACTTCGAACTTAAATTGGCAATGTCCAAACAGACCAAGGATTTGCCAATTTGGATCACATTGCAGATCTTGCTGAAGTCATAGCTGACACTAAGAAACATCTTGCTTTTCCTTTGGTATATCTACTTCTAAAATTAGTGTCAATTTTGCCAGTTGACCAAATCGGTGAGGAGAAGCTTTTCGGAAATGGATATTGTCAAGAGTGTTTTGCATGGGTGACCAGTTCATGAGTGATAGCCTGAGTTGCTATGTGGATAAATATATATTTACTATCACTACGAATGATTCCATGAATGGTTTATTGAATGAAGAAGATTAAAGGTCGAGAAGGAAGTTATAACATGTGAGTCTCACATCATTTTTTTTCTTAATCGTATTTTTTTATGTATCATTTGTTTTGTACATTGTTGTAAAAATAATTTGTTTCTTTTATTTATTGTTTTCACTAAGTTATACAGATTAAATGCTCCCAACTTACCTTTTAGTTCTTCTTATTTTTTTACTGAATATGTAAACAAGTGGCTCTTTTTACTTCGCTCAACCAGTACTCGGGTATGAAAATCATTTTAATATAATAAAATTTATATCATTGGCTCATTGCATATTTTCATTCTTTATATTGCATTGCTACTGTCGGTGCTATTGTGGGCAACTTTTTTTTTGCGGGCAACGTTTTTTTTTTTTTTTTTTTGGGTAACGTTGACACCGGTGCCAATTTTTTCTAGCTTCGTCCCTGCTTGCTCCGCCACCCCGTCGCCGGATTCATCACCTGCGCCGCCCAGGACCTGCTCCGCCGCCCGCAGTTGTCGTCGGATACTTGGATTCATCACCTGCGCCTCCACGATCCCCTCCGCGTGTCGCCTGGACCTCCCTCCACGATCCGGTGGAGCTTGTCCTTCTCGAGCTCCCGCGCGCACCTGGGTCTCGAGCGCCTGGACCTGGACCTCGAGCTCGTCCTCCTGCTTCTCCCCTGTCGCCGGTGAAGCTCATCCTCCTGCTTCTCCCCTGCTTGTGCTGCCGCCAGAGCTCCCCTGCTCGTGTTCGTCAGGAAGGAGGTACTGATACTCTGCATGTTCAATGAAGTTTCATGTTGAGAAAATTAAATGGAAACAAAAATGTTCAGTGAAGCTGTAGTTTAAGTGAGTGTACATGATGTTAAGTGGCTAACATCACTATGTTACGGTGATAGGTCTGAATTTGAATTTGATTTCCTTGAGTGGCTAACATATGTTATGGTGTTAGGTTAAAATATATTCAAATGTACCTAAATCAGTGTTGTTATTCAAATGTTAGGTTTGATTCCCTTGAGTGGCTAACATCACTATGGTATGTTGTTCAGTTTGAATTTGAATTTGATTCCCTTGAGTGGCTAACATATGTTATGTTAGGTTCAAAAACATGATGCTGCAAATCTTCGGTGCAGTCATACGTTGACTGCATAAGTGATGACATGTGCAGGGCAGTCATATGAATTAAAAAAAGGATCCCATATAATTCAATAGCAGGGTAGTCATATGAATGTACACGTGCAGGGCAGTCATATTTTCAATGAAGTTTCATGTTCAGTGAACTTTTATGAAATTAAGTGTTCAGTGAGCAATCCAGTGCTAGCACACACATAATTTGTGTTCATTTGGTTCATCTCACAACAACAAACAAAATTGTAGGTAGGAGTTAACTGAATTTACACTAAGGGAAGCAATCCAGTGCTAGAAAAACAATCCAGTGAAGACATAAGAAATAGTGAACCAAATGTAACTGTAAGATGTGTGGACATTGTGTTCAGGAGTATGCAAATTACTACCGACCATTGGGCTAACTGAATTTACATTAAGGGTGCAATTCACTAAGAAAAAGTTGTGAACATCAGGGTAGGAGTATGTACAATGATGTGTGGACATTGTGTGTAGGAGTATGCAACATCAGGGTAGGAGTTAACTGAATTTACACTGCTGATGACCAAATGTAGAAGAAGAATGTGCTAACTGAACTTACACTAAGGGAAGCAACCCAGTGCTAGAAAAACAAATTTGTCATTTACATTTGACTGAATTTATAGTATACTGAATTTGAGTACTGACCATTGTATGTAAGAGTATGCAACACTGATTTAGTATAGTCAAATTAACTGAATTTTCAGTGAAGTTTACACTTAACTGAATTTACACTAAGTCAAGTTTGATTGTGTTTTTAATAGTACAAGTTAGTCAAGATTACATTTTCAGTACTCCCAAAACAGCAAAAGCAAGGAGTACTAGGTATAGACAATATGAAGATATACTGTTGTATGTACTGCTGAATTTAGGATCACCTGCAAAACGATGGTTTTACTGGTTACAGCAAAATGGTTTTAATATAGAGTAAACTATTGACATTTTAATATAGCGACAGCAAATTGTTTTACTGGTGATAGTTGACAGTATGAGCTTAAACTTTCTCAGATCCCACAAATTTGAATTTACGATCACCTGCAAAACAATGTAGACAGACATGAGAAGATGTGCCATAGTTTTCTCAATAGCGGGAAACTATTGTTGTCACATACCATCCCAGTGGAAGTACACAAAATAAATTATTCCAATAATCAGCTAATGGAACTAGGGAACCTGGATGATCCTAGTGGAACTGAACCTGACAATTGACAATGGAACAGTATCTCCATTGCAATCATGTGTGTTTCTTTTCATTTGTTGGGAAATCACATCTATGTGGAGTAGTTGTTGGAAAATCAGAACGTCACACCTATGGTTTACAGTGCTAGTCGGCCTGTGTGTGCATCTTAATTCTGGAGTGTAAATTGTTGGTTATATGCGATAGATTTATAGTGCTAATTTGGTTGTATAAGCTACTCCTAGGGTCTGCTCAAGTGAGTCCATTTGCTGTCAGATGGTGGACTGGCCAACAAACAGTGCAGCCATCTGGTACTGTACAAACTACTAGTCGTACAAGCACATCTAATGTGTAGTAAGTGTCAAGCGCGCAGTTTGGCAGCCGGGGTATAATTGTAGATGGAGACTGTTAAAAAAGAAGAAGAAGAAGAAGAAGAAGAAAGATGGAGACTGCTGGATGCGTGGTGCACACTAGCATTTGGAATTCGGTGTACACGACGTCAGGCGTGGCGCAACATGATGTGCACCACAATAATGACGTGCGGACACTCTTTTACATTTGTTGGCAGATATATGGTGGTAGGATTCAAATAAGTCCGTAGTTCCAACGTTAATATGTTGACGATGCAACCGTTTGATGCCAGCGCTATTTCTCGCCTGGTGCGAGTCGTGGCTCCGTCTCGCCTATGGCGTGGCGGTACTAGGTTGGCCCAGTATCATAGCTGTGTGTGAGTTTTTTTTCTGGCTCTCTCATCTTTTCTTTTATTACTATTTACATTGGTTTTCTCAGGCTTTCCTCTGTTTTTTCCTTTTTCATTGGTTTTATTTGTTTCTTCTTAGTGTTTTTTCTTTCACCTTCTCTTTTTCATTTATTCTCAACACATGTCTATATTTTTCATAGACATTGTACAATTTTTCGTTTAAATCAGGCATATTTCTATGCACCTTTAACATTTTATGATGCATGGTTAATATATTTTTAAACATATCTTTTGATTTTTATTTTTCATACACATTGTATATTTCTAGTATACATCAATAAAATTAGTATATGTGTTTAATATTTTTTAGTTATGTGATTTTTTCAAGTACACGCTTCTGAAATTCTTAGAGTATAAAGTCTATTCGTATTGTAATCTACTCTATTAGTCTAGTCTTTGAGCCCAAGCTTTGTAATCTATATAAACAGCCCTTGAGGCCCCAATCAATACAACAATTACTTCTCCAATATCTCAATTTATCATGGTATCTGACGCCTAGGTTTTTCCTTTGGTATGGCTCCGCCACCGCGCCGCCGCCCGGCCGATTCGGCCCTCTTCTCCATGGCTGAGTTCCGCGTCGCGCGCCCCATCCCTACCTCTTCCTCTACAACTACCCAAACACCTCCCCCAAACCTATCATCCACCGCCTCCGCGCCACCAGCTCCGTCGTCATGGCCTCCTCGGCATGATCCTTGGACTGGCCTCGCCCGAGCTTGGTCGATGCCTTGGTCGGCCCTCGCCATATGGTGCCCTCCTGCGACACGGCACGTGGAGCCCCGTCTTCGCCCAGCCACCGCTCTCCGGGACTCCTTTGACCCAGCCGCCGGCGACGTCTACACCGCCACTCCCACTCCGCCTACCAAAGACGCCAGACCGCCGCCGCCTCCAACACCATGCCGGTCTTCTAAGGCAACATGCAGGCCCTAATCGCATACTACCCATCCGCTATCCCCTACGCCAACATGCAAGCTCCTGGCCTCTCTGCTCCTTCCCAACAGCCGGCTTGGGACCAAGCCGCCTTCATCAACGCCATGAACAATTTTGTCCTCAACGACGCGCAGTACGGATTGATTTTCGATTCGGTGCATCAATGCATATGTCTTCAAATATGAATTTATTGTCAGCTTCTTTTCCTTCTCCTTTTCCACTATCACCATTGGCGATGGCTCCACCATCCCTGTTTCATGCACCGTCACTCTTACATCTCTTCCTCTCATGCCAATTTTCTTCTCCGCAATATTCTTGTGGTTCCTTCCATCATCAAAATCTTATTTCTGTTAGACAATTTTGCATTGACAACAAAGTTATCCTGGCCTTTGACCCTTTTGGTTTGTCGTGAAGAATCGACAACGAGGGCGGTCCTCGCCGGTACAATAGCACGGGCGATCTTTATCCTCTTCATGGCGCGCCCACATCCACCCCTCGTGCCATGCTCGCATCAGTTGATCTATGGCATCGTCACCTCGGTCATCCCAGCAAAAACACTTTGACGTCTTTACTCCTCGTGCATGGTTTCAATGCTTTGCTACTTTTATTCAAACCATAGGCTTTATTCCCTCCAAATCCGATTCTTCTCTCTTTGTTTATCAGTCTTCTACTCACACTGCCTACCTCTTGCTTTATGTTGATGATATCATTCTCACGGCTAGTTCTGATTCTTTTCTTCAACATACCATCTCTTCTCTCAATCGGGAGTTTTCCATGACTGATCTTGGTCCTCTTCATCATTTTCTAGGTATTCATGTTTCTCGCACAAAATCTTCCCTCTTTCTTTCTCAAAGGTCATACATTTTGGACTTGCTTTCTCGCTCGGTATGTCCGATTGTCAACCCTTCGTACTCCGGCCGGACGTTGGTGCTAAACCGTCGGCCGATGGTGATCCTCTTCGATCCTACTTTATATCGTAGCATCATGGCGCTCTTCAATATGCCACTCTTACTCGTCCCGAAATCTCCTATTCAGTTCAGCAAGCTTGTCTCTTTATGCATGATCCTCGTGCTCCTCATCCGCTCATGTCGACGCATTCTCCGCTATTTAAAAGGCACTCTTGATCACGGTCTCCTTATTAATTCTTCTTCACCTACAAGCTTGACAGTTTATTCGATGCGATCGGGCAGGTTGTCCAGATACTCGACGATCTACATCCGGATTTTGCGCTTATTTGGGTGATAATCTTGTTTCTTGGCGTTCTAAAAGGCAGGTAACAGTTTCGTGTCTTCTGCCGAGGCTGAGATAGGGCGGTTGCTCACGCTGTGGCGAGGCGGTGTGGCTACGGCAGCTTCTCGTTGAACTTCATCGTCGCTCCCACGTGCTACCATTGTTTACTGTGATAACATCTCTGCAGTATACATGGCTTCCAATCCAGTTCAACATCGTCGCACAAAAGCACATTGAGATTGACATTCACTTTGTTCGTGAAAAGGTGGCTCTTGGCGAGGTTCGCGTTCTTCATGTTCCTACAAGTGCCCAATTTGCTGACATTTTTACCAAAGGACTCCCGACTGCATCGTTCACCGACATACGCTCCGGTCTCAACATTGTTTCACCTGACGTTGAGACTGCGGGGGGATCTTAGAGTATAAAGTCTATTCGTATTGTAATCTATCTCTATTAGTCTAGTCTTGGAGCCCAAGCTTTGTAATCTATATAAATAGCCCTTGAGGCCCCAATCAATACAACAATTACTTCTCCAATATCTCAATCTATCAGAAATCTCTAATGCATTCTATATTTTTCTTAAGATACAAAATATTGTTTTTTTAAACTATGTGAATATTACTATATATTGTTTGTATAATGTTTTTAAATGTCACCAGCATATTTTGAAACTAAATACATTTTAAATGTAATGTAGATTTTTGAATGACACGAAACATTTTTACATTGCGTAAACATTTTTGAAATGTCACATACCTTTCTCTGAAATACATGAATAGTTTTTAAATGACACAAACATTTTGTAATGCTAATACATTTCTCAAAAGTGGCATGAACATCTATTTTACATTGCATGACCAACTTTTAAATGTGTGATGAAGTTTTCAAAAAGTTAGACATATTAGACATATACTATATATGCTTATATAATGTGTAAACACATACATATACATATAGTATTAGGAGCTCATGTCGTCGAGTTCGCCCAAGGGCCCCCCGAAACATAGAGCCGCCCCTGGCTTGTGCTACAGCCGGGCTACAGATTTAGCACCCGCTTCAATCTCCCTCCTCCTTTCTCTCCTTTGTAAATAGGATTTCGATGTCATCGCACATGCGATTGACTGCTCAATAAGACTTACTCCGAGAGATAATGCATTGGGGTAGTTGTCCTTAAAAATTTATCACCGCCTAAAATAATGTGTTAAGAATCAGTGCATTGGGATTTGGGAGCGCCCTCATAGGATAACAACACTTTGCCATAATGGTAAAGTAGTGAGATTTCCGCATATGCCCCCGCTGAAAAAAATGTGTATATATGAGAATAAATCCTTGTGCGAGCCAAAATGCGGTCTCTGCATTCACGTGCAGCAACAGAACTGAATCACACCCAACAGAACTCACCTGTCACATAGTACGTGCTGGGACCCCTGTTGTGGTAGACCGTATTCAATTCGAAGGTACAGTACTATGGTACGTACACCGTACCGTGTGAGCGATCTGGGCGACGTGGACGATGTTCCGCCCGTCGCGCCATAGTCCACTCCATCGCGCTACATGGATGCTGTCGGCACAGCCTACATCACCATTGGCGGTTGCTACGCTCCTCCCCCTCAGACCAATTCGGCCCTCTCCGGTCGAACCGCAACGGCGCAGCAATGGCGTCCGCCTCCTTCCGCGAGCTTTCGCTCTGCTTCCTCTGCTTCGTCTTGTTCTACTGCTTCCACGTCAGGTCCAAGCGCAAGAACCCGGCGCTCCCGCTGGACTGGCCGCTGCTGGGCATGCTCCCGGCGCTCCTCGCCAACCTGCCACGCCTCCACGACTGGGTCACATCCGTCCTCGCCGCTAGCACGCTCAGCTTCCGCCTCGCCGGCCCCCCGCGCTCGGGGATGCAGCTCTTCTTCACGGCCGACCCGGCTAACGTCCGCCACGTCCTCACCTCCAACTTCCCCAACTACCCCAAGGGCCCCGAGTTCGCCCAGATCATGGATATCCTCGGCGGCGGCATCTTCAACGCCGACGGCGACTCCTGGCGCCGCCAGCGGGCCAAGGCGCAGCTGCTCATGTCCGGGCCCCGGTTCCGGGCATTCGTGTCCCGCTGCACCCGCCGCAAGGGCGAGTGCGACCTGCAGGACGTGTTCCTCAGGCTCACGTTCGACACCACGACCACGCTGGTCTTCGGCCTCGACCCGGGCTGCCTGGCCGTCGGCTTCCCCGAGGTGCCGTTCGCGCGCGCCATCGACGACGCCATGGACGTGCTCCTCGTCCGCAGCGTGCTCCCGCTCTCGTGGTGGAAGCTGGTGCGGCGGCTCGGGATCGGGTATGAGCGGAAGATGACGGTGGCCTGGCGCGACATCGACTGGTTCATCGGCGACACGATAGCCAAGCGGCGGGAGGCGGTGAAGGCCAGAGGCGGGATCGAGGACTCGGCGGACCTGCTCTCCTCCTACATCGACGACGACAAAGACGACGACGATGCCGGCGCGGTCTTCCTCCGCGACACGACCATGAACCTCATGCTCGCCGGCCGTGACACGACCGGGTCGGCGCTGACCTGGTTCTTCTACCACCTCACCAGGAACCCGCGCGTGGTGGCCAAGATCCTCGCAGAGCTAACACCATCAAGACCGCCGCCGCCACCACCCTGGACGGCATGGTGACCTTCGACCCGGACGAGCTCGGCCGGCTGGTGTACCTGCACGCGGCCCTGTGCGAGTCGCTCCGGCTGTACCCGCCGGTGCCGATGGAGCACAAGGGAGTGGCCGCCGCCGAGGCGCTGCCGAGCGGGCACGAGGTGCGGCCAGGGGACAAGGTCCTTGTGTCGCTGTACGCGATGGGGAGGATGGAGGCCGTGTGGGGCAAGGACTGCCGGGAGTTCCGGCCGGAGCGGTGGATCGGGGAGGACGGCAAGCCGCGGTACGTGCCGTCATACAAGTTCGCCTCCTTCAACGCCGGGCCGCGGACCTGCCTCGGCAAGGACATGGCCTTCGTGCAGCTCAAGACCGTGGCGGCCGCCGTGGTGAGGAACTTCGAGGTGGAGGCCGTGCCGGGGCACGTCGTCGAGCCCAAGATCTCCATCATTCTCCACATGAAGAACGGCTTCAAGGCCAGGATTAAGAGGAGGCAGGTGATGAACAGCTGATTCAGAGTAACAAAGTTAGGCTGTGTGCCCGGGAAAATATGAAGGAGAATCTGGGTACCAGCGCACCTTATATGCAAAAAAAAATTAGTAATTCAAAAAAAGTTCAAAAAATTCCAAATCTTTTTTGGTATTAAACATGATCAAGTATTGTAGTCGTATAAAAAGATTCGTCAGAGAATGACTTTCGTTGCATCCTGGGTCGAAGATTCGGCAAAAAACGCTATGTACAAATACTTTATACGCTATATTGTCGTCATAAACTTGTCTTTTTCTGTGAAGTCAATATGAATCATCTATTGTCCAAACTTTTTATACAAGTACAATACCTGATCGTGTTTGATTCCAAAAAAGATTTGAAATTTTTTCAACTTTTTTCGAATTACTAATTTTTTTCCGCATATAGGGTGCGCGGGTACCTGTGAGCACCAAGTTCGCGTCCTATGTGCCCGCTCTTTCTCTCCATCATAACAGGCTTATGAATGTTTCGAATAAATATCTATAAATATTTTCCTCTAAAAAAGTATATCTATAAATTATGGTACCTGGTATATTCGTGAGATCTAGTAAATCTCGGTCGACCGGGACTTGTTATGTCTATCGATACTAGATTCGTGAGATATTACATGAAGCTCCATGCAAAATTTTCTTTCTAATTATTTTTTCTATTTTATTACATGTTATGTCACTTGACTAAGATTTGGTTAAATCTTAGTCGATTGAGACCTAACCTAGACACACTTTCACCAATATACTAGTTGACGACGGTGACATCACAGTCTTGTCACAACTACTATCATTCATTAAATGGCCATTTCTCTACATTCACTAAATGAGATGTTTCCTCCTATTCCCACGCTTTATAGTTTAATTTGAACCATCTCATATTTTTTTATTACCATACAAACATCAGGCCGACACATGTTGATCTAGAAGTCGACAAATATCATTATCGAAAAAGGCTTTCGCCCCGCTTTATATTATAAAGCCAACTGCACAACAAGCATCCAACAAAGTCCAACACACAAACACGCACACACACACGGAGGTCCACAGGGACAAATAGTACAAGAAAGGGTCAATGCTGAGGGCACAGCACAACAAGCCCTAAACCCAAAACACACACGCCACAGTCCACATAGCCGCCAGGCGGTCTAGTCAGGCTCAGGTGGAGGAGGCGGCAGCGGGGGAGCCACGCGGAGCTCCATCGAGCGGAGATCGGAGAGGAGGGCGGTGATGACGTCCCGGTCCTGGGGGCGGCTAAGTTGCCGCCAAAGCTGCAGGTAACCACACAATTTGAAGATTGCGTTAGTCGCACGACGGAGGGGCACCTTCTGAATAACAAGCTTATTTCGAATGTTCCAAAGCATCCAGGCGAGAACCCCAACGCACAGCCATCTAATATGGCGGTAGCGAGCAGGGCAGGCGTTAAGCTCGGCAAGCAGGTCGGGGAAGTTGGTATTACACCACTGTCCGCCAACCGTTTCGCGGAAGCAGGCCCAAAAGAACTGGGCAGAGTGGCACGAGAAAAAGATGTGGTTAGCATCCTCAATCATGCCACAGATGGGGCACATCCCATCACCCGGGCCATTACGCTTGAGGACTTCAACCCCAGATGGGAGGTGTCCACGGATCCATTGCCACAGGAAGATCCTGATCTTCAGCGGGAGACGGATGTCTCAGATCAGGCTAAAAGGTTCCGGGGCCGTCGAGGGAGCAATGGCGCCGTACAGGGACTTCGTGGAGAAACGGCTAGAGGGCTCGAGGCGCCAGGACAAATATCATTAGCTAAGCGTCACCGACGGGACACATGGTGTAAGGAGCAAATAGAGTTTGACGTTGCTAGAGTCTATGTGCAGGGTCTGATTAGGCTGATGGAAGTACATGTTCTACTCTGATGAATGCGGTTATCAATCTAGTTGAAAGGCGGTCCATAGGTTCAAATTCAAAACTCCTGTTTTGTATCTAAGAAAAAAAATTACTAAACCTAGCCGGCTGAAATTACGTTCGCGTCGATCGCCTCCTCATCCCTCGTATTCGTGGACCCACACGTGTCTCCACCTCATCCATCCCCCAAAGTACCGTGTGTGGTTTCATATCTTTCTTTCTTGTCTTTCTCCTCCCCTCCCCCCGCACGACGACACCCATTGTTGCCAGACGTCGCCACGCCACTGCCACTCCAAGTGTTTCTTCACGTGGTCAACAACCCCTTGAACCACCGATGCACAACCACTATCCAACTGCTACAACCCTCGACCATCGTTGCCAAGTTGCACGCGGGGGATGCTGTGAAGTGTGGCGAAGATGATGATTGGGTGTTGCATGATCTTCTCATGCATCATTTTTCACAATACCTAAAAGGTGAAATGGCAATTTTCACTTTCTCCAAAGTGCACCTCCTCTCAAACTCTCAACACAAGAAGTTACAAAGTTGGATTCCCATTTTAAGGATTCTTGTGGTTTGGAGGAATCCAACTACAAACTCTCACCTTTTCCCACCTGACTCTTTGATCTTAAGCTTAAAAATGCTAATTTTACGAACGAATGAGTGCCCTTCTCCGACCCTTACTGCCGAACTGAAGAGTAGACAGCTAATGGGTTCCACTTATTGAACAAGGTCTATGGTCCGTTTGTGGGGATCGGTGCAAGACAACCACTACTAGTTCTTGGGGGTTGAGCACATCATTGGTGCACGACACTAGAGTACGTAGTTGTTGCAAATTATGACAACTGATGCTTCAAGGAGACACCATCGGTGCTTCAAGGACTGTTGAGTGGGGTTGACAAGGAATCGACTTCGCACGACGGATGCGAATGAATGACACTGCAGTTGCAAGTTCAATTGCCTGCATTACAAGTTTACAACAGGGGCGCTTGTGCTGGAAAAGACTACCACTAGTACAACGAGCTCATCGTCGTAACCACACTGCGCACGGTGGAGATGCTAGGGAGTCACGGGGTGAAGAGGCAAAGGAAACGATTGAGAGACAAGATCCAAAGACAAGTGTGTCCCAGTCAGACGTCTGGGCTCAATCCTTACCAAAGGTCAGCCGATTGATGTTTGTCTGAAAGCAAAGTGAAAAGGCCTTGCGTCACATAGAGGAAGTGCAAATTGTTGGGGAACGTAGCAAAAATTCAAAAATTTTCTACGTGTCACCAAGATCTATCTATGGAGAAACCAGCAACGAGGGGAAGGAGAGTGCATCTACATACCCTTGTAGATCGCTAAGCGGAAGCGTTCAAGAGAACGGGGTTGAAGGAGTCATACTCGTCGTGATCCAAATCACCGGAGATCCTAGTGCCGAACGGACGGCACCTCCGCGCTCAACACACGATAGCCGGTGGACGCCTCCCATGCCTTGATCCAGCAAGGAGAGAGGGAGAGGTTGAGGAAGACTCTGTCCAGCAGCAGCACAACGGCGTGGTGGTGGTGGAGGAGCGTGGTGATCCAGCAGGCCTTTGCCAAGCACCGCGAGATATGAGGAGAAAGAGAGGTAGGGCTGCGCCAACAGGAGAAGAACTTCGTGTGTTGGGCTGCCCCTTTGCCTCCACTATATATAGGGGCAGAGGGGGGCTGCGCCTGTTGGAAATATGCCCTAGAGGCAATAATAAATTAGTTATTATTATATTTCCTTGTTCATGATAATCGTTTATTATTCATGCTATAATTGTATTGACCAGAAACAGCGATACATGTGTGGATACATAGACAACACCATGTCCCTAGTAAGCCTCTAGTTAACTAGCTCGTTGATCAATAGATGGTTACGGTTTCCTGACCATGGACATTGGATGTCATTGATAACGGGATCACATCATTAGGAGAATGATGTGATGGACAAGACCCAATCCTAAGCATAGCACAAAGATCATGTAGTTCGTTTTGCTAGAGCTTTTCCAATGTCAAGTATCTTTTCCTTAGACCATGAGATCGTGCAATTCCGGATACCGTAGGAGTGCTTTGGGTGTATCAAACGTCCAACGTAATCGGGTGACTATAAAGGTGCACTACAGGTATCTCCGAAAGTGACCATTGGGTTGACACGGATCGAGATCGGATTTGTCACTCCGGAGACGGAGAGGTATCTCTGGGCCCACTCGGTAGGACATCATCATAATGTGCACAATGTGACCAAGGGGTTGATCACGGATGATGTGTTACGGAACGAGTAAAGAGACTTGCGTAACGAGATTGAACAAGGTATCGGTATACCGACGATCGAATCTCGGGCAAGTACAATACCGCTAGACAAAGGGAATTGTATACGGATCGATTGAGTCCTTGACATCGTGGTTCATCCGATGAGATCATCGTGGAACATGTGGGAGCCAACATGGGTATCCAGATCCGCTGTTGGTTATTGACCGGAGAACGCCTCGGTCATGTCTACATGTCTCCGAACCCGTAGGGTCTACACACTTAAGGTTCGATGACGCTAGGGTTATAAAGGAAGTTTGTATGTGGTTACCGAATGTTGTTCGAGTCCCGGATGAGATCCCGGACGTCACGAGGAGTTCCGGAATGGTCCGGAGGTAAAGATTTATATATGGAAGTCCTGTTTTGGTCACCGGAAAAGTTTGGGGTTTATCGGTAGACGCACGGGACCACCGGAGGGTCCTGGGTCCACCAAGTGGGGCCACCAACCCCAGAAGGTTGCGTGGGCCAAGTGTGGAGGGAACCAGCCCCAAGGGGCTGGTGCGCCCACAAGGGGCCCAAGGCGCAAGGGGAGTGGGAGGGCAAACCCTAGGGCAGATGGGCCCTAAGGCCCATCTAGTGGGCGCCTCCTCTCCCTCCCTCTTGGCCGCCCCTTGATCCCATCTAGGGCTGGCCGCCCCTGGGGTGGAAACCCTAGATGGGCGCAGCCCTCCCTTCCCTATATATATGAGGCCACAGGGGCTGCCCATAACACACGAGAGCCTCCTCTCCAGCAGCAGCCTGCCTCCTCCTCCTCCCCTCTCCTCGGTGCTTGGCGAAGCCTGCAGGATGCCACGCTCCTCCATCACCACCATGCCGTTGTGCTGCTGCTGGATGGAGTCTTCCTCAACCTCTCCTCTCTCCTTGCTGGATCAAGGCGTGGGAGGCGTCACCGGGCTGTCACGTGTGTTGAAGCGGAGGTGCCGTCCGTTCGGCACTAGGATCTCCGGTGATTTGAATCACGGCAATCGACTCCTTCAACCCCGTTCACATGAGCGCTTCGCTAACGATCTACAAGGGTATGTAGATGCACTCTCCTTCCCTCGTTGCTAGTTTCTCCATAGATAGATCTTGGTGACACGTGGGAAAATTTTGAATTTCTGCTCGTTCCCCAACATGGCATCATGAGCTAGGTCTATTTAGTAGATTCTTTGCACGAGTAGAACACAAAGTAGTTGTGGGCGTTGATGATGTTCAATTTGCTTACCGTTACTAGTCCAATCTTGTTTGACGGTATTGTGGGATGAAGCGGCCCGGACCGACCTTACGTGCTCTCACGTGAGGCAGGTTCCACCGGTGACATGCACTTGGTGCATAAGGTGGCTAGCGGTGCCGATCTCTCCCACTTTAGTCGGAACGGATTCGATGAAAAGGGTCCTTATGAAGGGTAAATAGCAATTGGCATATCACGTTGTGGTTTTGCGAGGTAGGAAGCGTTCTTGCTAGAAACCCAAAACAGCCACGTAAAACATGCAACAACAATTAGAGGGCGTCTAACTTGTTTTTGCAGGGTATGCTATGTGATGTGATATGGCCAAAAAGAATGTGATGAATATATGTGATGTATGAGATTGATCATGTTCTTGTAATAGGATTCACGACTTGCATGTCGATGAGTATGACAACGGCAGGAGCCATAGGAGTTGTCTTTATTTATTGTATGACCTGCGTGTCATTGAACAACGCCATGTAATTACTTTACTTTATTGCTAACCGGTAGCCATAGTAGTAGAAGTAATAGTTGGCGAGACAACTTCATGAAGACACGATGATGGAGATCATGATGATGGATATCATGGTGTCATGCCGGTGACAATGATGATCATGGAGCCCCGAAGATGGAGATCAAAAGGAGCAATATGATATTGGCCATATCATGTCACTACTATATAATTGCATGTGATGTTTATTATGTTTATGCATCTTGTTTACTTAGAACGACGGTAGTAAATAAGATGATCCCTTACAAATTTCAAGAAGTGTTCTCCCTAAGCTGTGCACCGTTGCTACAGTTCGTCGCTTCTAAGCACCACGTGTTAATCGGGTGTGATGGATTCTTACGTTCACATACAACGGGTGTAAGCAAGATTTACACACGCAGAAACACTTAGGGTTAACCAGCGAGCCTAGCATGTGAAGACATGGCCTCGAACACGGAGACCGAAAGGTCGAGCATGAGTCGTATGGTAGATACGATCAACATGAAGATGTTCACCGATGATGACTAGTCCGTCTCACGTGTTGATCGGACACGGCCTAGTTGATTCGGATCATGTAATCACTTAGATAACCAGAGGGATGTCTATCTGAGTGGGAGTTCATAAGATGAACTTAATTATCTTGAACATAGTCAAAAGACCTTTTGCAAATTATGTCGAAAGCTCGCGCTTTAGTTCCACTGTTTAGATATGTTCCTAGAGAAAATATAGTTGAAAGTTGAAAGTAGCGATTATGCGGACAGTAGAAAGCTTATGTCCTTAATGCACCGCTCAGTGTGCTGAACCCCAAACGTCGTTTGTGGATGTTGCGAACATCGGACATACACGTTTTGATAACTACGTGATAGTTCAGTTAAACGGTTTAGGCACCAAAGACGTTTTTCGAAACGTCGCAAAACACATGAGATAGTTCAGTTAAACTGTACACATTAACATAATGTATATCCAATATACTTCTATCGACCTTGCCAGCCTTCTCATCTACCAAGTATCTAGGGTAGTTCTGCTTCAGTGTCCGTTCCCTCATTACAGAAGCACTTAGTCTCGGGTTTGGGTTCAACCCTGGGTTTCTTCACTAGAGCAGCAGCTGATTTGCCGTTTCATGAAGTATCCCTTCTTGCCCTTGCCCTTCTTGAAACTAGTGGTTTCACCAACCATTAACAATTGATGCTCCTTCTTGATTTCTACATTCGCGGTGTCGAACATTGCGAATAGCTCAAAGATCATCATATCTATCCCTGCTATGTTATAGTTCATCACGAAGCTCTATCAGCTTGGTGGCAATGTCTTTGGAGAAACATCACTATCTCATCTGGAAGATGAACTCCCACTCGATTCAAGTGATTGTTGCACTCAGACAATCTGAGCACAAGCTCAACGATTGAGCTTTTCTCCCTTAGTTTGCAGGCTAAGAAAATCATCGAAGGTCTTATACCTCTTGACGTGGGCACGAGCCTGAAATCCCAATTTCAGACCTCGAAACATCTCATGTGTTTTGCGACGTTTCGAAAAACGTCTTTGGTGCCTAAACCGTTTAACTGAACTATCACGTAGTTATCAAAACGTGTATGTCCGATGTTCGCAACATCCACAGACGACGTTTGGGGTTCAGCACACTGAGCGGTGCATTAAGGACATAAGCTTTCTTCTGTCCGTATAATCGCTACTGTCAACTTTCAACTATATTTTCTCTAGGAACATATTTAAACAGTGGAACTAAAGCGCGAGCTTACGACATAATTTGTAAAGATCTTTTGACTATGTTCAGTATAATTAAGTTCATCTCATGAACTCCCACTCAGATAGACATCCCTCTAGTCATCTAAGTGATTACATGATCCGAGTCAACTAGGCCGTGTCCGATCATCACGTGAGACGGGCTAGTCATCATCGATGAACATCTTCATGTTGATCGTATCCTCCATACGACTCATGCTCGACCTTTCGGTCTCTTGTGTTCCGAGGCCATGTCTGTACATGCTAGGTTCGTCAAGTTAACCTAAGTGTTTCGCGTGTGTAGATCTGGCTTACACCCGTTGTATGTGAATGTAAGAATCTATCATACCCGATCATCACGTGGTGCTTTGAAACGCGAACTTTCGCAGCGGTGCACAGTTAGGGAAACACTTTCTTGAAATTTTAATGAGGATCATCTTATTTACTACCGTCGTTCTAAGCAAATAAGATGCATAAACATGATAAACATCACATGCAATCAAATAGTGACATGATATGGCCAATATCATTTTGCTCCTTTGATCTCCATCTTGGGCTCCATGATCATCGTCGTCACCGCATGACACCATGATCTCCATCATCGTGTCTCCATGAAGTTGTCTCGCCAACTTATTACATCTACTAGTATGGCTACCGTTAGCAATAAAGTAAAGTAATTACATGGCGTTGTTCAATGACATGCAGGTCATACAATAAATAAAGACAACTCCTATGGCTCCTGCCGGTTGTCATACTCATCGACATGCAAGTCGTGATTCCTATTACAAGAACATGATCAATCTCATACATCACATATCATTCATCACATTCTTCTTGGCCATATCACATCACATAGCATACCCTGCAAAAACAAGTTAGACGTCCTCTAATTGTTGTTTGCATGTTTTACCTGGCTGCTATGGGTTTCTAGCAAGAACGTTTCTTACCTATGCAAAACCACAACGTGATATGCCAATTGCTATTTACCCTTCATAAGGACCCTTTTCATCGAATCCGTTCCGACTAAAGTGGGAGAGACTGGCATCCGCTAGCCACCTTATGCACCAAGTGCATGTCAGTCGGTGGAACCTGTCTCATGTAAGTGTACGTGTAAGGTCGGTCCGGGCCGCTTCATCCCACAATACCGTCGAAACAAGATTGGATTAGTAACGGTAAGCATATTGAACAAAATCAACGCCCACAACTACTTTGTGTTCTACTCATGCAAAGAATCTACATAATAGACCTAGCTCATGATGCCACTTTGTTGGGGAATGTAGCAGAAATTCAAAATTTTCCACGTGTCACCAAGATCTATCTATGGAGAAACCAGCAACGAGGGAAGGAGAGTGCATCTACATACCCTTGTAGATCGCTAAGCGGAAGCGTTCAAGAGAACGGGGTTGAAGGAGTCGACTGCCGTGATCCAAATCACCGGAGATCCTAGTGCCGAACGGACGGCACCAACACGCTCAACACACGACAGCCGGTGGACGCCTCCCATGCCTTGATCCAGCAAGGAGAGAGGAGGGTTGAGGAAGACTCCGTCCAGCAGCAGCACACAGGCGTGGTGGTGGTGGAGGAGTGGTGATCCAGCAGGCTTGGCCAAGCACCGCGAGATATGAGGAGAAAGAGAGGAGGGCTGCGCCAACAGAGAAGAACTTGTGTGTTGGGCTGCCCCTTTGCCTCCACTATATAGGGGCAGAGGGGCTGCGCCCCACCTAGGGTTCCACCCCTAGGGGCGGCCAGCCCTAGATCCCATCTAGGGGCGGCCAAGGGGAGAGTGCCTCCCAAGTCAAGTGGAGGCCCTCCCCTTAGGGTTTCCCTCTCCCATGTGCATGGGCCTTGGGGCTGGTGCCCTGGCCCATTAAGGCTAGGGCGCCCTTACAGCCCATGCTACTGTATTGGACGTGGTGGAACATTTTCCGGTCCTCCGACCCCTCCGAATCCTCCGAAACCTTCGAAGCTTCCTGCACAATACCGAAAACCCGAACTTTCTGAACCCGAACAACAACTTTCCATATATAAATCTTTACCTCCGGACCATTCAGGAACTCCTCGTGACGTCCGGGATCTCATCCGGGACTCCGAACAACATTTGGTAACCACATACAAACTTCCTTTATAACCCTAGCGTCATCGAACCTTTATAACCCTACGGGTTCGGGAACCATGCAGACATGACCGAGACGTTCTCCGGTCAATAACCAACAGCGGGATCTGGATACCCATGTTGGCTCCCACATGTTCCATGATGATCTCATCGGATGAACCACAATGTCAAGGACTCAATCAATCCCGTATACAATTCCCTCTGTCTAGCGGTATTGTACTTGCCCGAGATTCGATCTTGGGGTTCAGCACACTGAGCGTGCATTAAGGACATAAGCTTTCTTCTGTCCGTATAATCGCCATCGTCAACTTTCAACTATATTTTCTCTAGGAACATATTTAAACAGTGGAACTAAAGCGCGAGCCACGACATAATTTGTAAAGATCTTTTGACTATGTTCAGTATAATTAAGTTCATCTCATGAACTCCCACTCGATAGACATCCTCTAGTCATCTAAGTGATTACATGATCCGAGTCAACTAGGCCGTGTCCGATCATCACGTGAGACGGGCTAGTCATCATCGATGAACATCTTCATGTTGATCGTATCCTCCATACGACTCATGCTCGACCTTTCGGTCTCTTGTGTTCCGAGGCCATGTCTGTACATGCTAGGTTCGTCAAGTTAACCTAAGTGTTTCGCGTGTGTAGATCTGGCTTACACCCGTTGTATGTGAATGTAAGAATCTATCATACCCGATCATCACGTGGTGCTTTGAAACGACGAACTTTCGCAACGGTGCACAGTTAGGGGAAACACTTTCTTGAAATTTTAATGAGGGATCATCTTATTTACTACCGTCGTTCTAAGCAAATAAGATGCATAAACATGATAAACATCACATGCAATCAAATAGTGACATGATATGGCCAATATCATTTTGCTCCTTTTGATCTCCATCTTCGGGGCTCCATGATCATCGTCGTCACCGGCATGACACCATGATCTCCATCATCGTGTCTCCATGAAGTTGTCTCGCCAACTTATTACATCTACTAGTATGGCTACCGGTTAGCAATAAAGTAAAGTAATTACATGGCGTTGTTCAATGACATGCAGGTCATACAATAAATAAAGACAACTCCTATGGCTCCTGCCGGTTGTCATACTCATCGACATGCAAGTCGTGATTCCTATTACAAGAACATGATCAATCTCATACATCACATATCATTCATCACATTCTTCTTGGCCATATCACATCACATAGCATACCCTGCAAAAACAAGTTAGACGCCCTCTAATTGTTGTTTGCATGTTTTACTGGCTGCTATGGGTTTCTAGCAAGAACGTTTCTTACCTATGCAAAACCACAACGTGATATGCCAATTGCTATTTACCCTTCATAAGGACCCTTTTCATCGAATCCGTTCCGACTAAAGTGGGAGAGACTGGCATCCGCTAGCCACCTTATGCACCAAGTGCATGTCAGCCGGTGGAACCTGTCTCATGTAAGTGTACGTGTAAGGTCGGTCCGGCCGCTTCATCCCACAATACCGTCGAAACAAGATTGGATTAGTAACGGTAAGCATATTGAACAAAATCAACGCCCACAACTACTTTGTGTTCTACTCATGCAAAGAATCTACGCAATAGACCTAGCTCATGATGCCACTGTTGGGGAATGTAGCAGAAATTCAAAATTTTCCACGTGTCACCAAGATCTATCTATGGAGAAACCAGCAACGAGGGAAGGAGAGTGCATCTACATACCCTTGTAGATCGCTAAGCGAAGCGCTCAAGAGAACGGGGTTGAAGGAGTCGTACTCGTCGTGATCCAAATCACCGGAGATCCTAGTGCCGAACGGACGGCACCAACACGTTCAACACACGTACAGCCCGGTGACGTCTCCCATGCCTTGATCCAGCAAGGAGAGAGGGAGGGGTTGAGGAAGACTCCGTCCAGCAGCAGCACACGGGCGTGGTGGTGGTGGAGGAGCGTGGTGATCCAGCAGGCTTGGCCAAGCACCGCGAGATATGAGGAGAAAGAGAGGTAGGGCTGCGCCAACAGAGAAGAACTGTGTGTTGGGCTGCCCTTGCCTCCACTATATATAGGGGCAGAGGGGCTGCGCCCCACCTAGGGTTCCACCCCTAGGGGGCGGCCAGCCCTAGATCCCATCTAGGGGCGGCCAGGGGGAGGAGTGCCTCCCAAGTCAAGTGGAGGCCCTCCCTTAGGGTTTCCTCTCCCATGTGCATGGGCCTTGGGGGCTGGTGCCCTGGCCCATTAAGGCTAGGGCGCCCTTACAGCCCATGCTACTGTATTGGACGTGGTGGAACATTTTCCGTCCTCCGACCCCTCCGAATCCTCCAAACCTTCGAAGCTTCCCGGTACAATACCGAAAACCCGAACTTTTCTAACCCGAACAACAACTTTCCATATATAAATCTTTACCTCCGGACCATTCAGAACTCCTCGTGACGTCCGGGATCTCATCCGGACTCGAACAACATTTGGTAACCACATACAAACTTCCTTTATAACCCTAGCGCCATCGAACCTTTATAACCCTACGGGTTCGGGAACCATGCGACATGACCGAGACGTTCTCCGTCAATAACCAACAGCGGATCTGGATACCCATGTTGGCTCCTACATGTTCCATGATGATCTCATCGGATGAACCACAATGTCAAGGACTCAATCAATCCCGTATACAATTCCCTCGTCTAGCGGTATTGTACTTGCCCGAGATTCGATCGTCGGTATGTCGATACCTTGTTCAATCTCGCTACGGCAAGTCTCTTTACTCGCTCCGTAACACATCATCCCGTGATCAACCCCTTGGTCACATTGTGCACATTATGATGATGTCCTACCGAGTGGGCCCAGAGATACCTCTCCGTCACACGGAGTGACAAATCCCAATCTTGATTCGTACAACCCAATGACACTTTCGGAGATACCTGAGTGCACCTTTATAGCCACCCAGTTACGTTGTGACGTTTGGTACACCCAAAGCATTCCTACAGTATCCGGGAGTTGCACAATCTCATGGTCTAAGGAAAAGATACTTGACATTAGAAAAGCTTTAGCATATGAACTACACGATCTTTGTGCTAGGCTTAGGATTGGGTCTTGTCCATCACATCATTCTGCTAATTATGTGATCCCGTTATCAACGACATCCAATGTCCATGGTCAGGAAACTGTAACCATCTATTGATCAACAAGCTAGTCAACTAGAGGCTTACTAGGGACATGGTGTTGTCTATGTACCCACACATGTATCTGAGTTTCCTATCAATACAATTATAGCATGGATAATAAACGATTATCATGAACAAGGAAATATAATAATAACTAATTTATTATTGCCTCTAGGGCATATTTCCAACACAAATACGTGTATGCGTTGCATCGAACACTTATGTTCACGCTCTGCAAATTGAGATGCTCAATTATTGATTGATTTATTTGATTACCAAGATGAAGGGTGCTAATACAATTAAGAACTTTAGACCTATTTGACTTCTCAATGCAAGCATTATTTTTTAAAAAATAATACTAATTAGTATAATTGCTAGTGTGGTTGGAACAATGATTTCCCCTACACATAGAACTTTGCTAGAAAATAGGAATATTATGGAAGAAGTTTTAGTGTTGCATGAAACCTTGAACTCTGTTCATCATGGTAAGCCATATGCTATGCTTTTTAAATGTTTCCTAGAAAATAGAATGGCGTGTTGTATATCAAATGTTGCAATTGAAAAGGTTTCCTACTAAGTGGTATGACTCGATGGTGAGCATTATGAGAGGGGAAAAGTGAATGTTAGGGTAAATGATAGTTTTTAGCCTTACTTCCCTGCTTCTAAAGGGTTAATGCAAGGGGATCCACTTCTCCCTTGTTGTTTGACTTATTTGCTGAGGCTCTGCCAATTATAATGAACAATGTTAACAAGGAATGTTTAATCAAATGGTGTGATGTTGGATGTTATTGAAAGGGGAGCAGGGGTTAATCTCCTTCAATATGTGGATGAAGCGACTTTGTTGTTAGACGATGATTTAGAAAGCACAAAAGTTTGAAGTTTATACTTTTTGTGTTTGAACAAATGTAGGGGTTGAAAATTAATTTTCACAAGAGCGAGGTGTTTTGTTTCAAGGATGCTAAGGAAAGGGGTAAGCTTTATAGTGATAGTTTCGCTTGGAAAGTTGGAGAGATGCCTATTACATACATGGGCATGCCTCTGAATGAGAAACGGGGATTGGAAGAAGGTGGAGAACAAGTTTGAAAGTAGATTGAGATATTGTTATGGGAGGCTGCCATCATATTGGGGCATGCTTATTTTAATTAACTCCTGCTCGAGTAGTTTACCTCTTTATATGTTATGTTTTTATGAGCTCCCTATCAGAGTTGAGAAAATATTTAATTGCTTTAGAGCAAGGATGTTTAGGTAGGATAAAGAAGGGGTGTGAGAAAATATCATCTAGTAACTTGGGATAAAATTTGTAAATTTAAAGAACAAGAACATTGAGAGGGGGGGTTGATGGTTGTGAACCGGCCTGATATGGGCACGTGGCTGTAGAAAATGGAACATGCCCAAACTTAAAGAACTAGTGAAGGGATTTGGCAAAGCTTGCTTCTTGCTAGATATTTGAGGTACAATTGTGTGACTGGAGTAAAGCATACAACTCGAAGGCGGCTGGGTTGCTCGTGTCCTGTCGACGCCACCGCAGGTCTACCCGTCTACTGCAGTCTTAGGTCATGAAGGCATGGTGGATCTCGGTCCTTGCTGGCGAGAGGGCTCCAACTCTTCTTTTAGGTGCCTTTTTTTGCCTATTTAGGTTTGTGTCTTGCTCAGGATGGCTAGACGGTGGCAGCTCTCTGAAGATGGAATAAGCTTCTCCCCGCCCAGCCCGGTTCCGGCGATGCATCTAGCATCGCCGGTGCGCATGTGGAGGTGTGTCTCCGGCGGATTTGTCTTTGGTGGATTTGCTCGGATCTGGTTGTCGTTTGGTTTGATCCTTCCGATCTACGCTACTCTTCATCGGTGACAGTTGTTGTTCTGGTGTGTTCGTCCTATAGGGCTTTAGCATGAAGACTTCTCCCTTTTTTTGAGAAAATTACCGTTCTATTTAGCTTCAATCATGGCCATACAATGAACACGAGAAATAATAAAAATTATATCCAGATTCGTAGACCACCCAGCAACGACTACAAGCACTGAAGCGAGCCGAAGGCGCGCCGCTGTCATCGGCCCTCCCTCGCCGGAGCCAAGGAAAACTTGTTTTAGATGTAGTTGAAAAGCCGTCGTGCTAAAGCCCCATAGGACCAGCGCATCAGAACAACAAGTGGCGCCGATGAAGAGTAGCATAGATTGGAAGGATCCAACCTAAAGATACACAAACGAAGAACGACAACCAGGTCCGAGAAAATCCAACAAAGACAGATCCGTCGGAGACACACCTTCACACACTCACCGATGATGCTAAAGGCACCATCGGAACGCGGGTAGGAGGGGAGAAACTTATTCCATCTTCAAGGAGCCGCCGCTGCCTCGTCTTTCTGAGCAGGATACAAATCGTAACAAAACTCGAAGAAACATCTAAAAATGGAGCCCTCCCACTGACAAAGGCATGGATCCACCATGCACCCATGGCTCTAAGGCCATAGGAGACGAAGCAGACTGGCGGCGGCGCAGGTGGGAGGCAGAGGAACCCTAATAGTGTTGTTTTGGATAGGAGGCAGCTGTGTGGAGGCTGCATAGCACAACGACTTTTTAAGTATCTACTATAATAAGGTTTGTCTGACTTCGATAGGGAGGAGTGATAACAGTAGATCTAAAGTTTTCGGCTTTAGCTATACATCAGTGGACTGAAAAATGAAACAAGGTCCGTCGATTTCTTTTCTCCGAACTCTGCACACCTACCCTACCGCATGCATGCATGCACGCATGCAACTTGCAGCTAGTGCGTGCAGAAGGGGTGACACGGCGGCCCATAGCACTAAAGTGACGTGTTAGCGCAGACTAATTTAGACCAATCCAACAAGCTCGTTTTAATTTGAATTCAAATATACTTCTATGAATTTTCTCTATAGTGTATATGTAGGAATCCAAATGTGTTTTCTATGTCTCTTTTTGTCTTTATTAATGTTTTTCTTTTTCAGTTTTTCTTTTTCTCTCTCTCTCTCTTTGTGTGTGTGCACGTACGTGTTGAAGGAGATGCCACCATCGATATAAGATGCAATTTATTTTTAATATCTTGAGAGACGATTAATCCTCATTATTGGTGTTTTCTTATTTACTAGTAAATGCGCACGTGCAACACACGTTAATATTTAGGCAATATATTAATTGCACGCCGATATTAGGTATGCTATTATTGGTGTGTTAATTATGTAATTAGTGCAATATTTGGTATGATATTAATTGCATGTTAAACATGTTGAACGCTCATCATTGGAGCAGTCTAGGTCGTTGGATTGACTTAATTTGATGGCCAAGATCAGTTGGATCTGCCCCTTTGGGTATTTTTATATTGGTATAGATAAACACGAAGTATAACATGAATGTATACATGCAAATTATTTATAATTAGTTTGCAATTTCCCCTTGATGTTAGGCGAGTACCAATGCCACTAACTAATTAATTAATTCCTAGAAAACTTCATTTTTTTATTTCACTTTCTTTCTTTGTTTAATGGTAATACAAATGTTACTAATTCCTTTCATCTTTGAACTTGTTTTTGTGAGAATTCCAGTATTAAATGCTTATTCTTGCATATTATAAAAAGTAATTTATATGTAAATTTTGTGCAATTTTTTTCATTATTTGTGTTTTTTCTTTCTCCTTAAAAGACAATACTATAGCCAATAATTCATTCATTTCTAGAAAACTTCATTTTTGATTTTGTTTTAGTTATTAATTCATTTTCTTCTTCTTTAAGGGTTATACCATGCCACTCATTCATTCTTCCTTAGAAAACTTTTTATTTTGATTTTGGTTTAGTTTTTGTTTCTTCTTTAAGGACAATATCAATGTCATTTTTTCGTATTTATTTCATTTTTTCTGCTTTAAGGGTAATACTAATGCCACTAATTTATCCTTTTTAGATTTTTGTTTTGTGAAATCACTTTTATATGCTTATTCTTGAATATTCTAATAGAGCGCAATTTCTTTGTACATTGTGTGAATTTTTTTATGATTTATTTTTTATTATATTGTTCTTTAAGAGTAATACCAACGACATTAATTCCTTTAATATTAGAGAACTTTTTTGGTGAAAATTATACTATTACAAGCTTATTCTTCATGACTCAATTTTCGTTAAATCGTGTGCAATTTGACTGAACGCCCAAAAGAATATGCGCCTATAAAATATTAGCCCCCATAACATGGATATACACTCACTCAATTTTTATGCAATGTGTGTGGGATTCATACCGCTGTGTAAATGTTGCACTACTGTATGCTTATTTTTGCTTATTATGAAAAAATGGATTTTCTATGTCAATCATGTGCAATTTTCTATAAATATTTGTTTTATCTATTTTTATTTTCTTTCTTTTTTTTGTGCAGTGCAATACCATGCCACTAACTACGGCCAGCCGGAGCTAGCTTACTCACGCGTAGACACAGCCCGGGTTAGCAAGCTCACGCACGGACGCATCAGGAGCTAGCAAGCTCACGCACGGACGCGGCTAGCCGGAGCTAGCTAGCTCATCGTGCCATGACCAGGCAGAGCTAAGCTAGCCCACACGCGCACGCACACGGCACACCACACCACACCACACGCTGCATGCAGGAAAAAAAAGTGACCGACCCAATTCACAAATTCAGTCGACTGACTGGTCCCGAAGTTTTCTTGAAAACAAAAAGAAAGAAAAAAAACAAAACACGACCAGCATTCAAGTACATCATATATTCATATCCAACTCCTACCTAATCTATAATACCTAAATAGTTCATCCTCACTATAATATTTCTCTCAACATGCAAGCTATCCACATCAGCAACCATGCCATCTAAGCAAAAACTGATTTCATTTGCAGCCACATCATCACTACCCTACAGCTGCGGCCCACACAATTCAATCAGCAACATGGGACTCGGTTTTTACTTGACACGCTGTAGTCCTGGTCACCGAAGCAACCCATCGTTTTCTATTCATAACGTATGGACAATGCGTCCCTTCTATAACTGGAGGAAGAGCCTAGATATGCACCGTCTTTCACTTCCCGACACAGCTCATCTTCCCATCTGTTTCTTATCAAGTTGCGGCCGGCGGAACCAAGCTCCGGTGTGACCTCGAATCCTCGATGCCAAGATGGGCTTGGATGTTGCGCCGCTGCACCGTGCCTGACGGAACCTTCGCATGCCCATAGTTCGTCACTGGCTCTCGCATGGGCTTCGCACGGCCGGCCACCACCGACCGTCTGCACGGGCTTAATCCGCCCCCGACTGCCTACGATTTCGCACCGGCGCCACCAAGAATCTTGCCGCCGCCTGCCGCTAGCCATGCACCCTACGACCCTTAATACCTTCTCATTTTCCTCCGGCCTGGAGCACGGCGAGCCGGTCGGCATGGTGCGCGGTGGGAGAGGAAGAATAGATCGGCCTGGAGCACGGCGAGCCGTTCAAGGGGATTTTAGGTGAACACACAGGAGAATCCAGGTCTCCAGCCCCCTCGCCGCTAGGATAGAACGTGTCTGTCGCCGTCCAACGAGGAGGCAAGGAACCACCGGCAAGTCCATGCCGTAGTAGCGGCTCCACCGGCGACCTTGCTCGGTCGGACGTGTATGGGCTCTGGCATAATGACGCGGTGATGGACTGTATGTATGCCCGCCCATTTACTACAACGGCACCAGGAACCAGCTGTTCGATGCCATGTGGGCGCAGTTTCCACAATAACTTGCCGTGCCAGTCCACGCCAAGAGACTCAAGCACCCTGCAGAGCGCGTAGCAGAACATTGGCTTTGTCGTCGGGAACCGTATACCTTGGCCTGCCGGCATCGTTGGATGCTTTGGACATCAGGTTCATTTTGTTTTGACTTTTCAAACAAAACCAAACAGTAACATTGTCGTACCAATTACATGGCAACTGAAAAAGTTGTTTCAAAAATTAGTTGCCATCAGAGATGGTAGATATTGAAATTGACTTGACTTTCATTCGCATACAATCTGACATGCGCCTAAAATGCACCACTGACAAGGCAACTGACACAGTAATTTCAGAAATCAGTTGCCATCAGTGGTGGCAGTTGTTTCAAATTGTCATGGCAATCATTCTCAAAACTCTGGAATGCGCCTGAAATAGATCTAGGGTTCGTCCACAACTAGCATATCATCAATTTCATCAACACAAACGCCTCGACACTGACGGCAATAGCATTTCAGGAGCAACATAATGAACTAAACAGCATCAACATCGCCATCCTAAAAAGCAGTTGCGAGAGCACATGCGGTTGGGGATTCGACGAGTCTCGCCGGCTTGACGGCGAGAGAGACGGCGACGAGACCATAACAAGCTACCGTGCGGGGAGGGGTGAGCAAAACAACCGACTCCTCGCCGGCGGCAACACATGCGCACCGCGAAAAACGCCGGGATCTCGAGAAATCCCGATGGGAAATCGAGCAAGCACAGAAAGGGGATATGAATCACGGGGGAATGGGTGTGACCATGGCGGAAGGCTTACCTTCGGCCTGCAGCTGCTCCGGCGACGACGTCCCCGGCCGGCGAATTCCAACAACCGCCGCGAATGCCGTCGACTTTTCCGCCACCGCCGCCGCCTTCTCCTCTCAACTCCTCCCGAATATATTGGAACCGCTACAGAATGGGTGGGTTGGGGAGTACATGGGGAGGGAGCGAGAGATCACCAGTGCCGGGAGGGGTGAGTGGCGAGTCGTGCAATATGGCAACCACGCGTTCGAGATCGTGTGCGGGCGAGATGGCAGTTCCACCGCACGCGCTGACTATGAAAACCGTCGTCGTCGGGGCAAAACGGCGTGCGGGCGAAGTGGCATACACGCCACACACTTCGCTAGTCCTACGTGGCAGTCCGGAATCACATCATCGTGTCAAGATTCGTGCGAAATACAGTGGACGGTGATAAGCGCGTGTGGTCGAGTTGACGCCATGCCACACGTGTGGGCGTTAACATTTCCCTTTTCTTTATAGGCTTACAGCGACCAAATACGAAAAATTTAAATTAAGAATTTGTTTTGGTGGTTATTTGTTCTAATTGTATTGGCACGTCGCATCTTTTCAACAAGCTAATGTTGGTATGACAAAACTACAGGGAACGGCACATCCTCATATTACAAAAACAGAATGGTTTTACTCTTTTGTCAAATTCTGATTATGTTTCTTTGCAGCAAGACTTCATAGTCCATACAGAACCTAACAGTATTTCCTTGGCATCTGGTTTTGATTCATTTTCAACTCCCGGTTGTTTATACAGAATTGTAGGTATAATACTAGAAGTCATCAGTGACAACTACCTGCTGCACCTGCTTCTTACCACCGGCATATGCAGGCAACCCCATCAAGGTTCTGGAAAAAGCCATCTACGCGCGTGTTTTTTCAATCCATATCACCGAAAAGCAACGGAACGGTTTCTGGTGCCACCACCAACAGGTATTGTTAGTTCTGTCACCTTCAATCTTAGCAGTAGCGGCCTCTCTGCATCTCAGTCAAATTGGACGCATAATTGCCTTCTTTGATTCAACCAAAGTGGAGATCAATATATCAACTAGCATAATTGCCTTCTTTGAATTAACAAGGTATGAACACATCTATGCATTTTGCTGGTCTCCTTTGAGATTTCTTATTTATCTCTCCTAAGGTGTTGATTGGATTTATTTTTTTGCTTGATAAATCATAAAGGAAAGACAGAAATAAATCTCTACAGGTTGTTGTCGCTGTTAGTTGTGAACTATTTTTAGTGGTGGTCTAAAATATCATTTGTATCACTAATGAGATCAGTAGAATTTGGTTATCTAATAGTACTTATTTTTATTTTTATTTCCTAAGGTGTTGATTTGATTTAAAATCTTGTCTGATTCATCATAAAGGAAAGCTTATGGGTTGTTGTCGCTCATAGTTGTGAACTATTTTTAGCGGTAGTCTAAAAATATCATCCGTGGTCACTAATGAGATCAAGAGAATTCGGTTATCTAATAAAAATATTTATTTTATTCCAAACTCACACGCTAGAATTAGTAGTTTCATTTGTGTCCGTTTGTGCCTACTCGCAATAATATTTTTTAAGCAATATTAAATAGCTGGTCCAATGCTGAAAACTAATTTCGTTTGCTCACTGTGTATGCAATTTTGCACTATTTATTGAATAAATGCTTCAATCCTATGTTGCGTCAATCTTCAACTTGCAAAATTAAATCACCTCTCCAAGATCTGCCTCTAACAAATACTCGTGTTTATCAAATCATCTTTACCATCCGTGTATATGAGAACCATCTTCAGTGCTATATGGCAATATGACTAATCTTCAAAGTGCGTACATTGCAAATCCCATCTTTTTTTAGTGCGTGTACTTAACTGCAATGCCAATTTGTTGCGAACATCCCAAAATAGATGTGTTCCATTAGTAAAAAAAAGACTTTTTATGGTAATTGAAACCAATTCGTTTAATGTTTAGAAGCTTTTGCAACATGTCCCGCAGCAACGCGTGGGGTATTCATCTAGTGGAAATGAGACTCGAGCTACATGCTCCCAGACTGCAGGCTGTTTGCCTCGCCTGAACGTATGTGCACAGCCGTGTGAGGTTTCTTTTGCGAGTGCTGCGGTTCTGATTAGCTTATTTTGGCATGCCCTAATGTTGGTTGTAACTTGTAAGCCTGGCCAGTGGCTGTTATTATACCTAATCTGCGTTGCTTGACGCGTACGCAGTTACCCGGAGTTGATTCGTGCTACCGACGCGCTCCTCTCGGGGTCGACCACAACGACCGAGCTGGAAAAAGGAAAGTCGTGGAAACCGTTCGCAGATACTACTACTACTACTACAGACCAAACACAGCCCGTGCCGGTTTCCTCTCCAGATTACACAAGTCGTTGCGCCCAGCAGGCCAACGAAACCGCTTCCCATATAACCCTCTGCATGCAGCCGTGACCGACGTGACAACCAACCCCCTGCCAACGCCGCATCACACCAACCTACGGCGGCGGCGGCGGAACCAGCTAGCTAGACGATGGACGCCGCCGGCGAGATCCACCGCGGGTTCGAGGGCCTGCGGCGCGGGGGGAGCTCGAACGCCTTCTCCCGGTCGTCCCACCGCGCGGACGAGCACGACGACGAGGAGGCGCTGCGGTGGGCGGCGCTGGAGCGGCTGCCCACCCGCGACCGCGCCCGGACGGCGGTGCTCGACCACTTCCCCGGGCGGGACGACGGCGTCAGGGCGGTCGACGTCGGCAGGCTCGCCCCCGGCGAGCGGGCCGCGCTGCTCCGGCGCGTCGCCAGCGTCGCCGACGACCACGGCCGGTTCCTCGCCCGGTTCAAGGAGCGCGTCGACCGGGTCGGGATCGAGCTGCCCACCATCGAGGTCAGGTACGAGAACCTCTGCGTGGAGGCCGAGGCGTACGTGGGGAGCCGGGGCCTGCCCACCATCCTGCATACCTACGCCAATGTGCTCGAGGTACGTATATACTGAAAATTCTACTACATATTTTCTTCTCTATATTTTTTCACACATAAAACCCTAAACCCCAAACATCAACATAGGAGCACTGATCTAATAAAACAATCGACCTATCTTTGGCATAATAAGAAATCAGAAGAAATAATTGTACCAAATCCGACTTTTTCAAAGAACCATATATTAATATCAAGATGATACAAACACACCCAACCTCTGAACTAACACAATGCCGAGAGCTAGTCAAGACATCAAGGATGCACACGATGACCTTAGATTTTTTTTTTCTATTACTATGTATCATGTGCACTGACTTTGCTGACATGGCGCTAATCGGGCTTCAAACAGGGCATGGCAAATTCTCTGCACATTACACCAAATAGGAAGCAGAAGATATCAGTCCTTCACAATGTCAGCGGGACCATCAAGCCGCACAGGTAAAGAAACAAATTCTAAGCATATTGTTGTGAGTTTGCAAATCATCCTTATTGAAGGAGCGACTTATTTACCTTACCTCACCCCTGCAATTTCTAGGATGACCTTGCTTTTGGGTCCCCCTGGTGCTGGAAAAACCACACTACTCCTGGCATTGGCAGGGACGCTCCCTTCAAGCCTTGAGGTAATTAATTCATTTTTTGCTCTTCTTCTTCTCATTACCAACAAGCATATGTTGATCGTTTCACTCTCGGTATACCATGATTACTTCACCTGGCAAGTATATACTGATATGAAGAAACCCAAAAGATGTCAGGCAAAATAACATACAACGGGCACACGATGGACGAGTTTGTGCCCCGGAGGTCGGCGGCTTATGTGAGCCAAAACGACCTGCATATCGGTGAGCTGACGGTTCGTGAGACGGTCAACTTCTCTGCAAAATGTCAAGGAAGTGGTCACCGCTTCGGTAAGAACTAGAAAAACAAGGTAATTCAAAACTCATAGCAGTCTGCGCTGAGTAACTTACATTTTCTGCAAAATGACTAGATCTGCTGATGGAGCTATCGAGGAGAGAAAAGGAAGCAAATATCAAACCTGATCCAGAAATAGATGTCTACTTGAAGGTTCGGTGCACTTCTTCCTAAATCACGAGTCGTTTCGTTAAGCCTTGAGCTAAGCTCTAGTTGTTTTGACCATCTGAAGATGCTCCAAAAAGTTTGACACATGCATGTCTAATCTCTCATTTTGTTTATAGGCTGCTGCAACAGGGGAACAGAAAGCTGCGGTGGTCACGAATCACATACTAAAGGTGCATGCAAACTCTCCACCTAAGTTCAAAGGGGCTAATAGAACACGAAATGTGTTTATGTTACTGATTCTTTATTTTTCCTTTTCAACCACTGAAGATCCTGGGATTGGATATGTGCGCCGACACAATCGTGGGAAATAACATGTTGAGAGGAATATCAGGAGGGCAAAAGAAGAGAGTAACAACAGGTAAATTCATCAAGGGAGTAAGTAAAATACCATATGGGTCCCTGTACGATCTAAGTCTTAACCCATCCATCCCCTCTGCAGCTGAGATGCTCGTCACACCAGGACGAGCCCTTTTCATGGACGAGATATCAACTGGACTTGACAGTTCGACCACCTTCCAGATTGTGAACTCCATCCGGCAAACTATTCACATTCTTGGCGGAACAGCAGTTATTTCCTTGCTACAACCTGCACCTGAGACATATGAATTGTTTGACGATATAATTCTCCTCTCGGACGGTCAGGTTGTCTACAATGGCCCCCGTGAACATGTGCTTGAGTTTTTTGAATCAGTGGGTTTCAAATGTCCCGAGAGAAAAGGCGTAGCTGACTTCTTGCAGGAGGTGAGTTTCATTTTATTGTTCTATTATTAAGCTTTCTGTAATTATGCATTTGTGCTACTGTAAAACTCTGAAATATTCAAATACCTTTCGAAATACAAAACTAGAGATATCTGGCAATGTTTTAATGCAAAGTTTGTTGATGAGTGCACATGATATGCTCGGAGAAATAAAAAAAAACATATTTGTACAAACCTCTGTCCCAAAGTCAGATTTTCTAATGCTAGGATCACAATTAGCTACAGTGCTGAAGTGGACTGACTATAATTGAAATGTGGTATGCAGGTTACATCAAGGAAAGATCAGAGACAGTACTGGATACACAGTGACGAGACATACCGATATGTTGCTGTGAAGAACTTTGCAGAGGCATTTCAATCTTTCCATGTTGGTCAGGCTATAAAAAGTGAGTTGGCTGTCCCATTTGACAAGAGCAGGAGCCATCCTGCTGCCCTGAAAACATCAAAATATGGTGCCAGCATGAAAGAACTGCTTAAAGCTAACATCAACAGAGAGATGTTGCTTATGAAAAGAAACTCCTTTGTGTACATATTCAAGGCAACTCAGGTGATTCCAAAAAACTAAATTTTATTTTCAGTATGATTATGATCTGCAGAAGTTCGAAGTTAAAAGTATCTTATCATGCTATATCTCTTTATTGTTCAGTTGACGCTTATGGCAATCATTACAATGACGGTCTTTCTTCGGACAAATATGCATCATGACTCGATAACAAACGGAGGGATATACATGGGTGCACTGTTCTTTGGGATCGTGATGATCATGTTCAATGGGTTGGCAGAAGTGGGCCTCACTGTAGCAAAGCTCCCTGTTTTCTTCAAACAAAGGGATCTCCTCTTCTTTCCAGCATGGACGTATTCCTTGCCATCATGGATCATTAAAACACCCCTCTCCTTGCTGAATGCATCAATATGGGTCTTCATAACATACTACGTCATTGGATTTGATCCCAATGTAGAGAGGTAAGGAAACTAATACTGCTACCACACTTTTTTTTATGAATGTATTGCATAAGCTAACAGAAGCAATGAATTACTGCAGACTTTTTAGACAGTTCCTGCTCCTCTTAGTAATGAGTGAGACGGCATCTGGCCTCTTCCGCTTCATTGCTGGTCTTGCAAGGAATCAGATTGTTGCGAACACCATTGGTTCATTCTTCTTACTAATCTGTATGCTTACAGGCGGATTCGTTCTGTCACGAGGTATGCAACAATATCAGCCTAAACACCAGCTAAGAATGCTTCGATCAAATTGCCAAAGCATAGTTGCTATTGGCACATTAAATGTGATGCTTTATATGAGAATTGCAAATTAAACTGTTGCTCTATATTTTTTAACAGAGAATGTGAAGAAATGGTGGATATGGGGGTATTGGATATCACCACTTATGTATGCACAAAATGCCATATCAGTAAATGAATTCCTAGGCGACAGCTGGAATAAGGTAAGGAGTTCATAAATTATTCAGAAAAGGGTAAATAATTAAATAATCATCTAACTGAAAATGGTAGACTAAATCATATTGATACTGCTATATTACAGACAATCGCTGGTTTCAAAGAACCACTTGGAAGACTAGTTCTGGAATCTCGTGGAATGTTTACTGAGCCAAAATGGTATTGGATTGGTGTTGGTGCATTGCTCGGATATGTGCTTCTATTCAATGCCCTCTACACCATCTGCCTCACATTTCTCAAACGTGAGTTACGATAACTTGTATTTAGGTCCCAATAGAAAGGGTCCTTACAATTGGAGGTCTATTTTTAATCTTATACATTTTGCTCTGCAGCATTTGACAGCAGCCAGCAAACAATATCTGAGGAAACGATGAAGATAAAACAGGCTAATTTAACTGGTGAAATTCTGGAAGAAACATCAGGAGGGCATAACAATACAACAACACTCGGTAAAGCACTTGTTTCTACATTCATCAATCAAAGTATAATATGCAATAAATGGATTTAAAATAACACCTTGAATATGTGCATCAGATACTGAAGATGAAAGCAACGGTGAATCAACTTCAAACAACGCAACAGTGAATTCTTGTCCAAGCAAGAAAGGAATGATCCTCCCTTTTACACCTCTCTCCCTCACGTTCGAAGATATAAGATATAGTGTGGACATGCCAGAGGTATTCCTTTTTAATGGAAATATTAATTACAAAATTTCGTACATATTCATGCTCACTGTGCAAATTCACATATGTGAATACCATTGTATATAATGGCTTATCTGATAAAAATGCAGGAAGTCAAAGCACAAGGTGTGAAAGAGGACCGATTGGAACTGCTGAAGGGTATCAGTGGTTCATTTAGGCCAGGTGTGCTTACAGCTCTCATGGGTGTCAGTGGTGCCGGTAAGACCACACTGATGGATGTGCTGGCTGGAAGAAAGACAAGTGGATACGTAGAGGGCAGCATTACAATATCTGGCTACCCAAAGAAGCAAGAAACTTTTGCTCGTGTGTCAGGATACTGTGAACAGAATGATATCCATTCACCAAACGTGACCGTCTACGAGTCCCTTGCATTCTCTGCATGGCTACGATTGCCGGCTGATGTTGATTCCTCAACAAGAAAGGTTTGCGAAGAACAAAGACTCTACTATAATCACATAATAAGCATGTATCATAGAAGAACATGATGAGATTATTTAGTCAGTCTTTTCTCCTTTTTATACAGTTTATTATTGTACTAACTAATCCATCGCACCAAACCTGGTACACAGATGTTCATCGATGAGGTCATGGAGCTTGTGGAGCTTTCCCCCTTAAAAGATTCATTGGTTGGACTACCTGGTGTGACTGGATTATCAACTGAGCAAAGGAAAAGACTAACAATTGCAGTTGAGCTGGTAGCTAACCCTTCTATCATTTTCATGGATGAACCGACATCTGGACTTGATGCAAGAGCTGCAGCCATTGTCATGAGGACAATAAGGAATACAGTGGATACAGGAAGGACAGTAGTTTGCACAATTCACCAACCAAGCATTGACATATTTGAATCTTTTGATGAGGTACTAAAACCTTTTATTATAGTACATGTATTTTGAGAAGAAAAGGAACAACAACACATTGGCTGTTAACTATGTCCACAGACACTTTCAACTAATGGTCATACGTGTCTATGCAGCTCTTCCTGATGAAACGAGGAGGTGAAGAGATTTATGTAGGTCCACTGGGACGCCATTCATGTGAACTGATCAGATATTTTGAGGTGAGTTAAGAGAGAGAAAAAAAAGTATTGTATGTTTCCATATGCAGTTTCGCATTGAATAAGCATGCCATTTAACTGCTTCGCTTTGATTCTACCAAGGCTATTGAAGGTGTGAGCAAGATAAAAGACAGCTATAATCCTTCAACATGGATGCTGGAAGTGACTAGTGCAGTACAAGAACAGATAACTGGGATCAACTTCAGCCAAGTATACAAGAATTCTGAACTATATGGGTAGGTTTCTGGTAGCATTATTGTCCATAGTTAAAAATCTAATCAAATTGTGGACATTTCTAATCTTGATTTAAGCCCTTATCTTAATATTTTCAATTTTGATTGTGTTTCAGGATGAACAAAAATTTAATAAAGGAGCTAAGCACACCCCCCGAAGGTTCAAATGACCTATCCTTTCCAACGCAGTACTCGCAGACCTTCCTCACACAATGTTTCGCTTGCCTGTGGAAGCAAAGTCAGTCATATTGGAGAAATCCCCCATATACTGCTGTCAAGTACTTCTACACCGTAGTAATGGCACTGTTGTTTGGAACAATGTTCTGGGGCATTGGCAGGAAAAGGTAATAATATATACAAAAGAATAAACGGGACTCCAGTCCCCACGTGTCGAAATTAACCGGAGATATTTCACTCTTGCAGGCAGAGTCAACAGGACTTGTTCAATGCCATGGGTTCCATGTACGCCTCAGTTTTGTACATGGGGGTACAGAATTCCGCGACAGTTCAGCCAGTTGTGGCAGTTGAGCGCACTGTCTTTTATAGGGAAAGAGCGGCTCACATGTATTCGCCTTTGCCATATGCATTGGGGCAGGTAGAGTTTACTTGGCCTAAACTTTATTATTTGGTCACTTTATTTATATGCTGAAAAAACAAGACTACGAATCAGATGCAAGAATGCACATAGGAGGCCTTGCTAAAATGTTTTAGATCAGATTGAATTCACAGAAAAGATGGTTGAACCATTTTTTCCATATAAAGTGGAATGAAATAAAAGAACAATAAATCCCCTAACATCTATTTCCATTTGCAGGTTGCAATAGAACTACCATACATCTTTGTTCAGTCTTTAATATATGGCGTGATAGTGTATGCCATGATTGGGTTCGAATGGACAGCTGTGAAGTTGTTCTGGTACCTGTTCTTCATGTTCTTCACCCTATCATACTACACATTTTACGGGATGATGACGGTGGGCCTGACTCCAAACTACAACATCGCTTCCGTTGTTTCCTCGGCATTCTACACCATGTGGAACCTCTTCTCGGGATTTATAATTCCAAGAACAGTAAGTATACTAGTATCTGTTATCAACAGTGAACGGACTTTGCTCCTTGTTTTCCCTAACATACACATTCTAATTGGCTACTTCTCTCTTTCTACAGAGAATTCCAATATGGTGGAGATGGTACTACTGGCTCTGCCCTGTTTCTTGGACACTCTATGGTCTGGTAGCTTCACAGTTTGGGGACGTTACCGAGAGGTTCGACAATGGCATGCTCGTGTCCGAGTTTGTCGAGGGCTACTTTGGTTACCATCACGACTTCCTGTGGGCGGTCGGTCTGGTGGTTGCGTCCTTTGCCGTTCTCTTTGCTTTCCTCTTTGGGCTCTCGATCAAGCTATTCAACTGGCAGAAGAGATGAGTAACCAACTAACCAAAGAATACACATTTGAGTTTGGTCAGAGGTCATTGTAGTTGTTTGTACAGTATATAGTGGTATGAAAATTAATACTAGCGATTAGATCTGAGGATGTGGAAATTCAATTGTACAGCCAAGCCGACAATTCCTAGAAATGCAACAGCAAGTTCAGTCTTGCTATAGTTGAAACTGAATGAATTGTGTTTTGCCAGACGAACTATTTGGTCAAGAAGCTATGAATATTTCACAGCACTGTTAACACAATATCATCAAATCTCAACTAGTATCTGCTTCTTAATCCTTTGGAAATATAAAGGGGGAATTTGATTTGCATAACTAACCAAGTAAGCATCGAAAATCTTCTACTTGGTCTCCCTCCCTGTTCTTCACAAGCGCCCGCCCTATCCCAGGCATCTCCTCACCGCTTCCCTCCTCGAATCATAGCTTAGGCAGCCGCCGGCGACCCCGCCTCCCTCCCTCCCCCGATTCGGAGCAAATGCCGAGGTACTCCACCGTCCCTGGCCTGGGTCGATCCCCCACCCTCCGCCGAAGCCGCGATTCGGGATAGATGCGGAGCCGGGCGAGGAAACCCGCGGCGGCGTCGCCGCGGCCCCTCGGGAGGTGGTGGAGATGCTGGGGGGCAGCGACCGCCCGTACGGCGCGGACCGGGACGAGTCGACCTCGCCGCGATGGTCGCCGTCGTCCGCTCCTTCCCCCTCCTGCTTCTCGGTGGGACATGTCAGGATGTCTGAAGGCTTGGCAAGTTGGCATCTCTGAACCGAAGAACAGATAGGCAGCGCAGGCGAATCGTTCAGAAGTTCAGGAAAACGTTGGGGCACAATTGAGATCAATTCTACACGAAGAGGAAGTTGATGATACAGATTGTTTATTTTAGGGATGATGATACAGATTGTGAGCGTTTAGCATCGCAAGTAGGTCCCGTAAAAGTCTCTCGCGAGATGTCTACATAATTTAGGAGAAGTTGTTTGGTGACTAATTTTTTCGGTTCCTGTAAACTTCTTTCCTTAAAAATATGTTTTCCCTATTTTTCATTAAACAAGCATAGAGAAAACAGGGTGGGGCGGCCGCGACGGACGGTGCAGTGATGTGGGACGGCGGTGTGGGGCTGCGTGAGGATATTCTGCAGTGAAATTTCAGGTCCACCAAAATATACAGAAAAGGTTATATTTATTAACGTAGGGGAAGTTTCGGGAATACATGGGATCCCGTAAAAATATTCAGGTTACGGAAGCGGGAGCTATTGAAGATGCTTTTAACGTGGTAGCGATAAGGTTGGCCGTAGTTCTAAGACCGGGCCAGAAAGAATATAAGAATCTTTCTTTCACAGTGTTGTGCTTGAGCTGTTGGAGCAAGTTCTGAACCGTGGCCTCCAATTTAAGTCTCAACATGGTCTTTTAGACATTGTGAGGTTTTTAGCTCGTTCTAGCAAATGATGTGGGCTTGGCTGGTACAAAAATAACACCGATGATTGTAAGTATGATAAATGCAAAGGAGATGGAAAACAATTTAAAGTGGATAATATATTTGAACACTCTTCCTCGTGTCTAGTCTATTCCAGTTACTACGTTGACAGAGTCTTGAACTTGAAACCTCTCGACTCTGATACCATATTGAGTTCATGGTCTAGTCAATTGTTTCAGAAGTCTGAACTGATGAAGAAAGATGGCAATATATTTCAAAGCCACATCAAGTTCCCCTGGATCTGGGGTCCATTAATCACATTCTGGGGCGACAGAAGGTGGAGCATGCACCTGAAATTTCACAATCTTGCCAAGTTTGAAAGAAATTCTTGAGCTTAGTGATGTGTTCTCTAGTTTTAAGTTTGACTGTGTAAGTAGCAAGGGCAATTTGCGCGCTCACTTATGTGCTAATTAAAGAGACTATGATTTCTCACTGGGAGTGTGCCTGGATTTGCCAGGCGCCAGCTTTTGTAGACCCCTTTTTATTAGCAAAAGAGGGGTCACCCCTCTGATTTTATATAAAGTAATCAAATGGTCTCTTACAAGCCCCAAACTAAAACTACAAAAACTCAAAAAGAACTTAAGTTATAGCCATATACATAGTTGGGACAGGAGGATCCCCTGCACAAACTGAGATCATGCAAGATCAGACAGGATGGCAAGACAACTGCTAGAAACCCTCCAGACTCCAAACCAGAAATTAAGAGATAACAGTTCAAACCCGGACTAGCTATGGGATAAGAAAACAATGCAAATATAAGCTTCCCAGGTCTCCTCTTGCTAATCTGAAGAAAGAGGCTTTGAGTATCTCCAGGATGATCCAAAATTTTAAAATTCTAAAATTAATCGGCCTGCCAATCAGGTGGCACATGAGATTGCGAAGTTTAGTTTTAGTAGTAGGTCCGATGGGATTCTTGCTAAGACTGTCCCATCCTGTGTGGCGTATGCCGTAGTGAATGATTGTAAATGGAGGAACAACTTTGAAAACATCAACAACAAAGGAAATCTGCAGTCTTTTTCAACCATTCAAAATCTGAAGCACTCCTGACCTCCATCCCTGCGATGCATGAGCTTTTGTAAATCCTTGCGTCCAACATGATTTATTTGCTGTTGATCAAGTAGTATGAGCTTTTTGAACCCCGTACCATAGAACAACCATTCTACGGTAATTTTCATTAATATAATAAAGTTTACATATATACAAGAGCAAGAAAAAAGAATAAATCCTAATCAACCAATGCCTTCACTAGTAGAAAAAGGGTCAAACGTGAAGCACATTAGTGCCGGTTTGTATTAGAGCCGGCACAAATGTATACATTAGTGCCGGTTCCAACGGCTAGCCTTTAGCACCGGTTCGTGGCTAACCTTTAGCACCGGTTCGTGCCACGAATCGGTACTAATGAGGGTGGTGGCAGGATGTTGTCAGTCTGGGCCCCCTCCAGCACCTTTAGTACCGGTTCGTGCCACGAACCGGTACTATAGGTCCTCCTGCATATAAACCCTTCGTCCAGCTCGCTCTGTTCTTCCCCTTTCCCTCTCCTCTCCTCTCTGTTCTTCCTCTTCTCCCTCGAGCTCATCACACATTTTGCCCAAAATTTGTCAAGATTTGAAGGCCCCCATCCATTCAAGTGATCACAAAGGTTAGCAACTTTGTCCTTTCATCTCTCATTGCTAGATTAGCTCTTGCATTGGTTCATATAGTTATTAATTTGTGAGTTTAGTAATTTGGGAGGAAATATATATATGTGCTAGTATTTGATTTATATGCAATTTGAGGTCAAAATAACACTTAGTTTGCATATGTAGGTGTGGTTTACTTAGTGCCTTCTAAATCTATGTCGTAACCACCGTCGATCGCCTGCACCGTCCCGTCGCCGGCACCACCTTGTGGTGAGCCTCTTGTTCATGAAATTTTATATAAAAAATTGATGTTTCTGTGATTTGGATATATAGTTACTCGTATAATAATTATCTTACCCGTACGTTGTTTGTTATACATAGTGCCATGGTTTTGATATCCGTCCCCGTCGGCCCTCGTCCTTGTTATGATTCGGATGTGGTATATTCTCTTTTAAAACTATTTGTTGCATTTCGTGTTTATGACAAATTATGCCCATCAAGTTGACATAGATATTTTTATCTAGGAGGTATGTGAACCGGAAATTCCAACCGACCCTATTGTCGAGAGGTTAAATTTAGTTGAAAGAGAAAACGAGTACTTGAAAGAAAAATTGAAAAGAATTAAGGGGGAGAAGATGGAATTGGAGTTGCATGTTGCCGATGTAAATCGATGATCACAAGATCAAGATGGAGAAAATGCGCTTGAAGATTAGAAAGATTAGAAAATATGCCATCGATAGTGAGGCTTGGTATCATTATGCTGTTGGATCAATTGTTACCTTAGTTGCGATCTTGATCGCATTTGTTGTTGCATTTAAATGCTTTAGCTAGAGAGTTATTTGTTTGTTGCATTTAAGTGTTGTATGAACTTTATGTATGAACTTGTATTAATTTGGTCTATTCGGTGTTGTGTAATGAAGATGAGCCGCAATGGATGTACGATGACCGATGCTCTCCCAGTTCGTTGAGGCGTGCATACTTTTACGCTTGCGGCTGAGGCAAACAAGCGGGCGGATGATTTTATGCCTTGTCCATGTGCTGGCTGTAAGAATGGTCGCAATTACTCTCGTCAAGAACCATTCACGTCCACTGTTTGAGTCCGGTTTCATGCCCCACTATAATGTTTGGACCAAGCACGGAGAAAGAGGGGTTATGATGGAAGACAATGAAGAAGAAGAGGACGACGACAACTATCCTGGCCATGGGTTCCCTGAATACGATGATACAACAATGGGGAAGAAGCTGAGCCGTAATGCGGAAGAAGCTGGGCGGCAATGCGGGAAGAAGCTGAAGAAGAGGCATCAGATGAGCCCGTTGATGATCTAAGTCGGGCCATTGCCGATGCAAAGAGAAACTGCGCAAGTGATTTGGAGAAGAAGAAGTTGCAGCGCATGTTAGAGGATCACAAAAAATTGTTGTACCCGAATTGCGAGGTGACAAGAAAAGCTGGGCACCACACTGGAATTGCTGCAATGGAAGGCAGAGAATGGTGTATCTGACAAGGGATTTGGAAAGTTGCTGGTAATGATAAAGGATATGCTTCCAAAGGACAACGAATTGCCCGAGAGTACGTACGAAACAAAGAAGGCTGTCTGCCCTCTAGGGTTAGAGGTGCAGAAGATACATGCATGCCCTAATGATTGCATCCTCTACCGCGGTGAGTACGAGGATTTGAATGCTTGCCCGGTATGTGGTGCATTGCACTATAAGATCAGCCGCGATGAGCATGGTGATGTCGAGGGCGAGCGCCCCAGGAAGAAGATTCCTGCCAAGGTGATGTGGTATTCTCCTATAATACCACGGTTGAAACGTTTGTTCCAAAACAAAGAGCATGCCAAGGCGCGATGGCACAGAGAAGACCGTAAGAAAGACGGAAAGTTGAGAGTACCAGTTGATGGGTCGCGGTGGAGAAAAATCGAAAGAAAGTACGGAAGGAGTTTGCAGATGACGCAAGGAGCGTATGGTTTGGTCTAAGCGCAGATGGCATTAATCCTTTTGGGGAGCAGAGCAGCAACCATAGCACCTGGCCCGTGACTCTATGTTTGTATAACCTTCCTCCTTGGTTGTGCATGAAGCGGATCGTTATGATGCGGTGCTCATCCAAGGCCCTAAGCAACCCGGCAATGACATTGATGTGTACCTAAGGCCATTAGTTGAAGAACTCTTACAACTGTGGAATGGAACAGGTGTACGTCGCGGGATGAGCACATGGGGAAGAATTTGACCTAAAGGCGTTGCTGTTCGTGACCATCAATGATTGGCCTGCTCTCAAGAACCTTTCGTGACAGACAAACAAGGGATACCGCGGATGCACGCACTGTTTGGATGATACCGACAGATATATTTGAATAGTTGTATGAAGAATGTGTACAGGACATCGCCGATTTCTTCCGAGCAGGCATCCGTAAGAAAGAAAGGCAAGCATTTCAAAGGTGAGGCGGATCACGGACGAAGCCTCGCCACCGCATCGGTGCTGATGTACATGATATGGTCAAGGATTTGAAGGTGATATTTGGAAAGGGTCTGGCGGACAACCTGTTCCAAAGGACGCCGACGGACGCGCACCCATGTGGAAGAAGAAATCTATATTTTGGGACCTGCCATATTGGAAAGACCTAGAGGTCCGCTCCGCAATCGACGTGATGCACGTGACGAAGAATCTTTGCGTGACCCTGCTTGGCTTCTTGGGCGTGTATGGGAAGACAAAAGATACACCGAGGCACGGAGGGCCAGCAACGACGCACGGAGAAGACGGCATATATCGAGGTCATGCAAGGTACGCTCTTACCAAAGAAGAGAAGGAAATCTTCTTTGAATGCCTGCTCGAGATAAGGTACCGTCGGCTTCGTCGAATATAAAGGGAATAATAAACATGGCAGAGAAAAGTTCCGAACCTAAAGTCTCATGACTGCCACGTGATTATGAGCAACTGCTTCGGTTGCATTGAGGGGGCTTCTACCGGAAAACATTCGATTAGCCATTGTGAAGCTATGTGCATTTCTCAATGCAATCTCTCAGAAGGTAATCGCTCCAGAAATCATACCAAGGTTACAGAATGATTTGGTGCAATGTCTTGTCAGTTTCGAGTTGGTGTTCCCACCATCCTTCTTCAACATCATGACGCACGTCCTAGTTCACCTATGCGAAGAGATTAACGTTTTGGGTCCTGTATTTCTACACAATATGTTCCCCTTTGAGAGGTTCATGGGAGTCTTAAAGAAATATGTTCATAACCGTGCTAGGCCAGAAGGAAGCATCTCCAAGGGCCATCAAAATGAGGAGGTCATTGAGTTTTGTATTGACTTTATTCCTGACCTTAAGCCGATTGGTGTTCCTGAATCGCGGCATAAGGGCAGACTGGATGGAAAAGGCACGCTAGGAGGGGAACAAATAATATGTATGGACAGACATTCTCTCACTGAAGCACACTACACAGTTCTACAGAATTCCGCCTTGGTGGCTCCGTATATGGATGAACACAAGAATTTGCTACGCTCCAAACACCCGGAGCGGTCTGATGACTGGATTACACGTGAACAAACCAGGAGTTTCGCCACTGGTTGCAGACACGTACCATGCATGACACCTCTATTGAAGATGACCTGTACTTGCTGTCCCGTTACCATCTTGAATATAATGACTTTCAAAGGGTACGAGATAAATGGTAATACATTTTACACGATCGCCCAAGATAAGAAGAGCACCAACCAAAACAGTGGTGTCCGCTTTGATGCAGAAACCAAGACGGGAAAGGAAACATATTATGGTTATATACAGGACATATGGGAACTTGACTATCGACGTGGTTTAAAGGTCCCTTTGTTTCGGTGCAAATGGGTCAATATGACACGAGGCAGGGTAACGAAAGACCCGCAATACGGAATGACAACAGTGGATCTCAACAATCTTGCGTATGCAGACGAACCATTCGTCCTAGCCAATGATGTGGCACAGGTTTTCTATGTGAAGGACATGTCTACCAAGCCAAGAAAAAGAAAAGATAAGGAAGCGAATGCATCGTACGATGAGCCAAAGCGGCACATAGTTCTTTCTGGGAAGAGAAACATCGTGGGAGTGGATGACAAGACAGACAAGTCGAAGATTATGAAAAGTTTGATGAAATTTCTCCATTCACAGTGAATATTGACCCGAGCATCCCGTTAAATGATGAAGATTTTCCATGGTTACGGTGCAAAGGGACACACTGAAGAAAAAGTTTCACACCCAAAGATCTGGGATGTGATCGGCTTCACTATCATCACTTTCTTCATGTTTCACACCCAGAGGGGAATCTCTGTAATAGTTAGGGTAGTTATGTGTTTTGGCATTTGAAAGCGAAGAAATTTTATGTGCAAACAAATTCTTTCATGCCTTTACTGATTTTTAAAGTTAAATTATTCAAAACTAGTGATTCACACTAATTTCAAATAATTCAAAATTTAAACTATTCAAATTTGAAAACTACGGGCACTAACAGAATGTTTGTAATTTTTGTACCTAAAGCAAAAATATTCACAAAGAAACTCTAAATACACAAAAAAACACAAAAATAAATAAAGCAAAAAAAAAGCTCGCCTACTAGGCCGTGAGCGGCCTGCATCGACTAGAAACCCAACTTGTGTTGGGCCAGGATGCAGGCCCAAAGGCCAAGTGGGCCAACAGGCAACAAAGAACACGTAGGCCCAGAGGCCTGCTTTGGAGAGGAGCTCGAGAGAGCGACCGCACGGGGTTTATAAACCAGTCGTGTCGCCCCTCGGCTAGCGAGGTGGGACTAAACTTGCCGCACCGCACTCTGTTAGCAAGACCCCTTTAGTACCGGGTGGTGGCACAAACCGAACTAAGGGGGCTTTAGTACCGGTTTGTGCCACCACCCGGTACTAAAGGGGTCGCTTCCGCTGCTTGGCTGGCCAAAACAGACCTTTAGTATCGGTTGGTGGCTCCAACCGGTACTAAAGGTGCCTTCTATATATACAACACTTGAAAAATTTCATTCTCCTCTGTTTCTTTCTCTGTTTCCCATTGAACCACCCGCCTCGATCGATCGACGCGTCACCGACCCGTCGCCGCCCTAAATCCCGTCCCGTCGCCCGCCCTCGTCCCGTCCCGCCGCCCGGGCCCTTCCCGTCGCGCCGTCCCTGCGTTGCCGCCCCAGCGTCACGCCTGACCCGTCGCTGCCCCCGGCCGTCGCCTCGCCGTCGCCGTCGCCCCGCTGTGAGCTCTCCCCCTCTAACCCCTCTCCCTCACCCCCGGCGGCCACCATGGGCGCCGCCCCTCCCCGAGCCCATACACACACACACACATACACGTATATATTTAATTAGTTTAGATTTTGTATGTTTAATTAGTTTAGATTTTTTAGATTATTGTTTTTTCACTAGTATATATGTATGAATGCATGTTAGATGGATATAATTAGTGTTTAATTAGTATGGAATTTTTTTATATAATGTTGTTTTTCTGTTTTTTAATGGATGTATAGAAATTGTGTTTTATGTTTTTAGTGTTAGATGCTTAATTAGTATGAAATAGTATATAGATTTTTGAAATAGTAGAAATGTTATAAATTTTAGTTATCAAAATCCAATCATTAAAAAATATTATTTTTTGTGGGCATATAGCTAGTATTTGTTATCGACGATGCCCGGCCCGCATCCTCGTCGTCGACCCGTCCGCGACGACGTCCAGCCGGCCCATGTCCGGGACTGGGCTCCGCCGGGCTGGCACTGGGAGGTACTGCCTGGAGGGGCGCGCCGCTTGATGAGGAACCCGGCCCCGGGTCCCGTCGTCGACCCTGATCTCGTTTGGTGGCGTTCGCGTGGGCCAGTCTCGGTGCGGAGGGACCCGGCCCCGCCGGAGGAGGTACGTCGCCGTGTCAGGGAGGAGGACGAGCACGTCCATCGCTACATGGTTGCGTTAGAGGCGGCAGGTTCTCCAATACCGGCAAGTATCTTGGTATCTCACATCAGCTATGATCCTGTGAGGGTTCCTTCTCTTTGGGTGTCCACCGCCATGACGCAGGAACCACGAGTGTCCTAGATTCTTCCGTAGTATTCGATCTTTAATTAGCTAGCCAGTGATGTACTATTCAATATTATATATTATTCGAGACGATGTGTTCGAGATTGTATCTATTATTCTAGACAAAGTATTGAGATTATATCTATTATTCGAGACGATGTAATTTGAATACTAAATTGTTTTATATTTCTTTTGAATTAGTTAAATAAAAGCTATGGCGACAATACCGACAGAGAGAGGAGAACAGACCATGTTCGATATGATACGTGGGCCGATGATAATCAGAATGAAGAAGATTATGACGGTTCAATTTCTAAACAACACCGGAGAGGGTGATATGATATTCGATCGCGACGACCGAATTGATGAAGTCATGAACTACGATTATGACGATGACGAAGAACATGTTGATCCTGAAACAACAAAGACCGCGAGGTATATATATTTATATAAGCAGGTTTCGGTGATCATCACATGTTTTAAATGACTTGAAGATATATTAACGAATCGATATTTGTTCTTTCAGCCATCCGGTCGAGCAAATCTTCGTGCAAAAGGACGAAACGAGGCCCGAAAAAAAGTTGAAGGAGGCGTAAAGTACAATATCGAGGCAGTCAGACCTAATGGCGAACCATTAGCGCCTAAGAAGATTGCGGACAAGTTCATTCGTCGGTCGCGGAGTTCTTGTGAAGGACCAACTCGATCTCCCTTCAAGAATGGAGAGAGCCAGCAAAAGACAAAGGACAAAAAGGCAAAGAGGACGCTGCTCCACGTCCAGATGTTACTTTTGTCGACAAGAATCAAAAAGATCTGCTTTGGGATACTCTCATGGAACATTTCACCCTACCAGATCATTTCACAGAAGCAGATGTGCAGAAAGTCAAGGACGCTGCTCTTAGGAAGATGGCGGTTGCATTCAAGAACCACAAGAATCGTGAATGGGACAAGTACGTCAAGGGAGGAAGGAAGACTCCAGTATTCGAGGGAACACTAGAGAACCAACGTGCTCATTGGGACGATTTCGTGAAATTCAAGGATTCAGAATTAGCTAAGGAACGGTCGAGAATAAACAAGAAGAATGCCGAAAAAAAGGATAAGTTCCATAAGCTGGGGCGGTGGCTGCGCGGTTGCAATGCCTAAGTGGGATAAGTCCGGAAAGAGATGGAGGATGCAGGTGTCACTCCGGTTACTAAGAGCTGGCCCCAGTGCAGGACTTGGTTCTATGCGCATGGGGGAGTTGGACCCAAGACAGCAATGTTTCGACGAAGGCATGTCGAACGGAGCCGACGATGCGATACTTGTTGCAATAGAAGAGGCACGATCGGGGTGTTCCAGCCCAACAGAGAGAACGACGAGCTTACGCGTGCCTCGGGAAATCCTGAACACCGGGAAGAACACGAGGCAAGGGCGCTATTCCGTGGTATGAGGGTTTTCAGACTGGAACAACGACTACGTAACCCGTGCGAGAAAGAAGATTGCGGAGGAGAAGAAGAGGAAGATGGAGGAGGAGCAGAGGAAGCGGGACTATGAACGCCTTCAAGGCCTAGAAGCAAGTCAAGCGGAATTGGCGGTCAAATTCCAGCGGCAGCAGAGCAGATCGACTCACTTAGCCAGCAAAGGGGGGTCTCAGCAGCTGCAGCAGCTAGCGGATGATCCAGCATTGGATAGCACCGCCCCATCCATGCAGAGAAGCAGTGTGGGTTCCGCCCCGGACGACGCAATGCTGGGTAGATACCCCGTGGATTGAAGGAAATATGCCCTAGAGGCAATAATAAAGTTATTATTTATTTCCTTATATCATGATAAATGTTTATTATTCATGCTAGAATTGTATTAACCGGAAACATAATACATGTGTGAATACATAAACCTACAAAGTGTCACTAGTATGCCTCTACTTGACTAGCTCGTTAATCAAAGATGGTTATGTTTCCTAACCATGAACAAGGAGTTGTTATTTGATTAACGGGATCACATCATTGGTTGAATGATCTGATTGACATGACCCATTCCATTAGCATAGCACCTGATCCTATAGTTTGTTGCTAGTGCTTTTCTTCATGACTTATACATGTTCCTATGACTATGAGATTATGCAACTCCCGTTTGCCCGAGGAACACTTTGGTGCTACCAAACGTCACAACGTGAATCGGGTGATTATAAAGGTACATTACAGGTGTCTCCGAAGGTACATGTTGGGTTGGCATATTTGAGATTAGGATTTGTCACTCCGATTGTCGGAGAGGTATCTCTGGGCCCTCTCGGTAATGCACATCACATAAGCCTTGCAAGCATTGCAACTAAATGTGTTAGTTGTGAGATGATGTATTACGGAACGAGAAAAGAGACTTGCCAAGAACGAGATTGAACTAGGTATTGGATACCGACGATCGAATCTCGGGCAAGTAACATACCGATGACAAAGGGAACAACGATGTTGTTATGCGATCGACCGATAAAGATCTTCGTAGAATATGTAGGAACCAATATGGGCATCCAGGTCCCGCTATTGGTTATTGACCGAGAGGTGTCTCGGTCATGTCTACATAGTTCTCGAACCCGTAGGGTCCGCACGCTTAACGCTTCGATGGCAGTTATTATGAGTTTATATGATATTGATGTACGAAGGTTGTTCGAGTCCCGGATGAGATCACGGACATGACGAGGAGTCTCGAAATGGTCGAGACATAAAGATTGATATATTGGAAGCCTATGTTTGACTCGAATCACTCCGGGTGAAATTGGGAATTTTACCGAGTACCGGGGTTACGGAACCTCCCGGGGGTCAATGGGCCTTGATGGGCCTTAGTGGAAAGGAGGAAAGGGGCCCAAGTGCTGGTCGCACCTTCCCCTTCCCTAGTCCTATTAGGACTAGGAGAAGGGGTGGCGCCCTCTCTCCCTTCCCACTTGGCCAATCCTAGTTGGACTAGGATTGGGGAGGAATCCTACTCCGGTGGGAGTAGGACTCCCAGCGCAGCCCTTGGTGGCCGGCCAGCCCTCCCTTCCCTCCTTTATATACAGGGCAGAGGGCACCCCATGACACACAAGTTGATCATTGGGATCGTTCCTTAGCCGTGTGCGGTGCCCCTTCCACCAAACTACACCTCGAATATACCGTTGCGGAGCTTAGGCGAAGCCTGCGCCGTGGAACATCATCATCGCCACCACGCCGCCGTCGTCGACGTGAAACTCTCCCTCAACACTCGGCTGGATCGGAGTTCGAGGGACGCCATCGAGCTGAACGTGTGCAGAACTCGGAGGTGCCGTGACGCTCGGTACTTGGATCGGTTGGATCGGAAGAAGTACGACTACTTCCTCTACGTTGCGTCAACGCTTCCGTTGCTGGTCTCACGAGGGTGCGTAGACAACACTCTCATCTCGTTGCTATGCATCACCATGGTCTTGCGTGATCGTAGGAATTTTTTGAAATTACTACGTTCCCCAACAGTGGCATCCGAGCCTGGTTTTATGCGTTGATGTCATATGCACGAGTAGAACACAAGTGAGTTGTGGACGATACAAGTCATACTGCCTACAAGCATGTCATACTTTGGTTCAGCGGTATTGTGAGATGAAGCGGCCGGACCGACATTACGCCAGACGCTTACGCGAGACTGGTTTCACCGCCCGAGCACTCGTTGCTTAAAGGTGACCGCGGGTGTCTGTCTCTCTCACTTTAGTTGAATCGAGTGTGGCTACGCCGGTCCTTGAGAAGGTTAAAACGGAGTCTATTTGACGAAGTATCGCTGTGGTTTTGATGCGAGGTAAGAACGGTTCTTGCTCAGCCCGTAGCAGCCACGTAAAACTTGCAACAACAAAGTAGAGGACGTCTAACTTGTTTTTGCAGGGCATGTTGTGATGTGATATGGTCAAGACGTGATGCTATATTTTATTGTATGAGATGATCATGTTTTGTAACCGAAGTTATCGGCAATCGGCAGGAGCCATATGGTTGTCGCTTATTGTATGAAATGCAACGCCATGTAATTGCTTTACTTTATCACTAAGGAGTAGCGATAGTCGTAGAAGCAATAGTTGGCGAGACGACAACGATGCTACGATGGAGATCAAGGTGTCGCGCGGTGACGATGGTGATCATGACGGTGCTCGGAGATGGAGATCACAAGCACAAGATGATGATGGCCATATCATATCACTTATATTGATTGCATGTGATGTTAATCCTTTATGCATCTTATTTTGCTTTGATTGACGGTAGCATTATAAGATGATCCCTTACTAAATTATCAAGAAGTGTTCTCCCCGAGTATGCGCCGCTGCGAAAGTTCTTCGTCTTTGAGACACCACGTGATGATCGGGTGTGATAGGCTCTACGTTCAAATACAACGGTGCAAAACAGTTGCACACGCAGAATACTCAGGTTATACTTGACGAGCTATGCATATAAGATATGACCTCGAACACGGAGACCGAAGGTCGGCGTGAATCATATAGTAGATATGATCAACATATTGATGTTCACCATTGAAACTACTCCATCACACGTGATGATCGGTCATGGTGTAGTTGATATGGATCACGCAATCACTTAGAGAATTGGAGGGATATTTTTCTAAGTGGGAGTTCTTAAGTAATATGATTAATTGAACTTTAATTTATCATGAACTTAGTCCTGGTAGTATTTTGCAAATTATGTTGTAGATCAATAGCTCGCGTTGTTGCTTCCCTATGTTTTCATATGTGTTCCTAGAGAAAATTGTATTGAAAGATGTTAGTAGCAATGATGCGGATTGGATCCGTGATCTGAGGTTTATCCTCATTGCTGCGCAGAAGTATTATGTCCTTAATGCACCGCTAGGTGACAGACCTATTGCAGGAGCAGATGCAGACGTTATGAACGTTTGGCTAGCTCAATATGAGCGATCTGAGACGTTATGAGCGTTTGGCCAGCTCAATATGATGACTACTTGATAGTTTAGTGCACCATGCTTAACGGCTTAGAATCGGGACTTCAAAGGCGTTTTGAGCGTCATGGACCATATGAGATGTTCCAGGAATTGAAGTTAATATTTCAAGCAAATACCGAGTTGAGAGATATGAAGTCTCCAACAAGTTCTATAGCTAAAAGATGGAGGAGAATCGCTCAACTAGTGAGCATGTGCTCAGATTGTCCGAGTACTTCAATCGCTTGAATCAAGTGGAGTTAATCTTCCGATAAGATAGTGATTGACAGAATTCTCTAGTCACCATCACTAAGTTAGTAGAACTTCGTGATGAACTATAGTATGCAAGGGATGACGAAAAAGATTCTCGAGCTCTTCGCGATGCTAAAATCGCGAAGGTAGAAATCAAGAAAAACATCAAGTGTTGATGGTTGACAAGACCACTAGTCTCAAGGAAAATGGCAAAGGGAAGAAGGGAACTTCAAAAGGAACGGTAAGCAAGTTGCTGCTCGAGTGAAGAAGCCCAAGTCTAGACCTAAGCACGAGACTGAGTACTTTTGCTGCAATAGAACTGGTCACGGAAGCGAACTACCCCTGAATATTTGGTGGATAAGAAGGATGGCAAAGTGAACAAGGTTATATTTGATATACAGGTTATTGATGTGTGCCTTACTAGTGTTTATAGTGGCCCCTGAGTATTTGATACTGTTCGGTTGCTAAGATTAGTAACTCAAACAGGAGTTGAGAATAAGCAGAGACTAGTTGAAGGGAAGTGACGATGAGTGTTGGAAGTAGTTCCAAGATTGATATGATCATCATCGCACACTCCCTATACTTTCGGGATTAGTGTGGAACCTAAATAAGTGTTATTTGGTGTTGAGCATAAATATGATTTGATCATGTTTATTGCAATACGGTTATTCATTTAAGTAAGAGAATAAATTGTTGTTCTGCTTACATGAATAAAACCTTATATGGTTACACACCCAATGAAAATGGTTCATTGGATCTCGATCATAGTGATACACATATTCATAATATTGAAACCAAAAGATGCAAAGTTAATAATGATAGTGCAACTTATTTGTGGCACTGCCGTTTAGGTCATATTGGTGTAAAGCGCATGAAGAAAACTCCATGCGATGGACTTTTGGAATCACTTGATTATGAATCATTTGATGCTTGCGAACCGTGCCTTTTGGGCAAGATGACTAAAACTCCGTTCTCGGAACAATGGAACAAGCTACTGACTTATTGGGAATAATACATACCGATGTATGCGATCCAATGAGTGTTGATGCTCGTGGCAAGTATCGTTATTTTCTGACCTTCACAAGATGATTTGAGCAGATATGGGTATATCTACTTGATGAAACATAAGTCTGAAATAGTTGAAAAGTTCAAAGAATTTCAGAGTGAAGTGGAAAATCATCGTAACAAGAAAATAAAGTTTCTGCGATCTGATCGTGGAGATGAATATTCGAGTTACGAGTTTGGTCTTCAATGAAAACAATGTGGAATAGTTTCACAGCTCACGCCACCTGGAACACCACAACGTTATGGTGTGTCCGAACGTCGTAACCGTACTTTATTATGATATGGTGCGATCTATGATGTATCTTACCGATTTACCACTATTGTTTTGGGGTTATGCATTAGAGACAGCTGCATTCACGTTTAATAAGGCAACCATCTAAATCCGTTGAGATGACACCGTATGAACTATGGTTTAGCAGTAAACCTAAGCTGTCGTTTCTTAAAGTTTGGAGTTGTGATGCTTATGTGAAAAGGTTTTCACCTGATAAGCTCGAACCCAAATCGGAGAAGTGCGTCTTCATAGAATACCCAAAAAGAAAATGTTGGGTACACCTTCTATCACAGATCCGAAGGCAAGTTTTTTGCTAAGATGGATCCTTTCTAGAGAAGAAGTTTCTCTCGAAAGAAGTGAGTGGGAGGAAAGTAGAACTTGATGAGGAAATTGTACCTTCTCCCTTATTGGAAAGTAGTTCATCACGGAATCAGTTCGATGATTCCTACACCAATTAGTGAGGAAGTTAATGATGATGATCATGAAACTTCAGATCAAGTTGCTACTAAAACCTCGTAGGTCTTCCAGAGTAAGATCTGCACCAGAGTGGTACGGTAATCTTATTCTAGAAGTCATGTTACTAGACCATGATGAACCTACGAACTATGAGGAAGCGATGATGAGCCCAGATTCCGCGAAATGGCTTGAGACCATGAAATCTGAGATAGGATCCATGTATGAGAACAAAGTATGGACTTTGATTGACTTGCTCGATGATCAGCAAGCCATGTAGATAAATGGATTTTCAAGAGGAAGACAGATGTTGATAGTAGTGTTACTATCTACAAAGCTCGACTTGTCGCAAAAAGGTTTTTGACAAGTTCAAGGTGTTGACTACAGTAAGATTTTCTCAAACTGTAGCGATGCTTAAGTCTGTCCGAATCATGTTAGCAATTGCCACATTTTATGAAATATGGCAAATGGATGTCAAAACTACATTCTTTAATGGATTTATATGATGCAACCAGAAGGTTTTGTCAATCCTAAAGGAGCTAACAAAATGTGCAAGCTCCAGCGATCCATCTATGGACTGGTGCAAGCATCTCAGAGTTGGAATATATGCTTGATGATTTGATCAAAGCATATGGTTTTTTACAGACTTTTGGAGAAGCCTGTATTTACAAGAAAGTGAGTGGGAGCACTACAGCATTTCTGATAAGTATATGTGAATGACATATTGTTTAACATATTGTTGATCAGAAATAATGTAGAATTATTCTGCAAAGCATAAAGGAGTATTTGAAAGGAGTTTTTCAAAGAAAGACCTCGGTGAAGCTGCTTACATATTGAGCATCAAGATCTATAGAGATAGATCAAGCTGCTTGATAAGTTTTTCAATGAATACATACCTTGACAAGATTTTGAAGTAGTTCAAAATGGAACAGTCAAAGAAAGAGTTCTTGCCTGTGTTACAAGGTGTGAGATTGAGTATGACTCAAAACCCGACCACGGCAGAAGATAGAAAGAGAATGAAAGTCATTCCCTATGCATCAGCCATAGGTTCTATAAAGTATGTCATGCTGTGTACCAGATCTATTGCATACCCTACCACTAAGATTGGCAAGGGAGTGCAATAGAGATCTAGGAGTAGATCAATGGACAGCGGTCAAAATTATCCTTAGTAGAATAAGGATATGTTTCTCGATTATGGAAGTGGAAAAAGGTTCGTCGTAAAAGGTTACGTCGATGCAAGTTTTAACACTAATCTAGATGACTCTGAGTCTCAATCTAGATACATATTGAAAGTGGGAGCAATTAGCTAGAGTAGCTCCGTGCAGAGCATTGTAGACATAGAAATTTGCAAAATACTTACGGCTCTGAATGTGAGACCGTTGACTAAAATTATCTCACAAGCAAAACATGATCACACCTTAGTACTCTTTGGGTGTTAATCACATAGCGATGTGAACTAGATTACTGACTCTAGTAAACCCTTTGGGTGTTGGTCACATGACGATGTGAACTATGGGTGTTAATCACATACAGATGTGAATATTTGTGTTGAATCACATGATGATGTGAACTAGATTATTGACTCTAGTGCAAGTGGGAGACTGAAGGAAATATGCCCTAGAGGCAATAATAAAGTTATTATTTATTTCCTTATATCATGATAAATGTTTATTATTCATGCTAGAATTGTATTAACCGGAAACATAATACATGTGTGAATACATAAACCTACAAAGTGTCACTAGTATGCCTCTACTTGACTAGCTCGTTAATCAAAGATGGTTATGTTTCCTAACCATGAACAAGGAGTTGTTATTTGATTAACGGGATCACATCATTGGTTGAATGATCTGATTGACATGACCCATTCCATTAGCATAGCACCTGATCGTATAGTTTGTTGCTAGTGCTTTTCTTCATGACTTATACATGTTCCTATGACTATGAGATTATGCAACTCCGTTTGCCGAGGAACACTTTGGGTGCTACCAAACGTCACAACGAATCGGGTGATTATAAAGGTACATTACAGGTGTCTCCGAAGGTACATGTTGGGTTGGCATATTTGAGATTAGGATTTGTCACTCCGATTGTCGGAGAGGTATCTCTGGGCCCTCTCGGTAATGCACATCACATAAGCCTTGCAAGCATTGCAACTAAATGTGTTAGTTGTGAGATGATGTATTACGGAACGAGAAAAGAGACTTGCCGAGAACGAGATTGAACTAGGTATTGGATACCGACGATCGAATCTCGGGCAAGTAACATACCGATGACAAAGGAACAACGTATGTTGTTATGCGGTCTCGACCGATAAAGATCTTCAGTAGAATATGTAGGAACCAATATGGGCATCCAGGTACCGCTATTGGTTATTGACCGAGAGGTGTCTCGGTCATGTCTACATAGTTCTCGAACCCGTAGGGTCCGCACGCTTAACGCTTCGATGGCGGTTATTATGAGTTTATATGATATTGATGTACGAAGGTTGTTTGAGTCCGGATGAGATCACGGACATGACGAGGAGTCTCGAAATGGTCGAGACATAAAGATTGATATATTGGAAGCCTATGTTTGGACTCGGAATCACTCCGGGTGAAATTGGGAATTTTACCGAGTACCGGGGTTACGGAACCTCCGGGGTCAATGGGCCTTGATGGGCCTTAGTGGAAAGGAGGAAAGGGGCCCAAGTGCTGGTCGCACCTTCCCCCTTCCCTAGTCCTATTAGGACTAGGAGAAGGGGTGGCGCCTCTCTCCCTTCCCACTTGGCCAATCCTAGTTGGACTAGGATTGGGGGAGAATCCTACTCGGTGGGAGTAGGACTCCCAGCGCAGCCCTTGGTGGCCAGCCAGCCCTCCCTTCCCTCCTTTATATACAGGGGCAGAGGGCACCCCATGACACACAAGTTGATCATTGGGATCGTTCCTTAGCCGTGTGCGGTGCCCCCTTCCACCAAACTACACCTCGAATATACCGTTGCGGAGCTTAGGCGAAGCCCTGCGCCGGTGGAACATCATCATCGTCACCACGCCGTCGTGTTGACGAAACTCTCCCTCAACACTCGGCTGGATCGGAGTTCGAGGGACGTCATCGAGCTGAACGTGTGCAGAACTCGGAGGTGCCGTACGTTCGGTACTTGGATCGGTTGGATCGGGAAGAAGTACGACTACTTCCTCTACGTTGCGTCAACGCTTCCGTTGCTGGTCTACGAGGGTACGTAGACAACACTCTCATCTCGTTGCTATGCATCACCATGGTCTTGCGTGATCGTAGGAAATTTTTTGAAATTACTACGTTCCCCAACATGGATGACATCACGGAGAACACTAGCTGCGAGCTACATGTCAAAATGAAGAACATATCCATGAAGGTGGCGGACGGAGAAGCTTTTCCAGTTACCCCCAAAGCAACCTACCATTGCATCCCGATTCCAGAGGGCTATGCTCGTGTCATGGTTGACGAGGTGGTGCAGCCATATTTGGGGCTAGAGTTTGACATTCCTGGAGGTGAGGACGAGCGCTTTCTCGGAGACGCCAACCATCGTATCATCCTATGGAAAAAGGATTGCATCATCTTTCGAAGGCCACCGACACCGCGTCATCTGACTCCTCGTCGAAGTCCGCCACCGAGTCAGCAGTCTCCCGCTCCTGCAAGTCCACCAAGTCCGGCAAAGTGTCAGGCCACTCCTCCTCCAAGTCCGGCAAAGTGTCAGGCCACTCCTCCTCCTCCAAGTCCGCCACAGCGTCAGACGTCCACTCCTCCTCCAAGTCCGGCACAACCTCAGGCCACTCCTCCTCCAAGTCCGGCACATCTTCAGGCGGCCACTCCTCCTCGTCCAACTCAGCCCCGTCAGCCGGCGTCTCCGCCGCCTCAGCAATCGCAGAAGAGACACCCCGCAGCTATGGTGCGTAGCGGTACGAGTCGAGGTAGTACAGGAAGTACAGGCGGAGGCAAGCGATATAAATATGGTCCAAGCCTCACGCCTCTTCCGCAGAGGTCTTATGACAGGTCCGAGGAGGAAATCGCAGCCATATCGAAGTCCGAGGTGGAAGCCCATTTTGCACCGAAACCGCCACCGCCGCCAAGGGAGAAAGTGCCTAAGGAAACGATTGACCACTTCATTCGTATGGCTCAACCACCAGCTCCCAAGCCTGTTGACACAGACTATGAGCGCCACATCAGGAAGTTAAATCGAGCACGCCTCGTAAGGAGGTGAGCTCGGGATCGAGCAAACAAGAAGCAGCTGTCAAAAATGCGGAAAACCATTCCCACTGGGAGAACAGCGGCATAATCGATCCCTCGCTTGTTGGGCCAACAACACGTGATAAAGACGCTACCAATATTATTGTGGGCAAACAGTTTACGTTCCTGAGGTGGGCAATTTGGTAATAACGAAGGACCATATAATGCAGGCTGAAGTTCTCAAAATCACTGTTGGACAACTCCTCGAGATCGAGCCCATGCCTGTGCTTAGAGAGGATGAAAAAAACGGAAATATGTCCGGGGCCAACCTTTGGTCCAACCAGACAAGGTTAAGAACCTCCCAACGAGAATGTATGAATTGCATCAATGGTACATGAACATTACCAAGATTTCCGATCGAGTGTCCTTCATGGTGAATGTCAAGGAGGAGCATTACTTCCATGAGAAAGCTTTGTCCGTTGAGTATTCTGAACTGTTTCAGTTATACAATCAAGACGCTTTCGACAAATCTATAAATCGATTGCTATTGTCTGTAAGTGATTTCTTTCTGTAATTTAAGTCTCAAGCTAGCTGTACTGATCCTTTTGATCAATCATTACCTGTAATTATCCTCACTATATTCTTTTCTGTGGTATTATATGCAGGATGAAGATATATGAAATGAGAAAAGGTGGACGCTTTGGCATCGGGTTCATTGACCCAAACACCGTTAATGAATACACATGGAATCTAAATCCACGTTATCAAAAGGACGTAGAGGACAACATGCTAGAGTTCTTGAAGCGCCTCAAATACAATGAAGATATACTACTTCCTTACAACTTCCAGTGAGTCACACTGTCTTGTACTACAAATTCTCTGTTTTTGCCTACTAGCTAGCTACATGTTTTTGCTTTACATATGCCCGCTTAATTAAGACATGCAAACGTGTGTGCATGCAGATATCACTGGGTCTTGTGTATCATTAAAGTTGGCCTTGAACAGTTGAAATACTGGACTCGCTACTCACAGAAAAAACTGACTATAACATCTTGTTTGGGATAGTCAACAGGTAATTTCAATCATTATTAACTATATATCTCGGCCTATTTAGTTCGTCATTTTTCATGATATGAACTATTTAATAACCCCTTTATTCATTTTCTTTGTCGGCGGGCAGGGCTTGGGCAAGGTTCATCAGCGTGACCCCAGGAGAATGGAAACAAAAGCTTAAATGGTTTCGACCCAAGGTAAGTAATTAAGTAGTACTAGCTAGCTAGCTAGCTGCCATCTCTTTAATTATCATGCTTGATTAATTATTATCTGATCAAATTCCATTCTCGTAAAGGCCCTGAAGCAGGCGCAGGGGTCTGATCTGTGTGCATTCTGCGTTTGCGAGAACATTCGCATGATGGCGTCCGAAAGGAGCAGATCTCAAAGACAGGAATGAGTACGCTTGTCAAAACACTATTCACAATTTTTACACCATTATCGATATCTAGTCACACAACTAATACACATGCATATTGATCTCCTTTTTAACAGTTCACAGAGGTGCGGAGAAGCTCCTAGAACGGAGCGCCGTAGAAGCACTTCAAGAGGAAATAGCGGGATTTTTGCTCGACCAGGTCATAAATCCGAAGGAGAATACTATTACCGCTACCGCCCCCATCGTGTTCAAGGCACCAATTAGGCTAATGCCACTGGCTCAAGGCAACATACATATGTAGGAGAAATTGTATATAGCTATACATGTGTGTATGTGTGAATTAACTAATATGATGGTTTGTGAGACATTGATGATATATATATATATATATATATATATATATATATATATATATATATATATATATATAGTAACGCTAAACTAAGCGTGAGTATAGAATAGCTTATTCTACACCCCAGTAACGGTACATACAAAATATAGTAACACGCTATGTAAAATATAGTAATTTTCGTAAAATGTAGTAAATTACAAACTTGGGTGATAAAAATATATTTGCTGAATTACTACATTTTGTATACCGTTTTACTAGATTTTGTATATAGCGTTACTAGGGGTGTAGAATAAGCTATTCTACACTCACGCTTAGAATAGCGTTACCAGCATATATATATATATATATATATATATATATATATATATATATATATATATATATATATATATATGCATAACGTGTACAATGTGTAGTATTGTAAAATACCAGCAAGCGAAAAAAGAATTAAATTGATAACACAAATTTAATTGAAAAATAAAAATAAAACAAAACCCATTAAACATTTAGTACGGTTGGTGTTACCAACGGTACTAAAGGGCTCCTGCCCCGGAGCTGGCTCGTACACGTGGTTGGCCTTAGCACCGGTTCGTGCTGAACCGGTACTAAAGGGGGGGCTTTAGTGACCACACTTTAGTGCGGTTGTGGAACCGGCACTAAAGGGCCTTACGAACCGGTGCTATTGCCCGGTTCTGCACTAGTGCTTGTCTAGGAAACATGGGATAACTATTGTGATTGTGAGGCTGTGTTTGTTCCTGCTAACATCACAAATGAGCGCGTCAAATGCTTTGCCTTTATTCTATGTTGCATAAGCAACAAGTCTTCCTTAGAGCATCTCCAACAGGCGCACAACGCGCGGTGCTCTAAAAAACCTTTTACTACGTTGGAATAGCTAGTTCTTGCGTGCCGCGGAGCGCTGGCTCTTGCGGCTGCTGCAAAAAATTGTGTGTGCATGCCGCTCCAGCAGACGCGCTAAACTATAGTGTGCGCGAGCAACCGGCGCTTGCCATATGTTCATTTTGGAGACAATATGGTGATATTTTCAAACATCAAAACAAGACATAGCATAGTATAAAATCACCCAAACTAGTTCATGACATAAAAGTTCAAAATCATGCCCACATCATCATCCAGCCAAGTTCAAAATCATTGAACTAAGTTCATGACATAAAACTTCACACAAACAAATGGCACATCAACAATCATGCCTCATCCTCATCTTCGTCCTCCTCTTCGTCCGATTCTTCATCCTCACCTTCGTCCTCCTCTTCCTCCGATTCTTCCTCCTTCTCTTCATTGTGTCGCGCTGCATCATCATGGGGAGCTCGGAAGGTGTTGGCAAGATCTCCACCGGCATCATGCGAAGGTACGTGAGGCACACCGGAAGACATGCGTCCACCCATGTCACTGATACGTCTCTACCGTATCTATAATTTCTTATTGTTCCATGCTATTATATTACCTGTTTTTGATGTTTACGAGTTTTATTTTATACATTATTATCATTTTTGGGACTAACCTACTAACCGGAGGCCCATCCCATATTGTTGTTTTTTGTCTATTTCAGTATTTCGAAGGAAAGGAATATCAAACGGAGTCCAAACGGAATAAAACCTTCGGAATCGTGATTTTTGGAACGAACGTGATCCAGAGGACTTGGAGTGCAAGTCAAGAAGCAGCCGAGGCGGCCACGAGAGGGTAGGGCGCCCCCCTATAGGGCGCGCCCCCTGTCTCGTGGGCCCCTCGGGTGGCCACCGACGTACTTCTTCCTCCTATATAAGCCTACATACCCCGAAAACATCCAGGGAGCAACCGAAACACAATTTTCCACCGCCGTAACCTTCTGTATCTGCGAGATCCCATCTTGGAGCCGTCGCCGATATTCTGCCGGAGGGGGAATCCACCACGGAGGGCTTCTACATCAACACCATAGCCCTTCCGATGAGTTGTGAGTAGTTTACCACAGACCTTCGGGTCCATAGTTATTAGCTAGATGGGTTCTTCTCTCTTTTTGGATCTCAATACAATGTTCTCCCCCTCTCTTGTGGAGATCTATTCGATGTAATCTCTTTTTGCGGTGTGTTTGTCGAGATCCAATGAATTGTGGGTTTATGATCAGATTTATCTACGGATAATAATTGAATCTTCTCTGAATTCTTTTATATGATTGAGTTATCTTTGCAAGTCTCTTTGAATTATCGGTTTGGTTCGGCCTACTAGATTGATCTTTCTTGCCATGGGAGAAGTGCTTAGCTTTGGGTTCAATCTTGCGGTGTTCTTACCCAGTGACAGAAAGGGTTGCAAGACACGTATTGTATTGTTGCCATCGAGGATAAAAAGATGGGGTTTATATCATATTGCTTGAGTTTATCCCTCTACATCATGTCATCTTGCTTAATGCGTTACTCTGTTCTTATGAACTTAATACTCTAGATGCATGCTAGATAGCGGTCGATGTGTGGAGTGATAGTAGTAGATGCAGGCAGGAGTCGGTCTACTTGTTGCGGATGTGATGCCTATTTACATGATCATGCCTAGATAACGTCATAATTATTCGCTTTTCTATCAATTGCTCGACAGTAATTTGTTCACCCACCGTAATACTTATGCTCTCGAGAGAAGCCACTAGTGAAACCTATGGCCCCCAGATCTATCTCTTATCATATTTGCTTTCACTCTACTTTTATTTGCATCTTTATTTTCTGCATCTATGTTATAAATTACCAAAAATATTTATCTTATCATATTATCTCTATCAGATCTCACTTTCACAAGTGGCCGTGAAAGGATTGACAACCCCTTTATCGCGTTGGTTGCGAGTTCTTTGTTTGTTTGTGTAGGTTCGTGGGACTTGTTGAGGAGCCTCCTACTGGATTGATACCTTGGTTCTCAAAAACTGAGGGAAATACTTACGCTACTGTGTTGCATCACCCTTTCCTCTTCAAGGAAAACCAACGCAAGCTCAAGGCGTAGCAAGAAGGATTTCTGGCGCCGTTGCCGAGGAGGTCTTCGCTCAAGTCAAGACATACCAAGTACCCATCACAAACTCATCTCCCTCGCATTTACATTATTTGCCATTTGCCTCTCGTTTTCCTCTCCCCCACTTCACCTTTGCCGTTTTATTCGCCCTCTCTTTCCCAATCTCCTCTCTTTTCCGTTTGCTGCTTTCTGTGTGCTCGTGTGTTAGTTATTTATTCCGTTGCCATGGCTGAATCAAGAAGAGCGAAAGGTGTGCTTCCAAGTTCTAGTGCCTTGGATAGCCCCTCCGTCCTCTCTAAACTCCTTAATAATAATGTTTTAGAAAAACCTATCGGGATTACCAACGAGTCTTTAAAAGATGCTTGGGATAGGTTATTAAGAATTTGGGCTAGCTATGTGCCACAATATCAAATTGAGGTTTACTTAAATAGTTTCTATGTTGGCTTACCCGCTTCTTTCAAACAAGTTCTAGATTCTATATTTGAGGGGGATTTTCTTGAAGGGGATGCTATAGATACCTATGAAAGAATGAAAACTATATTTGGGCACCCCACGAATGATAAGGTTGAATCTACCACCCTCTTATGCTTTTATCAAAATGAAATTATCAAAGAAATGAAGGCTAGCTTAGATGCAAATTTCCGTAACATGCTTAATCTTAATTCCTCCATTAATGGCAATGTGCTCTCCCAAAACATATGAATGAATGGCATAGAAAGGAAATTTGCTCTTTTCTTTCCAAGTGCCAAAGATGGCACCACTTAGATCTATCTTCGCTTTTATGCCTAGCTAGGGGCGTTAAACGATAGCGCTAGTTGGGAGGCAACCCAATTTTCTTTATGTTTTTTTGTTTTTGTTCCTGTTTAGTGTTAAATTTTGTTTCTACTTTCTGTTTAGATGTGTTTTCATGTTTTATTTAGTGTTTTTGCCAAGTAGAACCTATAGGATAACCTATCATATGAGTTGATTTGATTCTGCTGAAAAACAGAAACTTTGCGCTCACGAGAAAAAATTCAATAGATCACAGGAGCGTGCTTTTGCATTGATTATTTTTTCTGCTGATCAATAAACAAAATTTTTAGGACGTCCTATTTTGGTAGGATTTTTAAGGTTCCAGAAGTTTAAGTTTGCTACAGATTGCTACAGACTGTTCTGTTTTTGACAGATTCTGTTTTTCGTGTGTTGTTTGCTTATTTTGATGCATCTATGGCTAGTATGTAAGGGTATGAACCATAGAGAACTTGGAATACAGTAGGTTTAAAACCAATATAAATAAAGAATGATTTCATTACAGTACCTTATGTGGTGGTTTTGTTTTCTTTCACTAACGGAGCTTATAAGATTTCTTGTTGAGTTTTGTGTTGTAAAGTTTTCAAGTTTTGGGTAAAGCTTTTATGGACTATGGAATAAAGGGTGGCAAAATCCTAAGCTTGGGGATGCCCATGGCACCGCAAGATATTCAAGAATAGCCAAAAGCCTAAGCTTGGGGATGCCCTGGGAAGGCATCCCCTCTTTCGTCTTCGTCCATTGGTAACTTTACTTGGAGCTATATTTTTATTCGCCACATGATATGTGTTTTACTTGGAGCGTCGTGTATTATATTAGTCTTTGCTTTTTAGTTTACCACAATCATCCTTGCGGTAACACACCCTTTGGAAGAAGCATATTTGCTTAGGATTTGATAGAATACTCTATGTGCTCCACTTATATCTTTTGAGCTTGATAGTTTTTGCTCTAGTGCTTCACTTATACCTTTTAGAGCATGGCGGTGGATTAATTTTAAAGAAATTGCTAGTCTCTCATGCTTCACTTATATTATTTTGAGAGTCTCTTAGAACAGCATGGTATTTGCTTTGGTTATGAATTTGGTCCTAGAATGATGAGCATCCAAGTTGGGTATAATAAAAACTATCATAGAAAATGAATTGGATGCTAGGATCAATTTGATGCTTGATAATTTTGAGATATAAAGGTAGTAATGTTAGGGTCATGCTAGTGGATAATTATGAAATTGAGAAATACTTTTGTTAAAGTTGGCAAGTCCCGTAGCATGCACGTATGGTAAAAGTTGTGTGACAAATTTGTTGCATGGGGTGCTCTTTTGAGTGTCTTCCTCATGAGTGGCAGCCGGGGACGAGCGATGGATTTTTCCTACCAATCTATCCCTCTTGGGGCATGCGTAGTAGTACTTTGCTTCGAGGGTGAAGTAGACTTTTGCAATAAGTATATGAGTTCTTTATGACTAATGTGAGTCCATGGATATACACACACTCATCCTTCCATTTTGCTAGCTTCTATTATACCGCGCAATTTTCGCCGGTATCATGAACCCATTATTTACCTTCCTCAAAATAGCCACCATACCTATCTATTATGGCATTTCCATAGCCATTCCGAGATATATTGCCATGCAACTTTCCACCGTTCCGTTTATTATGACACGTTTCATCATTGTCATATTGCTCTTTGCATGATCATGTAGTTGACATCGTATTTGTGGCAAGGCCACCTTCATAATTTTCTGCATGTCACTCTTGGTTCATTGCATATCCCGGTACACCGCCGGAGGCATTCATATAGAGTCATATTTTGTTCTAGCTTTGAGTTGTAATTCTTAAGTTGTAAATCCATAAAAGTGTGATGATCTTCATTATTAGATCATTGTCCCAGTGAGGAAAGGATGATGAAGACTATGATTCCCCCACAAGTCGGGATGAGACTTCGGACTTTATAAAAATAAAAAAGGCCAAAGAAGCCCACCAAAAAGAAAAAAAAGAGAAAGAAAAAAAGAAAGAAAAAAAGGAGAGAAAGGAAAAAAAGAAAAAGAAAAAGAAAAAGAAAAAAATGAGAGAAAAAGAGAGAAGGGACAATTGCCACTATCTCTTTTTCCACACTTGTGCTTCAAAAATAGCACCATGATCTTCATGATAGAGAGTCTCATATGTTGTCACTTTCATATAATAGTGGGAATTTTTCATTATAGAACTTGGCTTGTATATTCCAATGATGGGCTTCCTCAAAATGCCTAGGTCTTCATGAGCAAGCAAGTTGGATGCACACCCACTTAGTTTCTTTTGTTGAGCTTTCATATATTTATAGCTCTAGTGCATCCGTTGCATGGCAATCCCTACTCACTCACATTGATATCTATTGATGGGCATCTCCATAGCCCATTGATACGCCTAGTTGATGTGAGACTATCTTCTCCCACTTTTTGTCCTCACAACCACCACAGTAGACCACCATAGTGTTGTGTCCATGGCTTGCGCTCATGTATTGCGTAAGAGTTGAAAAGCTGAAGTGCGTTAAAAAGTATGAACCAATTGCTTGGCTCGTCATCGGGGTTGTGCATGATGGGAGTATTTTGTGTAATGAAAATGAAGCATGGCCTAACTATATGATTTTGTAGGGATAAGCTTTCTTTGGCTATGTTATTTTGATAGGACATGATTATTTGTTAGTATGCTTTGAAGCATTGTTATTTTTATGTTCTATAAGCTTTTATCTTGACTCATTTGAATCTCAACATTCATGCCACAATAAATAAAATTATATTGAGAATTATGCTAGGTGGCATTCCACATCAAAAATTCTGTTTTTATCATTTACCTACTCGAGGACGAGCAAGAATTAAGCTTGGGGATGCTTGATACGTCTCCAACGTATCTATAATTTTTGATTGTTCCATGCTATTATATTACCTGTTTTGGATGTTTATGGGCTTTATTTTATACATTATTATCATTTTTGGGACTAACCTACTAACCGGAGGCCCAACCCGTATTGCTGTTTTTTTGTCTATTTCAGTATTTCGAAGGAAAGGAATATCAAACGGAGTCCAAACGGAATAAAACCTTCGGAAGCGTGATTTTTGGAACAAACGTGATCCAGAGGAGTTGGAGTGCAAGTCAAGAAGCAGCCTAGGCGGCCACGAGAGGGTAGGCCCCCCCCCCTTAGGGCGCGCCCCCTGTCTCATGGGCCCCTCGGGTGGCCACCGACGTACTTCTTCCTCCTATATAAGCCTACATACCCCAAAAACAACCAGGGAGCAACGGAAACACAATTTCCACCGCCGTAACCTTCTGTATCCGCGAGATCCCATCTTGGAGCCGTCGCCGGCGTTCTGCCGGAGGGGAATCCACCACGGAGGGCTTCTACATCAACACCATAGCCCTTCCGATGAGTTGTGAGTAGTTTACCACAGACCTTCGGGTCCATAGTTATTATCTAGATGGGTTCTTCTCTCTTTTTGGATCTCAATACAATGTTCTCCCCCTCTCTTGTGGATATCTATTCGATGTAATCTCTTTTTGCAGTGTGTTTGTCAAGATCCGATGAATTTTGGGTTTATGATCAGATTTATCTTTGGATAATAATTGAATCTTCTCTGAATTCTTTTATATGATTGAGTTATCTTTGCAAGTCTATTCGAATTATCGGTTTGGTTTGGTCTACTTAGATTGATCTTTCTTGCCATGGGAGAAGTGCTTAGCTTTGGGTTCAATCTTGCGGTGTTCTTACCCAGTGACAGAAAGGGTTGCAAGACACGTATTGTATTGTTGCCATCGAGGATAAAAAGATGGGGTTTATATCATATTGCTTGAGTTTATCCCTCTACATCATGTCATCTTGCTTAACGCGTTACTCTGTTCTTATGAACTTAATACTCTAGATGCATGCTGGATAGCGGTCGATGTGTGGAGTAATAGTAGTAGATGCAGGCAAGAGTCAGTCTACTTGTTGCGGATGTGATGCCTATATACATGATCATGCCTAGATAACGTCATAATTATTCGCTTTTCTATCAATTGCTCGACAGTAATTTGTTCACCCACCATAATACTTATGCTCTCGAGAGAAGCCAGTAGTGAAACCTATGGCCCCCGGGTCTATCTCTTATCATATTTTCTTCCAATCTACTTTTATTTGCATCTTTATTTTCTGCATCTATGTTATAAAATACCAAAAATATATTTATCTTATCATATTATCTCTATCAGATCTCACTTTCGCAAGTGGCCGTGAAGGGATTGACAACCCCTTTATCGCGTTGGTTGCGAGTTCTTTGTTTGTTTGTGTAGGTTCGTGGGACTTGTTGAGGAGCCTCCTACTGGATTGATACCTTGGTTCTCAAAAACTGAAGGAAATACTTACGCTACTGTGCTGCATCACCCTTTCCTCTTCAAGGAAAACTAACGCAAGATCAAGACGTAGCAGTCACCAGGAGGTGCTCCCATGCCTCCCATGAGAGACGCAAAACTCATGCCTCCCATGGTAGCTCCTAAGCCGCCCATGCTTCCCATGCCGCCCATGGGAGCTCTGAAGCCACCAAAGCCTCCCATGCCACCCATGCCGCCCATGCACCCATGGCTCTTTTTTGGACTAAGACTTCTTCATGGGCAAGATTGACGTACTCCTTTTGCTGCTCATCAAGGGTAGATGTGACCCTGAAGAACAAGTACTTCTCCCATTCCGACTATCTAGTTCGCTCCTCCATGGCCAATTTCTTCTCCACTAATGCCACCTTCCTCTCCTCGGCCGCCACCCTCGTCTCCTCGGCCGCCAACCTCCTCTCCTCGTCCGCCGCATCTTGGTTCCTTGCCATCTTCCTCACCTCGTTCGCTTCCTTTCTTGCGTTCACAATAGCTTCCATAGCATTTTTTAGCTAGTCGTCTCCTTTCCTCTTCTTCTTTTCTTTTCCGTCTTTCTTGCGTCCATTTGGTCTTTTTTCTTGGAGTACAAAACCGAGTTAGGTGTAGGGCTTCTCTTGTCGTCGTCACTTGATGCCTCCTCCTCATCATCATCCAAATCAATAGTTCTCTTGCGTTTGTTGCTCTTCTCATCATCGACACCATCACGAGGCTTCCATTTCTCATCATCCTTCAACGCATCATAGCAATGAGGCAAGGTAAATGGTCTCCCTTTCTTGATCTTCCCTTTCTTGGCCTTCTTCTCCTCTTCTTGAAATTAGTTTTGTGCAATAGTGAGCTACAAACAAAAGAACAAGTTAGCACTCGAAACACTAAGAAAAAGCATGATGAACAGGGAAGAATCATTAAAGAAATGACACTTACCCTATCTCTATCATTAGTGCCACTTGGGTTTAACGTGTCAACCGCCTTAAGTGCGGCCTCCCACCTTTGACAATCTTTGTTGATTGTTGACCACCGAAAGCGAAGAGATCTTTCCGAGCGGTCAATTCCACTTTTGTTGTGTAAATCAAAGTGCTCCTTCATCCGGATCCAATATGCATCTCTACTTTGATGCCCTCCAACGGTGGCATCCGTCGACACTTGCAACCATGTATTGCATAGCAAGATGTCTTCGTCCATGGTGTAGTTGCCCGCTCGTCCTTTCAGTGCATCGATGATACCCTCACCATCTTCGTCCACCTCAAACTCATGATCATCGAAATGCACATCATTGGTTTGAGATCAGTGAGAATTGTTGGAGCCAGCGCCCATAGTTGACATATATGTCTCATCACTGAAACTATAAAGTATATACAACAAACCAAATAAGCTATCAATATGTATGCATTCAAAAAACAAAAAAGGGAGAAATTTTTACCTTGTGGGCATTTCATCAAACACCTTGTGCGCATTGGCCCCTGGTGCAATAAGCGAGCTCGCCGGCGCTTCGGCCGCCACCCCATCCGTCGCACACCCTACAAGCTTCTTCTTCGGCCGCCTAGAGGAGCCGTCCGCCGCCTTGTTCTTCTTCCCGGACACCTTGCCCGCCTTCGCCTGCGTTGCATTGAGGATCTTCAAGAGGGGGGCACGCGGCTTCACAGCGGGCGTGAAAGTGCAACTATCCCTAGGTGGTTTTGGTAATTCATAACAACATATAGCTCATTGAGCTAATACTATTCCAAGATGAATATTTCAGGAAAGCTCAATGAATGGCATGGCATGGATGACGAAAGTGGATCCCTCAAAATATTAAGGAAAAAGGATTGGCTCAAGCTCAAAAGCTCAAGACTCTTCATTTTACATTTTAGTGATCCAAGATCACATTGAGTCTATAGGAAAAGCCAATACTATCAAGAAGGGATGAGGTGTTGCTTAATGAGCCTTTTACTCCATGTGCTTAGTGATATGCTCCAAAACCCTCCACTACTTTCTCACATCCACAAATGACCTAAACCCAAAGTCAAACTCGGCCCTACCGATTCTTTCTATCCGGCGCCACCGAGTTTAGATGTCATAGCCACAGCCACAAACCCTAGGCAAATCGGTTTCACCGATAGGGATCTCGGTCTCACCGAGATGGGATTGTAATCTCTCTGTTTCCCCTTCATAACTTTTCGGTCTCACCGAAAGAGCGAATCGGTCCCACCGAGATTACAATGTAAACTCTATGTTTCCCTTTTGTAACTATTCGGTCTCACCGAAAGAGCAAATCCGTCCCACCGAGTTTACCTGACCAACTCTCTGGTTAGCTAATTACCAAATTTGGTCTCACCGTGTTTGTGTAATCGGTCTCACCGAGATTGCGTTATGCCCTAACCCTAACCAAATCGGTCCTACCGAGATGCATGTCAGTCCCACAGAAAATCCTAACGGTCACTAGGTTTACTAAATCGGTCCGGCCGAGTTTGATAATTCGGTCCCACCGAGTTCGTTAAATTGTGTGTAACGGTTAGATTTTGTGTGGAGGCTTTATATACCCCTCCACCTCCTCTTCATTCGTGGAGAGAGCCATCAGAACAAACCTACACTTCCAACTTACCAGTTCTGAGAGAGAACCACCTACTCATGTGTTGAGGCCAAGATATTCCATTCCAACCATATGAATCTTGATCTCTAGCCTTCCCCAAGTTGCTTTCCACTCAAATCTTCTCTCCACCAAATCCTATCCTGTGAGAGAGAGTTGAGTGTTGGGGAGACTATCATTTGAAGCACAAGAGCAAGGAGTTCATCATCAACACACCATTTGTTACTTCTTGGAGAGTGGTGTCTCCTAGATTGGCTAGGTGTCGCTTGGGAGCCTCCGACAAGATTGTGGAGTTGAACCAAGGAGTTTGTAAGGGCAAGGAGATCGCCTACTTCGTGAATATCTACCGCTAGTGAGGCAAGTCCTTCATGGGCGACGACCATGGTGGGATAGACAAGGTTTCTACTTCGTGGACCCTTAGTGGGTGGAGCCCTCCGTGGACTCGCGCAACCGTTACCCTATGTGGGTTGAAGTCTCCATCAAAGTGGAAGTACGATAGCACCACCTATCGGTACCATGATAAAAACATCCGTGTCTCCAATTGCGTTTGAATCCTCCAAACCCTTCCCTTTATATTCTTGCAAGTTGCATGCTTTATTTTCTGCTGCCAATATACTCTTTGCATGCTTGCTTGAATTATGTGAGGATTGCTTGACTTGTTCTAAAATAGCTAAAATCTGCCAAAGTCTAAAATTGGGAAAAGGTTAAGTTTTTATTTGGTCAAGTAGTCTAATCACCCCCCTCTAGACATACTTCAAGGTCCTACAAGTGGTATCAGAGCTTTGGTCTCCATTTGCTTTGATTTCCATAGCTTTTGGTGGTCATAGCCTTGGTTTCACAACCTAGGAGAGTATGGCGTCTAGCGAGGGAAATTATCATCGTAGAGGTCCTTACTTTGATGGCACTAATTTTGCTAGTTGGAAGCATAAGATGAAAATGCATATTCTTGGACATAACCCCGCTATTTGGGCTATTGTGTGTATTGGCTTGCAAGGTGAATTCTTTGATGGGAGAGAACCGAACCGTGAAGCTAGTGCGGATGAGTTGAAGATGTTGCAATACAACGCTCAAGCTTGCGATATCCTCTTCAATGGATTGTGCCCCGAAGAATTCAACAAAATCAGCCGTCTTGAGAATGCAAAGGAAATTTGGGATACGTTGATTGATATGCACGAAGGTACCGACTCCGTCAAGGAATCCAAGTTGGGTGTGCTCCAAAGTCAGCTTGACAAGTTCAAAATGAAGGATGGTGAAGGTGTCGCTGAAATGTACTCTAGGCTTGCTCTTATCACAAATGAGATTGTCGGCTTAGGAAGTGAAGAGATGACCGTCAGATTCATCATCAAGAAGATCCTAAGAGCATTGGATGGAAAATATGATACCGTGTGCACATTGATCCAAATGATGCCCAATTACAAAGATCTCAAGCCTACGGAAGTCATTGGAAGAATTGTTGCTCATGAGATGTCACTCAAGGATAAGGAGGAACTTCACAACAAGTCGAGTGGTGCTTACAAAGCCTCATGTGAAGCCCCCACATCATCAAGTGAGAAACAAACCTTCAATGAAGAATTGAGCTTAATGGTGAAGAACTTCAACAAATTCTACAAGAGTAGAAGCAAAGAAAGAAGCTCCAAGTCAAGGTCCTACAATGACAAAAGATCTTCTAGTCGAGAGTGCAATTGCTACAATTGTGGGAGACCCGGACACTATTCCAATGAGTGTATGGCACCCTACAAAAGAAGAGAAGATTCTCCCAAGAGAAGAAGTAGAAGAGAAGAATCACCACCAAGAGAGAGAAGGAGTAGAGATGATCGTTATGAACGAAGACCCTCACGGAGAAGCAAGGATTCGGAAAGGAAGTACAATTCATCAAAGAGCTACACAAAACGAAGACATCAAGCTCATGTTGGTGAATGGGTATCCGGCTCCGACTCCGACCATCACTCCGAGAGAAGCTATCACTACGACTCCGAATACACTCAAGATGAAGGTGTTGCCGGTCTAGCACTTGTGTCAACCAACTCCTATGACATATTTGAATCACCAAATGAAGGAATTGTAGATGCTTCATGGCCAAAGGTCCTAAGGTAACACACCCCGAGTATGTTGATTTTGATGTTGATGAAGATGACTTCCTAGGTGATGATGATTTACTTGTTGACAAATCTAGTGATGAATACTATGATGAAACGTCAATTAATCATGCTAATCAAGTTGAAACAAATGACAATGATAAGGAGAAAATTGAGCATCTAACTAAAGAACTAAACACTCTTAAGTTAGCTCATGAAACTATCTTTGAAGATCATCGAGAACTTTTAAGGGCTCATGAGAAGTTATGCTTTGAAAAGATCAACCTTGAGCAAGAGCATGAGTTCTTAAAGGCAATCAATGATGATCTTCGTAAGAAAAGTTCTTCTTACATTGCCAAGCGTTTGCTCTTATCTACTTACATGCCTCAAGTCAAGTCTAGTAACAAGAACAAGAAAGATTCTTCTTCTAGTAGTAACAATAACAATGCTAAATCTAATATTGTTGCTTCTAGTAGTTATCTTGATTCCACTAATGATTCTCTTAGCCAAGTTACACTTGAGCAAGAAAACAGATTATTGAAGGGAATTATAGAGAAAGGTGTATACAAGAGCCTTGCCGGGAGTAAGCAATTTGAGGAAATTGTACGCAAGCAAGGAAGGCACCGGAAGAATCAAGGTGTTGGTTTTGAACGAAAGTTCAATGCCAATGGAGTTGAGTGGGAAGAAGATCAATACCCCAAGACGAAGTTTGTTCCTCAACAAGAGAAGTATGATCCTACTTCCTTCAAGGGAACACAAGCTCAAGATGATCTTCCACCACAAGACCACAAGAACAAAGGCAAGGACAAGCTTCAAGAGGAGATTGATGCATTTGAAGAAGCACCTAAGGCCTTGGTCAAGTGGGTTCCCAAGACTACTTCAATCTCTACTTCATCAAGTATAACTACTACACCAAGGATTCCCATCAAGTTGATGTGGATCCCGAAGAAGAAGAACTAGAGAGTTCTTGAGGGTGACTGTCGGTGTCAAAACCGGCGGATCTCGGGTAGGGGGTCCCGAACTGTGCGTCTAGGCGGATGGTAACAGGAGACAAGGGACACGATGTTTTTACCCAGGTTCGGGCCCTCTTGATGGAGGTAATACCCTACTCCTGCTTGATTAATATTGATGATATGGGTAGTACAAGAGTAGATCTACCACGAGACCAAGGAGGCTAAACCCTAGAAGCTAGCCTATGGTATGATTGTAGTTCGTCCTACGGACTAAAACCCTCCGGTTTATATAGACACCGGATAGGTTAGGGTTACACAGAGTCGGTTACAATGGTAGGAGATCTACATATCCGTATCGCCAAGCTTGCCTTCCACGCCAAGGAAAGTTTCATCCGGACACGGACGAAGTCTTCAATCTTGTATCTTCATAGTCTTGGAGTTCGGCCGTGACGATAGTCCGCTATCCGGACACCCCTAGTCCGGACTCCTCAAGAGCCCTGAACCAGGCTTCAATGACGATGAGTCCGGCGCGTTGATTGTCTTCGGCGTTGCGAGGCGGGTTCCTCCTCCGAATACTTCATAGAAGGTTTTGAACACAAGGATAGTGTCAGGCTCTGCAAAACAAGTTCCACATACCACCATAAAGAGAATAACTTCTGCACAGATCTGCTGACGTATTCCGCGGCGTGACATCACACCACGGCCAGGTCTTTATATCAATCGTTTTTTTACCGTTCCACCTTAGCGCGTTTAGCGAGGCGGTTTCCTTGGCATGTCTTATCAAAGCATAGATCATGCCCCCTTATTCCGGGATTCTGATCAATACAGACGTGGGTAACCCAACCGTGCCCGTTGGCACGCCTCCTCTATCAAAGGCGAGTCCTAATCGACCACGGGGTGGGATCTTGGTATTCAACCTCTTTATAATGAGACCAAGGCCCTCCTCTTTTTACACCCTGCATCGAGTTCACCCCGCGCTTCGAGTTCCAACACCTAAAGCTTCAGATTTACGTGCTTCGGACCTTCGACGATGTCCGGCTCCGACCAGCATGGCCGATGGATGTCTTCCTCCGTCACAGAAGAAGATGTGCTAAAGCTGCGAGACGCCAGGTATCTAACCAGCGAGATCTCGCATAGGCTACCTGCTCCAGGGCAGGTCATTCCCACTCCTGAGCCCGGCAAGAACGTGGTGTTCGTGTCTCACTTCCTTCGGGGTTTAGGCTTCCCGACAGATCCCATTGTGCGGGGGCTCACGTTTTATTATGGGTTGGATTTCCATGACTTGAATCCGGAGTCCATCCTCCATATCTCGTCATTCATTGTCGTATGTGAGGCCTTCCTCCATATTACCCCCCACTTTGGATTGTGGCTCAAGACCTTCAAGGTGGAGCCAAGGATGACCGGGGGGCAACAAGCAGAGTGCGGAGGGGCAGTCATAAGCAAATGTGCTGATGCTCCATGGCCCGAGGGCTCTTTTCAAGAGGTGCTTGGTTTGTGGCAACGGGAGTGGTTTTATATCACCGCTCCCCGGGGCACCAAACGGGCGGCGCTCCCTGCCTTCCGCTCAGGTCCACCACAGCGGCTGGCGTCATGGGTCAACAAGGGGCTCGACTGGGGGCCGTCCAAGGACGTTCCCTCGCTGTAGGGCCGTATTCGAGACCTTCAAGAAAGGAAGATCAATCTGATTGCAATGGCACAGGTTATGTTGATCCGGCGCCTTCAGCCCTGCAAACGTCGCCCCCTCCGCCTGTGGGAATTCAATGCGGAGGGACCACGAGCTCTCCAAAATTTTATGGGCACTACGCCCGTGGAGATGTATAAACTGTTCTTCGGATCACAAGAGAAGTATCCGGACCTGACTGAGGATGCAGGACTAAGCTGCAATCGCCCCGATACTCAAGTAAGTAGTCCTGTAACCGGACAAATTGTTCACTCATTTATCATATATACATTCCCTTTAAAGGAGCCGTTTCTTGAACAGGAGTGGATAGCCAAGGCAAAGTTAATAAGGTGTCCGGCTCCCCTCCCAGAGACCACGCCGGATCCCATGTTGGCCAAGATGTTGAAGGTCGCGCCTTTTGAAGAAGGCAAAGGGGGGAGCGGGGAAGCAACTGCCTCTACGAAGGAGGCTATCAAGGAAGGAGGGATTAAAAGTCCCATCCTTCAAGGAGAGAAGAGGACCGCTTTGGAAGATCCGGAGGTCAAGGCCTCAAAGAAGGGAAAGGAATCTTCGTCAGAGAGTCCGGCGCTGGGAAGTAACCCAGCCGCACTATTTCCCCAAGGGGATCAGCCCTCCAGCGAGCCGTAAGTGAAAAGAAGGGGTCTTGTGAATAAGGAACATCCCTGTATTTATTTATGAAGATAACCGAAATTATACCTTGTAGTTCGGATCTCAGCCCTTCTCAACAGAGCTCGTCTTCGGGGGATCTTCTTCCGGAGATGATGGAGAGCGAAACGCCTCCACCAGTCACACCCTCATGCGAGGCGGACGATCTTGAGATGTCTTCGCGGAGGGTTCCCCCAAGTCCGGTGAGGCCGGAAGGTCCGGCGCCAAGTGGTGTGCGGTCGGAGGAGCTGAAGGATCTGCTCGGGCGAGCGGCTATCTCAGAAGATCACCGTGCTCTAATAGGTACGTTGATTGAAAGGATTGCATCCGCGGAGAGCGGATTGCATGAAGCCGTCAGAAGCTTACTGACGGGGTTTGAGGTACGCAAAAATGGTGTACCTTCTGACAGTTATGCATATAGAATGCGACCTGTATAGATAGTAGCACCTGAGACTCGGTGTGTTGTCAAAATTGACAGCGTGCCGAGGATCACAATCTCAGTTATAACATATCGCCGCTCCTAAACAGGTGGCGAGGCGTCCGGTGGCTAGCCGGACTGATGAATATGCCGAACTAAAGCAGCAACTCGACGAGGCGGATGCGGACATCGCGTTGGTCAATAAACGGTTTGACGAGTCACAAGGTATGCGACTTCTATGCGGACACCTAGTAAGGGAGCTTGACGCCCATGTCTTACTATTTGTATGCTTGATGCAGATGGTGCCGCTGCTGTGGAAGAGCTGCGGGCGGAACTTGCCCGAGCGAAAGAGCAAGCCAGAGAGAGTGATGCGGCCGCTTTAAAGGCGGCCGAAGAGCTAGAAGCCGAACGGGCTGCTCACTGCCGAAGCAGAGAGGAAATGGCCGATATGGCTAGCAAGTTGAAGAATGCTTCCGATCGCTGCGAGGTTCTTGAAAAAGAACATCAAGCGGAACAAGAGGGCCTGAAAAAGGCCGCCACCGAATCCAAGAATGCCCAGTCGGCTTTGAGAGCTGCCAAGGAGGAGCTGAGTCAGGCCGGGGCAATTGCGGCTGGAAAACCATTTCTGCTGCGCAGGAAATATACGGATCCAAAGTATGCTCAGTTGGGTAAGCTATGGAGTTCGGAGGATGCTTATCTGGACTTGGCGGCGAGCGCTGCAGACGCGGTCGAGCACTTCCAGGGCCAAAAGGGGCACAGAAGGGAAGAGCTATATTGGTCGCAATTCCATAGTCCGGAGCGTCCTCTGCCGCTGACCGATCGGTTGGCCGAATGGGCCGAGCTGAATCGATTGTCCGGATTTGCCATGAAGCATGTCTTGACTCACTTGTGGCCGGGCGGACCCCAGCCGAAGAGCTATTTTGGTTTAGTGCAGCAGTTCCTTGGTGCGGTGCCGCATATCGACGCAATGAAGCGATCGGCGTGTATTGAGGGAGCGCGGATGGCTCTGGCCCGTGTCAAGACATACTGGGCAGAGATGAGGGCCACCGATGTTGCATCCCGAGATTCGGACAGAAGCCGAGTACCTGCCGAGCACTACTTTGAAAAAGTCCTACCGGGCGCTCGTTTAATAGAGACGCAGTGCTCGAAGGATATTATGATTAAATGACATGTATGATTTGTGAAAACAATGTTTCAATATAATATAAGAGCTTTTTATACTTGTGCGTTCAAGTAGTAAACTACTCCCTGTGCGGCCGTTTATGTATATGTATATATAACCTGAAAGATGGCAGTCCTTGGCTTCAGCCCCCACGCACATAGTGCGGGGGTGTTTGCAAAGAAAGCGCTTTTCACACTTAATCCAACGTCTTGGTCCTGTTAAGGAGGTGATAGCGTAGCAAACCAGGCAACCGGACTATAATGCTTTATCACTTTCACTTAGCCATAGGAGTTCGAGGGTGGGGCTACTATATAGCCCCTGGGGGCACCGCACTCTCCCGAATTCGGGGTTCGTGTGTGCCTGACCGAAAACCGGTCCTTCGTTAATGTGGAGGAATTCTAAACATTCCGGTGAGTCATCGAGTGGTTGACCAGTCTCTCGCTATATCATGACAGTCAGTTTTCGGCTTTCTCTACTGAGGTGCTCGCCCGGCCGAACCGGGGAACAATCGCAGTAGTTCTCCTGGTGCCGCGTTAGCCGATAAAACGGAACGTAAGGCAGCAGAACACAGGAGCCGGGCAAACCCAACATTTAACCAAAGACATGATTCGGAGCTGATGCATATAAGGCCTAACTCGAGACGCCGAACACTCCCTAAGGTATTCGGTCTTTATAAGAACGGGCAGAATAATGCCCTAAGCCCCTGGTGTCCAGGTACGTGCAAAAGTTCTGGTGCGGCCAATGCCAAAACACCAGCCTCCTCCTCGGGTGTAGTAAGAAACCGGGGGATGTATATCAACAAGAGACAGTAAAAAAGGTTTACGCAGGGTCTTAATCTGAAAAGAATCCTTGCAACGGGTCCCTACTGCACGTCTGCGCCTGTGTCTCCATTGTGCCGTATCCTGGACGGGTGTAGCACGTTGTTCATCTGTAAAAGAGAGGAACTTAGTTTAAAATAAAAAGGATACGTGCGAAAGATGTACTTAATATTTAAATAAACAGAGTACGGTTCGAAGAAGTGAATAAAATTGAGCTTTATTGTCTCTTGTTATACATGCATGCAACCCCTCGTATGGGGGTATGCCGCTAGTAGCGCCGGACTCGTATAGCCGTGTCCGGGGTTTGAATGATCAATTCAGGTTTTTTTTGACTAGCGGAGCCAGATAGGTGTGGGGCTGTCAAGGCAGTCTCCCGTTCTTCCGTGCTAGAGTAACACTTAATACTTCCTCTTAGCGAGATGATGCCGCGTGGACCGGTCATTTTAAGTGTTAGAGATGCATAATGCGGTATTGCGTTAAAGCGGGCGAAAGCTTCGCGTCCCAATAGTGCTTGATGGCTACTTTTAAACGGGGCGACATGGAAGATTAACCTTTCGCGACGGGAGTTGTTGGATGAACCGAACACAACTTCTAGCAGTATGGAGCCCGTACAATGGGCATATGGGCCTGGCATTACTCCTTTAAAGGAGGTGTTGCTACGGCGAATTTTGGTTGGGTTTATCCCCATCCTGCGGATTGTGTCCTGATATATCAGGTTTATGTCACTGCCGCCATCCATGAGGACTTGTGTAAATTGGAATCCGTCGATTATAGGATCCAATATCAAGGCAGTCCATCCTGCGTTCCGGATATTTTCGGAATAGTCCTGATGGTCGAAGGTGATTGGTTTTGACAACCGGTGCAAAGGGCGCGCCTTTTAGTGGGCGCCACTCTGTTTTTCCCTTTGATCACGTGAAGTGAGTGTACTGTTTTAACCTCTTGTGGGAAAGTCTTTTGTTTTCCGGGGCTCTGCTTGTGGTGCTCGTCGTCATCTTCACTTGGTGTGTCGAGCCCCTTGTGTTCGGCGTTCAGTCTGCCGGACTGTTTGAAGACCCAACAATTTCTGTGGGTATGGTTAGCAGGCCTCCCAGGAGTACTGTGGATTTGACATATCTTGTCCAATATTTTGTTGAAGTTGGATAGCTCATCGCTATTGTCCTTAAGGGGCAGTTTTGTATTGTTCTGCCGTGAGCTTTTGAATCCGGCGTTGACTGCCGCGCTCTTTGGACCGTTCCTTTTAATCCGGCGCTGGTCCTTGTTGCGCCGTGGTTTCCCATTTCCATCCCTGATTTCGGATGTACTTGGGTCGCTGGTGCTGCATCTTGCCAGCCAGCTATCCTCTCCCGCGCAAAAGCGGGTCATGAGGCTTGTTAATGCGGCCATTGTTCTTGGTTTTTCTTGGCCGAGGTGTCTCGCGAGCCATTCGTCTCGGACGTTGTGTTTGAAAGCTGCTAAGGCTTCGGCGTCCGGACAGTCGACTATTTGGTTCTTTTAGTAACGAACCTGTTCCAGAATTTCGGGCTGACTCTCGGGCTGTTGAGTTATGTGACTTAGATCGTCAGATCCGGAGGCGGACATAGGTCCCCTGAAAATTTGCCCAAACACATCCTCGAGCTCTTCACGGCTTCCAATGGTATTTTCGGGAAGGCTTTTAAGCCAATGCCGAGCTGGCCCTTTGAGTTTAAGGGGTAAGTATTTTATGGCGTGGAGATCATCTCCTCTAGCCATGTGTATGTGGAGGATGTAATCCTCGATCCGCAACTGTGGTCTGTTGTTCCGTCGATGCCTCTATGTTTATGGGTTTGAATCCGCTGGAAATTCATGATCCAGCACCTCGTCGGTGAAACATAGAAGTGCTGGCGCCCTATATTTGGGTGTGCCTGATCTTCAGAATTTTGGCGTGTTGCATTGCTTTGACGAGCCTGCTTTCTTGGCCCATAGATGGACCTAACTGGGCCATCCTTTTGATGTGAATCCTTATGCGGATCGCATATTGGCTTGTGTGTGGCGCCATTCGCCGCTCTCTTTTTGCCGTGGGGTCGTCCATCCGACCGGGTGGCCTTCTTACTTTTTAATTGTGGGGGCTCTAAGGCCTCCTCGTGGAATTCGGGCAGTAGCTTTCTTTTCGGGTAGCTCTTAGTTCGGCGACTGTGGCCGTACTTGTCTGCAGTGCTGAATACTTTGCTCCATCTGATCCTGAGTGCATCTTCTGCTGTCTTGAGCTTCCGCTTCTGCTTTTTCAGGCTACACGCAGTGGCGACGAGCCTTTTCTGGAGGTCATTTTGCTCCAATAGTTTGTCCGGCGGGAGATCGTCCGGACTGTTGTCTTCGCCGTGGACAGATTGTTTATCCAAGTTGTCTTGTTCGGACGATTGGTCGATAGCTTGTTCGTTGTCCACCGGTTCGCCCTGCTCTATGGCTGGGTCTTTGTTGAGGCGGGATTTTGTTCGGCGTTTACGTTGCCGTTTTGACTGCTTTTCAAGGGATTTATCCTTCGTAGCGTCCCGTTGTTCCTCGTCTTCATTTCCTTTAGGTGTATCCACCATGTATACATCATGGGATGAGGTGGTTGTCCAACATCCTACAGGTGCTGGTTCATTGTTGTCTCCTACATCGTCGTCCATACCGTCGATGTCTTCGAAGTCGAAATCGAGCACGTCGTGTAAGCTTTCGGCGCTGGCTCTGAAGTGGGTGGTGGGTGGGCGTTGAATTTCTTCGTCGTCGCATCCCAACCTTCTGACCGTAGTCCGCCAGGCTCTCGGATAAGAGAGAGACTTTACTGAATTCAGGATGTCGCCAAAGGGCGAGTGCTGAAAGATGTCCGCGGCCGTGAACTCCATGACCGGCGCCCAATCGGATTCGATTGGCAGGGGCGCGGAGGGTTCGGAGTCCGGAAAGGAGTCCGCATCCCAGGAGTCGAGGTCTTTGCAAAGGACAGGGATGGAGTTCGCTCAATCGCCGAGAGATTGTAGCCCGAGGCGGTGTCCAACCACTCGCCCTCGATCGGGAATCGGGCCCGGATTAAGGGTCGGAGCGGATCTTGGTGTGGCCTCGTGGCCTCGCTCGCCGCAGAGCTAGATCATGCCCATCGAGACAGTCGGCACATTTTGCTGCGGCTCGAATCCGTCAAGATCAAGTCTCCGCGGATATCGGCCGATAATCCAAACTTCCAAATCTGACCTGATGGCGGGCGTAGCTTTTGATCTGCTCCGGATGGCCTGCTTAATTGGCCCGCAGTGCAAAGCCGCCGAATCGAAGATCTGTCCAGGAGAAAAGTCTCACCTGGGACGCGTCGTTGTTGATGATCGAAGGAGCCATCGGGCCTATCGGTGACGCACACGAGGAACTCTCAATGAAAGCACCAATGTCGGTGTCAAAACCGGAGGATCTCGGGTAGGGGGTCCCGAACTGTGCGTCTAGGCGGATGGTAACAGGAGACAAGGGACACGATGTTTTTACCCAGGTTTGGGCCCTCTTGATGGAGGTAATACCCTACTCCTTCTTGATTAATATTGATGATATGGGTATTACAAGAGTAGATCGACCACGAGATCAAGGAGGCTAAACCCTAGAAGCTAGCCTATGGTATGATTGTTGTTCGTCCTACGGACTAAAACCCTCCGGTTTATATAGACACCGGATAGGTTAGGGTTACACAGAGTCGGTTACAATGGTAGGAGATCTACATATCCGTATCGCCAAGCTTGCCTTCCACGCCAAGGAAAGTTCCATCCAGACACGGGACGAAGTCTTCAATCTTGTATCTTCATAGTCTTGGAGTCCGGCCATGACGGTAGTCCGGCTATCCGGACACCCCCTAGTCCGGGACTCCCTCAGTGACTCCGCCAACATTTTTCACTCATATCATTATGGCAAGGAGAAGTGCAATCAACTTCCATATCTTGCATTAGTTCAAGGAGTCAGAAACCCTCATGTTGGTAAGGCAAGGGACAAGGTAACCTAATGTTTTCATGGACATCATTTTGTGTGTGCATCACTCTATGTCTATGGATATCCTTGTTTGTTCCTTGTGGGACTAACCCATGTAGGTATTGAAAGTGCAACTCACTCCAAAGGATTGCTCCAAACGATCTACATCAACATTGAGCATCCACATCTTCAACACCTACATGAAGTCATCATCGACAAAACCCAAGGTTAGTTTATCCCTCTAAGGGGGGATCTCACATCTAGGGGGAGCTTAACTCTAAGAATTGAGTCAAAGCAACTCTAATGATGTGAACACATAAATGCTTTATGTAAAAGTGGTAACCCCACTTGAGCTTAAACGATGAGTATGACCTATGATCAAATGTTCTCATTTGACTCCTAAGTCAATATACTCATATATAGATGACCTAGTCATCGCCAATTGTTTGATAGATGCTAGAATTGGTTGTGCATGCTTCGTCACATATTTCATTTGTCATCTTATTGTGTGAGCATGTGGGTTGCATATTTACTCATTCGAGGACATCCACTTGTTGTTTCGATTGTATGGCTTTTCTTTCTTTGGCCAAGTGGATGGACAAGAATGCCTAAGAACCTTCTCTAGCTATCTATGCTTTTCTCATCTCAAACTCTATTCATGCTACATCACAATATTTGATCAAGTCAGATTCGAACCACTCTGTGTGAGGAGCACTCGGAGTCCCCGATTCGTCATAGACTTAAACTTCCAAAACTTCTTTGTGATTTTTGGTCTGACCGATTCCTCCATTTCGGTCATACCGAGATTACTAAGTCGATCTAGGTTTTCATCTCGGTGCAACCGATTTGTACTTTTCGGTCACACCGAGTCGCAATAACTGTTCACAGTTTTGCATCTCGGGGCCACCGAGTTGTACCACTCGGTCACACCGACAGGGTCGGGCTATATATATCGCACGGGCAAAATTTGGAAAACTTTCTCCGAATCCTCGCACCCACGCATAGCTCGCTCTGCCAACTTGGTCTACGGATCATCGACTTCGTCGCCAGCCGCCTCCAGTCACTTGTCTCCGCCGCCGTCAACGGAATTTTCCTCCGCCGTTGCCGCCGTAGCGAGTTCCCGCCGAACTAGGGTATGGACTCGATCACATTGCTTTCCTCGTCCGATTCTCAGCACATTGTGAACATTATGCATCCTGCCACGATTGAAACACTCCTATCCAGTCAAATCAATCCTTAGAATAGTTGAGATTCGAAAATTTAGGGTTAGGTTTCCGCCGAAACCATCTCGGACCCACCGAGTTGAAAAACTCGGTGTCGGTGTCAAAACCGGCGGATCTCGGGTAGGGGGTCCCGAACTGTGCGTCTAGGCGGATGGTAACAGGAGACAAGGGACACGATGTTTTACCCAGGTTCGGGCCCTCTTGATGGAGGTAAAACCCTACGTCCTGCTCGATTGATATTGATATTATGGATGTTTACAAGAGTGGATCTACCACGAGATCAAGGAGGCTAAACCCTAGAAGCTAGCCAATGGTATGATTGTAAGGGTTGTTCTGATAGTCCTACGGACTAGAGCCATCCGGTTTATATAGACACCGGAGAGGGCTAGGGTTACATAGAGTCGGTTACAATGGTAGGAGATCCACATATCTGTATCGCCAAGCTTGCCTTCCACGCCAAAGAAAGTCCCATCCGGACACGGGGAGAAGTCTTCAATCTTGTATCTTCATAGTCTTGGAGTCCGGTCGATGATGATAGTCCGCAGATGATAGTTCGGCTGATGATGATAGTCCGCTATCCGGACACCCCTAATCCAGACTCCTCAAGAGCCCTGAACCAGGCTTCAATGACGATAAGTCCGGCGTGTATATTGCTTGGCATTGCAAGGCGGGTTCCTCCTCCAAATGATAGAAGATTGTGAACACCAGGATAGTGTCCGCTCTGCAAAATAAATTCCACATTCCACCATAGAGAATAATAATATATACACAAGTTCAATCTGACGACGTTTTTTGTGGCATGACGTCACACCACTACCAAGCCATTACTTGAATTGTTTTTACTTTACCACCTCAGCGCATTTAGCGAGGCGGTTTCCTTGGCACGCCTTGTCAAGCAGAGATCGTGTTTCCCTTAATCCGGGATTCTCATTAATACGGACGGGTAACCCAACCGCGCCATTGATGGTGACGCTTGGGAGATAAGCGAGTTTTACCAGGCGGTGGGGACGCGAAGACTTCGCCGCCCATATAAGGGATAAGGATTCACCTTCTCACCACGCCTTCTTCCTCCTTTGCTTATCCATCTCCACAAGACTCGAGCTCCAGCGCCCAAGTTCGCAAGATCTCGTCTCAACCTTCTCCGACCATGTCCGAGCGGAGGTAAATGGTTGGCCTCCACCGTTAAGGAGGAGCAATCGCCAAACGCGCGGGCGCGGATACCTCTCCGGCGACATCGCAAGACCGGCTGCCCGACGAGGGCAGCTCATCCCCACCCCAGGCCCCATGAGAGGGTCGTCTTTCTTCCCACTTCCTCCACGGACTGGGCTTTCCACTTCACCCCTTTGTCCGGGGCTCATGTTCTACTACGGCCTGGATTTCCATGATCCGGCGCCAACTTCATCCTCAACATCTCGGCGTTTATTGTCGGGTGCGAGGCCTTCCTCTGCATCTAGCCCCACTTGCTTGTGGCTCAAGACCTTCAATGTCAAGCGAAGGTAGTGAAGGGCACTCTGCCGGAGTGCGGAGGCGCCATGTTGGGCAAGATGCCCAATGTCCTTTGGTTGAAGGCGTTCGTGGAATCCGTCAAGGGTGGCAATCGGGTGGTTCTATATCACCGAGCCGCGACCCTACATGGGCGGCGGCCCCGAGTTCAGATCTGGTATCCCCACGCAGCTCACCTCCGGAAAGAGAAGGGCTTGCTGTGGGGTAGTTCGAGGAGCCGACGGACTCCAAGCCCGTATCCGAAGCTGGTGAAGAAGCTCAGGCTGGTTAACGTGGTCCAGTCATGCTCGTCCGCGGATTCTCCCATGCCAAGAGCGGCATTCAATCTGTGGAGTTCAATCCGGAACAGCACCAGCGCTGAGCAAGCTCTTCGACACGACGTCTGAAAGGCGCTGGAGGGTGCTGTTCAAGGGCGCCGAAGCCTCGCATCCGCGACGGAAGATCGCGGATTTCGCCGCAGCGCCAAGCCAACGAGGTAAGTGATCCTACCCTTTACGGACACTTGCTTTTCATAGTTTGACTCTATGCGGTTTTAATTTCCCTTTTCCTTTGACAGACTGGATGAGGAAGGCGGAACAGATTATCTGTCCGGCCCTATGCGAAAATCCGAGAGACGCCGCGTCTAGCGAGGCTACTGGTTCCGCACCGCACGTGGTGCCGGAGAAGAAGGCCAAGAAGGAGGCCACGGTGCTCGAAGAGTGCCCGTTTTCAGGTGTCCGACGACTCGGGCGGATTCCTCCCGAAAATGAGGAGGAGAAGAGGACTCTCTCCCAGAGGAGGAGAGAGGAAGAGGAAGGCTTCCCCAACAGGGGAGGCCGAAGGGTCCAAGAGGGGAAGGACTATTCCCCCGGACAGCTCCGCCAACATCAACGTTGGCGAGGAAGAATGGCCTTCAAGGGCCAGGCCTCCGGCGAGATCGTAAGTATCCGGATTCCTGAATGATTTATAATTTCTTTTTCTGCGTCACATAGTGTCATTCTAATGCCGCATGCTGCCTGTAGTCCAGCCAGTGATGATCTCCCTGCTTCATCAAGCGGGTCGTTGGCTCCGACGGATGTAGACTCCATCCCGACCGCCTCCACCCCTCGTGACACCGAGGACGCCGAGGTGGGATCCCATGAAGGGACCCATCAGGGGGAGGCTCCGGAGGCGCTGCAAGGCGTCCTCCCGGACTTTGCGCCGGACTCCAAATCAGAACCCGCAGTGGTTCCGGAGTCCGGCCGGCGGCCCCTTCGAACGAAGGGCAAGACCGTGACGCCGGCGGCTTCCGTCCAACCGGAGGCGCCGGGCAATTTGTTGGAGGCGCTGCAGAGCGCTTCCATCGAGGAAGAGCACCGCACTATTATGAGTGCGGTGATTCAGAAGGTGCAGCTCGCCAAGAGCGGGCTGACCGAAGCTTGCAGTAGCCTTCTATCAGGCTTTGAGGTAAGAAGTTAAAAATATGCAATGTAATACCGCATAGACAGTAGCCCCTGATGCTCGGTTCGGTGTTCGGAAAGAAAAGCCGGACTGAGGATCTGAAAAAAGATATACGCAGGGTTGCTAAAAAATTATGTCAATATGGGTTGCAGGCTGCACTGCTGACCTCTGCCGCACTAACTGCGGAGGTCGGTGCTTTGAAGCAGGAGCTCGAGCGGTCCGAGCAAGAGCTCGGCCGCGCCAGGAAGCAGCTCCAGGACAAAGAAGGTGAGTAACACCACTTTGAATTTGTACCTTACAGAAAAGGATTTAGGTTGCAATAAAAAGAACAAGGATAACATGGGTACTGCAGGGGCCACGAACGAGGTGGCGACCCTGAAGGAGGCCGTGTCCGCGGCCGAACGCAATGCGGCCACGGAACGGGCAGAGCAAGAAAAACAAGAGGCGCGGGTGGCGGTGGTTCAGCAAGAGCTCCAGGCTCTCATGGAAAAGCATGAGAGTTTGGAGCGTGACTCGAAGACTCGAGAGTCCGAGCTTGCCTCGGCTCTCGAAAGTGCCAAAACTGCCAAGGCCGATGCCCATAAGTCCCTTCAGGAGATTGATTTGATGAAGAAGATAGCGGCGGGTAAGGCATTTTTCATGCAAAGCAAGCATGTGAATGTAAATTACGTGTTACTTACCCGAATTCGGAGCTCTCCAGGGGCGTTTGCAGATCTGCCTCGCAGCGTGTCTGATGCCGCCGCATTCTACCGAGCCGAGGAGGGGAGCTCAACGGAGAAGGTCTTCTGTTCTCAGTATGCTGAGGCCGGCCATCCGGTGCCCTCTAGCGACCAGCTGAAGCAGCTGGTCGAGCTTCACAAGGTGGCCGAGCAGGCCATGAAGGGCCTCATAGTCCGGCTGTGGCCTGGAGAGGCCATGCCTGGGAGCTACTTCGGCCTCGTGCGATGGCTGGTGGATGCGTGCCCCTGGGTGGAGGTTATCAAGCGCTCCGCCTGTATTGAAGGTGCTCGTCGGGCCCTTGCCCGCGCAAAGGTGCATTGGGGCAAGCTGGATGCGGAGAAGCTAATCACTGACGCGCCACCAGCGGGCAAGGAACATCGTACGCCCGAAATGTACTATAAGGCTGTCCTGAAGGGTGCCCGCAAGATTGCGGATGAGTGCCCCAGGGATGTAATTTTTGAGTAAATTCGCAATGTGTTATCCTGTGCGCTGAAAACTTTGTTCATATGCACTAAGCAACGCTTGTTAATTTAAAATATTACCTTCTGTGCGGCCGTTTATTAAATCTGAGAGATGGCAAGTCGTCGGCTTCAGCCCCCATGCCACGAGTGCTGGGGTGTTGGGGATAAACTTGAGCACTCTTGTTCCCATTTTGGGTCCATCTAGGAGGCGCCAACACAACGAACAAGGCAACCGGACTTATAGTGCTTGAACACTCTCACTTAGCCATAGAATTCTATAATTTTAAATTTCGGCGAAGCCCCTAGTATTCGGAGGACCGAATTGGGGCGATATCCACGCCTTCGTCGGACATAATCCGGAACTTCGCTCGAAGCGGCGTAGGTCTTTAAGGACCCGAAAGGACCTCTCGAACAGCGACCAGTCTCTCGCCTTATCATGATAGTCAGTTTTAGCTTTCTCCACTGAGGCGTTAACCCGACTCAACCGGGGCGCAATCGCAGTGGTTCTCCCAGTGCTACCTTAGCCGATAGAACGGAACGTAAGGTGCCAAACATGGGAGCCGGGAAAACCCAACTATTGACCCAAGACATGATTCGGAGCCGATTCACATAATGCTATAAGTTCGGGGTGCCGCACTTGTGAAAGTGTGCGGACTTTATCACACCATAATGCGGAGAACATTAGCCCCTGGTGTATTTGGCCGTACCAAAATGTACGGATGCAACATGTCGTAAATGAACATATATATAAATATAAGGTAATGCAATTATAAGCAAAAAGGTGCTGCATTTTATTCGAGAAGATATGCTATGAGTGTGGAATGATACAAATAGTGCGGAAAGCAAGGGATTGGACGAATTAAAGGCGTCTCCCTCCGGGGGTAGGCGGCGGAATGTTGTATTTAACAAATTTAATGCTCGGGATGGAGACCACCTGAGTGTTCGTCGCGCCTTTGTCCTTCCCTGGCTGTTGCATCATTAGTTCGCCGGTCGCCACGGACAGAGTTCTGTATAAAAAAGAAAAAAAGAAAAAAGAGCGACACACTTGGGAGCCCCTGGTGTGGTCGAACCGCACTCTGGGTCTGTTGTGGTTGTGCCTTTTGCCCCTATGCCCATGGTATCTCCAAGGCGTAATTATGTACGCGGAGAGTTTGTTTTACAATTATGCGAGGGCTGGGGTTGAGGCCGCATTGCTACGCGTGCTCGGAACGTGCCAGGTGGTCTTGGTTGATGTTGCTCCGGGCGCGTTTGGTCGTGTCCGGTCGTTTAACGGCCGGACTCGAGAATTGCCTTAAAAGGCTGCTCTGTATATCTGCCGCGAGAGCCATCAGATGTTCCTCCGCTCGGAGGGAGCGTTCCGTGTTTCCATTGACCGTGATGACTCCACGAGGGCCTGGCATCTTGAGCTTAAGGTATGCATAATGCGGCACCGCGCTGAATTTTGCAAACGCGTTCGTCCGAAAGCAGAGCGTGATAGCCGCTGCATGAACGGGACTATGTCGAAGATTAACTCTCGCTCGAAATTATCCGGGATCCAAGACCACTTCTAGTGTGGCGAGCCTGTACAATTGGCCTCGACACCTGGTATGACGCTTTGAAGGTTGTCTTTGTAGGTTTAATCCTTGAAGGGTCTATGCCCATCTTGCGACCGTATCCCGATAAAGCAGGTTCAGGCTCTGCCGCCGCCCATCAGGACTCTCGTGAGGTGAAATCCATCGACGATTGGGTCTAAAACCAATGCGCGAATCTGCCATGGCGGATATCTGGTCGGATGGTCTCTTCGATCGAAAGTGATCGGGCAAGAGGACCATGGGTTGAATTTTGGGGCGATGGCTCCATCGCAGATATCGCCCCTTAGTGCACTTCGCTCCCTTTTGGGAATATCGTTATGATATCATGTTTACCGTCCGAACTTGAGGGGGGAATCCCTTTTGTCCTCTGTTGTTCGGCGGCCGGGTCTCTTCCTCGTCATCGCTGTGTAGCCCCTTGTCACTGTTTTCGGCGATTAATTTGCCTGCTTGCTTGAATACCCAACAATCTCTGTTGGTGTGGTTAGCTGGCTTTTCGGGGGTTCCATGTATTTGACAGGAGCGGTCGAGTATTCGGTCCAAATTGGATGGGCCCGGAGTGGTTCTTTTGAATGGCTTCTTCCGTTGACCAGGTTTGGAGCCTCGGAATCCGGCGTTGACTGCCGTATCCTCATTGCTGTCGCCGTTAATGCGGCGTTTGTTTTTGTTTCGACGCAACCTGCCATTGCGGTCCTTGGTATCCGGACTGCCAGCGTTTTTGCTGAGGTTGTTGCTGCGAGCTAGCTAGCTATCCTCTCCCGCACAGAAGCGGGTCATGAGTGATGTGAGGGCTGCCATGGATTTCGGCTTCTCCTGTCCTAGGTGCCGGGCCAGCCACTCGTCACGGATGTTATGTTTGAAGGCAGCGAGTGCCTCGCATCCGGACGGTCGACGATTTGATTTTTCTTTGTTAAGAACCGTGTCAGAATTGCTCGCCGATAAATCGCTGCTGGATAATGTGGCTTAGGTCATCTGCGTCCGGTGGTCGCACGTCGCGCCTCGGAAGTTGTCGAGGAATGCGGCTTCCGGTCTTCCCAACATCCAATTGACTCTGCGGGCAAGCTGTTAAGCCAATGCCGAGCTGGTCCTTTAAGCTTGAGCGGAGATATTTGATGGCGTGAAGATTGCCGCCGCGGGCCATGTGTATATGGAGAAGATAATCCTCAATCCAACCGCGGGGTCTGTTGTGCCATCGTAGGATTCGATATTAACGGGTTTAAACCCTTCAGGGATTTGATGATCCATTACTTCGTCAGTGAAGCATAGTGGGTGTGCGGCGCCTCTGTATTGAGCAATATCGCGACGTAGCTCGAGAGAGCGCTGTCTGCTGTGTTCGGCCCGGCCGGAGTAGTTGTATCCGGCGTGACGGTATTCGTCGTGGGTCTTGGAGCGCCCACGTGATCCATAGATAGATCTGGATTGTCTTTCCTTGTCCTCCAATATATCTCGCAAGTCCGGCGCGTTCCCCCGTGGCTTCATGCTTTTTGAGCGAAGCCGGGGTACGGTTTTGGTGAAGGGCTTGCACGCCTCTCTGTCGCGGCCACGAGGTGGTCGGTCTGCCGTATTGTGCGCAGGTGATGCAGGTTTGTACGCTTCCTCCTCTAATCAGGGGAGCAACTTGCGTTTTGGGTAACTTTTGGAGGCGCTCGAGTTCATACTCTTGACGCGAGGACCTCGGTCCATCGTCGGCCAAGAGGGTCTTGATCAGCTTGAAGCTGTTGCTGCTTTTCTTTAGGCTGTTTGTCGTGGCCATTAGCCTGCGATGAAACGCTCTTGTTCGATGGGATCCTCGTGCACGACGAATTGGTCGTCGCCGAGGCTTGCCTCGTCTCCGGAGGAGGTAAGTAATTGTCATCCTCGACCTCTTCGCCGCCGCCTCTCGTGAGGGCTTGCTTCTGCCTCCTCCTGCGCTGGATCGTCTTTGGAGGGAGTTGTCTTCGGCACTTTCGGGGTGTTATTATCTCTGTGCGGAATCTCCATTCTTGCCGTGGCGGGATTTAGAACGGCGCCACGACGCCGGGCGCTTGGGCTGTTACTTTAAGGAATCGGCCTCCGCTGCTTCTTTGTCGTCCCCATCTTTTGGGGTGTCCACCATGTATATGTCGATGACGAGGTGGTCTTCGGTGTCTGTAGGCACTGGTTCTTGGTAGTCTCCGGCATCGTCGTCCATACCGTCGATGTCTTCGTAGTCGTAGTCGAGTACGTCGGTTAAATCGTCGACGGTGGCTACGAAGTGGGTGGTGGGTGGGCTCTGAATTTCTTCGTCGTCCGTGTCCCAACCATCCTGGCCGTAATTCGGCCAGGGTTCTCCGGATAGCGAGAGATGCTTCAGTGAATTTATGATATTGCCGAAGGGCGAGTGCTGAAAGATGTCCGCAGCGGTGAATTCCATGATCGGCGCCCAATCGGATTCGACTGGTAGGGGCGCAGGAGGTTCGGAGTCCGGCAAAGAGTCCGGCACCTCGGAGTCATGGGCTTTATGCGGGACAAGGTAAGTGTTCGCCCATCGCCGAGAAGTTGCAGCCCGAGGCGGTGTCCAGCCATTCGCCCTCGATCCGAGCGATCGGCTCGGACTATGGGTAGGAGCGGATTCGCAGCGACCTCAAGGTGCTGTCCGCGGCGAGTTAGGTCATGCCCATCGTGACAGCGCTGCACGCCGGCTGTGGCTCAGATCCATCGAAGATCAAGTCCCCGCGGATATCGGCCGTGAAGTTTAGGCTTCCAAACCTGACCTAACGGCCAGGGGCGTAGCTTTCGATCTGCTCCAGATGGCCAAGCAAGTTGGCCCGCGCGCGGCCGCCGAATCTGAAGATCTGTCCGGGAGAAAAGTCTCACCCAGGACTGCGTCGTTGTTGATTGAAGAGGCCATCAAGCCTATCGGCGACGACACGAGGAACTCTCAATGAAAGCACCAATGTCGGTGTCAAAACCGCGGATCTCGGTAGGGGTCCCGAACTGTGCGTCTAGGCGGATGGTAACAGGAGACAAGGGACACAATGTTTTACCCAGGTTCGGGCCCTCTTGATGGAGGTAAAACCCTACGCCCTGCTCGATTGATATTGATATTGTGGATGTTTACAAGAGTGGATCTACCACGAGATCAAGGAGGCTAAACCTAGAAGCTAGCCTATGGTATGATTGTAAGGGTTGTTCGATAGTCCCTACGGACTAGAGCCATCCGGTTTATATAGACACCGGAGAGGGCTAGGGTTACATAGAGTCGGTTACAATGGTAGGAGATCTACATATCCGTATCGCCAAGCTTGCCTTCCGCGCCAAGGAAAGTCCCATCTGGACACGGGGAGAAGTCTTCAATCTTGTATCTTCATAGTCTTGGAGTCCGGTCGATGATGATAGTCTGGCAGATGATAGTTTGGGTGATGATGATAGTCCGGCTATCCGGACACCCCCTAATCCAGGACTCCCTCACTCGGTCCCACCAATTTGGCATATGCCATTGCACTAGTAAGTCTCGGTCTGACCGAGAATTGCTAATCGGTGTGACCGATTTTAGAACTTTGTGAAACCCTAGGAGTCTCGATGCCACCGAACTGTGACTCGGTCTGACCGAGTTCACTAGTTTAGGTTCCAAAACTGCTTCGGTATCACCGAGTTTGAAAATCGGTAGATCCGAAATGATTTCAGTGGGAAACTAAAACTAAGTTTTTTGAATCATTCTTTTGCAAAAATCTCTGCATTTTGTGATGCTCATCCACTCTACCTCATCTACACCTATTCACAGGGTCAGCAGTCAGTTGAACAGCATGTCAGACCAGAGTGATAGCCAGAACAAATCTGAAGAGCAGATCCAATTGAGCGAGGGCACTAGTCCCTCAAGCAGCTCAGATGAGGGGAGCAGAAGCACTCCGAGCAATTTTCCCAAGGCTGCCACAAGGTCAAGAAAGAAGAAGACCTCAGAGCCTGAGGATGAGGATTACGTGGCAGTTGATGATGAGGCAAGCTCCAAGAAGAAAGTGCTCAAGAGGGAGATCAGTTCATCTGCAGTGAAGCCTGGTTTGAAAATCAAAAGGACAGCAGGCTGAGAACCGATGTCCAAAGCTAGAGTGTCAACTCAAGGTCCTTTGGAATCACAACCCAAAGAACCTGTTGCTGCAGAGGGAAAGAAAAGGAAAGAAAGGGTCAAGAAGACCATGGCAAGAGTGATAGGGAAGCCTTCCATGATGGAAGAGGAAGAAGAAGAAGAAGAGGCTGCAGAGCCTGTACCCAAGGCACAAAAGCTGATGGGTGATGCAATCAAGTCAGGGGATGCAACTTCCAAGCCCAAAGCTGCCTCCAAGCCCAAGAATGCACCCAAGAGAAACACCAGGAGCATACCAGCAGCTGAAAAGAACAAGGCTCCAATGCCTGAGGTTGAAGCTGAAGAAGATGAAGAAGGGCAGGTCCTAAGGAAGCTCAAACCCAAGATCCCAGACCACAACGATGCTCATCCTGTGGCTGAAAACATGAAGATCAGGAGAGATAATGGGTTGAGGCTATGGAGAGAGACAGATCCATATGCCACGAGGAGAAGGACTGGTGTGGATTACAGGTTCCACACCAAGGAGCAGCAGGACTTTTATGAGACTGTCTTGCTGGATAAGAAGCCCATAGTTTGCGATATGAGATGGGTCAACTGGACCTACATGAAGGAGAACGCAGAACACTACCCTGGAGTATATGACAGCTTCAGTGCTTGTGGAGTTGCTGATTTTGTTGGGCAGAAGCTCACCAACTGGAACGATGAACTTATCATGCAATTCTACTCCACAACACACTTCTATCCAGATGGCAGGATAGTGTGGATGTCAGAAGGAACCAGATATCAGTCTACCATAGAGGAATGGGAAAATTTGATCAATGCCCCAAAGGAAAGTGAGGATGACCTGGACATTTATGGAAATAAGAAAATGGATCATAGCACAATGTCACACATGTACAAGGAGATCCCCGATGATGCACTTGATAACTTCAAGTTTGGATCAGTCCATTTTCTACTGTCAGGGCTGCCTACGATCAACTGGATCTTAAGGCATACTCTATTGCCCAAATCAGGTGACCATAACATGATTAGAGGACATGCAATCAATTTGCTTCATGTTTTTGATGTGCCTCAGAAATTCAAGGTCATGAGCCTAATAGTCGAGACAATTAAGAAGACAGCAGCAGATCAGAAGAGGAGCTGTGGTTATGCCCCATAGATTCAGGAGTTGATAAACTCGAATATGGGCACAGGAAATTACAGTACCTAAGTGGTGGTTTTATTTTCTTATACTAACAGAGCTTACGAGTTTTGTTTTGAGTTTTGTGTGGTTGAAGTTTTCAAGTTTTGGGTGAAGTTTTGATGGACTACGGAATAAGGAGTGGCAAGAGCCTAAACTTGGGGATGCCCAAGGCACCCCAAGGTAATATTCAAGGACAACCAAGAGCCTAAGCTTGGGGATGCCCCGGAAGGCATCCCCTCTTTCGTCTTCGTTCAACGGTGACTTTACTTGGAGCTATATTTTTATTCGCCACATGATATGTGTTTTGCTTGGAGCGTCATTTTATCTTGTTAGTATTTGCTTGCTGTTAGTTAGAATAATGTCTTGCATCTTTAGTTTCAATAAAAAAGTCAAGGATAGCCTTTGCCATGCTTATTTTGCTAGTATACATGTTGCTGTTTGAAAACAGAAAGTTTACCGCTGTTGCAAAAATTCCCTAGAAAAGTCAGAGAATGGTATAATGTTGAATCTTTTTGCATATTAATCTCTGATAACTTTATTACAGTGGGAATTTTAGTTCATAATTTTGGAGTCAGGGAAGTATTGTTACTCTTGCATTCTTTACAGACTGTATTTTTTTGGAAGATTGCTGTTATGTTTGCATTGTTTGCATATGTTTGCTTGTTTAATGATTCTATTTGAGGATAGGAGTATTAAATATGCAGAGGCATTTAGTATTAAATGTTGATTAACAATTTTAGTGATTTGTTACAGTAGAATATGATAAGGTTTTGCATTGGTTTATACTAACCGATCTCACGAGTTCTTGTTGAGTTTGTTGTGAATGAAGTTTTTGATAAAAAGAAGAGAAACCATGATATGAGAGGAATTAAGGAGACACAAAAGTTCAATCTTGGGGATGCCCAAGGCACCCCAAAATAATATTTCAATAAGTCTCAAGCATCTAAGCTTGGGGATGCCCCGGTAGGTATCCCACCTTTCTTCTTCGGCAATCATCGGTTAGTATCGGTTGAGCCTAAGTTTTTGTTTCTTCACATGAGTTATGCTATCCTTGCATTGTCATTTTATTTTGCTTTGCTTGCTGTTTGAATAAGATACCAAGATATGAATTATTTAATGAGAGAGAGTCTTTGCATAGTCGCATTATTATTTAGCTACTCTTTGATCTTCACTTATATCTTTCGGAGTAGTTTGTCCTTTGCTCTAGTACTTCACCTATATCTTTTAGAGCATGGCGGTGGTTATATTTTGAAGAAATTGCTACTCTTTCATGCTTCACTTATATTATTTTGAGAGTCTTAAACAACATGGTAATTTGAATGAAAACTATCATAGGATGCTATGATCAACTTGATGTTTGATAATTGTTTTGAGATATAAAGGTAGTAATGTTAGAGTCATGCTAGTGGGTAATTATGAAATTGAGAAATACTTTTGTTGAAGTTGGCAAGTCCCGTAGCATGCACGTATGGTAAAATTTGTGTGACAAATTTGTTGCATGAGGTGCTTTTTTGATTGTCTTCCTTATGAGTGGCAGTCGGGGACGAGCGATGGTCTTTTCCTACCAATCTATCCCTCTTGGGGCATGCGTAGTAGTACTTTGCTTCGAGGGCTAAGTAGACTTTTGCAATAAGTATATGAGTTCTTTATGACTAATGTGAGTCCATGGATATACGCACACTCATCCTTCCATTTTGCTGGCTTTTCTTATTACCGCGCAACTCTCGCCGGTATTGAACCCATTATTTACCTTCCTCAAAACAGCCACCATACCTACCTATTATGGCATTTCCATAGCCATTCCGAGATATATTTCCATGCAACTTTCCACCGTTACATTTATTATGACACGTCCCATCATTTTCATATTGCTTTTTGCATGATCATGTAGTTGACATCGTATTTGTGGCAAGGCCACCTTCATAATTTTCATACATGTCGCTCTTGATTCATTGCATATCCCGGTACACCGCCGGAGGCATTCATATAGAGTCATATCTTGTTCTAGCTTTGAGTTGTAATTCTTGAGTTGTAAATCCATATAAGTGTGATGATCTTCATTATTAGAGCATTGTCCTAGTGAGGAAAGGATGATGAAGGCTATGATTCCCCCACAAGTCGGGATGAGACTTCGGACATTACAAAAGAAAAAAATGAGAAAAGGAAAAAAATGATGAAAAAGGCCAAAGAAAAAAGAAAAGAAGAAAAAAAGAAAAGAAAAATAATAATAAAATGAGAGAAAAAGAGAGAAGTGACAATGCTACTATCTCTTTTTCCACTCTTGTACTTCAAAGTAGCACCATGATCTTCATGATAGAGAGTCTCCTATGTTGTCACTTTCATATACTAAGTGGGAATTTTTCATTATAGAACTTGGCTTGTATATTCCAATGATGGGCTTCCTCAAAATGCCCTAGGTCTTCGTGAGCAAGCAAGTTGGATGCACACCCACTTAGTTTCTTTTGTTGAGCTTTCATATATTTATAGCTCTAGTGCATCCGTTGCATGGCAATCCCTACTCACTCACATTGATATCTATTGATGGGCATCTCCGTAGCCCGTTGATACGCCTAGTTGATGTGATATTATCTTCTCCCTCTTTTTGTCCTGACAACCACCACCATATACCACCATAGTGCTATGTCCATGGCTTACGCTCATGTATTGTGTAAGAGTTGAAAAAAGCTGAAGCGCGTTAAAAAGTATGAAACAATTACTCTGCTCGTCATCGGGGTTGTGCATGATGGGAGTATTTTGTGTAATGAAAATGAAGCATGTCCTAACTATATGATTTTGTAGGGATAAGCTTTCTTTGGCTATGCTATTTTGATAGGACATGATTATTTGTTAGTATGCTTTGAAGCATTACTATTTTTATGTTTTGTAAGCTTTTATCTTGAGTCATTTGGATCTGAACATTCATGCCACATTAAAGAATATTACATTGAGAATCATGCTAGGTAGCATTCCACATCAAAAATTCTGTTTTTTTTATCATTTACCTACTCGAGGACGAGCAGGAATTAAGCTTGGGGATGCTTGATACGTCTCCAACGTATCTATAATTTTTGATTGTTCCATGTTATTATATTACCTGTTTTGAATGATTATGGGCTTTATTATACACTTTTATATTACTTTTGGGACTAACCTATTAACCGGAGGCCCAGCCCATATTGCTGTTTTATTGCCCGTTTCAGTATTTCGAAGAAAAGGAATATCAAATGGAGTCCAAACGGAATGAAACCTTCGGCATCGTGATTTTTTGGAATAATATCATCCAGGAGGCTTGGAGATCAAGTCAGAAGATCCTCGAGGAGCCCAGGAGATAGGGGGCGCCCCCCTACAGGGCGCGGGCCCCTGTCTCGTGGACCCCTCGAGCACCCCCCGACCGACTTCTTTCGCCTATATAGTCCCACGTACCCTAAAAACATCCACGGAGAAGATAGATCGGGAGTTCGACCGCCGGAAGCCTCTGTAGCCAGCAAAAACCTCTCGGGAGCCCTTCCCAGCACCCTGCCGGAGGGGGGATCCATCACCGGTGGCCATCTTCATCATGCCGGCGCTCTCCGTGACGAGGAGGGAGTAGTTCACCCTCCAAGCTGAGGGTATGTACCAGTAGCTATGTGTTTGATCTCTCTCTCTCTCTCTCTCTCTCTCTCTCTCTCTCGTGTTCTCTCTCGTGTTCCCTCTAAGGCACGATCTTGATGTATCCCGAGCTTTACTATTATAGTTGGATCTTATGATGTTTCTCCCCCTCTACTCTCTTGTGATGAATTGAGTTTCCCCTTTGAAGTTATCTTATCGGATTGAGTCTTTTATGAGAACACTTGATGTATGTCTTGCCGTGCTTATCTGTGGTGACAATGGGATATCATGTGCCTCTTGATGTATGTTTTGGTGACCAACTTGCGGGTTCCGCCCATGAACCTATGCATAGGGGTTGGCACACGTTCTTGACTCTCCGGTAGAAACTTTGGGGCACTCTTTGAAGTACTTTGTGTTGGTTGAATAGATGAATCTGAGATTGTGTGATGCATATCGTATATTCATGCCCACGGATACTTGAGGTGACAATGGAGTATCTAGGTGACATTAGGGTTTTGGTTGATTTGTGTCTTAAGGTATTATTCTAGTACGAACTCTTTAATAGATCGATCCGAAAGAATAACTTTGAGGTGGTTTCGTACCCTACCATAATCTCGAAGTTTTTTCTCCGCTATTAGTGGCTTTGGAGTGACTCTTTGTTGCATGTTGAGGGATTGTTATATGATCTATCTATGTTATTATTGTCGAGAGAACTTGCACTAGTGAAAGTATGAACCCTAGGCCTTGTTTCCTATCATTGCAATACCGTTTACGCTCACTTTTATCATTAGTTACCTTGTTGTTTTTATAATTTCAGATTACAAATACCTTTATCTACTATCCATATTGCACTTGTATCACCATCTCTTCGCCGAACTAGTGCACCTATACAATTTACCATTGTATTGGGAGTGTTGGGGACACAAGAGACTCTTTGTTATTTGGTTGCAGGGTTGTTTGAGAGAGACCATCTTCATCCTACGCCTCCTACGGATTGATAAACCTTAGGTCATCCACTTGAGGGAAATTTGCTACTGTCCTACAAACCTGTGCACTTGCAGGCCCAACAACGTCTACAAGAAGAAGGTTGTGTAGTAGACATCAAGATCTTTTCTGGCGCCGTTTCCGGGGAGGTGAGTGCTCGAAGGTATATCTTTAGATCTTGCAATCGAATCTTCTTGTTTCTTGTTTTATCACTAGTTTAGTTTATAAAAGAAAACTACAAAAAATGGAGTTGAGTTTGTCTCATACGCTTCGTCTCTTTAATATCTTTCGTGAGTTTGATGGAAAGGAAAATTGTGCTCAAGTGCTAGAAGAAGAATGCATTAGAATGTTTGGTACTATATCTTTGAATGATGAGCATGATTGCTATGTTGTTAGTATGAATTACTTGAATATCCATGATGCTAATGATATGCAAAGCCACAAGCTTGGGGAAGCTATGTTTGATGAATATGATAATTTTTTGTCCCCCAAGTTTTGATGAGAATATTTATTATGATGAAAGCATGCCTCCTATTTATGATGATTATATTGATGAAAGTGGGTTTGGAAGAGTGTCAACTTTAGGAAGTAGTGATCCCACTATTTTGGAGGATGTTGAATCTTATTGTGATGAATATGAAAGTGGATTTGGAAGAGTGTCAACTTTATTTAGTGATGATTCCACTATTTCGGAAGAGGTTCCAATTGATTATGAGAAAAAAGTTGCTATCCATGATGATTATTGTGATGACTTGTATGCTATTAAGAATAATGATAACCATGAAACTTTTCATCATGATTTTAGTTTTCAATTGGATTATGCCTCACATGATAATTATTTTGGTGCTCCCTCTATTATTCATGAGAAGAATTTTGCTTATGTGCAGAATAGTAAATTTTCTATGCTTGTAGATAATTAAAAGAATGCTTTAGGTGCTGGTTATATTGTTTAATTCATTCATGATGCTACTGAAAATTATTATGAGGGAGGAACATATGCTTGTAGGAATTGCAATAATGTCAAGTTTCTGCTCTCTATGTGCTTCAGCAATAATATCAAGTTTCCTCTTTTGAAGTTATGCTTGTTTTGCCTTCCTATGCTAGTTGATTATTGTTCCCATAAGTTGTTTGCTCACAAAATCCCTATGCATAGGATGTGGCTTAGTCTTAAATGTGCTATTCATATGCTTCATGATGCTCCCGTTATGTTTCAATTCTTATCTTTTATGTGAGCATCATTGTCATCATCATGCCTAGCTAGAAAGGCATTAAAGAAAAGCGCTTGTTGGGAGACAACCCAATATTTATCCTTACTGTTTTTGTGTCTTCACATGATTATGCTACTGTAGTAATCATGTTTTATAGCTTTTATTTCAATAAAGTGCCAAGTAGAACCTTTGGGAAGACTTGGGTGAAGTTTATGTTATCTTGCTGTAAAAAACAGAAACTTTAGCGATCACGAGATTAGCTGCCATTTTTTACTGAAGAGTGATTGTAGGTTGATTCTTTTTGAATATGATTAATAGACAAATTACTCAGGTCCACCAATTTATTTCATAATCTTTTGGGTTACAGAAGTATATGTTTGATACAGATTACTACAGACTGTTCTGTTTTTGACAGATTCTGTTTTCTATGTGTTGTTTGCTTATTTTGATGAATCTATGAGTAGTATCGGAGGGTATGAACCATAGAGAAGTTAGAATTCAGTAGATATTACACCAATATGAATTTATAATGAGTTAATTTCATTACTTAAGTGGTGGTTTTATTTTCATATACTAACGGAGCTTACGAGTTTTGTTTTGAGTTTTGTGTGGTTGAAGTTTTCAAGTTTTGGGTAAAGATTCTATGGACTATGGAATAAGGAGTGGAACGAGCCTAAGCTTGGGGATGCCCAAGGCACCCCAAGGTAATATTCAAGGACAACCAAGCAACTAAGCTTTGGGATTCCCCGGAAGGCATCCCCTCTTTCGTCTTCGTTCATCAGTAACTTCACTTGGAGCTATATTTTTACTCAACACATGATATGTGTTTTGCTAGGAGCATCATTTTATTTTGTTAGTATTTGCTTGCTGTTATTTATATTTATGTTTTGCATCTTAATTTCAATAAAAATGTCAAGGATATCCTTTACCATGCTTATTTTGCTAGTACACATGTTGCTGTTTGAAAACAGAAAGTTTACCGCTGTTGCAAAAATTCCCTAGAAAAGTCAGAGAATGGTATAATGTTGAAACTTTTTGCATATTAAGCTCTGTCAAATTTATTACAGTGGGAATTCTATTTCATAATTTTTGGAGTCAGGTAAGTATTGATACTCTTGCATTCTTTACAGACTCTACTGTTTTGGCAGATTGTTGTTATGGTTGCATTGTTTGCGTATGTTTGCTTGTTTAATGATTCTATTTGAGGATAGGAGTGTTAAATATGCAGAGACATTTAGTATTAAATGTTGAATAATAATTTTAGTGATTTGTTACAGTAGAATATGATAAGGTTTTGCATTGGTTTATACTAACCGATCTCACGAGTTCTTATTGAGTTTGTTGTCAATGAAGCTTTTGATAAAAAGAAGAGAAACCATGATATGAGAGGAATTAAGGAGACACAAAATTTAAATCATGGGGATTCCCAAGGCACCCCAAAATAATATTTCAATAAGTCTCAAGCATCTAAGCTTGGGGATGCCCCGGTAGGCATCCCACCTTTCTTCTTCGGCAATCATCGGTTAGTATCGGTTGAGCCTAAGTTGTTGCTTCTTCACATGAGTTATGCTATCCTTGCATTGTTATTTTATTTAGCTGTTTGAATACAATACCAAGATCTGAAATTCTTAAATGATCTTCATAGTTGCATAATTATTTATATCATTGATCTTCACTTATATCTTTCGGAGTAGTTTGTCCTTTGCTCTAGTACTTCACTTATATATTTTAGAGAATGGTGGTGGTTATATTTTGAAGAAATTAATGAACTCTCATGCTTCACTTATATTATTTTGAGAGTCTTAAACAGCATGGTAATTTGAATGAAAACTATCATAGGAAGTGAATTGGATGCTATGATCAATTTGATGTTTGATAATTGTTTTGAGATATAAAGGTAGTGATATTAAAGTCATGCTAGTTGGGTGATTATGAATTTAAGAAATGCTTGTGTTGAAGTTAGCAAGTCCCGTAGCATGCACGTATGGTTAAAGTTGTGTAACCTATTTGAAACATGAAGTGCTTTTTGATTGTCATCCTTATGAGTGGCGGTCGGGGACGAGCGATGGTCTTTTCCTACCCATCTATCCCTCTAGGAGCATGCGTAGTAGTGCTTTGGTTTTGATGACTTCTAAACTTTTGCAATAAGTATATGAGTTCTTTTTGACTAATGTTGAGTCCATGGATATACGCACTTTCATCCTTCCACCATTGCTAGCCTCTTTTCATTGCCCTTTCTCACCTCGAGAGTTGGTGCAAACTTTGCGGTGCATTGAACCTATCATAAGCCTCATTATATCTTCCTCAAAACAGCCACCATACCTACCTATTATGGCATTTCCATAGCCATTCCGAGATATATTGCCATGCAACTTTCCACCGTTAGTTTATTATCATCATGACATACCATACTTTTGTCATATTGCCATTTCATGATCATGTAGTTGACATCGTATTTGTGGCAAAGCCACCATGCATAATTTTCATACATGTCACTCTTGATTCATTGCATATCCCGTACATCGCCGGAGGCATTCATATAGAGTCATATCTTGTTCTAGTTTGAGTTGTAATTCATATATTGTAATCAATGAAAGTGTGATGATCATCATTATTAGAGCATTGCCTAAAGGAAAAAATGATGAAGGCTAAAATAAAAAACAAGTCGGGATGAGACTTTGGAAGAAACAAAAGAAAAAAATGAAAAAATGAAAATAAATAAAAAGGGCAATGTTAATATCTCTTTTCCACACTTGTGCTTCAAAGTAGCACCTTGTTCTTCATGTAGTGAGTCTCATATATTGTGCTTCAAAGTAGCACCATGTTTTTCATATAATGAGTCTCATAGGTTGTCTTTTTCATACTAGTGGGAATTTTTCATTATAGAACTTGGCTTATATATTCCTACAATGGGCTTCCTCAAATGCCCTAGGTCTTCGTGAGCAAGCAAGTTGGATGCACACCCACTAGTTTTCTTTTGTTGAGCATTCATTTATAGCTCTAGTGCATCTGTTGCATGGCAATCCCTACTCCTCATGTTGACATCAATTGATGGGCATCTCCATAGCCCGTTGAAATGCCTAGTTGATGTGAGATTATCTTCTTTTGTCTTGTCCACACAACCCCAATCATTATTCTATTCCACCCATAGTGCTATATCCATGGCTCACGCTCATGTATTGCGTGAAAGTTGAAAAAGTTTGAGATTATTAAAAGTATGAAACAATTTCTTGGCTTGTCATCGGGGTATAGATGATGGGAGTATTTTGTGTAATGAAAATGAAGCATAGCCTAACCATATGATTTTGTAGGGATGAACTTTCTTTAGCCATGTTATTTTGAGTAGACATGATTGCTTTTATTAGCATGCTTGAAGTGTTACTATTTGTTTTATCAATATGAACTTTTATTTTGAACCATTTGGATCTGAACATTCATGCCACAATAAAGAAAATTACATTGAGAATCATGCTAGGTAGCATTCCACATCAAAAATTCTGTTTTTATCATTTACCTACTCGAGGACGAGCATGAATTAAGCTTGGGGATGCTTGATACATCTCCAACGTATCTATAAATTTTGATTGTTCCATGCTATTATATTACCTGTTTTGAATGATTATGGGCTTTATTATACACTTTTATATTACTTTTGGGACTAACCTATTAACTGGAGGCCCAGCCCATATTGTTGTTTTATTGCTTGTTTCAGTATTTCAAAGAAAAGGAATATCAAACGGAGTCCAAACGGAATTAAACCTTCGGGAGCGTGATTTTTTGGAAGAATATCACCCATGAGACTCGGAGTTCACGTCAGAAGAGCCTCGAGGAGGCCAGGAGATAGGAGGCGCCCCCTCACTGGGCGCGCCCCCGTGTCTCGTGGGCCCCTCGAGCACCTCCCAACCGACTTCTTTCGCCAATATAGTCCCACGTACCCTAAAAACATCCACGGAGAAGATAGATCGGCAGTTCCGCCGCCGCAAGCCTCTATAGCCACCAAAAAACCTCTCGGGAGCCCGTTCTGGCACCCTGCCGGAGGGGGGATCCCTCACCGGTGGCCAGCTTCATCATCCCGGCGCTCTCCACGACGAGGAGGGAGTAGTTCACCCTCGGGGCTGAGGGTATGTACCAGTAGCTACGTGTTTGATCTCTCTCTCTCTCTCTCTCTCTCTCTCTCTCTCTCTCTCTCTCTCTCGTGTTCTCTCTCTCGTGTTCTCTCTATGGCACGATCTTGATGTATCGCGAGCTTTGCTATTATAGTTGGATATTATGATGTTTCTCCCCCTCTACTCTCTTGTAATGGATTGAGTTTTCCCTTTGAAGTTATCTTATCGGATTGAGTCTTTAATGATTTGAGAACACTTGATGTATGTCTTGCCGTGATTATCTGTGGTGACAATGGGATATCATGTGCCACTTGATGTATGTTTTGGTGACCAACTTGCTGGTTCCGCCCATGAACCTATGCATAGGGGTTGGCACATGTATTCGTCTTGACTCTCCGGTAGAAACTTTGGGGCACTCTTTGAAGTACTTTGTGTTGGTTGAATAGATGAATCTGACATTGTGTGATGCATATCATATAATCATGCCCACGGATACTTGATGTGACAATGGAGTATCTAGGTGACATTAGGGTTTTGCTTGATTTGTGTCTTAAAGTGTTATTCTAGTATGAACTCTATGATAGATCGAGCGAAAGAATAGCTTCATGTTATTTTACTACGCACTCTTGAATAGATAGATCAAAAAGGATAACTTTGAGGTGGTTTCGTACCCTACCATAATCTCTTCGTTTGTTCTCCGCTATTAGTGGCTTTGGAGTGACTCTTTGTTGCATGTTGAGGGATTGTTATATGATCTATCTATGTTATTATTGTTGAGAGAACTTGCACTAGTGAAAGTATGAACCCTATGCCTTGTTTCCTATCATTGCAATAACGTTTATGCTCACGTTTATCATTAGTTAGCTTGCTGTTTTAATAATTTCAGATTACAAATACCTTTATCTACTATCTATTTTGCACTTGTATCACCATCTCTTCGCCGAACTAGTGCACCTATACAATTTACCATTGTATTGTGTGTGTTGGGGACACAAGAGACTCTTTGTTATTTGGGTGCAGGGTTGTTTGAGAGAGACCATCTTCATCCTACGCCTCCTACGGATTGATAAACCTTAGGTCATCCACTTGAGGGAAATTTGCTACTGTCCTACAAACATGTGCACTTGCACGCCCAACAACGTCTACTAGAAGAAGGTTGTGTAGTAGACATCAAGCTCTTTTCTGTTGCCGTTGCCGGGGAGGTGAGTGCTTGAAGGTATATCTTTAGATCTTGCAATCGAATCTTTTTGTTTCTTGTTTTATCACTAGTTTAGTTATAAAAGAAAACTACAAAAAAATGGAGTTGAGTTTGTCTTATACGCTTCGTCTTTTTAATATATTTCGTGAGTATGATGAAAAGGAAAATTGTGCTCAAGTGCTAGAAGAAGAAATCTATAGAATGTTTGATACTAAATCTTTGAATGATGAGCATGATTGCAATGTCGTTGGTATGAATTCCTTTAATATCCATGACGCTAATGATATGCAAAGCCACAAGCTTGGGGAAGCTATGTTTGATGAATATGATATTTTTTGTCCCCCAAGTTTTGATGAGCAAATTTATTATGATGAAAGCATGCCTCCTATTTATGATGATTATATTGATGAAAGTGGATTTGGAAGAGTGTCAACTTTAGGAAGTAGTGCTCCCACTATTTTGGAGGATGTTGAATCTTGTTGTGATGAACATGAAAATGGATTTGGAAGAGTGTCAACTTATTTAGTGATGATTCCACTATTTCGGAAGAGGTTCCAATTGATTATGAGAACAAAGTTGCAAACTATGATGATTATTGTGATGACTTGTATGTTATTAAGAATAAAGATAACCATGAAACTTGTCACCATGATTTTAGTTTTCAATTGGATTATGCCTCACATGATAATTATTTTGTTGAATTTGCTCCCACTACTATTCATGCGAAGAATTTTGCTTATGTGGAGAGTAGTAAAAATTCTATGCTTGTAGATCATGAAAAGAATGTTTTAGGTGCTGGTTATATTGTTGAATTCTTTCATGATGCTACTGAAAATTATTATGAGGGAGGAACATATGCTTGTAGGAATTGCAATAATATCAAGTTTCCTCTCTATGTGCTTAAAGTCTTGAAGTTATGCTTGTTTTGCCTTCCTATGCTAGTTGATTATTGTTCCGATAAGTTGTTTTCTCACAAAATCCCTATGCATAGGAAGTGGCTTAGTCTTAAATGTGCTAGTCATATGCTTCATGATGCTCCCGTTATGTTTCAATTCTTATGTTTTATGTGAGCATCATTGTCATCATCATGCCTAGCTAGAAAGGCATTAAAGAAAAGCGCTTGTTGGGAGACAACCCAATATTTATCCTTACTGTTTTTGTGTCTTCACATGATTATGCTACTGTAGTAATCATGTTTTATAGCTTTTATTTCAATAAAGTGCCAAGTAGAGCCTTTGGGAAGACTTGGGTGAAGTTTATGTGATCTTGCTGTAAAAACAGAAACTTTAGCGCTCACGAGATTAGCTGCCATTTTTACTGAAGAGTGATTTTAGGTGATTCTTTTTTCAGATGATTAATAGACAAATTCCTCAGGTCTAACAATTTATTTAAGAATTTTTTGGGTTCCAGAAGTATATGTTTGATACAGATTACTACAGACTGTTCTGTTTTTGACAGATTCTGTTTTCTATGTGTTGTTTGCTTATTTTGATGAATCTATGAGTAGTATCGGAGGGTATGAACCATAGAGAAGTTAGAATTAAGTATATATTACACCAATATGAATTTAGAATGAGTTCATTTCAGTACCTAAGTGGTGGTTTTATTTTCTTATACTAACGGAGCTTACGATTTTTGTTTTGAGTATTGTGTGGTTGAAGTTTTCAAGTTTTGGGTGAAGATTCGATGGATTATGGAATAACGAGCCTAAGCTTGGGGATTCCCAAGGCACCCCAAGGTAATATTCAAGGACAACCAAGGAACTAAGCTTGGGGATTCCCCGGAAGGCATCCCCTCTTTCGTCTTCGTTCATCGGTAACTTTACATGGAGCTATATTTTTATTCACTACATGATATGTGTTTTGCTTGGAGAATCATTTTATTTTGTTATTATTTTCTTGGTGTTATTTATATTTATGTTTTTCATCTTTATTTTCAATAAAAATGTCAAGGATAGCCTTTACCATGCTTATTTTGCTAGTACACATGTTGCTGTTTGAAAACAGAAAGTTTACCGCTGTTGTAAAAACTCCCTAGAAAATTCAGAGAATGGTATAATGTTTAAAATTTTTGCATATTAAGCTGTGATACATTTATTACAGTGGGAATTCTATTTCATAATTTTTGGAGTCAGGGAAGTATTGATACTCTTGCATTCTTTACAGGCTCTACTATTTTGGAAGATTGCTGTTATGGTTGCATTGTTTGCGTATGTTTGCTTGTTTAATGATTCTATTTGAGGATAGGAGTGTTAAATATGCAGAGACATTTAGTATGCAATGTTGAATAATAATTTTAGTAATTTGTTACAGTAGAAAATGATAAGGTTTTGCATTGGTTTATACTAACCTATCTCACGAGTTCTTGTTGAGTTTGGTGTGGATGAAGCTTTTGATAAAAAGAGAAACCATGATATGAGAGGAATTAAGGAGACACAAAAGCTCAATCTTGGGGATGCCCAAGGCACCCCAAAATAATATTTCAAGAAGTCTCAAGCATCTAGGCTTGGGGATGCCCGTAGGCATCCCACCTTTCTTCTTCAACAACTATCGATTAGTATCGGTTGAGCCTAATTTTTTGCTTCTTCACATGAGTTGTGCTATCCTTGCAATGTCATTTTATTTTTCTTTGCTTTCTGTTTGAATACAATACCAAGATCTGAAATTCTTAAATAGGAGAGAGTCTTCGCATAGTTGCATAATTATTTAGCTACTCATTGATCTTCACTTATATCTTTCGGAGTAGTTTGTCGTTTGCTCTAGTACTTCACTTATATCTTTTTAGAGCATGGCGGTGGTTTTATTTTGTAGAAATTAATGACCTCTCATGCTTCACTTATATTATTTTGAGAGTCTTAAACGGCATGGTAATTTGAATGAAAACTATCATAGGAAGTGAATTGGATGCTATGATCAATTTGATACTTGATAATTATTTGAGATATGGAGGCAGTGATATTTAAGTCATGCTAGTTGGGTGATTATGAATTTAAAGAATGCTTGTGTTGAAGTTAGCAAGTCCCGTAGCATGCACGTATGGTTAAAGTTGTGTAACAAATTTGAAACATGAAGTGGACTTTTGCTTGTCATCCTTATGAGTGGCGGTCGGGGACGAGCGATGGTCTTTTCCTACCAATCTATCCCTCTTGGGGCATGCGTAGTAGTGCTTGGTTTTGATGACTTCTAACTTTTGCAATAATTATATGAGTTCTTTTTGACTAATGTTGAGTCCATGGATAATAAGCACTTTTACCTTTCCACCATTGCTAGCCTCATCCTTGCATTGCCCTTTCTCACCTATTGGTTATTACCACGGTGCATCCAAACTCCCGTGATATGATCGCTCTAACACATAAGCCTCATTATATCTTCCTCAAAACAGCCACCATACCTACCTATTTATGGTATTTCCATAGCCATTCCTAGATATATTGCCATGCAACTTTCCACCGTTCCGTTTATTATCATCATGACATACTTTACTTTTGTCATATTGCCATTGCATGATCATGTAGTTGACATCATATTTGTGGCAAGGCCACCTGCATTATTTTCATACATGTCACTCTTGATTCATTGCACCATCCCGATACACACCGGAGGCATTCATATAGAGTCATATCTTGTTCTAGTTTGAGTTGTAATTCATATGTTGTAATCAATGAAAGTGTGATGATCATTATTAGAGCATTATTAGAGCAAGTCGGGATGAGACTTGGACCAAAAGAAAAAAATGGAAGGCCAAAAAAAAAGATGAGAAAGGATAAAGAAAAGAAAAAGAAGAAAAATAAAATAAAAATATTAAAAAATAAATAGAAAGGGACAATGTTACTATCTCTTTTCCACACTTGTGCTTCAAAGTAGCACCATGATCTTCAGGATAGAGAGTCTCCTATGTTGTCACTTTCATATACTAAGTGGGAATTTTTCATTATAGAACTTGGCTTGTATATTCCAATGATGGGCTTCCTCAAAATGCCCTAGGTCTTCGTGAGCAAGCAAGTTGGATGCACACCCACTTAGTTTCTTTTGTTGAGCTTTCATATATTTATAGCTCTAGTGCATCCGTTGCATGGCAATCCCTACTCACTCACATTGATATCTATTGATGGGTGAGGGAGTCCTGGATTAGGGGGTGTCCGGATAGCCAAACTATCACCGTTGGCCGGACTCCTGGACTATGAAGATACAAGATTGGCAACACGGATATGTAGATCTCCTACCATTGTAACCGACTCTGTGTAACCCTAACCCTATCCGATGTCTATATAAACCGGAGGGTTTTAGGCCGTAGGACGAACAATAATCATACCATAGGCTAGCTTCTACGGTTTAGCCTCTCTGATCTCGTGGTAGATCCACTCTTGTACTACCCATATCGTCAATATTAATCAAGCAGGAGTAGGGTATTACCTCCATCGAGAGGGCCCGAACCTGGGTAAAAACATCGTGTCCCTTGTCTCCTGTTACCATCCGCCTAGACGCACAGTTCGGGACCCCCTACCCGAGATCCGCCGGTTTTGACACCGACGTTGGTGCTTTCATTGAGAGTTCCTCTGTGTCATCATCCTTAGGCCCGATGGCTCCTTTCGATCATCAACAACGATGCGGTCCAGGGTGAGACTTTTCTCCCCGGACAGATCTTCGTATTCGGCGGCTTTGCACTGTGGGCCAATTCACTTGGCCATTTGGAGCAGATCGAAAGCTACGCCCCTGGCCATCAGGTCAGATTTGGGAGTTTAAACTACATGGCCGACATCCGTGGAGACTTGATCTTCGACGGATTCGAGCCACAACCAAGCGCGCCGCACTGTCTCGATGGGCACGATCTAGCTCTGCCGCCGAACAGTGCCCTGGAGGCCGCACCAGCGTCCGCTCCGACCCTTAGCTCGAAGCCGACTCCGCCGATCGAGGACGAGTGGTTGGACGCCGCCTCGGAGGCTACGATTTCTACGGTGATTGAGCCAAACTCCACCCCTTTCCTTTGCGAAGACCTTGACTCCAAGGTGCCGGACTCCTCTCCGGACTCCGAACCCTCCGCGCCCCTGCCAATCGAATCCGATTGGGCGCCGGTTATGGAGTTCACTGCCGCGGACATCTTTCAGCACTCGCCCTTTGGCGACATCCTGAATTCACTAAAGTCTCTCTCTTTATCTGGAGAGCCCTGGCCGGACTACGGCCAGGAAGGTTGGGATACGGATGACGAAGAAATTCAACGCCCACCCACCACCCACTTTATAGCCACTGTCGATGATTTAACCGACATGCTCGACTTCAACTCTGAAGACATCGACGGTATGGACGACGATGCTGGAGACGACCAAGAACCAGCGCCTACAGGGCACTAGAAAGCCACCTCGTCATACGACATATACATGGTGGACATCCCAAAAGATGGGAACGGCGATGGAACAACGGAGGATGACCCCTCCAAGAAACAGCCCAAGCGCCGGCGTCAGCGGCGCCGCTCTAAATCCCGCCACAGCAAAAATAGTGATTCAGGCACGGGAGATAATAACACCCCGGACAGTGCCGAAGACAACCTCCTCCAACAGGATTCAGCACAGGAGGAGGGAGAAGCCAGCCCTCATGATAGAGCGGCAGACAGGGAGGTGGAGGACGATAATTATATACCTCCCTCCGAAGATGAGGCAAGCCTCGACGACGACGAATTTGTCGTGCCTGAGGATCCCGCCGAACAGGAGCATTTCAAACGCAGGCTTATGGCCACGGCAAGCAGCCCAAGAAAAAGCAGCAGTAGCTTAGAGCTGACCAAGACTTGCTAGCTGACAGATGGACTGAAGTCCTTGCAGCCGAAGAGTATGAACTCGAACGCCCCTCCAAGAGATACCCAAAACGCAGGCTGCTACCCCAATTAGAGGAAGCAGCGCCCAATCCTACATCACCAGCGCATGATGCGGCCGACCGGCCACCCCGTGGCCGCGACAGAGAGGCATCTAGACCCTCCATTCAAGCCGCACCCCGGCGCCGCCCGAAAAGTACCAAGGCATGGGGAAACGCGCCAGATCTGCGAGACATATTGGAGCACAAGGCAAGGCAAACAAGATCAATCTACGGATCGCGTGGGCGCCCCACGACACGTGATGATAACCGTCACGCCGGATACAGCAACTCTGGCCGGGCCGAACACAGTAGACAAAGCTCATTTGAGCTGTGTCGTGATATAGCCAAATCTGAGGCGCCAAGACACCCACTATGCTTCACGACGAAGTGATGGATCATCAAATCCCGAGGGTTTCAAACCCGTAAACATCGAATCATACGATGGCACAACAGATCCTGCGGTTTGGATCGAGGACTACCTCCTCCATATCCACATGGCCCGCGGTGATGATCTACACGCCATCAAATACCTCCCACTAAAGCTTAAAGGACCAGCTCGGCATTGGCTTAACAGCTTGCCAGCAGAATCAATTGGTTGTTGCGAGGACCTGGAAGCCGCATTCCTTGATAACTTCCAGGGCACATATGTGCGACCACCAGACGCCGATGACCTCACCCACATAATTCAGTAGCGGAAGAATCGGCGGACAATTCGGACACGGTTCCTAACCAAGAAAAATCAAATCGTTGACTGTCCGGATGCAGAGGCCCTTGCAGCCTTCAAACATAACATCCGCGACGAGTGGCTTGCCCGGCACCTAGGACAGGAAAAGCCGAAATCCATGGCAGCCCTCACAACGCTCATGACCCGCTTTTGCACGGGAGAGGACAGCTAGCTAGCTCGTAGTAACAGCTTGACCAAAACCCCTGGTAGTTCGGATAACAAGGACATCAATGGCAGGTCGCGTTGCAACAAGCACAAGCGCCACATTAACGGCGATAATGCTGAAGATACGACAGTCAATGCCGGATTCAGAGGCTCTAAACCCGATCAGCAGAAAAAGCCGTTCAAAAGAAATACTCAGGGCCCGTCCAATCTGGACCGAATACTCAATCGCTCATGCCAAATACATGGCACCCCCGAAAAACCAGCCAAACACACCAACAGGGATTGTTGGGTCTTCTAACAGGCAGGCAAGTTAAATGCCGAACTCAATGACAAGGGCTACATAGCGATGACGAGGAGGAGCCCCGGCCGCCGAACAATAGAGGACAGAAGGGCTTCCCCCCACAAGTGCGGACGGTGAACATGATATACGCAACCCACATACCCAAAAGGGAGCGGAAGCGTGCGCTAAGGGACGTATATGCGATGGAGCCAGTCGCCCCAAAGTTCAACCCATGGTCCTCCTGCCCGATCACCTTTGATCGAAGGGACCACCCCACTAGCATCCGCCACGGCGGATTCGCCGGATTGGTTCTTGACCCAATCATTGACGGATTGCACCTCACTAGAGTCCTGATGGACAGCGGTAGCAGCCTGAACCGGCTCTATCAGGATACAGTGCGCAAAATGGGCATAGACCCCTCAAGGATTAAACCCACAAAGACGACCTTTAAAGGCGTCATACCAGGTGTAGAGGCCAATTGTACAGGCTCAGTTACACTCGAAGTGGTCTTCGGATCCCCGGATAACTTCCGAAGCGAGGAGTTAATCTTCGACATAGTCCCGTTCCGCAGCGGCTATCACACACTGCTTGGACGAACCGCATTTGCAAAGTTCAATGCGGTGCCGCACTACGCATACCTCAAGCTCAAGATGACAGGCCCTCGAGGAGTAATCACGGTCAATGGAAACACCAAACGCTCTCTCCGAACGGAGGAGCATACGGCGGCCCTCGCGGCGGAGGTGCAAAGCAGCCTCTCACAGCAATTCTCGAGTCCGCCTATCAAACGTCCGGACACCGTCAAGCGCGCCCGGAGTAACCTACAACAAGACCGCCTGGCACGATTCGAGCACGCGTAGCAATCCGGCCCCAACCCCAGCTGAGGGAGTCCTGGACTAGGGGGTGTCCGGATAGCCGAACTATCATCTTTGGTCGGACTCCAAGACTATGAAGATACAAGATTGAAGACTTCGTCCCGTGTCCGGATGGGACTTTCCTTGGCGTGGAAGGCAAGCTTGGCGATACGGATATGTAGATCTCCTACCATTGTAACCGACTCTGTGTAACCCTAACCCTATCCGTGTCTATATAAACTGGAGGGTTTTAGTCCGTAGGACGAACAACAATCATACCATAGGCTAGCTTCTAGGGTTTATCCTCCTTGATCTCGTGGTAGATCTACTCTTGCACTACCCATATCATCAATATTAATCAAGCAGGAGTAGGGTATTACCTCCATCGATAGGGCCCGAACCTGGGTAAAGACATCGTGTCCCTTGTCTCCTGTTACCATCCGCCTAGACGCACAGTTCGGGACCCCCTACCCGAGATCCGCCGGTTTTGACACCGACATTGGTGCTTTCATTGAGAGTTCCTCTGTGTCGTCACCTATAGGCCCGATGGCTCCTTCGATCATCAACAACGACGCGGTCCAGGGTGAGACTTTTCTCCCCGGACAGATCTTCGTATTCGGCGGCTTTGCACTGCGGGCCAATTCACTTGGCCATCTGGAGCAGATCGAAAGCTACGCCCCTGGCCATCAGGTCAGATTTGGAAGTTTGAACTACACGGCCGACATCCGCGGAGACTTGATCTTCGACGGATTCGAGCCACAGCCAAGTGCGCCGCACTGTCTCGATGGGCACGATCTAGCTCTGCCGCCGAACAGTGTCCTGGAGGCCGCACCAGCGTCCGCTCCGACCCTTAGCTCGGAGCCGACTCCCCCGATCGAGGACGAGTGGTTGGACACCGCCTCGGGGGCTACGATCTCAACGGCGATTGAGCCGAACTCCATCCCTGTCCTTTGCGAAGACTGTGACTCCAAGGTTCCGGACTCCTCTCCGGACTCCAAACCCTCCGCGCCCCTGCCAATCGAATCCGATTGGGCGCCGGTCATGGAGTTCACTGCCGCGGACATCTTTCAGCACTCGCCCTTTGGCGACATCTTGAAATCACAAAAGTCTCTCTCTTTATCAGGAGAGCCCTGGCCAGACTACGGTCAGGAAGGATGGGATGCGGACGACGAAGAAATTCAACGCCCACCCACCACCCACTTTGTAGCCACTGTCGATGATTTAACCGACATGCTCGACTTCGACTCGGAAGACATCGACGGTATGGACGACGATGCTGGAGACGACCAAGAACCAGCGCCTACAGGGCACTGGAAGGCCACTTCGTCATATGACATATACATGGTGGAGATCCCAAAAGATGGGAACGGCGACGGAACAACGGAGGATGACCCCTCCTAGAAACAGCCCAAGCGCCGACGTCAGCGGCGCCGCTCTAAATCCCGCCACAGTAAAAACGGCGATTCCGGCATGGGAGATAATAACACCCCGAATAGTGCCGAAGACAACCCCCTCCAGCAGGATTCAGCACAGGAGGAGGGAGAAGCAAGTCCGCACGACAGTGCGGCAGAAAGAGAGGTAGAGGACGATAATTATGCGCCCCCTCCGAAGACGAGGCAAGCCTCGACGACGACAAATTTGTCGTGCCTGAGGATCCTGCCGAACAGGAGCGTTTCAAACGCAGTCTTATGGCCACGACAAGCAGCCTCAAGAAAAAGCAGCAGCAGCTTCGAGCTGACCAAGATTTGCTAGATGACAAATGGACTGAAGTCCTTGCAGCCGAAGAGTATGAACTCGAACGACCCTCCAAGAGATACCCCAAACGCAGGCTGCTACCCCAATTGGAGGAAGCAGCACCCAAACCTACATCACCAGCGCATGATGCGGCCGACCGGCCACCCCGTGGTCGCGACAGAGAGGCCTCCAGACCCTCCATTCAAGCCGTACTCCGGCGTCGCTCGAAAAGTACCAAGGCACGGGGAAACGCGCCAGACCTGCGAGACATATTGGAGGACAAGGCAAGGCATACAAGATCGATCTACGGATTGCGTTGGCGCCCCACGACAGGTGACGATAACCGTCACGCCGGATACATCAACTCCAGCCGGGCCGAACACAGTAGACAAAGCTCATATAAGCTACGTCGTGATATAGCCCAATACAGAGGCGGCGCACACCCACTATGCTTCACAGATGAAGTAATGGATCATCAAATCCCTGAGGGCTTCAAACCCGTAAACATCGAATCATATGATGGTACCACAGATCCTGCGGTCTGGATCGAGGACTATCTCCTCCATATCCACATGGCCCGCAATGATGATCTACATGCCATCAAATACCTCCGACTAAAGCTTAAAGGACCAGCTCGGCATTGGCTCAATAGCTTGCCAGCAGAATCAATTGGTTGTTGGGAGGACCTGGAAGCCGCATTCCTTGATAACTTCCAGGGCACATATGTGCGACCACCAGACGCCTATGACCTCAGCCACATAATTCAGCAGCCAGAAGAATCGGCCAGACAATTCTGGACACGGTTCCTAACCAAGAAAAATCAAATCGTTGACTGTCCGGATGCAGAGGCCCTTGCAGCATTCAAACATAACATCCGCGACGAGTGGCTTGCCCGGCACCTAGGACAGGAAAAGCCGAAATCCATGGCAGCCCTCACCACACTCATGACCCGCTTTTGCGCAGGAGAAGACAGCTGGCTAGCTCGTAGTAACAACTTGACCAAAAACCCTGGTAGTTTGGATACCAAGGACAGCAATGGCAGGTCGCGTCGCAACAAGAACAAGCGCCGCATTAACGGCGACAATGATGAAGATACGGCAGTCAATGCCGGATTCAGAGGCTCTAAACCCGGTCAGCGGAAGAAGCCATTCAAAAGAAATACCCAGGGCCCGTCCAACTTGGACCGAATACTCGATCGCTTGTGCCAGATACATGGCACCCCCGAAAAACCAGCCAATCACACCAATAGGGATTGTTGGGTGTTCAAGCAAGCAGGCAAGTTAAGTGCCGAACTCAATGACAAGGGGCTGCATAGCGACGACGAGGAAGAGCCCCGGCCGCCGAACAATAGAGGAGAGAAGGGCTTTCCCACACAAGTGCGGACGGTGAACATGATATACGCAACCCACATACCCAAAAGGGAGCGGAAGCGTGCACTAAGGGACGTATATGCGATGGAGCCAGTCGCCCCGAAGTTCAACACATGGTCCTCCTGCCCGATCACATTCGATCGAAGGGACCACCCCACTAGCATCCGTCACGGCGGATTCGCCGCATTGGTTCTTGACCCAATTATCGACGGATTCGCCGCGGTAGCAGCCTGAACCTGCTTTATCAGGATACAGTGTGCAAAATGGGCATAGACCTCTCAAGGATTAAACCTACAAAGACGACCTTTAAAGGCCTCATACCGGGTGTAGAGGCCAATTGTAAAGGCTCAGTTACACTCGAAGTGGTCTTCGGATCCCCGGATAACTTCCGAAGCGAAGAGTTAATCTTCGACATAGTCCCGTTCCGCAGCGGCTATCACGCTTTGCTCGGACGAACCGCATTGCAAAGTTCAATGCGGTGCCGCTTTCACATACCTCAAGCTCAAGATGCCAGGACCTCGAGCAGTAATCACGGTTAATGGAAACACCGAACGCTCTCTCCGAACGGAGGAGCACACGGCGGCCCTCGCGGCGGAGGTGCAAAGCAGCATCTCACAGCAATTCTCGAGTCCGGCCACTAAACGTCAGGACACTGCCAAGCGTGCCTGGAGTAACCTACAACAAGACCGCCTGGCACGATCCAAGCACGCGTAGCAATCCGGTCCCAACCCCAGCCCTCGCGAAATTGCGAAGCCAGTACTACGCGTACATAACTACGCTCTGGAGATACCATGGGCATAAGGGGAGGGGCACGACCACGACACGCCCAGAATGCGGCTCAACCGCACCAGGGGGTCCCGATTGTGTCATTCTTTTTCTTTTTTCTTTTTTCTTTTTTCTTACTTTCAGGACTCTGTTCTCCAGAAGCCCTGTCCGGCATTCGCGCCGAATACACGATGCAATAGCCAGGGAAGCAGAAAACTGCGTCGAGTGTCCAGGTGGTCTCCATTACGAGCATCATACCTGTTTTACATACCATGCCGCAGCTTACCCCTGGAGGGGGACATGTTAAATAGTCCCATCCCTTGCTTATCGCACAATTTGTCTCGTTCTGCTCTTATTTGTAGTTTCTTTTTAATAACCAATATATAGCTCTTGCCTATTATTGCATTCTTTCCCATTATATATGTTAATTATGACATTGCGCAACCGTACAATTTGGTACGACCAATACACCAGGGGCTTAAGTACCCCAAAATTATGGTGTGACAAGTCCGAACACTTTCACAAGTGCGGCACCCCGAACTTATAACATTATATGCATCGGCTCCGAATCATGTCTTGGGTCAATAGTTGGGTTTGCCCGGCTCCCATGTTTTGGTACCTTACGTTCCGTTATATCGGCTAAGGTAGCACTGGGAGAACCACTGCGATTGTGCCCTGGTTGAGCTGGGTTGAGCACCTCAGTGGAGAAATCTAAAATTGACCGTCATGATAGGGCGAGAGCCGGTCGCTGTTCGAGAGGTTTTTTCGGGTCCCTAAAGACTTATGCCGCTTAGAGCGAGGAACCGGCATTGTCCGGCCAAGGCGTGGATAGCGCCCCGAACTCGGTCTTCCGAATACTAGGCGCTTCGCTGAAATTTAAAATTATAGAATTCTATGGCTAAGTGAGTGTGTTCAAGCATTATAAGTCCGGTTGCCTTGTTCGTTGCGTTGAGCGCCTCCCTCGATGGACCCAAGAATGGGAACAAGAGCGCTCAAGTTTATCCTGAACATCCCAGCACTCGTGGCATGGGGGCCGAAGCCAACGACTTGCCATCTCTCAAATTTGATAAACGGCCGCACAGAAGGTAATATTTTAAATTAACAAGCGTTGCTTAGCGCATATGAACAAGTTTTCAGCGTACAGGATAACAAATGCGAGTCTATTCAAAAATTACATCTTTGGAGCACTCATCCGCTATACGGAGGGCACCCTTCAGGACGCCCTCATAGTACATTTCGGGCGTGCGATGCTCCTTGCCCTTCGGTAACCCGTCCGTCACAAGCTTCTCCACATCCAGCTTGCCCTAGTGCACTTTAGCACGGGCAAGGGCCCGACGGGCACCTTCGATGCAGACGGAGCGCTTGATGACTTCAATCCATGGACAGGCGTCCACCAGCCGCTGCACTAACCCGAAGTAGCTCCCGGGCATGGCTTCCAATGGCCACAGCCGAACTATGAGGCCCTTCATGGCCTGTTCGGCGACCTTGTGGAGCTCGACCAGCTGCTTCAGCTGGTCGCTCAGGGGCACCGGACGGTCGGCCTCAGCATACTGAGACCAGAACACCTTCTCCGTCGAGCTCCCCTCCTTGGCGCGGTAGAACGCGGCAGCATCAGACACACTACGGGGCAGATCTGCGAACGCTCCTGGAGAGCTCCGGATTCGGGTAAGTACTAGATAATTGAATTTTACATTCTTGCTCTGCACAAAGAATGCCTTACCCGACGCGATCTTCCTTATTGCCTCAATCTCCTGGAGGGCTTTTTGGGCCTCGGCCTTAGCAGCTTTGGCACTCTCAAGAGCCGAAGCAAGCTCGGACTCTCGGGTCTTCGAGTCACGCTCCAAACCCTCGTGTTTTTCCACGAGAGCCTGGAGCTCTTGCCGCACCTCCGCCAGCTGCGCCTCCCCCTTCTCTCGCTCGGTGTGCTCCGCAACCGCTTTGTTTTCGGCCGCGGACACCGCCTCCTTCAGGGTCGCCACCTTGCTCGTGGCCCCTGCAGTACCCATGTTATTCCTGTTATCTTTTGCAACCAAATCCTTTCTATAAGGTATTTCTTTAATAAGGTGTTACTTACCTTCCTTGTCCTCGAGCTGCTTTTTGGCAAGGCCGAGCTCGTTCTCGGACCGCTCGAGGCTCTGCTTCAATGCATTGACCTCCGCAGTCAGTGCGGCAGAGGTCAGCAGCGCAGCCTGCATTCCCATATTGACATACTTATGTTAGACTCCTGCGTATATCTTTTTAGATCCTTATTCCGGCTTTTCTTTCCGAACACCGAACTAAGCATCAGGGGCTACTGTCTATGCGGTAATATTTTTACATATTCTAAACTTACCTCAAAGCCTGTTAGGAGGTTGGTACAGGCTTCAGTCAGCCCGCTCTTGGCGGACTGAACTTTCTGGATCACCACACTCATAACAGTGCGGTGCTCCTCCTCGATGGAGGCGATGTTAAGCGCCTCCAGTAAGCTATCCGGTGCCTCCGGTTGGACGGAGGACACCGCGCCTCTTCCTTCCTACTGAAGGGACCGCTTGCCGGACTTGAACTGCTGAAGGTTCGGTATGGAGTCGGACGAGGTCGGGCTTAGAGCCTGGGGTCTCGCCCCAGCGCTCGAGTCCGGGAGGTTGCCTTGCGGCGCCTCCTGTGCCACCTCCTCTTGACCAGGCCCCCCTTGGGGCCCCACCTCGGCATCGTCCGCAGCGTGAGGTAAGGAGGCGGTCGGAAGTGAAGTACTCTCCATTTCCGACGAACTCAGGGACCCGCTCGACGAAGCGGCGAACTCGTCCTTGGGTGGGCTGCATGATTATTCGGCATTAGAGAGCACTATGCAATGAAAAAAACCATGGGTATCTAGACACTTACGATCTCGCCAGGGGCTTAGCCCTTGTTGGCCACTCCTCCTCGTCGTTGTCGGCGTTGGTGGAGAAGTCTGGATGAAGGGTCCTTCCCTTCTTGGACCCTCCGGCTTCCCGGTTAGGCGGCCTTCCTTTCTTCTCTCTCCCCACCGGGGAGAGGCTTTTTTCCTCCTCCTCTTCCTCGGAGGAGGATTCCGCCTCGAGTTGTCGGGCGGTGAGTCCGACAACTTTGGCGCCGGGAGCTCTTCGAGTTCCGTGGCCTCCTTCTTGCCTTCTTCACGGCACCACGTGAGGTCTCGGAGCCAGCAGCCCTGTCAATCGGGCGTCCGCTGGTCTTCCGCAAAGGGCGGACAGTTAACCTGTCTGGGCGTCTTCACCAGATCATGTTAAAGGTTAGGGAGTTTTAGATCCCGCATAGAGTCAAACTATGAAAAAGAGTCCCATAAAGGGTAAAATAACTCACCTCGCTGGCTTGACGCTGCGAGCTGAATCCGCGATCTTGATGGCGGATGTGGGAACCTCGGCGCCCTTGAACAGCACCTTCCGAGGCATCTTAATGCGTAGTGTCGAAGAGCCTTTTAGAGTTGAGTGCTGTGCCGGATCGAGCTCCCACAATTTGAAGGCCCGTCTCTTTCCATGATGAGAGCCATGTGGGGAAGCCAGATCGGAATTCGGGGGCCGCCGCCCATTGAGAGTCGCGCGGCTCAGTGATGTAGAACCACCCTGATTGCCACCCCTTTATGGTCTCCACAAAGGAGCCCTCGAGCCATAGGACTTTGTCCATCTTGCCAACCATGGCGCCTCCACACTCCACTTGGCGGCCGCCCACTACCTTCGGCTTGACATTGAAGATCTTCAGCCATAAGCCGAAGTGGGGCTGGATGCAGAGGAAGGCCTCGCACACGACGATGAATGCCGAGATGTTGAGGATGAAATTCGGGGCCATACCGTGGAAGTCCGGGCCGTAGTAGAACATGAGCCCCCGGACAAATGGGTGAAGTGGAAAACCTAGTCCGTGGAGGAAGTGGGGGAGAAACACCACCCTCTCATGGGGCCTGGGGGTTGGAATGAGCTACCCCTCGTCGGGTCGCCGGTGCGCGATGTAGCTGGACAAGTATCCGGCCTCCTGCAGCTTTGTGATGTGCCCCTCCGTGACGGAGGAGGCCATCCACCTGCCTCCCGCTCCGGACATAGTTGGAGAAGGTTGAGGTAGGGTGTGCGGACTTGGGCGCTGGAGCTCGAGTGCGCGGAAATGGATGAGCAAAGGAGGAAGAAGGCGTAGGTGAAAAGGTGGATCCTTATCCCCTTATATGGACGGACGAAGCTATGCGTCCCCCACCAGCCTGGTAAAACTCGCTTATCTCCCAAGCGCCATGATCAATGGCGCGGATGGGTTACCCACGTCCGTATTGATGAGAATCCCGGAATAAGGGGGCACGATCTCCACTTTGATAAGACGTGCCAAGGAAACCGCCTCGCTAAACGCGCTAAGGTGGAACAGTAAAAAACGATTCGTATAAAGGCCTGGCCGTGGTGTGATGTCACGCCACGAAATACGTCAACAGATCTGTGCAAAAATTATTCTCTCTATGGTGGTATGTGGAACTTGTTTTGCAGAGCCGGACACTATCCTTGTGTTCAAAACCTTCTATGAAGTATTCGGAGGAAGAACCCGCCTTGCAATGCCGAAGACAATATGCGCGCCGGACTCGTCGTCATTGAAGCCTGGTTCAGGGGCTACTGAGGGAGTCCTGGACTAGGTGTTGTCCGGATAGCCGAACTATCATCTTTGGCCGGACTCCAAGACTATGAAGATACAAGATTGAAGACTTCGTCCCATGTCCGGATGGGACTTTCCTTGGCGTGGAAGGCAAGCTTGTGATACGGATATGTAGATCTCCTACCATTGTAACCGACTCTGTGTAACCCTAACCCTATCCGGTGTCTATATAAACTGGAGGGTTTTAGTCCGTAGGACGAACAACAATCATACCATAGGCTAGCTTCTAGGGTTTCGCCTCCTTGATCTCGTGGTAGATCTACTCTTGCACTACCCATATCATCAATATTAATCAAGCAGGAGTAGGGTATTACCTCCATCGAGAGGGCCCGAACCTGGGTAAAAACATCGTGTCCCTTGTCTCCTGTTACCATCCGCCTAGATGCACAGTTCAGGACCCCCTACCCGAGATCCGCCGGTTTTGACACCGACACCAGCCCTCGCGAAATTGCGAAACCAGTACTACGCGTACATAACTACGCTCTGGAGATACCATGGGCATAAGGGGAGGGGCACGACCACGGCACGCCCAGAATGCGGCTCAACCGCACCAGGGGCTCCCGATTGTGTCATTCCTTTTTCTTTCTTCTTTTCTTTTACTTCCAGGACTCCGTTTTGCAGAAGCCCTGTCCGGCACTAGAATTGCCGAACTCACGATGCAACAGCCAGGGAAGCAGAAAGCTACGACGAGTGTCCGGGTGGTCTCTACTACGAGCATTATACCTGTTTTACATACCATCCCGCAGCTTACCCCTGGAGGGGGACATGTTAAATAGTCCCATCCCTTGCTTATCACACTATTTGTATCGTTCTGCTTTCATTGCAGTACCTTTTTGAATAAACAATACATAGCTTTTGCTTATTATTGCACTCTTTTCTTTATCTACATATATGTTCACTCATGACATGTTGCACCCGTACACTTTGGTACGGCCAATACACCAGGGGCTTAAGTACCCCAAAAATATGGTGTGATAAGTCTGAACACTTTCACAAGTGCGGCACCCCAAACTTATAACATTATATGCATCGGCTCCGAATCATGTCTTGGGTCAATAGTTGGGTTTGCCCGGCTCCCATGTTTTGGTACCTTACGTTCCGTTATATCGGCTAAGGTAGCGCTGGGAGAACCACTGCGATTGTGCCCCGGTTGAGCTGGGTCGAGCACCTCAGTGGAGAAAGCTAAAACTGACCGTCATGATAGGGCGAGAGCCGGTCGCTGTTCGAGAGGTTTTTTTTTGGGTCGCTAAAGACTTATGCCGCTTAGAGCGAGGAGTCGGCATTGTCCGGCCAAGGTGTGGATAGCGCCCCGAACTCGGTTTTCCGAATACTAGGGGCTTCGCCGAAATTTAAAATTTATGGAATTCTATGGCTACGTGAGAGTGTTCAAGCACTATAAGTCCAGTTGCCTTGTTCGTTGTGTTGAGCGCTTCCCTCGAAGGACCCAAGAATGGGAACAAGAGCGCTCAAGTTTATCCCGAACACCCCAGCACTCATGGCATGGGGGCTGAAGCCAACGACTTGCCATCTCTCAAATTTGATAAACGGCCGCACAGAAGGTAATATTTTAAATTCACAGGCGTTGCTTGGCACATATGAACAAGTTTTCAGCGTACAGGATAACAAATGCGAGTCTATTCAAAAATTACATCTTTGGAGCATTCACCCGCTATAAGGCGGGCACCCTTCATGACGCCCTCATAGTACATTTCGGGCTTGCGATGCTCCTTGCCCTTCGGTGGCCCGTCCGTCACAAGCTTCTCAGCATCCAGCTTGCCCCAGTGCACCTTAGCATGGGCAAGAGCCCGACGGGCACCTTCAATGCAAACGGAGCGCTTGATGACATCAAACCATGGACAGGCGTCCACCAGCCGCCGCCTTAGCCCGAAGTAGCTCCCAGGCATGGCTTCCAATGGCCACGGGCGAATTATGAGGCCTTTCATGGCCTGTTCGGGGACCTTGTGGAGCTCGACCAGCTGCTTCAGCTGGTCGCTCAGGGGTACCGGATGTCCGGCCTCAGCATACTGAGACCAGAACACCTTTTCCTTCGAGCTCCCCTCCTTGGCGCGGTAGAACGCGGCAGCATCAGACACACTGCGGGGCAGATCTACGAATGCTCCTGGAGAGCTCCCGATTCGGGTAAGTAATAGGTAATTCACTTTCACATGCTTTCTTTGCATAAAGAATGCCTTACCCGCCACTATCTTCTTTAATGATTCAATTTCTTGGAGGGCTTTTTGGGCTTCGGCCTTAGCGGCTTTGGCACTCTCAAGAGCTGAGGCGAGCTCGGACTCTCAGTCTTGAGTCACGCCCAAACTCTCGTGTTTTTCCACGAGCACAGGAGCTCTTGCCGCACCTCCGTCACCCGCGCCTCCTGCTTCTCTCGATCGGTGCGCTCCGCGGCCGCTTTTCTTTCGGCCGCGGACACCACTTCCTTCAGGGTCGCAACCTCGTTCGTGGCCCCTACAATAACCACGTTAGTCCTGTCATTTTTGCAACCAAATCCTTTCTATAAGGTATTTCTTCAATAAGGTATTACTTACCTTCCTTGTCCTCGAGCTGCTTCTTGGCAAGGCCGAGCTTGTTCTCGGACCGCTCGAGGCTCTGCTTCAATGCATTGACCCTTGATCGGTCTGGCGTCAGTCAGCGGCAGCGCCTGCATTCCCATATTGACATACTTATGTTAGACTCCTGCGTATATCCTTTTAGATCCTCAGTCCGGCTTTTCTTTCCGAACACCAAACTAAGCATCAGGGGCTACTGTCTATGCGGTAATATTTTTACATATTCTAAACTTACCTCAAAGCCTGTTAGAAGGTTGGTACAGGCTTCAGTCAGCCCGCTCTTGGCGGACTGAACTTTCTGGATCACCACACTCATAACAGTGCGGTGCTCCTCGTCGATGGGCGCCGTTAAGCGCCTCCAGCAAGCTATCCGGTGCCTCCGGATGGGCCGGAGGTCACCGGCCTCGTAGTCTTACCCTTCTTACGAAGGGGCGGCTTGCCGGACTTCGGAACCACTGAAGGTACCGTGCGGAGTCAGCCACAGGCCAGACTTAGAGCCCTCTGGGGTTTCGCCCCCTTTGCGCCCGGAGTCCGGGAGGTCGCCTTGCGGCGCCTCCAGGACCACCTCCTCCTGGCTGGGCCCCTTTTGGGACTCCACTGCGGTGTTGTCTGCGTCACGAGGGGAGGAGGCGGTCGGAAGTGAAGTGCTATTCACATCCGACGAATTCAGGGAGCCGCTCGACGAAGCGGCGGGCTCGTCCTTGGGCGGGCTGCATAGTTATATTCGGCGTTAGAAGACACTATGCGACAAATAAAAAGTCATGAGCTATTCCGGAGTCCGGACACTTACGATCTCGCCAGGGGCTTGGCCCTTGTTGGCCACTCCTCCTCGTCATTGTCGGCGTTGGTGGAGAAGTCGGAGGAAGGGTCCTTCCTTTCTTGGACCCTCTGGCCTCCCGGTCGGGCGGCCTTTTTTTCTTCTCTCCCCCTGCTGGGGGAGAGGCTTCTTTTTCCTCCTCCTTGTCCTCAGAGGAGGATTCCGCCTCAGAGTCGTCGGACGATGAGTCCGACAGCACCTGACGCCGGGAGCTCCTTCGAATTCCCGTGGCCTTCTTCTTGGCCTTCTTCTCCGGCACCACGTGAGGTGCCGGAGCCAGCAGCCCCGTCAATCAGGCGTCCGCTGGGTCTTCTAGCAAGGGGGCCGGACAGTTAATCTGTCCGGACGTCTTCAGCCAGTCCTGTCAAAGGTTAGGGAGTTTTAGATCCCACATAGAGTCAAACTATGAAAAACAAGAGTCCCGTAAAGGGTAAAATAGCTTACCTCGGTAGCTTGGCGCTGCGAGCTGAATCCGCGATCTTCGGTAGCGGATGCGGGAGCCTCGGCGCCCTTGAACAGCACCTTCCAGGCATCTTCGTACGTAGTGTCGAAGAGCCATTTCAGAGTTTGGTGATGTGCCAGATCAAACTTCCACAATTTGAAGGCTCGTTGTTGGCATGGGAGAATCCGGCGGATGAGCATCACCTGGATTACGTTGACAAGCTTGAGATTCTTGTCCACCAGGTTTCGGACGCAGGTTGGAGTCCGGAAAGCTCGTCCGAATTACCCCACGCCAGGCCCGTCTCTTTCCATGACGTGAGCCTTGTGGGGAAGCCAGATCGGAATTCGGGGGCCGCCGCCCATTGAGAGTCGCGCGGCTCGGTGATGTAGAACCACCCCGATTGCCACCCCTTTATGGTCTCCACAAAGGAGCCCTCGAGCCATAGGACTTTGGCCATCTTGCCAACCATGGCACCTCCGCACTCCGCTTGGCGGCCGCCCACTACCTTCGGCTTGACATTGAAGATCTTCAGCCATAAGCCGAAGTGGGGCTGGATGCAGGAAGGCCTCGCCTGACGATGAACGCCGAGATGTTGAGGATGAAATTGGGGCCAGATCATGGAAGTCCAGGCCGTAGTAGAACATGAGCCCCGGACAAATGGGTGAAGTGGAAAACCTAGTCCATGGAGGAAGTGGGTGAGAACACCACCCTCTCATGGGGCCTGGGGTTGGAATGAGCTGCCCCTCGTCGGGGAGCCGGTGCTTGCGATGTCGCTGGACAAGTATCCGCCTTCCGCAGCTTTTTTGATGTGCCCCTCCGTGACGGAGGAGGCCATCCACTTGCCTCCCGCTCCGGACATAGTTGGAGAAGGTTGAGGTGGGATGTGCGGACTTGGGCGCTGGAGCTCGAGTGCGCGGAAATGGATGAGCAAAGGAGGAAGAAGGCGTAGGTGAAAAGGTGGATCCTTATCCCCTTATATGGACGGACGAAGCTATGCATCCCCCGCCAGCCTGGTAAAACTCGCTTATCTCGCAAGCGCCGTAATCAATGGCGCGGTTGGGTTACCCACGTCCGTATTGATGGGAATCCCAGAATAAGGGGGCACGATCTCCGCTTTGATAAGACGTCCAAGGAAACCGCCTCGCTAAACGCGCTGAGGTGGAACAGTAAAAAACAATTCGTATAAAGGCCTGGCCGTGGTGTGATGTCACGCCGCGGAATACGTCAGCAGATCTGTGCAAAGATTATTCCCTCTACGGTAGTATGTGGACCTTGTTTTAGAGAGCCGGACACTATCCTTGTGTTCAAAATCTTCTATGAAGTATTCGGAGGAGGAACCCGCCTTGCAATGCCGAAGACAATATGCGCGCCGGACTCGTCGTCATTGAAGCCTGGTTCAGGGGCTACTGAGGGAGTCCTGGATTAGGGGGTATCCGGATAGCCGAACTATCACCGTTGGCCGAACTCCTGGATATGAAGATACAAGATTGAAGACTTCGTCCCGTGTCCGGATGGGACTTTCCTTGGCGTGGAAGGCAAGCTTGGCGATACGGATATGTAGATATCCTACCATTGTAGCCGACTCTATGTAACCCTAACCCTATCCGGTGTCTATATAAACCGGAGGGTTTTAGTCCGTAGGACGAACAACAATCATACCATAGGCTAGCTTCTAGGGTTTAGCCTCTCTGATCTCGTGGTAGATCCACTCTTGTACTACCCATATCATCAATATTAATCAAGCAGGAGTAGGGTATTACCTCCATCGAGAGGGCCCGAACCTGGTAAAAACATTGTGACCCTTGTCTCCTGTTACCATCCGCCTAGACGCACAGTTCGGGACCCCCTACCCGAGATCCGCCAGTTTTGACACTGACAATGGGCATCTTCGTAGCCCGTTGATACGCCTAGTTGATGTGAGATTATCTTCTCCCTCTTTTTGTCCTCACAACCACCACCATATACCACCATAGTGCTATGTCCATGTCTTACGCTCATGTATTGCATAAGAGTTGAAAAAAGCTGAAGCACGTTAAAAAGTATGAAACAATTGCTCGGCTCGTCATCGGGGTTGTGCATGATGGGAGTATTTTGTGTAATGAAAATGAAGCATGGCCTAACTATATGATTTTGTAGGGATAAGCTTTCTTTGGCTATGCTATTTTGATAGGACATGATTATTTGTTAGTATGCTTTGAAGCATTATTATTTTTATGTTTTGTAAGCTTTTATCCTGAATCATTTGGATCTGAACATTCATACCATATTAAAGAAAATTACATTGAGAATCATGCTAGGTAGCATTCCACATCAAAAATTCTGTTTTTTTATCATTTACCTACTCGAGGACAAGCAGGAATTAAGCTTGGGGATGCTTGATACGTCTCCAACGTATCTATAATTTTTGATTGTTCCATGTTATTATATTAACTGTTTTGAATGATTATGGGCTTTATTATACACTTTTATATTACTTTTGGGACTAACCTATTAACCGGAGGCCCAGCACATATTGCTGTTTTATTGCTTGTTTCAGTATTTCGAAGAAAAGGAATATCAAATGGAGTCCAAATGGAATGAAACCTTCGGCATCGTGATTCTTTGGAAGAATATCATCCTGGAGGCTTGGAGATCAAGTCAGAAGATCCTCGAGGATCCCAGGAGATAGGGGGCGCCCCCCTCACTACTAGGAAAAGGGCTACTAATGGCGCACCAGTTTTGCCTACTAATGGCGCATCACTGGTGCGCCATTAGTATCACGCCACTAGAATTTTTTTCTAATGGCGCACCACTAGTGCGCCATTATACTAATGGCGCACCAGGCAGTGCGCCATTAGTTTTGCCCACGGTGCGCCACTAGTGTCTGCTATACTAATGGCGCACCACACTGTAATGCGCCATTAGTAACAATTTTTTTAATTTTTTTTCTTAATCTCAGGTCACTATTTCACCTATGAGATATCCAACACATATATATACAACAAGCATCCATATAACAATCATAGCCAACACGCAAGTTCCATCATATATACATACATAGCCAACACACAAGTTCCATCATATATACATACTTAGCCAACACACAAGTTCCATCGTTACATATTACAAAAGTTTCACATTGTTCATCCAACACCGTTATCCATCAATTCACAAAAGTTTCACATTGATACAAAATAAAAACACAAATGGAAAAGAAGCACTCCATCCATGCAAGCTTCCGTGAATTAAATCAAATCTGCAAAATGATAAACAAGAAGTTAGAAGAAGAAAAGGAAGAAGAAAAAGAAGAAGACTAGAAGAATACTAGAAGAAGAAGAACACTAGAAGAAGAATAAGAAGAATTTTGGAAAAGAAATAAGAAGAAGACTATAAGCTTATTATGTAAACTTGATCATTTTGTGCTAACATAAGTTATTTTGGAGCTAACCTATAGGAAACTAAGCATATAAGCTCTAAGTTAGTATATTAGAGCCAAGTTATGTAAAATGAAGCTAACCTATGTCATTTTGGAAAAGAAGAAGAATTAGAAAAAGACTATAAGCTTATTATGTAAACTTGATCATTTTGTGCTAACATAAGTTATTTTGGAGCTAACCTATAGGAAACTAAGCATATAAGCTCTAAGTTAGCATATTAGAGCCAACTTAGGTAAAATGAAGCTAACCTATAGGAAACTAAGCATATTAGAGATAACATAGGTAACTAAGTATATATATATATATATATCATTTTGGAGATCTGACATACCTGACAAAGTTCAGTTCTCATGCATTGTTCTTCTCCTTCTCCTTCCTCAGCCTGATGCGCCAAGAGCGGCGAGGCGGTGGAGGCAGTGGGATGTAGTCTTCTACCTCAATTGGCGTGGTCATGTCGCCCAGCTGTGGGATCGCCGGCGCCACCACCGGTGCGTGGTCATTGTCAGGCACCACCACCATCGCGAGGCCACCTTCAGGCACGACCATCACTAGGTCATCCTCAGCCACCTCCATCTCTTGCCCATGGTCAGCCACCACCATCTCTTTCCCATGGTCAGCCACCACCATCTCTTGCCCTTGGTCAGCCACCACCAGCGCTAGGTCATCCTCAGCCTGATGCCCATCGTCATCCTGCAGCTCCTCATCCCCACTCTGCTCCTCTTCTCCCGCACTCCAGTCCGGATCATCCTTCTTGTTGTCTATGTTGCTGCCAGAATCGCTGTTGCTTTCGCTACAGCCATGGTCGCTACTGCTTTCGCTACAGCCATGGTCGCTGCTGCTATGGCTGTAGCCATTGTCGCTGCTGCTGCTCCCATGACCTGTCCAAATGCAACAATGACCGTTAACAGTCGATGTGAGACAAAAGCCAAATGTAGAGGAATAAAAAGAGGCGAACGCATCGGCATCATAATCTTCAGCAGAAGCGCATCGATACATAGTCGCGTTGAACACCTTCACGATGAGCATGGTGGCGCTGCTGTCAGACGTGAAGAGAAGGAAGTACCCCAGCCGCAGGTCGTGAGGCACGGTAGAACTTCTCCCACCCACGAGACAAGTACATGTGGCCCTCCTTGATCACCAACTCCACATCCCACAGCCTGCGAAACCCGCTGCCGCCTGTCGCACCTTCACATTATTTGGCGGATCTTCACCCATCAGCATGTTCTTAAACTGTCGGGCAGCCTCTGCAGTTTGGGACAATGAGTGATGTAGGCAAACAACAGATATCATAATGAGATGGGTGAAGCTAGGGAGATCTCTCATTTTATATACCTGCATCATGGATGATCTGAAGTCCCAAGTATGATAGTGACGAACTCGGAAGCATCCAACTCAGATCTTGTGGTGTCGCAGAGCGGCGGTGGCTGCTTCCGCCATCTCGATAATTAAGCAGCAGAAGAGACCAATTAGTACCCTTACAACAGATCATAAAACATGCATGATAACAGGCATTAGTCATAAGTACCCTATATGTCCTATTTTTAGCAAAGTAATGCTAAAATTCACGGAAAATTTCAGCATTACCTTTGCTGAAAATAGGACATATGGAGTACCAATTTGCCGGAACAGGAGTTAATCGACATTCCGCAAACTCAAGGGCCTCTCGGGTACCTACAACATCATCACAAGTACAGCAGCAGCAGCAGTGAATCTGAGGCATAACAGCAGCAAAACTATATATTTTTATGCAGTAAACAAACGAACACTAAGAGTAGAATGTTCTTGCAACAAACATTATTGTATGACATCGAAGGCATCACTCGCTTAAAGGGAAGGATGACTTAAATGGCAGATGTATATGATTGCACCACTTGACCTGCACTTCTCTATATTATATGATGTCTTCAAGAACTTGAGCAAAAAGATAAATAGGAACATATTTCTCACCTTGGAGGTGTTGCTGCTGCTGCACTATCTGAACTTCACTTCCTTTACCTCCTCGGAAACCTGAAATATGCAGATGTTAGAAAGGTTAATGAACCAACAGATGCCCTAATGGAAGTAATAACAACATGACAGCAAACAACCAACAAACATGATGGGCTTAAGATTAATGAACCAACATCGAAAAAAAGGTAGGCCAAATATTCATGTCACTTCCATTAGGGCATCATCTTCCTACAACTACTCATCTTCAGCAGCACATGATACTACTACTGTATCTAATACAACAACATGACACTTTTTACTGTATCCAATGTTCCTACAACTACAACTACTACAACAACATAAAACTACTATGCATCATCTTCCTACTATAATTGCTACTCATCTTTAGAACCAAACACCAGCAAAAACAGAACCAAACTACTATAATTTCTGCTTAATTTCACTATAATTTATAGTTCCCAAGCTATGCATGCAAATCAAAATACTAACATATGCAAACCTGATGAGCATCTAATAATGCTTATCTTAGTAGCAGCAGTACCACCGAAGCGATGCAAAAGCTTGTATGATCCCTGTCGGTGTCAAAACCGGCGGATCTCGGGTAGGGGGTCCTGAACTGTGCGTCTAGGCGGATGGTAACAGGAGACAAGGGACAAGATGTTTTACCCAGGTTCGGGCCCTCTTGATGGAGGTAAAACCCTACGTCCAGCTTGATTAATATTGATGATGTGTGTTACAAGAGTGGATCTACCACGAGATCAAAGAGGCTAAACCCTAGAAGCTAGCCTATGGTATGATTGTTGTTCGTCCTATGGACTACAGCCGTCCGGTTTATATAGGCACCGGAGAGGGCTAGGGTTACACAAAGTTGGTTACAAAGGTAGGAGATCTACATATCCGTATCGCCAAGCTTGCCTTCCACGCCAAGGAAAGTCCCATCCGGACACGGGACGAAGTCTTCAATCTTCTATCTTCATAGTCTTGGAGTCCGGCCGATGATGATAGTTCGGCTATCCGGACACCCCCTAGTCCGGAACTCCCTCAGTAGCCCCCGAACAGGGCTTCAACGATGACGAGTCCGGTGCGTATATTGTCTTCGGCGTTGCAAGGCGGGTTCTCCTTCATGTTCCCGTCGAATAGTGTCCGTCTTCCTTATAAATGTTGCGCTCCTTGGCTTCTACGCCCAATAATGGCCTTCTTCCACGTGTCGTACGGATGCGAAAGGCTGGGGTATTTTTACATTTTACCCCCTAGTCGTGCGAACGAGCCGCCTATAAGAGAGGCGAGGATCTAGATCCAGCTCACACCATCCTCCATCCGCAAGTTCTCATCGAAGCGCCTCTGACAAAAATCCATTCCATCATGGATAGCCGACGCGGCTCCTCCTCTCGCGCTCCCAGCCCTAAGCCAGGAGATTGGGGGAGATGCTCAGTTCCACACAGCGAGCTAGTGGCACTCCAAACCGAGGGATATCTTCCCCCAGCTTTCATGGTTCCGGTTCGAGCCGGACTAGCCACCTACAAGGGTGGAAAGCAGGCGGAGAGCGTCCCCAACCCTTCCAAAGGGGAGCGGGTATGCTTTGTCCCCTATCTAATAAGGGGACTCGGATTTCCCATACATCCGTTTCTCCGGGGGCTCCTAGAGTTCTACGGACTCCAGCTTCACCACCTCACGCCCGCCTCCATTTTGCACATCGCGGGCTTCGTAGCTCTTTGCGAGCTGTTCTTGGGCATCGAGCCCCATTTTGCGCTGTGGAAGAGATTGTTTTGTCTCGTACCCCGTTCTCATGAGGGGTCGATATATCAAGTGGGCGGAGCGGAATATGGCGATCGCCGGGACCGGATATCTATCCGCACCCGAAGAAGGCGTCCAAGGCTGGCCTTCGAATGGTTCTACATGGAGGACGCCCTCTGCGGATCCAGTTCGGATCGGCCTCCGGAGTTCAACAATGCTCCCTTGAAGAAACGCTGAGTTGGCGCCACGGAGCCCTCAACGGAAGATGATAGGAGCGCCCATTATCTCGATGGGCCGGATTAGGTTATCGCCCACTCCGGATTGACCATGATTGGAGTCATGGCCACGCGTGCATTATGCGAGGGTGCAGCCACTCCAATATAGGGGCCACCCTATGTGGGATTTCAACGGGAAGATGACGCCACCCGTCATGGCATAAAGGGCCAGGCTCGGCAGCCGATCCGCAAAGATCCTGTCCGGCTTGTACAAGGGAGAGGAGGAGGACTTCCTCCGCATCGAATCCGCTGAATCGATTTTCTATGAATAACCCTCGGAGCTGGGTAAGCGGATGTTCATCTACCCGATCCATACTTTTAAAGTCAAGTATCTTACTCGTGATTTCGACGCAGAGCTGCGCCGGACGTGGAGGGCATCTGAAGCCTAACTCCACAGCCCGAGGATCCGAACGATCCTTGATCCGACCTCCAAGAGGATCCGGACATAAAGGTGGAGCTGATTGACGGGTGTTCCACCAACGTAGCATAGACAATGCCCTAGTCGCCATTACGGCTGACTACCCCGGTTTGTTTCTGGCCTCCCAGGTGACTACGACCGAGGTCTTGACACCATCATTTGATCTGCGCTCAATTCGGACCATCCCATACTGACGGTGCATCGCAGGAGAGGCGGGAAGCCGAACCCGCGGCGGCCGACCAACAAGGGTCAGTCCGGCCCAGCGGGAGGAAGAGGAGTGCGCCGCGAACCGAAACGTCGCCGCAACGGTACGGAGCACCGCTATTTTTAAGGGAAGGATCCCCAGGAGGTATATTAATGCTCATAACTTTTCCAGAAAGAGCGCTCGCCGGACAGTGTCCGGAGAGGTTGCCAATCAAGCCTCCGTCAGCCATGCTCCAATGCATGGTCCGGGAGGGGAGGCGAATACAAGGCATGAGCCGGACGCTCCTCCGACGGAGGATGCCGACAGGCTGTCCGCCACCCGGTCTGAGGTGGAGAGCGCCATGAATCACAGGCGTCGCCAGACAGTTCTTCGTGACGCGTGTTTCTCCCCGGAGGCGTTAAATGCCTTTGATGCGGGAAACACGCACCTCCGTGCCGCTCAAGATGGGTTAACCAGAGCCACGGAGCAGTATGTGAAAGACATACGGGTAAGTAATTTTAATAGTTATATATGCCAAGAGCCCCGAGACTTAAAATAGTTGAAATAACTGATTTAAGGATCAATTATTATCTGGATCTTACGGAGAAGAATACCCAGCTGTCCGGGAGCTCCAAGAGTGCAAGGCCCAACTTGAGGTCAAGATCTTGCCGCCATGGGGGAGCCACAGAGACCCCCACCGGTAAGACGACTTTGAAAAGATAATTATTTAACAAAGTGCGGCGTGAATCGACAATAATATTGCAGAGGGCGCCGGACTAGATCCGGACAAGCAACAGCTACTGCGTCCAGCTAAAGGCGGCGAGAGGGTGCTCATGAAGGTGCAGCAGAGAGAAACAAGCTCCAAGATGCCCACATCCGGGAGGAGAAGAGCTGAAAGGTGTTCGGGCCCAGCTGCAGCTCCGTGAAGGAGAATCAGCGGCCGTCGCGGCATTTATAGTAAGTGCTTGAACAAATTCCTTTGAAAAGAAGAATTCGCGAGGAAGTCGATTGACAGAAATATGTCTTTAGGTGTGCTCACAGGTCGCCCTGCGGAGGAAATGCCTGGGTCAACGGGTGACCAACTTCCCGAGCTGGTGCAATTGCTCGAACGTGTTCGGCAGGCGATGAGTGGCGTCGTTCATGCTTTATAGCCATCCGTCTCCCTACTCGAGGGCCTTGGTGAGCTTGCTGAGAAGCTTCAGGGAGCACGGTGACGCCTCCGTTTGTGGAAGATATCGGCCTGCCGTCAGGGCGCTAGGGAGGCCTGGGCCATGGTGAAGACGCGTTACCCGAAGGCTGACCCAAAGCACATGGCCGAGGTCGGACCTGCGGGGCCTGATGGGAAGGAGATCCTTGTGAGCTTGATGTACGGCCAAGTAGAACTGGCCGCGAAATATTCCCAACAGGACTGTAAATTAGACAGCCTATTAGATGGGATTGAGGAGGAGTACAATCAGTCGGTTTGACGATGTAATTTGAAATGACATGTAAAATGCCTTCTAGCTGGATTGTAGATTGTTTGTCTTTGCGGACCGTTTCGCTTCAACCTCGGGACCCAACAGTCCGGAGTGTGTCCGAATACCCTTACGGTTATAAAAGAACCGGGGCATGCATGGAGACAAGGCGTCGGGGTCATAATTGCTTTATCAGACAAGTGCCCAACTAGTTATGTTATATTACATGGTTAGTAAGAAACATCTTCCAGGGAGAATAGTTCCGTTAAGGGTTCCTTTCCCTGGGAGGCATGCCCTAAAGTGCAATGCTGGACTGTGAAAATAGCAGAAAAAGCATCTAGGGGCAGATAAATAAGTAAGTAATAAATCATCTTTCAAGTCACCGACCGAATATTCTCTTAAGAACGCTAGCTTTCGGCTTCACCCAGTCTGAGGTACACATCCGGCTGACCCGGCAGTAGCAATCGCAGAGGTGCTCCCTTTACCTCCTAGCCGAACAATCGAGAACGTAGGGGTAAGCACAGGAGCCAGGCAACCCAGCTTGGCCAAAACTTAAGTCACATCGATGCATACAATGGTGAATAAAAGGTACATGCGGAAGTATGAAACATGTATTGGGCATGAAGTCCGTATGAATAAGCTTATGTTAAAGAAGCCCCCAGGTATAAAGAGTGCCAGGAGCACATCAAGTGTGTGCGAACAAAGCGCAAATCAGCCTATAAAAGGTATTGAAAAAAGAAAGTGGGAAGAAGGAGGGGGACAAGAGACAGTAAAAAATATAAAAAGGGTGGACGGGGGAGTGAGACGAACCCGGAGTTCGGCATTAGGCGTAGAATCTTCGGAGATGGGCTGCGTTCCATGGGTTCGGCTCGAGTCGGTTGTCAGATGCGTTACATAGACGGTATGCTCCGCCGGTCAGGACTTGGTCGATGATGAAGGGACCTTCCCACTTGGGCTTAAGTTTGTCCTTTTTCTTGTCCGGCAGGCGTAGAACAAGTTCGCCAACATTGTAAGTTTTGGCCCGTACTTCTCTGCTTTGATATCTTTGAGCCTGCTGGCGATAAAATGCGGAACGAGCCTTTGCCACGTCCCGCTCCTCCTCTAAGGCGTCCAAACTGTCCTGCCGATCCAACTCGGCTTCTCTTTCTTCGTACATGCGCTTTACGAGGTGAGTCATGAATTATATCGCAGGGCAGAACTGCCTCTGCGCCGTATACCATGAAAAATGGTGTGAATCTAGTAGTTCGGTTTGGCGTGGTCCGCAGCCCTCAGAGTACGGAGTCGAGCTCCTCTACCCAGTGCTTGTTAGATTCCTTGAGGGACCGCACTAGTCTGGGTTTGATGCCGCTCATGATTAGACCATTTGCTCGCTCGACTTGACCGTTAGTTTGGGGGTGATAGACTGAAGCGTAATCGAGCTTGATGCCCATGTTTTTGCACCAGAGTTTAACCTCGTCGGCCGTGAAGTTCGTGCCGTTGTCAGTGATGATGCTGTGGGGGACGCCAAAACGGTGTACTACCCCGGATATGAAGTCTATCACCGGTCCGGATTCTGCCGTTTTAACCGGCTTGGCCTCAATCCATTTGGTGAATTTGTCCACCATGACCAATAAGTATTTGTGCTTGTGGGTTCCCCTTTAAGGGGTCCAACCATGTCAAGCCCCCAGACCGCGAACGGCCAGGTAATGGGTATAGTTTTGAGGGCGGTGGGTGGCATGTGGCTCTGATTAGAAAAGAGCTGGCAACTGACGCATCGTTGGACTAAGTCATGAGCATCTGCCCGGGCTGTCGGCCAATAAAATCCTATACGGAAGGCCTTGCCTACAAGGGCCCGGGCTGCAGCGTGGTGCCCGCCGAGTCCGGCGTGAATTTCAGCCAGGAGATTTCGCCCTTCCTCTTCGGAGATACACCTTTGAAGGACTCGGTTGTGCTTTTCTTATAAAGTTCTCCTCATGGACCTTGTAGGCTTTAGATCGCCGAACTATGCAGCGGGCCTCATTTTGGTCTTCGGGAAGTTCCTGCCGCATTAAGTAGGCTAGGAATGGTTCTGTCCACGGGGCAATTACTGCCATTATTTCGTGAGCTGAAGGTGTTATTTCATTGGCTGAGCCGCCGATTGTGTCAGAATGGTCTGAGTTAGGTGATGCAGCTGGCTCCGGATTGTTATTTCCGGAGTCCTCTTCCCATAATATGGATGGCTTAAAGAGCCGTTCCAGGAAGATGTTTGGAGGGACGGCGTCTCGTTTCGCGCTGATGCGTGCTAACACGTCTGCTGCCTGGTTATTATCCCGGGCTACATGGTGGAATTCGAGTCCTTCGAACCGAGCTGACATTTTTAGGACGGCGTTGCGGTAAGCTGCCATTTTTGGATCTTTGGCGTCAAAGTCTCCATTTACTTGGGATATTGCGAGGTTTGAATCCCCGCGCACCTCTAGGCGTTGAATGCCCATGGAGATTGCCATCCGGAGGCCATGTAGAAGGGCCTCGTATTCGGCTGCGTTGTTGGAGTCCATGTACATTATTTGAAGTACGTATTGGATTGTGTCTCCAGTTGGGGACGCCAGACGACGCCAGCCGCCAAGCCAGCCAACATTTTGGATCCGTCGAAATGCATGATCCAGTTGAGTACGCGATGTAGTCTTTAGGGAGTTAAACCCGGTCCATTCGCGACGAAGTCAGCCAGAACTTGCGACTTTATAGCTCGCCATGGTTTGTAGGTTATGTCAAATGGTAAGAGCTCGATAGCCCATTTTGCAATCCTGCCCGTTGCGTCGCGATTGTTTATAATATCGTTGAGAGGTACTTCGGAGGCCACCATTATTGAACACTCTTGAAAGTAGTGTCGCAGCTTCCGGATGCCATGAACACCGTGACACGCTATCTTTTGATAATGTGGGTACCGGGATTTTCATGGAGTTAGAACAGTGGATACGTAGTACACTGGTTTTTGAAGAGGGAATCTGTGCCCTTCTGTTTCTCGTTCAACGACGAGTACCGCGCTGACAACTTGATGTGTTGCTGCGATATATAATAACATAGGTTCGCCCAGGTTGGGCGCGGCCAGAACCGGATTTGTTGCCAGTATGGCCTTTATTTCTTCGAGTCCGGCTGTGGCAGCATCCGTCCATTCGAAATGTTCGGTGCGCCGGAGGAGGCGGTAGAGGGGCAGAGCCTTTTCTCCCAAACGGGAGATGAAGTGACTTAAGGCCGCTACGCATCCGGTTAGTTTTCGTATCTGCTTGAGGTCTTTTGGAATATCCAATTGTGACAGAGCTCGGATTTTGGCCGGGTTTGCTTCAATTCCTCTACCGGATACGATGAAGCCCAAGAGCTTTCCGGCTGGTACGCCGAAGACGCATTTTTCCGGATTGTGCTTAATGTCATATGCTCGGAGGTTGTCGAATGTCACCCTCAAGTCTTTTACTAGAGTTCCGACGTGTTTGGTCTTGACGACCACATCGTCTATGTATGCCTCTACTGTTTTGCCTATCTAGGTAGCCAAACATGTTTGAATCATGCACTGATATGTTGCGCCAGCGTTTTTGAGTCCGAAGAGCATTGTGTTGAAGCAGAATGGCCCATACGGAGTAATGAATGCCGTTATGCCTGATCTTTCTCCGCCATCTTGATTTGATGGTATCCGGAGTATCGTCGAGGAAGCACAATGAATCGTGTTTCGCGGTAGCATCGATAATTTGGTCGATGCGAGGGAGGGGAAAGGGTCCTTTGGACAGGCCTTGTTAAGGTCTTTAAAATCGACGCAGAGGCGCCAGGATTTGTCCTTTTTTGGTACCATTACTAGATTGGCTAGCCAGTCCGGATGTTTTATATCTCTGATGAATCCGGTTTCTAAGAGTTTGGCTAGCTCCTCTTCCATTGCCTTTCTTTTGGGTTCGGAAAATCGCCGAAGAGCTTGTTTGGTGGCTTGAATCCTTTTAGGATATTTAGGCTGTGCTCGCCAGCCTGCGTGGGATTCTGGCATGTCGAAGGGTGCCGAGCAAAATGTCCCAATTTTCGAAGGAATTCTCGTAGTCGGCTTCGACATCGGGACTTAATTGTGCCCCAATGGAGGCCGTCTTTGTGGGGTCCGTTGGATGGACCTGAAATTTGAGTATTTAAATCGCTGGTTTAAAAGAGGTGGACTTGGACCTCTTATCGAGTATCACATCATCCCTATCCACCGTGGAGCTTAGCGTAGTTAGTTCCTCTGCCGTTAGGGCTTGGACAATGCCTCTAGGGCCGGTCTTGGCTGTCTTATTTTCAGCAGCAGTGTTGTATCTAGATCCTTGGCGAGTGATTATCCCATTGGGTCCGGGCATTTTGAGCTTCACACTACTACAAAAAGGGCTATAGATGGAATGGCTACTAATGGCGCACCTGTGATGTGGTGCGCCATTAGTATATTCTAATGGCGCACCATGTCTCGGTGCGCCATTAGTATATATACTAATGGCGCACTGGTGTGTGGTGCGCCATTAGTAGTTGGAAAAAAACATAAAAAAATTTGTTACTAATGGCGCACCTTGGGTGGTGCGCCATTATAGTTTTAACTAGTAATGGTGCACTTTCCACTAGTGCGCCATTACTAAGTTTTTTTTAAAAAAAATTTCAAAAAAATATATCATTTTTTTAATTTTTTTTTTGAAAACTACTAATGGCGTGCCGTGGGAGTGGTGCGCCATTAGTAGTTGAACTAGTAATGGCGCACCACCCACGGTGCGCCATTAGTAACTTGGCCACCTTCCACCGAATGCACTTCGTGGATCGCCTTTTCAGTTTTAAAAAAATAAAAGAAAATGATGAAAATGTCAAAAAATAAAAGAAAATAAGTTTCCCATGTGATATGTGGTCTAGTTGTTGGGAAAATTTGCAAATATGAATTTCGACTTCATTTGCAAAATCTCTAGAGAATTTGTAAAATGGGCATAACTTTTGCATACTAACTCGGATGAAAAAGTTTTTATATGAAAAATCATCTACTCGAAAAGTTACATCCAAATTTAACGGTGAACCCCGTTAAACATTTTCAAAATCCCCAAAACCTAACAGAAAAAAGTTACGGGCTTTCAAGATCTAGCGCAAAAAATTCAAAAATTTCAAACTTACTAGTGGCGCACCGTGGATGTGGTGCGCCACTAGTAACAGAAAAATTACTAATTTCAAAAAAATTGAATTTTTTTTCAAAAATAATACGTAATATGATCGAGAAGTTTGAAATATTTTTCAAAATTTCATCATAGTCATTAACATGAACAAAGTCCTAGACATCAATAAGGTATAACAGATTGATATGCTAGATATATCAACAAGTGCTCGTGAAGTGAGCTGTTCTTTGGGGTTGGATAGAACTCGAAGTTAAGCGTGCTTGGGCTGGAGTAGTGTGAGGATGGGTGACCTTTCGGGAAGTTTGACCACGGAGTGCGATTTGACCTGAGATTAAGCATATTGACCCGAGATTAAGCCATAGTGAACTGAGATTAAGAAAAAATTGAAAAAAAAAATTAAAAAAAATTCAAAAAAAAATGTTACTAATGGCGCACTTCTATGTGGTGCGCCATTAGTATACCAGATACTAATGGCGCACCTCTATGTAGTGCTGCTTTGCTCAATGCGGCTCCAGTCAATTTCCATTTTTTGAACGGTTTCCTCATAGATGAGGTTTAATCCGCTGCCGCCATCCATGAGTACCTTAGTAAGACGAAAACCGCCCACTATCGGACCGAGGACCAATGCGGCTGGTGCTCTAGCTGTTCGAATTTAGGTTCGTCACCTGGCGTTGAAGGTGATAGCCGTGTCGCTCCATGGATTTATTGTTGCTACTTGGTAGACTTGGCGAGGCTGCGGATTGTTCGCTTTCGCATGTTATTTGATGCGAAAGTCTCAAGACTGTTAATACCGCATCGGTACTGCTGGGTTGGTTGCCGGGGCTAAAAAGCCACGCCACTTTTGGCCACTGCCGTAGTATCCAACACGCTCAAGGCTGTGTGTTGGAGTGGCGCCCTCCGTCTCGTGGATTTTGCAGGGTCCGTTGAGCCAACCCTCCAGTACGGTTCCGTACCCTTTAGGGGTTTTGGTTTTTTGGTATTCAACCCGGGTGCTTGATAATGATGCACCCTTTTGTTTCGGACTAGGGATGTATTCGGGGCCGGATTATCCCAAAATTTACTTTCGGTTTTCCAGGCGCTCTCCATCGCACAATACTTTTGTACTATGGTCACCAAGTCAGTAAAGCGTGTAATTTCGCGATGACTTATGGCGTTTAGGGTTCCCTTGTCCGTGCAATTATTGCAGAAAATTGGGATTGCGTCCTCCTCTCGGCGGTCCTTTATCCTGTTCATAACCGGAGGAATCGCCCAAGAATGATGTAATTGCTTCAGCGGGCTCTTGCGAATTCGAGAGAGATCGCTAATGTTTGGGTGGGCGGTGGAACTAGATCCGAACCCGCCCAATTTAGGACTCAAGGGCGAGAAGTTTCGAACTTGGAAGTTTGGATTTTGAGTGTTATCCAATGAGTCCAACCCGCCACCGACTTTAAGTTCAGGGCATTGATCGACATCCGTCCCTCTGCGGGAATCCGCATGGAGGGATCGAATCGGACGTAACTAGTCCTTAAGATACAAGAAGAATCGCCGCATTGCTGCTCTATCACAGCAACATGATGGGTAGCCTGGGGAGAGTTGATCTCTCTCAGATCAGTTTTAGGCCCGATCCGGTCGTAGTCTGTGGCGACTCCCAGGGCGGCGATGCGATCCAAGAGCTCGTTTATGGAGGAGAGCTCGATCGGATCTAGCTGTTCGGCAAGTTCCGAACTAACCTGGAGATTGGTTTCGATGACTCGAGAGGTCATCATCGGCGTGGTGGCCGGGCTGGCGGTCATAAGAAAACCACCTAGCCGAAGAGTCTGGCCAGCGGCCAAGGCTCCTTTGGTGATAGTATCGTCTTTAAAGACGAGATGAGGCATCCTACCTGATGGCGACGACACAGAGGAACTCTCAATGAAATCACCAATGTCGGTGTCAAAACCGGCGGATCTCGGGTAGGGGGTCCCGAACTGTGCGTCTAGGCGGATGGTAACAGGAGACAAGGGACACGATGTTTTACCCAGGTTCGGGCCCTCTTGATGGAGGTAAAACCCTACGTCCTGCTTGATTAATATTGATGATGTGTGTTACAAGAGTGGATCTACCACGAGATCAAAGAGGCTAAACCCTAGAAGCTAGCCTATGGTATGATTGTTGTTCGTCCTATGGACTACAGCCGTCCGGTTTATATAGGCACCGGAGAGGGCTAGGGTTACACAAAGTTGGTTACAAAGGTAGGATATCTACATATCCGTATCGCCAAGCTTGCCTTCCACGCCAAGGAAAGTCCCATCCGGACACGGGACGAAGTCTTCAATCTTCTATCTTCATAGTCTTGGAGTCCGGCCGATGATGATAGTTCGGCTATCCGGACACCCCCTAGTCCGGAACTCCCTCAATCCCACAGGCAATACACGATTGAGCAAACTACATAAACTAGAAGGAAGCACAGTTGGAGACTGAAAGTCAGATTGTGTCCTCAAATTAACAACCCATTAACTTTCTAGAGACGCACATTGGTCATTGCTGGCCTACATTATATGCGTATGTAGTGTAACTGCTTGTAAGACCTGGATGGTGTGCTGGAGTGTTATGCTATTTACTGATGTACTACTATTAATATTGTACAAGGTAGTATTATACAACACTGCAGAATAAAATGCCTGTGGTCCATGGTATTTATATGTTCCATGCTATTCTTTGTTGTTCTACAAATAGACAAACTTAGACTATAAAGAGGTAGCAAGGAAAATGATTTTAGCCCGCCTCTGATGCAAACAATACTAAAACAGAAAAGTTTTACACAGGTACGGTTGAGCTAATGGCGTCTTTATACCATGACACAGTTTTACACAGTATATCTTCACCATATAAGAAAATAGCATCATCATCTTAGCTTCACAACACAGTTTTACGGCTGTTGTTATCTGCTGCTGCGCGCTGGGGCGGAGGAAGGGGCACCGCCGGTGGAGAGGGCGAGGCCGAGGACGGCGTGGGGCTTGAGGGCCTGCGGCCTGGTGAGGCCGACGAGGTGGTCGTCCCCGACGCCGGCGGAGCTAGGGTTCGGGGAGACGGCGGGCGGCGCTGAGGGGACGGGGCGGCGCTGAGGGGACGGGGCGGTGGAGAGGGGGTAGGGGGGAGGTCGCAGGAGAAGAGAGGAGGAGGCGGACGGGGGCGCAGCTTCAGGGCTGGAGGGGCCTGTACCGGAGGCGGGGCAGCGGAGGGTTCGGCCGGCTGGTGCGGCGGCATGGCGGTGGGCGGGCAGCGGTGGCGGGTGTCAGGGCGGGCGCCTGAGGGGACGGAGGGGGCGTGGGGGGGTGGGCGTGGCGCGCACGGTTGGGGCGGGGCGTGGGGCACGGGGCGTGGCGGCGACGGTTGGAGTGGGGAGGAAGGAGGAGGAATAAGTTTTTGCCAAAAAAAAAAAATTTACTGGCGACTCTGTCTCCAGGCGCCATTAGTAGTTCTAACTACTAATGGCGACTTTGCCCGGATGCGCCATTAGAATGTTTGAAAAATGAAAAAAAATTGTTTTACTAGTGGCGCACCTTGCACTGGTGCGCCATTAGTGTATTCCACACTAATGGCGTATCTCCACCAGGTGCGCCATTTGTATATAGTAGTGGCGCACCACTTCTCTGGTGCGCCATTAGTGTCAATCCAATCTTTAGCCCTTTTCCTAGTAGTGCCTACAGGGCGCGGCCCCCTGTCTCATGGACCCCTCGAGCACCCCCCGACCGACTTCTTTCGCCTATATAGTCCCACGTACCCTAAAAACATCCACAGAAAAGATAGATCGGGAGTTCCGCCGCCGCAAGCCTCTGTAGCCACCAAAAACCACTCGGGAGCCCTTCACGGCACCCTGCCGGAGGGGGGATCCTTCACCGGTGGCCATCTTCATCATCCCGGCGCTCTCCATGACGAGGAGGGAGTAGTTCACCCTCGAGGCTGGGGGTATGTACCAGTAGCTATGTGTTTGATCTCTCTCTCTCTCTCTCGTGTTCTCTCTCGTGTTCCCTCTAAGGCACGATCTTGATGTATCCCGAGCTTTGCAATTATAGTTGGATCTTATGATGTTTCTCCCCCTCTACTCTCTTGTGATGAATTAAGTTTCCCCTTTGAAGTTAGCTTATCGGATTGAGTCTTTTATGAGAACACTTGATGTATGTCTTGCCGTGCTTATCTGTGGTGACAATGGGATATCATGTGCCTCTTGATGTATGTTTTGGTGACCAACTTGCGGGTTCCGCCAATGAACCTATGCATAGGGGTTGGCACACGTTCTTGACTCTCCAGTAGAAACTTTGGGGCACTCTTTGAAGTACTACGTGTTGGTTGAATAGATGAATCTGAGATTGTGTGATGCATATCGTATAATCATGCCCACGGATACTTGAGGTGACAATGGAGTATCTAGGTGACATTAGGGTTTTGGTTGATTTGTGTCTTAATGTGTTATTCTAGTACGAACTCCTTAATAGATCGATCCAAAAGAATAACTTTGAGGTGGTTTCGTACCCTACCATAATATCTATGTTTGTTCTCCGCTATTAGTGGCTTTGGAGTGACTCTTTGTTTCATGTTGAGGGATTGTTATATGATCTATCTATGTTATTATTGTTGAGAGAACTTGCACTAGTGAAAGTATGAACCCTAGGCCTTGTTTCCTATCATTGCAATACCGTTTACGCTCACTTTTATCATTAGTTACCTTGCTGTTTTTATAATTTCAGATTACAAATACCTTTATCTACTATCCATATTGCACTTGTATCACCATCTCTTCGCCGAACTAGTGCACCTATACAATTTACCATTGTATTGGGTGTGTTGGGGACACAAGAGACTCTTTGTTATTTGGTTGCAGGGTTGTTTGAGAGAGACCATCTTCATCCTACGCCTCCTACGGATTGATAAACCTTAGGTCATCCACTTGAGGGAAATTTGCTACTGTCCTACAAACCTGTGCACTTGCAGGCCCAACAACGTCTACAAGAAGAAGGTTGTGTAGTAGACATCAGCATCCCACCTTTCTTCTTCAACAATTATCGGTTAGTATCGGTTGAACCTAAGTTTTTGCTTCTTCACATGAGTTGTGCTATCCTTGAAATGTCATTTTGTTTTGTTTTGCTTGCTGTTTAAATAAAATACCAAGATCTGGAATTCTTAAATGAGAGAGAGTCTTCATATAGCTACATAATCATTTAACTACTCATTGATCTTCACTTATATCTTATTGGAGTAGTTTGTCATTTACTCGTGTGCTTCACTTATATCCTATGAGTAAATGGTTGAATGAGTTGAATGTCATAAATCTGAAATTATATATGTTTCATTTGCTTATCCCATGGGGAGTAATGACTTCACGTATAACAAGTAGATGTTGTAAATTTATTGGAGGTTAGCAAGCATTGTATTGGTCATTTGAACAATTCATGAAAGAATATTGAAGCAAGAGAGATTTCACATATAAATATATTATCATTGACATCTTTTATAATTGTGAGCACTCATTAAGTATGACATGCTAAAGAGTTGATGTTGGACAAGGAAGACAACGTAATGGGTTATGTTTTCTCACATCTGAGTTAAAGTATATTGTCATGGATCATTCAAACATGTTGAGCTTGCCTTTCCCCCTCATGCTAGCCAAAATTCCTAGCACCAAGTAGAGATACTACTTGTGCTTCCAAATATCCTAAAACCCAGTTTTTGCCATGAGAGTCCACCATACCTACCTATGGATTGACTAAGATCCTTCAAGTAAGTTGTCATCGGTGCAAGCAATAAAAATTGCTCTCTAAATATGCATGACTTATTAATGCGGAAAAAATAAGCTTTATATGATCTTGTTATGGAAGCAATAAAAGCGATGGACTGCATAATAAATGTCCATATACAAGGGGCAATATAAAGTGATGTTCTTTCGCATTAAGATTTTGTGTATCCAACCCTAAAAGCGCATGACAACCTCTGCTTCCCTCTACGAAGGGCCTATCTTTTACTTTATGTCTTTTACTTTATGCAAGAGTCAAGGTGATCTTCACCTTTCCCTTTTTCATTTTATCCTTTGGCAAGCACTTTGTGTTGGGGTGATCCTGATATATATATCCAATTGGATGTACATTAGCATGAACTATTATTGTTGACATCACCCAAAGGTGAATACGTTGGGAAGCGAAATTATAAGCCCCTATCTTTCTCTGTGTTCAATTAAAACTTTGGACCCATGAATATCACGTGAGTGTTAGCAATTGTGGAAGACTATATGATAGTTGAGTATGTGGAGTTTGCTGAATCAAAGCTCTGACATAGACCCTTCCTGAAAATAAGATGAATTGCAATTGTTTGATGACTAAGAATGAAGTTTGCTAGTTTTCAAGAAAGTTTATGGTCTATGCTTTGACATGTGAATAGCTTGTTAATTTATCATGAAAAGTCTTATGAGATGAACTACTGTTATGACATATAAACATGCTAGAAAAGGTGATTGAAATTATCGTTGATCAAACTTGTGCACCATCTAGCATTCACACTTCATAAATTCTTTCTTTTATCATTTACCTACTCGAGGACGAGCAGGAATTAAGCTTGGGTATGCTGATACGTCTCCAACGTATCTATAATTTATGAAGCATTCATGCTATTTTATTATCTATTTTAAATGATTACAGGCTTTGTTATACACTTTTATATTACTTTTGGGACTAACCTATTAACCGGAGGCCCAGCCCATATTGTTGTTTTATTGCCTTTTCAGTATTTCGAAGAAAAGGAATATCAAACGGAGTCCAAACGGAATGAAACCTTCGGGAGCGTGATTTTTGGGAAGAATATGATCTGGGAGACTTGGAGTTCACGTCAGAAGATCCTCGAGGAGGCCAGGAGATAGCAGGGCGCGCCCCTGTCTCCTGGGCCCTCGAGCACCCCCCCTCCGACCGACTTCTTTTGCCTATATAAGTCCACGTACCCTAAAAACATCGACAACGAAGATAGATCGGGAGTTCCGCCGTTGCAAGCCTCTGTAGCCACCAAAAACCTCTCGGGAGCCCGTTCCGGCACCCTGTCGGAGGGGGATCCCTCATCGGTGGCCATCTTCATCATCATCCCGGCGCTCTCCATGACGAGAAGGGAGTAGTTCACCCTCGGGGCTGAGGGTATGTACCAGTAGCTATGTGTTTGATCTCTCTCTCTCTCGTGTTCCCTCTATGGCACGATCTTGATGTATCCCGAGCTTTGCTATTGTAGTTGGATCTTATGATGTTTCTCTACTCTCTTGTGATGAGTTGAGTTTTCTCATTTGAAGTTATCTTATCGGATTGAGTCTTTAATGATTTGAGAACACTTGATGTATGTCTTGTCGTGCTTATCTGTGGTGACAATGGGATATCATGTGCCACTTGATGTATGTTTTGGTGACCAACTTGCAGGTTCCGCCAATGAACCTATGCATAGGGGTTGGCACATGTTCTTGTCTTGACTCTCCGGTAGAAACTTTGGGGCACTCTTTGAAGTACTTTGTGTTGGTTGAATAGATGAATCTGAGATTGTGTGATGCATATCGTATAATCATGCCCACGGATGCTTGAGGTGACAATGGAGTATCTAGGTGACATTAGGGATTTGGTTGATTTGTTTCTTAAGGTGTTATTCTAGTATGAACTATATGATAGATTGAGCGGAAAGAATAGCTTCATGTTACTTTACTACGAAATCTCGAATAGATAGAACAGAAAGGATAACTTTGAGGTGGTTTCGTACCCTACCATAATCACTTCGTTTGTTATCCGCTATTAGTGGCCTTGGAGTGACTCTTTGTTGCATGTTGAGGGATTGTTATATGATCTATCTATGTTATTATTGTTGAGAGAGCTTGCACTAGTGAAAGTATGAACCTTAGGCCTTGTTTCCTACCATTGCAATACCGTTTACGCTCACTTTTATCGCTTGCTACCTTGCTGCTTTTATAATTTCAGATTACAAATACCTTTATCTGCTATCCATATTGCACTTGTATCACCATCTCTTCGCCGAACTAGTGCACCTATACAATTTACCATTGTATTGGGTGTGTTGGGGACACAAGAGACTCTTTGTTATTTGGTTGCAGGGTTGTTTGAGAGAGACCATCTTCATCCTACTCCTCCTACGGATTGATAAACCTTAGGTCATCCACTTGAGGGAAATTTGCTACTGTCCTACAAACATGTGCACTTGCAGGCCCAACAATGTCTACAAGAAGAAGGTTGTGTAGTAGACATCAGCCCGCGGCGATGATCTCCACGCCATCAAGTATCTCCCTCTAAAACTCAAAGGACCATCTCGGCACTGGTTGAACGGTCTACCCGAAAATTCTATTGGCAGTTGGGAGAACCTGGAAGATGCATTCCTTGACAACTTCCAAGGCATTTGTGTCCGACCTCCAGATGCCGATGACTTAAGTCATATAATCCAACAGCCCAGAGAGTCAGCCCGGAAATTCCGGACTCGGTTCTTAACTAAAAAGAACCAGATCGTCGACTGTCCGGATGCCGAAGCCCTAGCGGCCTCTAAGCATAACATCCGTGACGAGTGGCTTGCCTGACACCTCGTCCAAGAGAAGCCGAAGTCCATGGTAGCCCTTACAACGCTTATGACCTGCTTTTGTGCGGGCGAAGATAGCTGGCTAGCTCGTAGCAATAGCACCTCAAGAAAACCTGGCACTTCTGAAGCCAGAGATAGCAACGGCAAGCCCCGACACAGTAGACACGAGCGTCGAAACAATGGCGATAACGCTGAAGACACGGCTGTCAATGCCGGATTTAGTGGCTCCATGTCCGGTCAGCGGAAGAAGCCATTTAAGAGAGACAATCCGGCCCCGTCCAGTTTGGACCACATACTTGATCGTCCATGTCAAATCCACAGAACCCCCGATAAACCAGCCAATCGTACCAATAGGGAATGTTGGGTCTTCAAACAGGCCAGCAAGTCAAAAGCCGAAAGCAAAGAGAAGGGGTCGCAAAGCGATGACGATGACGAGGAGCCCCGACCATCGAAGACAGGAGGACAAAAGAAGTTTCGTCCACAAGTCAAAACAGTGGATATGATATACGCCACCCATCTCCCCAAAAGGTAGCGGAAGCGCGCACACAGGGACGTCTACGCGATGGAGCCAGTCGCCCCAAAGTACAACCCATGGTCATCTTGTCCGATCACCTTTGATCGCAGGGACCATCCGACCAGTATCCGTCACGGCGGTTCAGCCGCACTGGTGCTCGACCGAATCATTGATGGATTCCACCTTACACGAGTCCTTATGGACGGTGGAAGTAGCCTGAACTTGCTCTATCAGGATACATTTCTAAAGATGGGTATCGATTCCGCAAGGATCAGGCCCACAAAAACCACCTTCAAAGGTGTCATACCAGGTGTAGAGGCTTGTTGTACGGGCTCAATCACACTGGAAGTGGTCTTCGAATCCCCGGATAACTTCTGAAGCGAAGAGCTAATCTTCGATATCGTCCCCTTCCGCAGCGGCTATCACGCACTGCTCGGACGAACCGCATTCGCCAGATTCAATGTGGTGCCACACTATGCTAATCTCAAGCTCAAGATGCTCGGTCCATGTGGTATCATAACAGTCAATGGGAACACGAAACACTCCCTCTGTACTGAGGAGCACACCCCTGCCCTCGCTGCAGAAGCACAGAGCGGCCTCTTCAGGTCGAACCTCAATTCGGCGGCTAAGCTCCCGGATACTGCCAAAAGAGTCCGAACTACACAGCAGCAGGACAGTCTAGTTCGTCAATAGCTTGACTAGCAATCCGGCCTCCATCCCAACCCCGACCAAACAACGGCCTTGGTACCCGCGTACACAATTACACACTCAAAATACCATGGGGATAGACGGAGGCACAACTAGGTTGTGTTCCACAATGCGACTCAACCGCCCCTGGACACGCACTATTTTATATTTTCCTTTTTTTTCTTTTTAGGTCCCTTTTTTCTAGGCCGTTACGGGCGGCCTGATTGCCGGACTTATCAAAGGACAGACATACCAAAGAGGGAAGTAGCTCGAATGGGCGTGGGAATCTCTAGATATTCTCTTCGATGATCATCCGATCTGTCTCTGGATCGGCACGTAGCTCCCCCATGGTCACAGCAGGTTCCGAAGTCATATTGTTTATCGCACTACTTGTTCTTATACGTTTTGACGTACTATTGAACTACAATGAAAACAATATGCGGTCCTATCTATATAACATTCACTTGTTTTTTAATTTTTTTTTGATATTTTTTTGTCAAGTAGCAGTCGTACACTCTGATATGCCCTCACTCGCCAGGGGCTTCATTGTACCCCATAACACGGCAAGAAAGCCCGAACACCTTCACGGTTGTTCGGCACCCTGAACTTATAGCATTATATGCATCGGCTCTGAATCATGTCTTGGGTCGATAGTTGGGTTGCCCGACTCCTGTGCTTGCTACCCTACGTTCCGCTATATCGGCTAGGGTAGTAAAGGGAGAACTATTGCGATTGTGTCCCGGTTCTTCCGGACGAGCACCTTAGTAGAGAAAGCCGAAAACTGACTTCATGATGCGGCGAGAGCTGGTCAGCTATTCGAGAGGTCACAAAATCTTTAGCAATTTCTTCCGCATTATGCGATAACTAATGCATCATGCGACGGATCGGTTTTTATTCGATCAAGTGTTTTACAGTACCCCAAGTTTGGTCTTCCGAACACTAGGGGCTGCGCCTACCTTTCTTTTGTCAAACTCCTATGGCTAAGTGAGGGTGATAAAGCCTTATAGTCCGATTGCCTGGTTCGTTGCGCTAAACACCTCCTTTAAGGACCAAAAATCTAGAGTAAAGAGTGTTTAGATTTATCCCGAACACCCCCCCGTACTTCCTACGTGGGGGCAGAAGCCGACGATTGGCCAACTCACAGAATTAATTTAAAAACGGCCGCACATGAGGTAAAGATTCAAATAACAAGCATTATTTCACATAACGACCTTGTTTCATATTACAACACAGGATAACATGAATATATTCATGGGAATATAATATCCTTGGCACATTGTTCCGCCACAAGGCGGGATCCCTCTAGGACACTGTCATAATACAACTCGGGCTTGCGGTGCTCTTTCCCTTCGGGTGGTCCTTCGGTCATCAGCTTCACGGCATCCATCTTCGCCAAGTGCACCTTGGCGCTGGCAAAGGCCATTCGCGCACCTTCGATGCAGACCGGCCGCTTGATGGCGTCAAGCCGAGGGCAGGCGCTAACCAGCTGCTTTACGAGTCCGAAGTAGCTGCTGGGAATCGCTTCGGCATGCCATAGCCGGATAATCAAATCCTTCATGGCTAGTTCGTATGCAGCTCGACCAGCTGTTTCAGCTGGTCGGTAAAGGGAACCGGATATTCTAGCGCAAGATATTGCGACCAGAATGGCTTCTCCGTAGAGCTCCCCTCTTCAGCATGATAGAATTGTGCGGCGTCAGACACGCTGCATGGAAGATCCGCAAACACCCCTGGAGAACTACGAATTCGGGTCAGTAAAAGAAATCTTTCCTTCACATATTTGCTCTACATAATAAAGGCCTTACCTGCCGTGATCTTTCTGGCCTCCTGGATTTCCTAGAAGGCGCCTTGCGCTTCAGCCCGGGCATCGTGTGCGGATTGACGAGCCTTGGTGAGTTCGGACTCTTTATCCGCTATACTCTGCTCCAAGGTCTCGCACTTCTTTATGGCTTCTTGGAGCTCTTGTTGAACCTCAATGACCTGGGCCTCGTGATTTTCACGAGCGGACTGCTCCTTGGTGCCTTCTTCTCGGCCTCAGCCACCACCTTCTTAAGAGCCTCGACTTCGGTCGCCGCTCCTAATACATATCATGACATTTTTTAGTCAAAATAAATTATTCATTCGTATTGAATACAAACAAGGTTATTCCATACTTTGGTTATCTTCCAACTGCTTTTTACTTGGCCGAGCTCTTTTTCGGCCCGCTCCAGACTCGGCTTCAATCCGGAGACCTCCGTAGTATGCGAGGTTGCAGTCAATAATGACGCCTGCTTATTCACATAGGTATTTCCTAGATAGTCTCCTGCGAAATATATTTGATCCTTTGTCCGGCTTTTCTTTTCGAACACCGAACAGTGTATCAGGGGCTACTACCTATACTGTGACATTCTTTTAAACTTCATACTTACCTCAAAGCCTGTTAGAAGGCTGGTGCAGGCTTCAGTCAGCCCGCTTTAGGCGGACTGAATCTTCTCAATCACCGCACCCATAAGGCTACGGTGCTCTTCAACGATGGAAGCGTTTTGCAGCGCCGCCAATAAAGTATCCGGCGCCTCTGGGTGGACAGAGGTCACCGGTAGAATAGGCACACCACCTTCTGTTAAAGGGGGCTGCTGGCCTGATTCTGGAGCCGTATTGATCTCTGGAATTGTTTCCGGCTGGGGGCCAAATTCAGGACGGCCCCTGCCGTCAGCATCCATGGGGGTCCGCTCCCCCATGTGTTCGGCTGCCGAGGTTTGACCCTCCGGCGCCGCCTTGACGGTCTCCGGAGCTCCACCCTGCTCTGGGCCCCTTTGGGACGACACCTCGGTGTTGTCCATGCCTTTGGGGGAGGAGGCCGTCAGGAGGGTCTCGCCGTCCATCGCATCCGAGTCCAGCGAATATTCCGATGAAGATCGCTCGACGTTGGACCTGGCCGGACTGCAGAATGCGTGACTCAATACATTAATACTATGCAAAATAAGACTGGATATATGAATGTGTCCGAGTTTCTTTGTACTTACGATTTGCCCAGGGGCTTGACCCTGGGTTCCCACTCCGGGCTGCTGTCGGTGGCTGTGGTGGATTCGTCCGGAAGGGAAGCCTTCCCCTTCTTAGACGTTTCGGCCTCCAAACGTGTGGAGGTCGTCCTCTTCTTTCTCCTCCTAGCGGGGACTGGCTTTCCTCTTCTTCCTCCTCCTCTTCCTCGTTTTCTTCGGCGGAGGAGTGGGCCTCGATGTCTTCGGACACCATGTCTGAAGTACCCTTGCGGCAGAGCCCGCCCCTGGTCTCCTTGGCCTTCTTCTTCGGCACCTTATAAGGCGCCGGGACCAGCATCTTCATCAAAAGTGGGCCGGCTTGTTCTTCGGGCAGCGGGGCCGGACAGTAGATCTGCTCTGCCTTCTTCGTCCATCCCTGGGAGAATCGTCAGGGAAAATTAGTGTTTTCCTCAAAGTATACAAATAGAGGATGCACCTTGAAAACATATAAAGACTTACCGAACTTGCGAGGCGGGACAATTTGTGCCCGCAATCCTCGACAGTGTCCGGCCACGACTTGCCGGGCTTGAAAAGCACCTTCCAGATGTCTTCATGCGTCGTGCCGAAGAACTCCAGCAAGGTTTGGTGCTTGGCCGGATCGAACTCCCATAGATTGCAAGTATGGCGTTGGCATGGAAGGATCTGGCGAACTAGCATCACCTGGACCACATCGACAAGTTTGACATTCTTGTCCTCCATGCTCTTGATACACGCCTGGAGCATCGTCAGCTCGTCTGACGAAGACCAGTCTAGGCCCTTCTCGGGCCAGGACGTGAGCCGCAATGGGGCTCCGGATCGAAATTCGGGGGCTGCGTCCCATTTGGTGCCGCGTGGCTCGGTGATATAGAACCACTGTTGTTTCCACCCTTTTGACGGACTCGTTGAATGTACCTGATGGCCATTTGATGTTGGGCATCTTACTCACCATGGCTCCTCCGCACTCGGCGTGTTCGCCGCCTACCACCTTTGGCTTCACGTTGAAAATCTTCAGCCACAGTCCGAAGTGTGGAGGGATGCGGAGGAAGGCCTCGCACACGACGATAAACGTCGAGATGTTGAGGAAGGAATTGGGAGATATGTCATGGAAATCTATCCCGTAGTAATACATGAGGCCGCGAACGAATGGGTGGAGGGGAAACCCCATCCCGCGGACGAAGTGAGGGAGGAATACAACCCTCTCGCGGGGTTCCGGAGTAGGGACGATCTGTCCCGCCGGGACACGGTGCGCGATCTTCTTGGCTAGGTATCCGGCCTCCCAGAGTTTCTTGATATCCTTCTCCTTGACGCAGGAGGCCATCCATTTGCCTTGCGCTCCGGATCCAGACATGATAGGAGTGCTTTTTGGGCGGAAGAGATGAGAGCTTGGGCGCTAGAGCTCGAGAATGGGGAAGCAGAAGAGAAGGCGTGGGTGAAAAAAAGGAATCCTTATCCCTTTATAAAGGCAGTAAAAATCATGCGCCTCCCCACTTGCCCTAAAACTCGCTTATTCCCCAAGCGCCGTGCTGATGGCACGGTTGGGTTACCCATACCCACATTGATGAGAATCTCGTGATAAGGGGACACGATCTCTGCTTTGACAAGACATGCCAATAGAACCCACCTCGAAATACGGAGGGGCAGGATAAAAACGGTTCGAATAAAGACCGGGCTGTGGTATGATGTCACGCTGTGGGTTGTCAGCAGATTGGACTCGTGGGATATTATAATCTCTACAGTGGTATGAGGAATTTGTTTTGCAGAGCTGGACACGATTTTGGTGTTCAAGATCTACATTGAAGTATTCGGAGAAGGAACCCTCCTTGCAATGCCGAAGACAAACTGCACGCCGGACTCATCGTCATTGAAGCCCGGTTCAGGGGCTACTGAGGGAGTCCTGGATTAAGGGATCCTCGGATAGCCGGACTATTTACGTGGTCCGGACTGTTGGGCTATGAAGATACAAGATGGAAGACTTCGTCCCGTGTCCGGATGGGACTCTCCTTTGCGTGGAAGGCAAGCTTGGCGATTCGGTTAAGAAGATTCCTTTCTCTGTAACCGACTCTGTGTAACACTAGCCCCTCCGGTGTCTATATAAACCGAAGGGTTTAGTCCGTAGGACAAGGACAATCATAATCATAGCTAGCTTCTAGGGTTTAGCCATTACGATCTCGTGGTAGATCAACTCTTGTAATACTCATATTCATCAAGATCAATCAAGCAGGAAGTAGGGTATTACCTCCATAGAGAGGGCCCGAACCTGGATAAACATTGTGTCCCCCGCCTCCTGTTATCATTATCAATAGCCTTAAACATCTGACCCGAACCTACGTATCGTAGGACTAATCGACACAGGATTTCTACGATCAAGAATATTAGCTCCGCCTCTGGACTGCAGGTCATTCTTAACAAAGGAATGGAGTTATGGGAATTTACCAATTAAGGGAGCATCAATCCAGTTGTACATCATGCCATAGTTGCAGAGATTGGCCATTCCCCAGAGTGCGGCTAATCTGCACCCGGGCTCAGCTGCACCCATGCTTAGAAAAAAATTCAAAAAAAAAAATACTAGAAAAATTCAAAAAATTCCAATTTTTTTGTGGTGGTAGATAATTTGACGCGTGAGATGCGCCCCAAAATTCAACTCATTTAAGCATCTGAGCAGCTCTCGGCAAAAAAGATAAAATCAGGGTCTGTAAAAATGTTTACTGTTCATGCACTGTTTTGACCCGATTTGTCTTTTTTGCCGAGGGCTACTCATATGTCCAAATAAGTTGAATTTTGTGGCGCACCTCACGCGTCAAATTTTCTACCACCACAAAAAAAAAATTGGAATTTTTTGAATTTATCTAGTATTTTTTTTGAATTTTTTGCTGAGAGGGAGCAGATGAGCCTGGGCTCCAGGATGAATTATCCCATTCCCCATTAATATTTGCTTTTGAACAGGGAAATAAGCTTTAAATGGCTCCTCCACCAGCTGGATCCTTCCATCCTTTGTCCAGGCAACTGTGTGCCATAATAAGTTTCCCAAATCAGTTTGACCCAAGGCAGATTTTCAGTATTAAAGAACTTATGAAGGTTTTTCATCATGAGGGTTTTGTTGTGAAGAGAGATGTCCAAAATTCAGTAATATAAGCTTTTGTTGAACATTTTCCAGTTTCAATATCTGGAAAAACGCTCTGAAAAGGGAAGAACTTTTTTGTTTTTGAAATGAAAGGGGTTGCCCCCCTGTCCTAACTTTTATTAAAAAGCCAAGGCAAAGAAAAAAGGAAGGACTTTGTGTGCCGTGTGATCTTTAGCTAATCATTTCAGATTGTGCAGATGTTCCAACAATTTATACTAGAGAGAATTCCTTATTTGGCCCTCTCTTAAAATTTGGTTCCCTTTTTGGCCCTAAAAAGAAAATTCTTCCTTTTTTGACACTCAAACTTCATTTTGTTCCCTTTGTGACATTTTCGTTAGTTTTGACAACTAACACCGTTAAATACGACATGAAAAGTCCATTTTACCCCTGATGTATTTTGTGACCAAAATTGTGAACAAGAAGTCAAAAGCAATGGCAATATGAACTGGAATATATTACCGAATGAAACAAAATCTGCTATTTAGCATATCTGCGTAACAATTTTTAATTCAAACAACATCTTCAATTTTAATTAAAAAATTAGACAGAGCCTCCCTTGTATTTTGATGCCATATCCTCTGTACAGTTCACATATGCACAAATTATCACATATTTGGTACAGCTTCACATATATGCGAACAAAAGAATCACACAAGTTGAGTTTGGATCCATCCTGTGAAAGCAAAAGATCCATCTCTAAGTACACTGATGCATCTTCAGTCCATCTCTAAGTACACTTTTTTATATGAACAGTGGTGAAGCAAACACTCAAATCTAGAGAAGAGAGGCACTTACCCTTCTAGCCGTGCCAGAGTACTTGCATCTGTGGCCGTCGCGCCTTGACCGCCCTCCACCTCCCAGCCATGGCCGCCCTCCGACGCCGCGCCTTGACCGTCCTACTTCATCCCGCCATGGCCGCCCTTCGCCCGCCCGCCATGGTCGCCCGAGGACGAGGCCGGTGCAGCGCCGTGGCCTTCCTCCACCTCGCCGTCCATCCCTTCACCTGTAGCAGCGTCGACCACGCCCTCCTCCATCCGCTCTTCTAGCCTCGTGCCGCCGCTGTGAGGATTAGGGATCGACTGCCGCCGCTGTGTAGAGTTAGCCAGTTAGGGATCGAGGAGAAGGGGAATCTGGAGAAGAAGGGCTCGCGACGGTTCGGTGTGCGGGATTTTGTTTTTCTGGTTTTTTTTTCAGCGTCCTACAACAGGGGCAAAAATGACTTTTCAAGTCGCGGTTGACGGTGTTAACAGCAAAAACTAACAGAAGTGTCAAGGAAGGAAGAAAATGAAGTTGTTATGTCAAAAAAGGAAAAATAAAATTTTTAGGGCCAAAAAGGGAACCAGATTTTAATAAAGGGCCAAATAAGGAATTCTCTCTTTATACTAGTCTTCTAGTACCATTGTACCTTTCGGTGCATCATTATTATGTCACCGGATATATACCTCGGTGTTGTTTGAAATGATTAGCTAAAGATCACACGGCACACAAAGTCTATATATACTTGTCGGGTTCATGCCGTGTCACGGACTCGCGGCCTCACGGGTAGCGTGTAACCACTTTGTGATTATCTTGGCATGCCCTGATCATCTGCTGCTGCACACGTAGCTTAAGATTGGCAATACTAGTTTGGTATTTTGGCAGTACATAAACTGATAAACACACCATTGGTGGTTACAAGACAACATTTTGCTGCGTTTGGTCGGCAATCTGCGTGATGCTATAAATGCTTGCTCCGGGGATACGTACATGAACGAAGTACCTGTAATGTATATATGTTCGGCTGATGATGGAAGATTGATTAGCAGAGCGAAATGCATCCCGTGAGCACGGGCAAGGGTGTAAGCAGCCGGTTGAGTGGCTCCATCCTCCATGCACATGTGAACCGGTAGGGCCCAAGCTAGGTTGCCAATCACGGCTCCTCGTCCGCTTCTCCACCCGTCGATCATCTCCAATCTCCATTCATTCCGTCCTTCTTCCTTTTGATCGCGAGTGGTACACCAAGAAGAGGCTACGTAGCACTTTAAGCAGCTGGCCTATAAATTTGCAAGGCATTAACCACCAGACCAGAGCAGGGCCTTCGATCAGTAACCAGTGAGACCAGCAAGCAAGCGAGCCATGGCAGCGACCTCCTCCTACGCCGTTGCGGTCGCTCTCCTCTGCCTGCTCGCCGCCGATGGCTGCTGCGGCTGCCCTGGACCCACACCTGCCGCCACACCCACACCTATACCTGCCCCCACACTTACACCTCCACCTGTCCCCGCTACCCCCAGCCCCGTCCCCGTTACACCCCCACCTGCGCCCGCTACCCCCAGCCCAGGCTCCGGCTCCGGCAGCACCAACAGCTCCTCCGGCGGCTGGCTAGACGCGAGGGCCACCTGGTACGGCGCCCCCGATGGCGCCGGGCCGGACGACAACGGTGGCGCGTGCGGGTTCAAGAACGTGAACCTGCCTCCGTTCAACGCCATGACGTCGTGCGGCAACGAGCCGCTCTTCAAGGACGGCAAGGGATGCGGCTCCTGCTACCAGGTCAGCTACTGTTGCCGGCATTGCAGTTGCTTGACACTGACTGTAGAGTGCTGATGGGTCTTTGATCGTCGCGTTGCATTGTGTTTGCGTGCAGATAAGGTGCGTGGCTCACGCTCACCCGGCGTGCTCCGGCGTCCCCGAGACGGTGATCATCACGGACATGAACTACTACCCGGTCGCCCGCTACCACTTCGACCTCAGCGGCACCGCCTTCGGCGCCATGGCCAAGGACGGCCGCAACGACGAGCTCCGCCACGCCGGCATCATCGACATGCAGTTCAAGAGGGTGCCGTGCCAGTACCCGGGGCTGTCGGTGACGTTCCACGTGGAGAAGGGGGCGAACCCGAACTACCTGGCGATCCTGGTGGAGTACGGGAACGGCGACGGCGACGTGGCGCAGGTGGACCTCATGGACGGCGGCGAGCCGACGGGGGCCTGGAGGCCGATGAGGCACTCGTGGGGCTCAATCTGGCGCCTGGACACACGCCGCCCGCTGCGGGGCCCCTTCTCGCTGCGGGTCACCAACGGGTCCGGCAGGTCGGTCGTCGCCGACCAGGTCATCCCCGCCGACTGGCAGGCCGACGCCGTGTACAGCTCCGACGTCCAGTTCGATGATTGATCCCATCCGATGATCCATGGAAGGCATGCATGGATTTCTTGTGCTAAGATATATAGCTGAGAGGACGAGATTTGACTACCCTCTTCCCATGCTCCCATCCGTGCTCCCGCCCATAGCTGAGACGTCGCCTGTGACGTCCGGTGCGTGTCCTCGTCGTGTGCTAGATATGTGCGTGTTATCATTTATCGTGTCCTACTATCTTTGTATTTTTTTTGGGGTAGATACACGTGGCAACTTTAGTTTGTGGGATTTGGAGGAGAAGGCTGGTATATATACTGTACGTATAGGCTAGCTATTCTGTCTTGTACCCGCAGCTATAAATTTATGTTCACGCAGCACCAGACCAGTGTCTGGTTGTACATATATCGCTTTCTTTCTTCCAGGAGAAGAAAAGAAAGGCGATCGCCTCTTGCCGCCAGGGCGGCTTCCTCCGCCGCCGTCCACCGGCGGCTCTCCTCTGCTGACGACATCGGTCGTCGGTGGTGAAGGGGGTCGCCGGATGCACGCGTGTGGATTGTTTTAGGTCTTAGTTTTTTAGAATTTTAGGTTCATCGTCATGGCTTTGGCGATTGCGATGGCGGTGTTGACTAATAAATCTTCAGATCCTTTCCCAACAAGACGATCCACTTTTGGGGTGGATTTGAAAATCAGACTGTTCAAGCAAGGATGGTGCGGCGGCGGCGTCATCCTCGTAGTGGACCTGTGTCCTCGGGCTTCACTGTTGCGACATCGTTTGCTCCAGCGCCGGCGCGGAGCTTGGGAGGTAGTCCAGGAGCGGATGCAGATTGTGGTCTGCATCGACGACATCTGGAAGATGATGGATCTGGGTTCGTAGTTCGTGGCATGCAGGTATGGTTTCCTCCTCCAATGTCTTAGTTGGGCGGGGGTGCCAGATCTGGAGTTCGATGGCGTGTCCGGGGTGTTGCCCCGGTCCGATTCGTTCAACGGCAATGGCTTCGCCTTTATTGGCGAGCCACCTTGAAGGTCCGCAAAGCTGCATATCAGCGATGGAGCCGCGTCGAGCTCGGGTGTGGAGGTGATCCGTCATTTTCTCCTTTGGTGGCTGCTATGGTGGTGCCAGTGGCAGGTGACGGGTGTTGGTGTCAAGCTCAGAGGATTCTTCAGTCTTGGTTGTAATTTTACTTCTTGGTTGATGTTTCTATGTGCATAGACTAGCGTTCTATTGTTTTTTCAGTTTTGTCCGGTCGGTATGTACGTGACTTGTACTATGATCGCTATGATATAAATGAGACAAATATTACCATGCAAAAATAAAAGCTATAAATTTATGTTTGTAGTGTTACCATGCAAAAAAATTGTTTGTAATGCCTACCGTATTATATACACAAGCTTACTATATCACTTGAGCTATATGTAAGGCGTCTGGAAATTGAATTCGGGCCAGTCGATTTTTCTGGCCATTGATTGTTGCTCCAAGATTCATGCTCATTTTTTGTGTCTGTTGTGCGCTATGTCTTGTTTCGAGCTACTCCTTCATGGACTAATGCCAGGTTAACGTATGAATCAAAATTAGCAATGTAATGGGACAATGATCCCCTCCTATTTTACTTCCAGACGTTGCTAACAATGTGACAGTCATGTGATGAAATAAAGTGCGCCGAATGGCATTCTCTCAATAACAAAAAAACTGTGCGACCGAGCTATATCTATTTAGCTCATCTGACGAATCAGCCCCCCCTCTCTTCCTTTGTTTTTATATTTCATTTTCTGCTTTTCTATTTTTATGCATTTTTGCTTTTCTTTTTTCCGTTTTAGTACTTTCTTCTTCTGTCCTTATGGGTATTTTTCGGACTGTAAATGTATGCATGCAAGTGCTATATAATAAGTGTGTAAATTATTTTATTCTTACTTAGAAAATATCATCATTTTGATTTTGTTTTTATTTATTTTCTTTGTTATCTAAGGATAATACAAATTCCACTAATTCAATTGTTGTTATAAAACTTTTTTTGTGAAAATTTTGTTATTATCTGCTTATTCTTGCATATTATAAAAAGAAAAACGCTCGACGTCAACTGGTTGAACGCCTTCTCAGTGCAAAAGGTGGCCTTGTGGGTCCCATGCACTCTCCACCTCCCTTAATTTCTGAAACAACACCCAACTCCATGATCGTCTTCCCCACATCTCTCTCTCTATCTCTCTCTCTCTCTCTCTCTCTCTCTCTCTTAAACATGATCGATGCAGGCACGACTGACTCTAGGGCGTTACGTCCTCGTGCAAGAAGAGTAGGATGTGGCCGTCGCCGGGGGGTGGGAGGAAGAGGGTGGCATGAACGACTGGGCGGGGGAGTGCGGAGTTAGGCTGCACCGGTGAAAGGCCTGCCATTTCCTTCAAAATGACCCACGGCGGTGGCCACCGTGTTGCGTATCAGAGTGGACGTAGCCGAGGCGCTGGAAGGCGGTGTAGTCGGCGCAGAAGACGATGTTCACGACATTGGATTTTCCCAGTTACCCACCGGTGGACGCGTAGTGTTGCCCTTATAAAAAAGTGCAATTTCTATGTAAATAGCGTGCAAAGTTTTCATAATGTTTTCCCTATTTCTTTTTCTTAATGGGTAATTCCAATGACACTAATTCATTCTTACTTAGAAAACATCACAATTTTGATTTTATTTTAGTTTTATCTCATTTTGTTTCTTCTTAAAGGGTAATACCATTGCCATTAATTCATTCATCCTAAGAAAATTTAATTATTTTGTTTTTATTTTATTTTATTTCTTCTTGAAGGTTAATACCGTTGCCACAAATTCATTCTTCCATAGAAAAAGAATTATTTTGAGTTTGTTTTAGTTTTTACTTTATTTTCCTGTCCTCTTTAATGGTAATACCAGTGCCACTAATTCTTTCCTTCTTGGGAAATTTCTTTTTATGAAACTTCCACTACCATATCATTATACTTGCATATTATGAAAGTTGTAACTTTTGTGTAAACTATGTGCAAATTTTATTATTATTTGTTTTAGTTTTTATTTTAAGTTCTTTCTTCTTTATGGTTAATACCAATACCACTAATTTATTCTTTCTTAGTAAATTACTTTTTAGAGGTTCCATTATTACATGCTTATACTCGCACAATTTTTCTGTAAAATGGTGCAAATTTAGTCATTATTTGTTTTTGTTTTTATTTTCTTTTTTCTTAAAAGGTAATGCCAATACTACTAATTCATTCTTTATTTGAAAAGAAAACTTTATTTTGATTTTGTTTTTGTTTGTATTTCATTTTTTTCTTCTCTATGGGTAATAAGAATATCACTATTGTCGTCTACTCCCTTCATTTATTTTTAGTTTACATATAAGTTTTGTCCTAAGTCAAACTTCGTAAAGTTTGATCACGTTAAAGGAAAAAGATATAATATATGTACTATCAGTCAATATTATTGCATCATGGAATTAACTTTCATATTTTATGTCTTTTGTATTATAGATGTTGATATATTTTTAAGATAAAACTGGTCAAACTTTATAAAATTTGACTAAAGACAAATTTATATGCGGAGTAGAAAAGAAAAAAAAAATGGGGGGAGCCGTTTTGGCTCAAAGACTCATCTATTCAAAAACATCTAACTTTCTCTATGGTGAAAGATGCTTGAGTGCATGATGTCTCTACCAAATTTTATCGTGTTTAGACATCTGAGTAGCTCGCAGATAAAAAAACAAAATTGGGGTCCGTAAGAAAGTTTACTGTCTGTGCACCGTTCAAACCATTTTTGTCGTTTTTTGCCACGAGCTCCTTAGATGACTGAACACGATAAAATTCGGCATGGATATCACACTCAAGCATCTTTCACAAAAAAAACTTGACTTTGGTTTTCACTATTTTAAATTTTTTACTGTTTATCAGGAGTAGACGAGCTCGGACTCAAAAATGAATATCCAATGGAGGGAAAACTTTATTGCTCCCTAAAAAAGTACTCCCTCGGTAAAGAACTATAAGAACATTTATAAAAAAGAAAGACCAATCCGGGCTAGACTAACCTGTTGGCATTGAACATTTATGAGGGAATAACATTGTAGAGTATACCGGATACCATTATTTAGAGGCTTTGGTAATACGTATACTGTTCTAGATTTTTATTGGTAACATTCATAAGCCTGTTACGATGGAGACAGAGAGCGCACAGCCAGCCTAATTTAACTCTGGATCACCTGCCTCCTCTTGATCCTGGCCTTGAAGCCGTTCTTCATATGGAGAATGATGGATATCTTCGGCTCGACGACGTGCCCCGGCACGACGTCCACCTCGAAGTTCCTCACCACGGCAGCCGCCACGGTCTTGAGCTGCACGAAGGCCATGTCCTTGCCGAGGCAGGTCCGAGGCCCGGAGTTGAAGGAGATGAACTTGTACGACGGCACGTACCGCAGCTTGCCGTCCTCCCCGATCCACCGTTCTGGCCGGAAGTCCCGGCAGTCCTTGCCCCACACGGCCTCCATCCTCCCCATCGCGTACAGCGACACAAAGATCTTGTCCCCTGGCCGCACCTCGTGCCCGCTCGGCAGCGCCTCGGCGGCGACCACGCCCTTGTGCTCAAACGGCACCGGCGGGTACAACCGGAGCGACTCGCACAGGGCCGCGTGCAGGTACACCAGCCGGCCGAGCTCGTTCGGGTCGAAGGTCACCATGCCGTCCAGGGTGGTGGTGGTGGTCTTGATGGTGTCGAGCTCTGCGATGATCTTGGACACCACGCCCGGGTTCCTGGTGAGGAGGTAGAAGAACCAGGTCAGCGCCGACCCCGTCGTGTGCCGGCCGGCGATCATAAGGTTCAGGGTCGTGTCGCGGAGGAATACGTCGACGACCGTGCCGCTGCCGGCGTCGCCATCGTCGTCGTCGATGTAGGAGGAGAGCAGGTCCGCCGAGTCCTCGATCCCACCCGTGGCCTTCACCGCGTCCCGCCGCTTGGCGATCGTGTCGCTGATGAACCGGTCGATGTCGCGCCACGCCACCGCCATCTTCCGCTCGTAACCGACCCCGAGCCGCCGCAGCAGCTTCCACCACGACAGCGGGAGAAAGCTGCGGACGAGGAGCACATCCATGGCGTCATCTATGGCGCGCGCGAACGGCATCTCCGGGAAGCCGACGGCCAGGCAGCCTGGATCGACGCCGAAAACCAGCGTGGTTGTAATGTCGAACGTGAGCCTGAGGAACACGTCCTGCAGATTGCACTCACCGGCGCCGACGCCTGCGACGCGGGCAAGCAGCGGGAGCAGGTCGCGCTCGACCTTGCGGCAGCTGCAGCAGGAAACGAATGCCCGGAACCGGGGTCGGGACATGAGCAGCTGCGCCTTGGCTCGCTGGCGGCGCCAGGAGTCGCCGTCGGCGTTGAAGATACCACCGCCGAAAATGTCCATGATCTGGGCGAACTCGGGGCCCTTGGGGTAGTTGGGGAAGTTGGAGGTGAAGACGTGGCGAACGTTGGCCGGATCGGCGGTGATGAAGAGCTGCATCCCCGAGCGCGGCGGGCCGGCGAAGCGGAAGCTGAGCGGGCTGGCGACGAGGACGGAGGTGACCCAGTCGTGGAGGCGCGGCCGGTTGGCGAAGAGCGCCGGGAGCATGCCCACCAGCGGCCAGTCCAGCGGGAGCGCTGGGTTCTTGCGCTTGGACCTGACTTGGAAGCAGTAAAACAAGACGAAGCAGAGCAAGGCGAGAGTAAGCTCGAGGTAGGAGACGGACGCCATTGCTGCAGCGTTGCAAGGTCAGCTGCACGGACAGGACCGAATTGGTCGAGATGGAGGAGCGTGGCAGCCGCCAATGGTGGTGTAGAGTTGAAAGCCTCTGCCAAGTGCCAACATCCATTTAAGGACTGGACGGGCGGAACATTGTCCACGTCGCGGCACGGTACGGTGTACCATAGCTAGTAGCCTAGTACCGTTCCAATTGAATACTGCCCATCATAGCTACTATTAGTTCTGTTGGGTGTGATCAATTCTCGCGCTGCACGTGAATGCAGAGATCACAGTTTCGTTTCCACGAGGATTTTTCTCTCGTACACATTTTTTTCACCCGGCATTGCGGATGGCCGAACCGGTTATTGGAAAATACCAGAAATTTCTGTTTCAGAATTGCTAAATTAAAACAACTCCAACGGGCGATCCAAATGGACGGCGCTTTTGTCCGCTTTTTATTCGTTTGAGTCGGCCCGACGGACACAAACGTTCGGCGCTGTGTTTGGATCAGTGCGAGCGCCCATGACTGGCCTGACCCATTTTGTAGGCGTGTCAAAAAAAATTTAACATGCATTTAATTAAACATAAAAGCCGACCACAAAGGCCGGTGAAAGTCCACATTACATTAATTAACATAAAAAACTAAAAACTAGACGACGCGCAGCCCTAGGCGTCCTCGTCGGCGTCTGCGTCGGGGCCGGTGAGGTCGATCAGCGTCGGCGCAGGTCCGACCCAGGGGAACGCCGTGTTCCAAAGGGCGGCGATGTCGGGCTGCACCGCCGCTGCCTGGGCCTAGCACGCCTCCTCTTCGGCCTCATGCTCGAGCATCTGCAGGCGCTCGCCCTCCCGGCGCTTCTCGGCCAGCCGAACGCGGCGCCAGTGGTCGAGGTAGGCCGCCTCCTGCTTCTCCGTCGCCCTGAGCTAGATCGGCGTAGCGCTGACCCACTCGCGCACTACTCCGGTCCAGGAGTAGCGCTCGAGGGGGGCCGGCACCTCCGGCTCGGCTTTGGGTGGGGACGGCGGGGTCACCGGCGGCACGACGCAGTCGCCCGCCACGGAGAGGGCCATGGCCTCCGCCATGGCAGCCTGGAAAGCCGCCTCAACCGCCTCCCTCGGCTGCTCCTCCTCCTCACTCTCCTTAATGGCCGCCTGGTAGGCGGCCTCGGCCTCTTGGTCCTCGTCGCGGACGACGAGCGGGGCGGCGGCAGGTTGCGGTCGACGCCGCGGACGCCGCATCGCCTCGCCTCCTCGTGCTCGAAGGCGAACCATCGAGCCCAGTATGGCGAGTCGACGGCGTAGTGCGGCCATGCGCGCTGCTCCGGCGTCAGCAACGCCCGCTGACGCCGTACTTCCTCCGCATGGGCCCTCGCCGTCCGCGGCGCCGCCGGCACTGGGATCCTCTCCGGATCCAAATGCCAGTCATGCGACAGCGTTGCGTCGGGGTACGGCAGAGGCACGCGGTGCTGCCAGTGTCACTAGGCCTGGTGCACCGGCACATTGATGCGATGCCTCTGCCGGGGAGCGCGCAGCGGCATGGGGAGGGCAGGGAGGGAGGGGGAATGGCGGTCGGGGGCCTTGCTACCTCTTGAGCATGCGTTGGTTTTTCCTTCAAGGGGATATGGTGATGCAGCAAAGTAGTGTAAGTATTTCCCCCAGTTTTTAAAAACCAAGTTATCAATCCAGTTGGAGATTACATGCAAGTCGCCTAGTACCTGCACGAACAAACAAGAACCTCGCAACCAACGTGATAAAGGGGTTGTCAACCCCTTCACGGTCACTTACGAAAGTGAGATCTGATAGAGATAACATAAATATTTTTGGTATTTTTATGATATAGATTGGAAAGTAAAGATTGCAAAATAAATGGTACGAGAAATAGCTAGTTGACGGGAGATTAATATGATGAAAAATAGACCCGGGGGCCATAGGTTTCACTAGTGGCTTCTCTCAAGATAGCAAATTCTAGGTGGGTGAACAAATTACTGTCAAGCAATTGATAGAAAAGCGAATAATTATGAAAATATCTAGGCATGATCATGTATATAGGCATCATGTCCGCGACAATTAGACCGAAACGATTCTGCATCTACTACTATTACTCCACACATCGACCGCTATCCAGCATGCATCTAGAGCATTAAGTTCGTACGGGAATCATAAACTTTAACACAAGTATTTCTCAAATTCACAACTACTCAACTAGCATGACTCTAATATCACCATCTTCATATCTCAAAACAATTATCAAGTATCAAACTTCTCATAGTATTTAATGCACTTTTTATGAAAGTTTTTATTATATCCATCTTGGATGCCTATCATATTAGGACTAATTTTATAACCAAAGCAAATTACCATGCTGTTCTAAAAGACTCTTAAAATGATATAAGTGAAGCATGAGAGATCAATAATTTCTATAAAATAAAACTACCACCGTGCTCTAAAAGGATATAAGTGAAGCACTAGAGCAAAATTATCTAGCTCAAAAGATATAAGTGAAGCACATAGAGTATTCTAATAAATTCTGATTCATGTGTGTCTCTCCAAAAGGTGTGTACAGCAAGGATGATTGTGGTAAACTAAAAAGAAAATACTCAAATCATACAAGACACTCCAAGCAAAACACATATCATATGGTGAATAAAAACATAGCCTCTAGTAAAGTTACCGATAGACGAAGACGAAAGAGGGGATGCCTTCCGGGGCATCCCCAAGCTTAGGATTTTAGTTGTCCTTGAATTCTACCTTGGAGTGCCTTGGGCATCCCCAAGCTTAGGCTCTTGCAACTCCTTATTCCAAAATCCATCAAATCTTTACCCAAAATTTGAAAAATTCACAACACAAAACTCAACAGGAAAAATCCCATGAGCTTCGTTAGTATAAGAAAACAAACCACCACTTCGAGGTACTGTACTGAACTCATTCTTTATTTATATTGATGTTAAACCTGCTGTATTCCAACTTATCTGTGGTTCATACCCCCCCGATACTAGCCATAGATTCATCAAAATAAGCAAACAACACACGAAAAACAGAATCTGTCAAAAACAGAACAGTCTGTAGTAATCTGTAGGTTTCGAATACTTATGTAACCCCATAAATTCTGAACTAAATTGGTGGACGTGAGGAATTTGTCTATTAATCATCTGCAAAAAGAATCAACCTAATCACACTCTCCAGTAAAAAATGACAGTAAATCTTGTCAGCGCTAAAGTTTCTGTTTTTTACCACAAAATCGCAAAGACTTCTCCCAAGTCTTCCCAAAGGTTCTACTTGGCACAAACACTAATTAAAAACATAAAACCACATCTAAACAGAAGCTAGATGAATTATTTATTACTAAATAGGAACAAAAAATAAGAAACAAAAATAAAATTGGGTTGCCTCCCAACAAGCGCTATCGTTTAACGCCCCTAGCTAGGCATACAAAAAACAAGAATGAATCTAGGTATTGCCATGATAATGGTAAGGTAAATCGTGAAAACTCATCTCATACTCCCTGCGTTCAGTAGCAAGTTTTCTTTGTGGCAAGCAAAAGTAATCAAAAGGGCTAAATTTAATGGGACAAAAGTCCTCAAGATCAAGCTCGGGAGGTATTGGTTCCTCCTTTGGCCCCACATATTGCGCAACCAATTCATCATAATAAGCATTCTTTTGACAAAAAATCATGAGCCTTTGTTCAAGAGAAAAACCTAGCCAATTGTTATGGATAGCAAAATTATCATTAAGATCAGAGATCCTGTCAACAAAAACATCGGCAGGAACCTTCTTTCTAAGGTTTTCGTTAAAAGCAACATGATCTAAAGATCGTGAGCGCATTATGTCCTCTTTATAAAAAAGAATTGCTTCTATGGGAGGACGGCCGACATCCACCCTATAATGCGCAAAAATTTCATTGGCCTCTTTTATTATAAATCTGAACTCATGAGCTAAAAAGATGGTAGCTGCTCGCTTAACAGAAGAATGCTCAATATTAGAAAATTCTAGAAAAATCCTCTGTATGCAAGGATGCATATGGATAAATTGTCTTTCAAGTTCAACCACGAGCAAAGATATAGCATCCGCAAGACTACTAGTTTTATGAAGAATAGACCCGCCCATGGTGGGCAAAGCACCGGCACACGTAAAGAAATCCCGAATAACACCTTTTCCAATAATATTTCCACTACCGATCCGAAAATTTTTAGTATGCAAAATAGTAGGTTCTTCATGAGGATAATTAAAAGCATCAACGTTTTCCATGTTATTACCACTATCCTTCTCAACGATAACCTCCCCAATTTCAGACATGATGGCAGCAAATTGCACAAAGAACGAGCACACAAAAAGCAAGAAAAAGAGCGAAAAAAAAAGAGGGCGAATAAAACGGCAAGGGTGAAGTGGGGGAGAGGAAGACGAGAGGCAAATGGCAAATAATGTAATGCGAGGGATAAGAGTTTGTGATGGGTACTCGGTATATCTTGACTTGTGCGTAGATCTCCCTGGCAACGGCGCCAGAAATCCTTCTTGCTACCTCTTGAGCATGCGTTGGTTTTCCCTTGAAGAGGAAAGGGTGATGCAGCAAAGTAGCGTAAGTATTTTCCTCAATTTTTGAGAACCAAGGTATCAATCCAGTAGGAGATTACACGCAAGTCAGCTAGTACCTGCACAAACAAACAAGAACCTCGCAACCAACTCGATAAAAGGGTTGTCAATCCCTTCACGGTCACTTGCGAAAGTGAGATCTGATAGAGATAATAAGATAATTATTTTTGGTATTTTTATGATATAGATTGGAAAGTAAAGATTGCAAAATAAATGGTGCCAGAAATAGCTAGTTGACGGGAGATTAATGTGATGGAAAATAGACCCGGGGGCCATAGGTTTCACTAGTGGGTTCTCTCAAGATAGCAAATTCTACGGTGGGTGAACAAATTACTGTCAAGCAATTGATAGAAAAGCGAATAATTATGAGAATATCTAGGCATGATCATGTATATAGGCATCACGTCCGCGACAAGTAGACCGAAACAATTCTGCATCTACTACTATTACTCCACACATCGAACGCTATCCAGCATGCATCTAGAGTATTAAGTTCATAAGAACAGAGTAATGCATTAGGCAAGATGACATGATGTAGAGGATAAACTCAAGCAATATGATATAAACCCTATCTTTTTATCCTCGATGGCAACAATACAATACGTGCCTTGTTGCCCCTGCTGTCACTGGGAAAGGACACCGCAAGATTGAACCCAAAGCCAAGCACTTCTCCTATTGCAAGAAAGATCAATCTAGTAGGCCAAACCAAACCGATAATTCGAAGAGACTTGCAATGATATTAAATCATGCATAAAAGAATTCAGAGAAGAATCAAATATTGTTCATACATAATCTTGATCATAAACCCACAATTCATCGGATCTCGACAAACACACCACAAAAAGAATTACATCGAATAGATCTCCAAGAGAATCGAGGAGAACTTTGTATTGATATCCAAAGAGAAAGAAGAAGCCATCTAGATAATAACTATGGACTCGAAGGTCTGTGGTAAACTACTCACACATCATCGGAGAGGCTATGGTGTTGATGTAGAAGCCCTCCGTGATTGATTCCCCTCTGGCGGAGCGCCGGAAAAGGTCCCAAGAGGGGATCTCATGGGTACAGAAGGTTGCGGCGGTGGAAATAGGGTTTCGTGGTGCTCCTGGATGTTTTCGGGGTATATGGATATATATAGGAGGAAGAAATAGGTTGGTGGAGCTGCGAAGGGCCCACGAGGATGGGGGGGGGGGGCCTCTCCTGCCTCGTGGCCTCCTCGTTTCTTTCTTGACGTCCACTCCAAGTCTCCTGGATCACGTTTGTTCCAAAAATAACTCTCCCGAAGGTTTCATTCCGTTTGGATTCCGTTTAGTATTCCTTTTCTGCGAAACACTGAAATAGGCAAAAAAAACAGCAATTTGCACTGGGCCTTTGGTTAATAGGTTAGTCCCAAAAATAATATAAAAAGGTATATTAAAGCCCATTAAATATCCAAAACAGATAATATAATAGCATGGAACAATAAAAATTATAGATACATTGGAGACGTATCAGGCCTTACCCTTGCCGCTGCTGCCGATGCCGGAGAAGAAGCCCATGCTGGCGATGGCTAGGATTGTCGCCGGCGTGGGGCAGGGGTGGCCAGATTGGGACGGAGGCGAGTGACAATGGATGAGGACGGCCCCGCCGCACGCCCGGATTAAAAAAGGACGACCATCATCGCTAACGCGTGGGCCCAAGGTGGGCGGTCGTCATAAATAATGTTGACCGTCGAAGTTGGACGGCCGCCAGGTGGGGACACGGCGGACAACGGGAAGGCGCGCGAGGCGTCCGTCGCGTCCGCGCCGGCGCATTTGGGGCGCAAATTTGGGCCGCAAATGCGTCGGCGCGGACGCGATTTGGGTATGGGTCGGCGCGTTGGGCCGCCTCTTTTGTCCGCGCCGACCCAAACAGACGGCGGCGGACGAAATGGGTCGCCCCATTGGAGTTGCTCTTACATCCAAAAGATTTTTTTGGCGGATTACATCCAGATGATTTTTAACAATGCTACATCTTGTCGAGTTTATTAGCAATTTTCCAGTTAATTTAATCTGCGAATAAATCATGAACATTGAATTGACAGAATTAATAACATAATGATTACAATCTAGATAAGCACATACTAGACATATAGTAGAAATATCTACGTGCACAACTAGTACAGTCAAAGACAGAAAGAAACAGGAGCGGGATAAACGAGTTTTACCCTCCAGTAGGCCAGTCAAAAGCCGCCGCGGCGACAGTAGCAGCAGCGGCGGCCTTCTTCTCGGCGGGGGAACGATCGACGTCATTGGCGGTGGACATGGTGACGACGCGGAACGTAGACAATGCAGTGGATGTGGACGAACGGCAGTGAGCAATCGCGTAACAGACGCTTCACAAAAACCTAATTGCCTCTATCCCATCCAAGATCCGGAGAGCCTGTGTTTCGGACGACTACTCTCTCGTCAACCGTGTACGCGGTGAATGGGATGGGATCACCGGCGGCAGCAAAAGGACTAACCGTGGGCATGGAGCAGATGTGATCTGTTCTTCGTGCCGGCTAGGGTTGACCGACGCCTCCAATATATATGTGTGGCTGAGTGAAGAGACGTGGGTTGGACCCACGTCTGAATCAGTAACAGCAGCCCACGATCTGACATCTCAGATCATGGCCCGACTATTAAAGACTCTCCATTCCTGATAAGCAAAAATAAGTGCATAGGTGTGAGCTCCACTCGGCTGGGCTCATTCTCGCAATACGCGGCACGTCGTGGCGAGCGGCGGAGGAGGAGCACACATAACCACTTCTCTTCTCAAGTTCTAATAGCATGTGAAAGAGAATCCCTTATAAAGAGGTCCAAGTCCTTTTCAACTAGTGTGGTATGGTACTAAATTTTTCAACTAGTGTGGTATGGAGTAACCTACATGGGTCCTTATAGATTTTCTAAAATTGTTAGATGGGCGCTAAGCCCACCCTCATATTTCAACACATCTAGGTTTGTCACCGTTGTCCCTTCGGGGACATCTGATAAGTTTTTCACTGTTGGATCGTTTTTTCTTTCTGTAAAACTTTCAGTCGCTTGTTTGGCCTATACCTCGTTGCGCAGTCAGTCTGTTTTGTTTGTTTTTGATGGGCGCGTTGCAAGAGACCGTAGAGATGGACGACGAACAATTGCAAAGCGCTTCTAGTACTCAGCAGGGCCACGAATAATTGTAAAACGCTTCTGAAGTACAGCAAAGGGTCTTTCCGCATCTCTCTCAATCTCTTCATCTTCAATTCAGATGGCTCGGTTCAATTTGATTGTACTCCCTCCGTAAAGAAATATAAGAGCGTTTAGATCACTACTTTAGTTATCTAAACACTCTTATATTTGTTTACAGAGAGAGTATAAAACAAAATGAAAGAAAAAAAACTAGGATTTTGTCGAACACTGCAAGACGGTGGTGGTGCACCGGCTTGCTGGTGACATTTAGAACAAACTAGCGGGCATGCGGCGACACGTGGGAATGACCTGCAACGATGCATAATGATGGTAAAATGCGGCGGCCGCCAATGCGGTAGAAGATCCGATGAATCGATTAACGTGACGGCGACGGCCAACGAGGGCGGCGAGGGACTAGGGAGGTGGTGATGTAGCGGCGGGGGCGGTGGATAGCCGCTGGGAGGTGTGTCGGCGAAGAAGCAGTGGGGATGGGGAGGTGTGAGAGAGGCCGGAAATTTTACTCCGCGCGGTCACGGCCGAGCATATTTATGCTCCCACTAGGAGGCGGAGTAAAATTTTCCTCCACTATTCATTTTACTGCTCATAGTCTTTTAGGGAATCGGCTAGAGTTGCTCTAAGTACCCAACAACTGGCAACCCCAGTTTCTTTCACTTCATCACAGAAGCACAAATGCACCGATATGTTAAGTTCTCAACACAAAACAAAAGCTTAAAAAAAACTAAAACAACAATTCCCAAAACCTACCAAAAATGCGCGGCGTGCCACGGCGCACATACGAGCTTTCCTTTGAGGGATTCACACATACTAGCTAGTTGCCCGGGAGATTAAACAGATGCTAAGTACAAGAGTTGAATTTAAGGTGGCGTGGATTAGTAGATCTGCAAATGTTGCCGCACATAAACTAGTAAAAGTTGGGGTTGGGGATGAGTTATATAATGTTTTGGTTGGTGCTCCGGATGACATTCCGAACTATATATGTTTCATGAATAAAGCAACGACAGCTACTCTAAAGAAAAATCTAGTCGACCGTCGCATGCAGGCGCCGGCCCCTTGGCCGGTATTTTTTTTTTTGAAAAAAGGTAGCTACGTGTTCATAAGAAAATACGGTTACACCACCACACATACACCCAAGCAAGACAAAGCGAAAAGAACTCCAAAACAAGTTATAATGCAAACAAGTCCTAGGAGGTCCCTCCACACAAAAAAAACAACAATCCACCACTGTCACCCACCATCCACGAAAAATCGCCGAAGGGGAAGGAGATGAAGATCCAATACACCCAAATCCGAAGGAGCGCCATCGCGACCCAGGTTGCTTTGTGAGCCGAAGAACACGTCCATCGTTAATGGCAGAACAATTTTCAATGTGGCACGTCGGCTTGGAGACACTCCCGTGCCACCCTCCGGAATTCAGCGCCGCTATCTTCATCCGATGATGTTGAAGAAGAGCAGCGAGGCTGCCTGCCCCTGTCCGCCAAGAGAGCACCGGCACAACCATCCTCTTGTTTAGGTCGCAATTGCCCCTGATTGGAACAACAACTTCCGACCCATACATGGACAAACTAGACTCACCGATCCGACTGACCAGCGAGGGACACGAGCCATCGACCTGCCGGTGCCGCTCAGGAGAGCACCACTGAGATGGGGGAAGTCGAGGCAAATCTATTCGACGAAGCGTCGCCGCTGCCATTGAAGTCGCGCCACCAAGAAAACTAATCCTAACCTATCTACAGCCGGCACCGAAGCACTGGGGATCTCCACACCTCCCTGCCGCCGAAGCAGCAGACGGAAGGAGGGAGATCCCACGGGCTCGCAGCTGGCGGTTGAGGGTGGGAAAACGGTTCTTCGCCCTGTTCGTGGCTTAGGGAGAGAAAACTGTGTCGCTGCAAAGCACCGGGCCGGTACAGTTGTGCACACCGATTTTACTGTTTCTTTATTTCTCTTCTTATTTTTCCTTTTGGGTTTTGAAAGGGTTTTTATATTATCTATATTTTATTCTAGTTTCTTTAGGTTTTGATGATTTTTCTTTTTTTTCCTTTCTTTTTTAGTTTTTATTTTTATTTCATTTTTAACAAATCCATCTTTTTTAACGAGAAACTTTCAATCTATTCATTTTCAATCATGACAGTGTAAAGAACAAAAGAGGGTAAAAATTACAACCATGTCTATGGACCACCTAGTGATGACTACAAGCACTGGAGAGAGCCGAAGGCGCGCAGCTGTTATCGCCCCTCCCTCACCGGAGCCGGGTAAACCTTGTTGTAGTAGACAGTCGGGAAGTCATCGTGCTAAGGCCCCATAGGACCAGCGCACCAAAGTAGCAACCATCGCCAATGAAGAAAGTCGTAGATCAGAAGGATCAAACCTGTAAACAGCTAAACAAAGACAAACGAAAACCAGATTCAAATAGATCCCGGAAGACCAGCACCGACCGAATCCTGCAAGATCGGACGGAGACAAATTTCCATACGCCCTCCGACGATGCTAGACGCACCATCGGGATGAGGATAAAACATGTGAGACACCATTCCTACTAAGGGACATCGCCGCCACCACACAACCCTAACCAAGACGTTGACTCTAACAAGAACGAGAACGGAGTCCCTCCTGCCGACGGGGGACCGACCAGGGACGGAGTCAGCATTTGACCATAGGGGGGGCAAAGACAACAGCACTAGAGATTTTTTTTAGGTTAACACGCTTTCCACTAATTTCCTTCCAGTCTGCCCTTAATGCAGACTAAGGCATAGCCTAGTGGTGGGAAGGGGCCGATGCCTTCCCACCCACCCAGGTTCAAGGCATGGTACTTGCAGTTTGGGTTTGTTGCACCAATTATACTGTAAGGGGTTCCCTTACAGTCTTTTTGTAAAAAAAAAACTAATTTCTTAACAGAATTAACCAGCCTGTTATAGTGATAAGAGGAAAAAGAGAGAAAATCTGAGCACTAATAGAAAGACAACGACACAAGAGATGTCGATTCGTCAAATTTTATTAGTGACATTTTTTATTAGGAGCTTGCATATCAATTAAATTATGCTTGGGCTATTACCTTGGTTCTTGGAATCATCATATTCACCATATTCTCTAAAGGGGCATGCTTGGAAAAGTAACCACCTGATGCAATCAATAGAAAATAATTAATCGACATCATGTATTAAGAAATTATAAATGTTTGAAAAATAAACAATTCTTGCTTACCTCATAGCATCAATGGAAGTCTTTAGCCTTAGTTAGGACTAGAAGGTGACGTGCGCTTTGCCGCGCCGTTGTTTGATTCTGGGTTCAACTTTCCTTTTTTTCTTCGTGGATTATTATGGTCAGTTGCTTCACCGTGGTTTCAATTCCATTGCGTTGTGTCTTAATTATGTTGAGTTTGGTGGTGTTTCCTTCTGTTGGCTTCGCTCTTGCTTGTTGGAGGCGGTATCTGTTGTGCCGAGTTGTAGCTGTTCGGTGCATAGTAGATTCCTTGTCCGTCTCAAATCGACGATCATTCAGCAATGCATTCAACAGAATGATCAACCTCAAGAATTCTGCACCCAAATCGACCAGTTGAATCTTGACCAGAAATATCTCAAGCCTGTAAATTACAGCGGAAAACCTTCAGGCACGGCATCTACAGGTTTGACAGAAGGAAACCGCAATTCAAATCTAAGGTACCGGAAATGCCTTTTGGCGGGTCTGACTTTTGTAGACAAAACTAAGGTACCGGAAACTGCATCTACAGTGATCTCATTAAGAAAATGTCCGTTCCCGACGGAAATTTTTGTCTACATATATTGCAAATAACTCAAACACGAACATATAGCTTCAGCCTTTTCTTCTTGGTACCTTGTTAAAGACAACTCAAAGCATAAGTTCTTGTGAATCATCTTGCTCAATGACTCCTGGTAATAGAACTGGGACAGCAGTGGCGGAGCTAGCCCGTGAATGCAGCCCGGGCAAGAGTTAACTGTGACAGTGTGAGCTGCCATCTGCCCAAAGAAATCTTGCTTCTAACCATTGATTAACACTAGCGCTTAGGAGCAAATTTCTGGACTAGCCCGGGCAGCTGCCTGGGGTCGCCGGGAGGTGGCTCCGCCACTGTGGGACAGGGACACCACCAATACTAATGCAAACAGAGATCTCTTTCTCTATCCAAACAATACCAGGAGAGGAAACCTCTTCATCTGACCATCTAAGAAAACAGAGCACCCGAGCCTATAATATAGGAATCACATGCATGAAAGGAAAAGAGTGAACCAATCAACTCCCAAACAAAACATCAAGCTCACTACAATCATATAGTATATACATGTACCTTTTCATCCACAAGGGAACATAAACCTACATATGAATTCCTCCTAAAAGTCTAAAACCATCTTGATCCAAATAAAACATTATACAGGAGAGAGCTCAAAACCGGTATGACCTTTCCTGAACAAAATAAAAAGAAGTCAATAAGCAAGATAGATGATTTGCACAGAAAAACAACAATAGAACAAAAAAGTAATTGTATGACTTCAGATCACGGGACTATACTTTACGCCATGAACAAATAGGAGAAATGGATGAATAGGCTAATAAATATGCATACATTTGCATCGACACTAAGTCTGATTGAGATATCATTTTAAGACAACAACAATGGCATAAAAAAATGAGCAAACACTATTTAGTTCACATTACAACAACTTGAACCTGCTCCCCCCAATCCCTCTCCCACACTCACCCCAAAAGATCCCAATCATATATGATCCTGTAACTGGAGGCTTGACACAACAAGATAATTCTTCAGCATAAAGAAGTTGTGTCAGATTAAAAGAAATAGTATTTGTAGGCTTCAGATATGCAGAAATTCATTGAGTAGCAAACTGTGGTTGAAGAAGCCTCAGTTAGTTCTCGACTTATAAGTAGCAATTTTTTATGATGGTAATTTGACTGCATAACCTTCGAAACTAATATGTTCATTTCAATTTTGGTAAGTTCTGCATTAAGGAGAAATTACATGAATATTATTTTGAACTAGATGATGCCCCACACGTTGTTGCGGGAATGTTTGCAATATTTCGATGAGATTCTGATTATATGGAACATGAATTCTTGAAACAATAGTTTCTGAAAGTATATAAGAATTAAATGTAAATAGCGTAATAAAATGGAATTTTACATGCATGCATGTTTTAGTGGATTTTTAATATGCATAGTTGCATGTTGAGGTGGGCCTTTTCTTATGCATGTTGAATGATGAGGTGGCATGCTTGCATGTTGAGAGAAATATCTTAGTGGGGCTAGCTATTTAGATATAGAAGATATCATGTAAATAAACTACACCTCACCCGTAGAATAAGACATGTACATGTACTCTAACAGGACAATAATCAAGTAATATAGTTGCTATCAAAAGATAGAACGATGACGGACTTGCAAGCACAAACCTATGTGATTTGAACCGTGAAAAGTTCAGAAATAAAGAGGCACAAACCAATATGACTTGAGCCGTGAAAAGTTCAGACATAAAGTAAAGGTTTGGATCTCCATATTGTTGTGCTGACCGTCGATTCTCGACACCGAGTAACAAAGATCAAGAAATGCGTGAAAAGAAAAGAAAAGAAAAAACACCCCCACCTACCAGCAGTAATGGCGATCCCCCACCTACCAGCAGTGATGGCACCGCGGCCGCCATTATTGTCACCTCATCCTTATCTCCCCCCGATCCCCAACCCCCACCCCCACACCCCCGAGAGAAGTACTGCATCCCACACCCCACGGCAAGGTCTGATGAACTCGATGGTCGGTGGAGCGCGACGCGGGCGCGGCGTCTGCGACCCGCGCAGGTGGCAGCACCGCCTCAGCCCCCGCCGCCGGTGGTGACGCTCCCGGAGATCGATGCATCGGCGCCGGAAGCGATTGCGGAGATGCGTCGGGTGGTGGAAGCGAGATTCCCAATCCGCTCCAAGTGGCCCGAGATTTTCATGGAGATCCTGCGTCATGCGACATTCGAAGAGCGAGCTCGTTTTGCGGGCGACGACGGCGGGATGGACTACGAGTTCATCTTCTGGGCGATTCAGGAGGCGGAATCGGAGGATCCAAGGCAGGCGGCGAGATGGGCACGTTTCAAATCGAGCTCCCCTTCAAGTCTCAACATCCGCCCCCCGCCGGTGCTGTAGCTTTCGCGCTTGCCGCCGGAGGCACCGCCGCCGGGGACCGTGCTCCCTAGGATTCCTTGAAGCTTCAACAACCCGGCGCATGGGCTCTGCAGGGTGCCCCCGCTCTGCATGGGTGCAGGAGGATCAGGGGATCTACCCTAGAACCTCCGCCATGGCCGGGTGACCGCGGGGAGAAACCACAGCCTAAGGTACATAGAAATCGTTCCAATCCTTACTCTGATGCTGTTAATATTCGATCTGCTTGTCACCAATTGGGGTTCCAGATTTTTACGGAAAAGGGATTCAGAGAAGTCGTGAATCTGATACGATTAGAGGGGTTGCCCCATTGAGTCCCCAATGTGAAATCTCATCTTCAACATGTTCGTCGCATTCCGTGGTTGAGACACCGATTCCGGTAGTTAGTTCTAACTCTGACGAACTCACTTGTGCGAGGAGAGCGGGACGGAGTTCAAATCAGTTAGCTGCTGCGACCGAACGAAAACCCACCCTATCGCCGTTGATCACGGGATGTGTGGTTGAGGGGAAAGCGGGTTTCCGTGAGACGCTTTTGGGTCAGGCAGACGGCTCTGGAGAGGAGGTGGCGGACTTTTTTGGTCAGCTCTGGGTCATCCCCTCCCCGACCCATAGCCGCCGCCTACATAAACCTAGGCCTCTCCCTCCAAACCCTAGATATGCTATCCCCAAATTGTTTTGGGTGAGGAAGGACCTATTTCAATCAAGTAACTTCTCGGTCCAGGATTGCTTCCCGATTTCGTCTGTTGGTCCATTTGACCCTATCCCTACCATCTTCAAGATCTCCACTAAAAACCCTAGGTTTCCTAGATCGTTTGCTGAAGTGGTTAAGAAAGGGATGGAAAACCGGGGCTAGATGCCACAGAGGAATCATCGGCCGCCTCCGGGGAAGAAGCCCAATCCCTAGGAGGGGAAATATGCTCCCGCGGCTTCGAGTGCTGCGGGGAAACTGGGTCAACAGGGGGCGACCAAATCCAATCAGGTGACCCCAGCCCAGGTCGTTCCTCCGGTTACCAATGCCCCACCCCCTGTTCCTACGCCACCAGTGATTTAACCTCTAGATCCTAAGTACAAGGAGATGATATGCTTCAATTGTAGTTGGCCTGGCCACTATGTGGGGAACTGTGTGGAGTCAAAGAAGTGTTTTATCTGTGCTGGGAGTCATAATGTCAACAATTGTGCTGCTTGGGCAAAACCTCAACCTGCTGCCACTTATTTTGGTAGTGCTGCTTCTGGATTAGGGTTCTATCACATTGAGGTTCCTGTAGCTGCTGAATCTAGTTGGCTTAATTACAAAAACTGTGTTGTTCTTAAGGTGGTTAAAGGAGAGGTCTCTGCCTCTGAACTACTGACCCAGTTAAATGGAATCTTCTGCAAGAATAAGGAATGGCCATGGAAAATCAGAGAGTTGGAAAGTAAGCAATTTTTGCTGAGGTTTCCACCTTGGAAAAATGTGGATGACCTGATTGAGTTCCCTCCTTTTGAATTGCCTGTTGCTGGAGTGTCAGTTAAGATCTATGAATGGGAAGGTATGTTGGATGAATTTGGGGCACTGACTGAAGCTTGGGTACAGATTGATGGTATTCCACCCAAGTGGTGTGCATGGAAGGTGTTTGCCCAGATTGCTGCCTGCTTTGGCATCCTTGTGGATGTCGATTGGAATGGCATTTTCAAAAGTTTCTATGAAAAAGTTCGAGTTAAAATTGCCTGTAGAGATCCCAGGAAAATTTCCTTTGAGAGACTGGTGGAGATGAAAAAGAAACTTTACTTACTATTTTTTACAGTGGAAGGTTTTGAGCAGATTGATGAGAACAATGATGGAGATGATGATGACCCATAGCTGGACAATCTAGAAGAAAATGAGGAAAATAAAAATAAAGATCCTGAAGAGAAAGAGGACATGGAAGAGGATGAGGAGGAGGCAATTGATGAATTGGATAAGGCCAATTTCCCTTCCAAAACCAACAACCAAACCAGTTTGGACAAAAAAATAACTCAGGGGGCTGCTTCTGCAGTGGAAAAACATCCAATTAGCACAGTTAATGACATGCAAACTCTGATGTCAGATGACTATGAGAACTTAACACCAGTGAGGGTATGTGAAGATGAGAGTGATCCAAGTTTGGGATCTGGAAAAGCTAATGTGCTGTCAGTCCATCTGGACTATTGTTCTGAACAACTTTGTAAATTTGAGATGGAAGAATCTGATGGGGAAGAGGATAATATCAACATGGATATGGAATGTTTACCAGAAGATCTAACACTGGCAATGAACTCTGTTAAGAGATCCCTACTTGATTCCTTGGAAAAGGCAGATACTGTGGTCAAGAAAAAAATCAACATCAAGAACTCACCTACATGGGGACCAGTGCTTGCTGTCAAACCAAAGACCAGAACTCATGGGGATATAAAGATCATGGATAAAGCAGCTGCTTATATGAAGAAGAAGAATTTGGAGATTCCAGCCACTTTCAAAGGTAAATCATTTGCTAACATTGACCCTAATGAACTTGCTTCTTATTCATCTAGGGTGGACTTGTGCATTGGTAACAATGAGGAGGAACGAAAAGAAATCATTCTTGACATTATTAACAATGAGAAACTTAGATGTTTACAATTTGCTGATGATAATTCGGAGATTGTTCTCCCTGACAAGTTAGACCTGATAGAAACAAATGATTATACTTCTGGATCTGGACAAAAGGACTTACCAAATGCTGATTCAGTTGGCACTGATGATTCAGCTGTGGTCTGTCCTACTTTGAACACCAAGAAAAAGCCTTGTGGCTTATCCCACCCTTTTAAATTTAAATGATAGGAGCCTTTTGGAATATTCGTGGTCTTGGACAACCTAGTAAAATTCAGTGCCTAGCAGATTTTATCTGCAACAACCAAGTAGACTTTCTCTGTTTTTCAGAGACTAAAAGAGAGGTTATTGATGATCATGTCCTCAACAATATTTCTGGTAGGAATGCATTTGATTGGCATTATTTACCTGTTGTAAACACAGCTGGTGGGATCCTTGTGGGTCTCAAAAGTGATCTATTCGAAGTAATTGGTTTTATTAATAAGAAGTTTTGCATTATTACCACTCTAAAAAATAAATCGGACGGTTTTATTCGGCAACTTGTTGCTGTTTACGGTACTTCTTACAATGAGCTTAAACATGAATTTTTTGTTGAATTGCATGATGTCATGGATGGGCTCGAATAACCAGTTTTACTGGGAGGGGACTTTAATCTTGTCAGATCCACTGCTGACAAGAATAATGGTGTTATTAACAACCAGTTTACTTACCTCTTCAATGACTGGATTAACAAATGGGGTCTTTTGGAAACCAATGTAGCCAATAGAAAATTTACCTGGAGTAATAATCAAGATAATCTCATTTTTGCAACCACTGATAGAGTTTTTGTATCTTTGAACTGGGATGCCCATTTTCCTTTGTCAGTAGTTACTGCATTTCCCCGTGTGGGTAGTGATCACACACCGTTGATCCTGGACACCGGGGCTCGGAGGGCGACCTCCCAAAGATTTTTCGATTTGAAAAGTGGTGGCTTGACCACCCTGATTTTAAGAAAATGGTGATTGATACGTGGAATACCTCTGTACCTGGTAAAACAGCCATAGATATTTGGATGAATAAGAGTAAGCTTTTTAGGAAGAAAGCCAAGGGTTGGAGTATTAGTGTTGAAGCAGATATTAAGAAGAGGAAAAGAGAGCTTTTGCTCGAATTCGACATCTTGGACGTTTTCGCCGAGAGGAACCAGATTGATGACGGAGATAAAACTAGAATGGAAGAGATTAAGAAGGAACTTGCCCTGATCTGGAGTAAGGAGGAAACTGCCTTATGGCAGCGGTCCAGAGATCGTAGGATTATGGACGGGGACAAAAATAATGCATATTTTCATGCTATGGCTAACCATAGACACATGAAAAAACATTTGTCTGAACTGATTGGCGAAAATGGCCCTCTGTATACCACCCAGGAAATGTTGGAGGTTGCTACCTCATATTACAAAAACCTGTTCTGCTATGAGAACAAACATAATATCTGTCTTGGTCCTTCCTTTTGGGAGGAGGATGAATTATTTACACAGGAAGAAAATGATCATTTACAAAAAAACTTTTCTGAGGAGGAAATTAAAGAGGCAATATTTGGCTCATACGCCCATGGGGCTCCTGGCCCTGATGGGCTATCCTTTTTATTCTACCAGTCGTTTTGGGATGTTATCAAAAAAGATTTTATGGCCCTGGTTAGAGATTTTGAGGAAGGAAAATTGGATTTACAACGTTTAAATTTTGCTCTGATTGTTCTTATTCCTAAAGAATCAGATGCCAGGGAGATGAAGAAATTTCGTCCTATTAGTCTGAGTAACTACGGTATAAAAATATTCTAAAGCTATGACGAATCGGGTCTCCCCTGTGGGACGTAGGTTGATCTCCTCTAACCAAACTGCCTTTATTAAAGGGAGATATATCTTAGAGAGCGTAGTTATGGCCCATGAAGTGATCCATGAGATTAAAAAATCAGGCTTGGAAGGTCTGGTCCTAAAATTGGACTACGAGAAGGCGTATGATAGGGTTAGCTGGGATTTCCTGTTTGATATGCTCCAATCGAGAGGGTTTGGCCCCAAATGGATTGCTTGGATTATGCGCACGCTTATCAATAGCACGTTCAGTGTGAGGATTAATGACACTACTGGCCCATACTTTGTAGGTGGGAAAGGACTCAAACAGGGGGATCCACACTCCCCTCTGCTATTTAATCTTGTTGCTGATGTTTTTACAAAGATGCTCAAGAAAGCTGCTTCTCAAAATTTGATTTCTGGGCTTTTGCCCCATGTAATCCCAGGAGGTGTGGTTAGTCTGCAATATGCAGATGACACCATACTCTTCCTGAAAAAATCCACTCAGAAAGCTAGAAATTTTAAGTGGCTTCTGTCATGCTTTGAAAACCTATCTGGTATGAAAATTAACTTCCACAAAAGTGATCTTATGACTATAAATATAGATGACACAGTTGCTAGTGAATTTTCTCAAATCTTCTGCTGTAAAAAAGGTTATTTTCCTATTATGTACTTGGGAGTGCCTCTGCACTATGACAAGTTGAAAAAAGAAGATCTCCAACCTGTTATTGACAGGATCATTAAAGGGATTTCTGGCTGGCTGGGGAGATATCTTACTTACAAAGGAAAGATTATATTGCTCTGTGCTTGCATTATTAGCACTCATGCCTACCTAATGTCTGTGATCAAATTCCCTAAGTGGGCTATTAATGCCATTAACTCACAAATGGCTCACTTCTTTTGGGGGGATGTGGGTGATCAACATAAGTACCACTTGGCTAACTGGGGTTTGATTACCAAGAAGAAGGAATTTGGAGGTTTAGGGGTTCCCAATATCAAAGAATATAATATGGCTACGTTAGCTTCTTGGGGTAAAAGATTTTTTACCAACCCTGACTCTGATTGGGCTAAACTTCTTCTCTACAAATACAGAGTTAATTCTCCAAATCTCCTCTGGGCTAAAAGTGAAGGGGGCTCTACCTTTTGGAAGAGCATTACTTGGGCTCTGACTGCTGCAAAAACTTTCTATAGGTGGAAACTGGGTGATGGTAAACTCATTAGTTTTTGGCATGATGTGTGGGTGGGGGATTGTTCCCTTAAAGTGCAATTTTGGGACTTGTTCAAAATCTGCAATCAAGTGGATTGTACTGTAGCTCAAGTGTGGGATGGTAATGAGTTGAAGTTAACATTTAGGAGGTGTGTTGACAGATCTAGGATGGTTATGTGGAACCAGCTTGTCTGTTTGGTTAAACAATACCCTCTACTAGATGATCTAGACACCCCCATTTGGGGATTAGAAACTAATGGGGCCTTTTCAGTTAAATCTTTTTACAAACAGATCAACTTTGGGGGTGTGGTTCCTAATGTTAGTACAAAAATGTGGAAAATTCTCTGTCCACAGAACATTCATATTTCTTATGGCTTTGTATTCACAACAAAATACTGACTAGAGATAATCTTGCAAAAAGAAGGGAAGTGGATGATCCTTCCTGCCTGCTCTGCTCGAAACTCAAACTGTTAAACATCTGATGTTTGATTGTGTGGTGGCCCAACATGTTTGGGGCTTTGTTGCAGAAATCTTCAAATTTGATAACATATCTTGTTTTGATAAAGTTGTGACCTTCTGGCATATGCATAAAGTTAAAGTTGTTCTGCACCTGGTAACATCTGCTGCCTTATGGAGCTTGTGGAGATTAAGAAATGAATTTTTTTTTTGAGGGGCGCAAGTGGAGGAATGTGAATTGCATTCTTGCAAAACTAAGCTGTTATTTGCACCAGTGGAAAGTTCTCTGCGACGATGGGCAAGCAGACCTACTACAACGATGCATCTTGCTGCTGGACAAGCGACGTGGGGAACCCCTCTGGATCGCCTGGAGATGAGACTTGGGGCGACCAACTGAATGATCAGGGGCATCGGAGAGGAGAGCGACAGCTGATCTTCTTTTGATGTCCTGTTTTGTGTTGGTTCCCTTCTGATCAACTCAATCTAAAACTTCCGTAGCTTGCGTCCTGGACTTGGTCCTTAGTCTTTCTAGCTGTTTGCGCTTTACTTTGAGCTTGATACTCTGGATGATCGTCGTTCCTGATCGTGTAATCTGTGAACTATTTCGTGCTCTGCTTCAATAAAATGGGGCAGGGGGGTGTGACCCCCTTTCGTTCAAAAAAAAACACCAATCAAAGTCCGGGTGAATCTGATGTGGTCCGCTAGGGGAAGCATGTGGGCTTGTGGGGGTAGGTGCGTGCCAAGGGGGCAGGAGAAGAAGGAGCCGAGAGGGTTATGGAGTTCGCCCAGTGGATGAGCCAAGGAGGCGCCGCGAGAGGTGAGGCAACGCAGGTGAGGCATCCATGAGAAGGAGAAGAGAGGTCGGAGCATCCGTTGGGTGGAGGAGGGGAGGGGACCGGCGGCGTAATGGTGAGATCAAGAGAGGAACATGGGCGGCGTGAGGTGCTGCGCCTCCCTGCCGCGGGGAGCCGCCCAGAGGCTAAGTACGGCGAGGCAGAGGAGAGAGACGGCGGCGGCGCAAGACATGGATGGAGTTTGTCTGTCTGGTTCGGGAAGATGACCCCACGGAGGAACTCAACTCTTTTTTTTTTGCGGATAACTTGACTCATTTGTTACCGGTGAAAATGAGCCGACCTGAGAGCTCGTTATTTCAAGAGAGCTTAGGGCATGTACAATGGTGCTATCTTAGGAGTGCCACGTAGGATAAATGATGAGGTGGACGAGAGAGAACTCATAAGAAAAGGCTTGTCTTCTCTTATTTAAGATAAAACAAAAGATGATCTCTTAGCACAATTTGTCTCATCATGTTTTAAGGAATTGCTAGTTATTGAAGATAAGGCTAAGATATAACCCATTGTAGACATACTTTGTTGTCATCTCTAAATTACATGCAAGACTTAAAATAAGACTGTCTTATCAACCATTGTACATGTCCTTAGTAACTCTAATGATTAGGCTGGTTCACTTCACTAGATTGTGCTGTAGCATCATGTTTCGATGGTTGAGAGCTTGAACCAACTGGTTTGAAAATTTATATACGGGTTCGGCTCTTTTTCTCTTCATATCTACACAAGCACTAATAAATAAATGAAAATGTTATACTTGATTATTAATGCTTATAGTTCGTATGATTATACTTCTATAGTTTTTGAAGGCATGAACCAATCTGGTGTGAGAACAGATTACCTTTCCCCCCTTGTATTGTTGCCGCCCAGCTGCCGTGTGTACAGGCCGCCAACAATGGGCAACGGGCAACCGACAACGTGTATGTGGATCAGCGTGACGACACTTCCCTGTCCCGGCGTCCCCTACCCTTCTCCGCTTCTCGATAGTGGCACGATGGACAGATCTGATTGGAGCGGCCAGCAGGTAAGTCTCATAGGGGAGGCAAAGCAGGCTACGTACATGGACGCAAGCACACGATCGTTGCCCCCCCGCTGCCCCCCTTAGAATCGTCCCTGCAACCGACATCCTCCGCACCTCCATGGCCAAGAAGCCATCGGAGATGGGACGGACTGGCGGCGGCACTGATGGGAGGAGAAGAGCTTTTCTTGTGGAGAAGGAAAGATATCTGATGGTTCTGACGCCAGATTGCTTTACGGAAAAGAACAGGCAGTTTGCAAGCCACGATGGCTTAGGAGTTAAGATATATGGTAAGCACTTTTTAATATATGATTATTATTTTAATATATGAAGAATAGTTTTGTATATCTGTGAACATTTTTAAATATATACTGCAATTGTTTAATGTGTATTTTATTTTAATAGTAATTTTTTAGGTATTTAGCACCATAAAATGAATTCAACAACTAAAGAGGAAAAAAAGATAGCACGTTGGTTTGGCAGCTGAGTTATTGGCCTGTGTAGGCCACTACAGGGAGAATGGAGCAAAATTGACACACAAAATTGAGAGTAAAATATGGGGAGCGCTAGGCGTCGGCCGGTGAAAAGATCCACCGCCTCTCCGGCCATTGGATGGACATGATAATGGTCATCCGGTCTATCCACGTGAATAACCACTCATTGCAACAAGAGTGGTGTTGCGGAAGGCCCTCTGCAACAAGGGTGTTGTTGCGGAATTTTTTACAACAAGTGTCGTGTTGCAATTTTTTTCTTCATCATCTTTTTGCAACAGAGATCGTGTTGCAATTTTTTTTGCAACAAAGGTCATGTTGCAGATTTTTTTTTGTAATAGAGGTCTTGTTGCAATTTTGTTCTTCTTCACCTTTTTGCAACGGGGATCATGTTGCAGAATATTTTGCAACAAAGGTTCATTTGCAGAAATATTTTGTTAGACGCGGCACTCATCGATGGTCCACACGCTTGCAAAATATAGAGAAGAAAACGAGTGAACGGGAGAGATCGTGAAGGGATAAGGTTGAGAAGGGAGAGATTGATGGATCCCACGTGGGACACGTGTTGTTCATAGGAAGCGGATGACGCGTTTGAGTTTTCCGCCGGCTGGACCTAAGATTTTCGGGTAAAATATGGCATGTAAAAGGTGGAATTCAATCCTATTCTTTTCTTGTTTTACTAGTTTTATTGGAGATTTAAGAAAAAAATTGAACACACACACGAGTGGTTAACTGAAGTGCATGCATTTTGCATTACCACGCAGCTTATTCGGACACAGAATATCCACCGGTCGTCGTGTACTCAGAAGCTAATGGAGTAGGCCGGCGACTTGTCCGGATTGAACAGCCCAAAGTGGTTCTCTGTCGGTTCCCCTGTCTTCAGGTTCTCGTTGAACATGGCGAACACGTACGTCTCCAACGGCCCGGACCTCTTGGGCGTGCCATTGCCGACATGTTTGATCAATCCCTGGTTGTACGCCTGCGCGTTCTGCGCCGTCGCCCCGAACCCGCTGGCCGACGGCCACCCGCTCTCGGACACGACGACCTTCACCCCCGGTTTGTTGGCGTCCTCCAGCGCGGCATAGATGGAGTCGACCATGGCGTCGAAGAGGTTGGTGTAGGTTAGGCCGTTGCCGTCGTCGTTCACGGTGGTGCCTGGCATGAAGGTGGCGTAGTTGAGCTTGATGTTCTGAGGGTCGCCCTTGTACGCGAAGTAGGGGTACACGTTGGCCAGCAACGGCGCGCCGGTGCTCGCCAGGAAGTCCAGGATCGGCCCCATGTAGTCAAGGTCCGCGAACACGCCGTTGGAGGGCGGGAAGGTGTCGGTGACCACGTCGAACCGCAACGACGTGGACACCTTGACGCTGCCGCCGAGGCCGGCGGCCACGAGCGCCGCTTGTACGTTCTTCATGGCCGGGAGGATGGTCTTCTGGCCGGCGCTGTCGATGACCTCGTTGCCGACGGCGATGTAGCGGAAGGAGACGCCCGGGTAGGGCTGGACGTTGGCCTTGACCCAGGCGGGCGCGGCGGAGGGGTCGTTGGCGAGGCTGGTTAGCGCGCCGTTGCCGACGTCCATGAGGAGGCCGATGCCGGTGCCGCTGAGCGCCTTGAGGACGTTGCTCTCCGGCTCGTAGATCCGCATGGCGTTGATGCCCTTGGACTTGTAGAGCTTCACGACGTCGCTGGGCGCCGGCAGGTTGTTGCCGATCACGCCGTTGCAGACGCCGATGGAGTGCGCTGAAAAGATTAATGTGCGGCAAGAGTTAATGAGTCTGATTTCTTCTGTACTACTACGTCAAAAATACAATTATGAAGCAATTAGTAATATCTGATTCCTGGCACAAATGTTTAGTTATCGCCGGAATGAGCCCTTTTTTATGCCCGTGAGGATTTGCTGCCCGGTGAGCACTGCACTCTTTTTATGCTCTATGAATATATTTTCATGTATGATTACAACAAAATGTATAGATGCATCTTTAAAAAATCATGTATATATTACCTGCTGGAAATGCTGAGAGGGCAACAAGGACGACCAGCGCCACTGCAACTGCAATCATGGGAGCAACACCATGCTTCGCCATCGACGATCTTAGCTTGGTGTGTATGTGTTGCAACGCAACGCAGTGTATGTATTCTATACCAGGCACAGTCGTCACTTTATATGCAAATTCTCAGCACTGCTATCCCGCAGTTTGGCGCAAGCACACGTTCCGACGTTGGTTCCAGGCCGACCGAGCCCACCACGAGAGTTTCTTTATTTCTTATCCGTTTCCATTTTCCACCACTAGCTGAGGGGCCACTGTATGTGCTAAGAGCCAAGTGCATGCGCAACTTGTTCTTTGGCCTGTGGAAACCGGTTGAACGGGGGTCACCATCCAGTCCGGCCATATATCGATGGTTGCGGGGAGTGATGAGGTCGTCGACGTGCCGGCACCGGTCGCTTGCAGAGCTTGGCAATATGTATACAGAGAGAGCCGCGCCATGGCTAGCTTGTCTGGCTCGTGGAATTTCCTCGGCGCGGTGACCGCTAACCTGGGCCTTCTTGGGGACTGATGGTGGCCTCGACTATGCGCGCTTTGTCGCTTCCTCAAGCAAGTGCTATCAACAAGGACCGAGAGTACGTACGTTGCTTCCTCAAAGTAAGCTGCTTGTCTGTGTGTACGTTGTGGCATGGGTGCTATCAACAAGGTCTAAGATTTTAATTGTTCTTTTATTTTTCTGTAAGGGTATGTTTGTAAGCACCTGTGATACTTAATATATGGCCTTAGGTCTTTTTGCCAAAGACAATTGGAAGTGCTGGGGCGGTTCAGGTCTAGAGCGGGTTGGATTCATCGCGAGAGAATAAAACAGGAAAAAGGAATAGGTTTCCATGTTGGGCCGGGTAGGCCCGTACTGGGAGAATGAGGCAAATGAATATATGAGGCAGTTTGCACTATTTGAAACGCTGCCATTGATTCGTGGCGACATGCAATAATGGATTGTAACATGGCAAGAGCAGTGTGGGCAATGCGGGAGGATGATGTTATTGTTTCATTGGTTGGAGGTGAGACCCCAAATGGGAAGTTGTGGCTCTTTAATCTAGTAAACACACGCAAATAGGATCAGTTGGTCGAGGTTCTTGGTACTCTCTGGGCTAGTTGGTGGGCGTCACGGAAAGCAATACATGAAGGGGAATTCCAAATTAGCCCACTGTCCACACACATTTTTATCACCAGATACCTTGATGAGGTGCGATCGGCACGTACAATGTCATGCAGTAGTAACCCTTCGGCTCCCAGACCAACTCTTGTGTGGAAACCCCCACTTGAAGGGTTTCCAAAACTGAATGCCGATGCGGCAGTAGCGAAGACTCATAACCGAGGTGCGGTTGGGGTGAACCGCGGAGATGACTAGGGGTCTTTCATGGGGCGTCCCAGTGGTTTTGGAGGGAGTACTCAACCCAGAAACTATCGAAGCCTATGCACGCAGAGAAGCTCAAACTTTAGCAGAAGATTTGGCGATGCGCAAGATCTAATTCGACATTGACTGTCTGAGAGTCGCAAACGAGCCTCGGGCGTCACGTCATCTCGGTGGTTATTGTATGATTGCGAGAGTTTAACCCTGGCAAGTCTAGTTTTCTGGCATGTGAAATATGCCATGAGCAGTGCGAGGCCGCGAGCATAATTTGAAGCTCACAACATTGCAAAAATAGTTACTGGCTTGGGTTTGGGACACCGTGTGTGGCTCTCAGATCCTCCTAGCAACCTTTGTATCCCCAACACTCTCGTTGATGGGCGAATAGCTCCCATGCGACGTCGTTGGTGTGAACTATCTCTGATGCGACGTAGTTGGTTGTAATAGCTCGCATGCGACATCTGCGTTGGAAAAAATAGCTCCCATGCGACACACCATTTACGCTGCTAGTTGGCTGTCCGTTAGGCTGAGATTTGGTTAGGACACTGGGGTTATGTGCTCGATTGGTGGGGTCCACCTATGGCCACGTAGTCAAGAGTCAACCGCCCAAGACTCAACCGTGATGTGTGACCGTGGGCGCCTCGACCGTGCTCGACTCGCCTGAGCTGGACGGCGGCGCCGCCAGAAGCATCTTCTCCGGCAGCGGTTTCTTCTCCGGTGGTGGAACTATTAGGAGGTGAGCCCAAACCCTAGTCCCACTCCCAGAATTTTGGGGATCTGTGGCCTCATGCTGCCCTCTGTTTCTTGGCGATTTAGAATCGGGCTCCATTGATCCGGGGTTGTTTCTTCTCCGCGGCCGGTGGTGGAGCGCCTATCTCAGCAGCTGCTATTGCAGTGAGTATTTTCCAAACACTACTCCCATTCCATCAATTTTGGATAAATCTGTGGCCTCATGCTGCCCCTGCCCCTGTTGCTTGGCGTTTTAGAATCTCGATTGGATAGGAGATGGAGCGAGGGCTGGATGAGATGGAGCGAGGAGACAGTGCTTCAAATCGGTAATTCCACCCTCTTTTCTTGGCGACCCATTTAGAATCGAACTCGATTTGGTAGTGACTGCCGCCGCTGCCTGCCATTGACAAAACAGGGGAGGTTCAGGTTCTGCCACCACATTCGCAATTATAGTGGAATTTTTTCCCTGTAAAGCCAAGCTCAGTGATGGCAGTGTCCAAGAGATTGATAGAGATACCACCGTGAGGTTGGATGTCGAATTTGCAGATGTTGATCCCCAGGAATTGGAGAGCATGAAGGAGAAGGCCGTGGGCAATTTGGTGGAGAGAATTGGGGAGAGTATTGTTTGGGGTCCAGAACAAGAGGTATCTTTGCAACGTTTCGATAACTATAATGGTGAATATGTGAGAATTGAAGATGGAGAATCCATGGTTGCTGAAATTATTCAGCAAGAAGGGTGGGCAAGCAAACAAGTAACATTTTATGCAGAGCTAATTGATCTGCAAACTCATTCCAGAGTTGGTTATGTGCCATCAAAGATGGCTGCACAGATGGAAGATGATGAGTGGGTTTCACAAAAGAAAATGTTGGCATTGTTGACTGAACCGACTGTAGTAGTAGCTGAAGATACAGGGATTGATGCAGATGGAGAGGAGGGAACCCATGGTGCTAGGAAGATTGTTGTTGACTGGAATGTAGTAGAGTTGAATGAAAAAACAGATTTGGTCATTACACCAATATCTGACATTGATATGGCCGAAATGTTTGGCATTCAAGTTGATGACAAAGATAAGGAGAAGGATGACAGTTCTTTGCCTGCTGAAGGTAACACAGGCCCTAGAAATGCAAATGAGGATGAAGAACAACTGATGAGAGAGGCTGCAGATGATGTGGATGATGCAGATGATAATGAGATGGTTTGTTTGTATGACAAAGAGAACCCAGTTATTGAGGTGGGAAAGTTGTGGCCAAGCATGAAGGAGTTTAGGATGTCTTTCAGACCTATGCAAAGGAAAAAAGAGTTTGATGCCAAGACTATGTGGACTGATCGAAAGAAATTTTATGCTCGGTGCAAAGGTTATGATGGTGGTGGCAATCCTTGCAAATGGTACTTGTCGCCAGACTACAACCTGATGGAAGTACAGAAGGGTAAATCAAATACCACACCAGCATACATGTATGACCACTTCACAGAGAGTTTCAAAGATGACATCACAGCTTTGGGTTACAGAGAAGATTACTCCTATTTTAGCCAAGACTCCAAACACTACTGCAAAGAGGCTTAAAGTTGACTTGGAGAAGCTGTACCCCATCCAGCTGCAATATACCACAGTGTGGAAAGCAAAACAAAGGGCCATGAAATAATTGTATGGTGACTGGGCAAATACATTTAGGATGTTGTATAGTTTTAAAGCAGAGGTGGAGAAGAGGTCACCTGGGAGTGTGGTGGAGATAGATACAGAGGTAACAGAGGATGGCAAGGTTTTATTCAGCAAGTTTTTTATGTGTTTGAAGCCTTGCATAGATGGATTCAAAGCAGGTTGTCGGCCATATTTGAGCATAGACTCATCTTTTTTGACTGGAAAGTGGAATGGTCAGTTGGCTGCATGCAATGCTCTAGATGGACACAACTGGATGTTCCCAATTGCAATAGGAATGTTTCAATCAGAGACAGAGGCATCATGGATATGGTTCATGATGCAACGAAAAAGATGCATAGGGCCAGTTTCTCCTTTGGCCATCCACACAGATGCATGTAAAGGGTTGGAAAATGCAGTAAAAAATGTTTTCCCCCATGCTGAGCAGAGGGAGTGCTTTGGACATATGTGGATGAATCTGATAAAAAAATTCAGAGGAGATGAATTTGGGCGCATGTGGCCAGCAGCAAGATCCTACACCGCATGCACACATTCCTATCACCTTGGTAAGATATTGGCATCGTGTAGTGATAATGAATTTGCTTCATGGTTGAACACCCACCATTCTCTGTTGTGGTATAGATCAGGTTTTAATACTGCCATAAAATGTGATCATATCAATAACAACTTGGCAGAAAGTTTTAACAACAAAGTGAAGGATTTGAAAGACTTGCCTGTGCATGACATGGTGGATCAAATAAGGATCGTGATCATGCGTTTGTGGGAGTTAAGAGGAAAATTGCTAATATTTTGAAGGGGACAAGCTTCCAAAGAAGTGGTACAACAGGTGGTCAACAGGAGTAGAAATCTTTCACATCTATCTGTTGAGAAATCTTCCTTGTGGGGTGCTGAAGTTAGAGATACAAAGAGTGGCAAGAGGCATGTGGTAAATACTGAGTTGCATGAGTGCACTTGCCAAGAGTGGCAACACACTGGAAAACCATGTGAGCATTCCATATTTTTTTTGGCATCTAAACCCAGGTTAAGTATGCACCCATATTTGCATGAGTATTATTCAGTACAAAAATTCAAAGCTGCATATGCAAGTCCAATTCCTGCACTGACTGTGTTGGGTAACGTAGTAATTTCAAAAAATTTCCTACGATCACGCAAGACCATGGTGATGGCATAGCAACGAGAGGGAGAGTGTCCGCCCACGCACTCGTGAGACCAAAGCGAAGCGTTATATCAACGCTGTTGATGTAGTCGACGCCTTCACGATCCGACCGATCCAAGCACCGCATCCGGCACCTCCGAAGTTCTTGGCACACGCTCAGCTCGATGACGATCCCCGGCCCGATCCAGCAAAGCGCCGGGAGGAGTTCCACAAGACGACGGCGTGGTGACGATCTTGATGTTCTATCGCGCAGGCTTCGCCTAAGCACCGCAACAATATGACCGAGGTGGAATATGGTGGAGGGGGCACCGACACGGCTAAGGAACGATCACAAAGATCAACTTGTGTGTTCTAGGGTGCCCCCTGCCCCGTGATATAAAGGAGCAAGGGGAGGGCGGCCAGCCCTTGGGGCGCACTAGGAGGGGGGAGTCCTCCTCCTAGTAGGAGTAGGACTCCCTTCCTAGTCCTACTAGGAAGAGGGAAGGGGAAGGAAAGAGAGGAGAGGAGAGGGAAGGGGGGCTGCGCGCCTCCTAGTCCAATTCAGACTCCCCATGGGGGGGCGCCACCTCCTGGTGCAGCCCTCTCTCCCTCTTGGCCCAATAAGGCCCATAACTTCCCGGGGTTCCGTAACCCTCCGCACTCCGGTTTTCTCCGAAACTTCCGAACCTTTCCGTGTCCGAATATAACCATCCAATATATCAATCTTTATGTCTCGACCATTTAGAGACTCCTCGTCATGTCCGTGATCACATCCGGGACTCAACTCCTTGGTACATCAAAATACATAAACTCATAATATAACCGCTATTGAAACCTTGCGTGCATGGACCCTACGGTTCGAGAACCATGTAGACATGACCTAGAACCATTCTCGGTCAATGACCAATAGCGGAACCTGGATGCCCATATTGGTTCCTACATATTCTACGAAGATCTTTATCGGTCAAACCGCATAACAACATACGTTGTTCCCTTTGTCATCGGTATGTTACTTACCCGAGATTCGATCGTCGGTATCCAATACCTAGTTTAATCTCGCTATCGGAAAGTCTCTTTACTCGCTCCGTAATACATCATCTCACAACTAACTCATTAGTTGTAATGCTTGCAAGGCTTATGTGATGTGTATTACCGAGAAGGCCTAGAGATACCTCTCCGACAATCGGAGTGACAAATCCTAATCTTGATTCATGCCAACTCAACATATACTTTCGGAGACACTTGTAGAGTACCTTTATAATCACCCGATTACGTTAGACGTTTGGTAGCACACAAAGTGTTCCTCCGTAAACGGAGTTGCATAATCTCATAGTTGCAGGAACTTTGTATAAGTCATGAAGATAGCATAAGCAACATACTAAACGATCAAGTGCTAAGCTAATGAAATGGGTCATGTCAATCACATCATTCTCCTAATGATGTGATCCCATTAATCAAATGACAACACATGTCTATGGTTAGGAAACATAACCATCTTCGATTAATGAGCTAGTCCAGTAGAGGCATACTAGTGACTATCTGTTTGTCTATGTATTCACACATGTATTATGTTTCCGGTTAATACAATTCTAGCATGAATAATAAACATTTATCATGATATAAGGAAATAAATAATAACTTTATTATTGCCTCTAGGGCATATTTCCTTCAGTCTCCCACTTGCACTAGAGTCAATAATCTAGATTACACAGTAATGATTCTAACACCCATGGAGTCTTGGTGCTGATCATGTTTTGCTCGTGGAAGAGGCTTAGTCAACGGGTCTGCAACATTCAGATCCGTATGTATTTTGCAAATCTCTATGTCTCCCACTTGGACTTGGTCCCGAATGGAATTGAAGCGCCTTTTGATATGCTTGGTCCTCTTGTGAAATCTGGATTCCTTTGCCAAGGCAATTGCACCAAGATTGTCACAGAAGATCTTCATTGGTCCCGATGCACTAGGTATGACACATAGATCGGAAATGAACTCTTTCATCCAGACTCCTTCATTTGCTGCTTCCGAAGCAGCTATGTACTCCGCTTCACATGTAGATCCCGCCACGACGCTTTGTTTAGAACTGCACCAACTGACAGCTCCACCGCTTAATAAAAATACGATCCGGTTTGCGATTTAGAATCGTCCGGATCAGTGTCAAAGCTTGCATCGACGTAACCATTTACGACTAGCTCTTTGTCACCTCCATATACGTAGAAACATATCCTTAGTCCTTTTCGTATTTCAGGATGTTCTTGACCGCTGTCCAAATGATCCACTCCTGGATTACTTTGGTACCTTCCTGCCAAGCTTACAGCTAAGCATACGTCAGTCTGGTACACAGCATTGCATACATGATAGAGCCTATGGCTGAAGCATAGGAACATTTTTCATTTCTCTCTATCTTCTGCTGTGGTCGGGCATTGAGTCGACTCAATCTTACACCTTGTACTACAGGTAAAAACCTTTCTTTGCCTGATCCATTTTGAACTTCTTCAAAACTTTATCAAGGTATGTGCTTTGTGAAAGTCCTATTAAGCGCCTTGATCTATCTCTATAGATCTTGATGCCCAATATGTAAGCAGCTTCACCGAGGTCTTTCATTGAAAAACTTTTATTCAAGTATCCTTTATGCTATCCAGAAATTCTATATCATTTCCAATCAACAATATGTCGCCCACATATAATATCGAAATGCTACTGAGCTCCCACTCACTTTCTTGTAAATACAAAGCTTCTCCAAAAGTCTCAGATAAAACCATATGCTTTGATCACACTATCAAAGCGCTTATTCCAACTCCGAGAGGCTTGCACTGACCATAAATTGATCGTTGGAGCTTGCACACTTTGTTAGCACCCTTTGGATCAACAAAACCTTCTGGTTGCATCATATACAACTCTTCTTCTAGAAATCCATTCAAGAATGCAGTTTTACATCCATTTGCCAAATTTCATAATCATAAAATGCGGCAATTGCTAACATGATTCGGACGGACTTAAGCATCGCTACGGGTGAGAAAGTCTCATCGTAGTCAACCCCTTGAACTTGTCGAAAACCTTTTGCAACAAGTCGTGCTTTATAGACAGTTACAATACCATCAGCGCCGCCTTCTTCTTAAAGATCCATTTATTCTCAATAGCTTGCCGATCATCGGCAAGTCTACCAAAGTCCATACTTTGTTCTCATACATGGATCCCATCTCAGATTTCATGGCTTCAAGCCATTTTATGGAATCTGGGCTCACCATCGCTTCTTCATAGTTCGTAGGTTCACCATGATCTAGTAGCATGATTTCCGAATAGGATTACCGTATCACTCAGTGCGGATTTTGTTCTTGGTTGATCTACGAAGTTCAGTGACAACTTGATCTGAAGTTTCATGATCTTCATCATTATCTTCCTCACTAACTGGTGTAGGTGTTACGTAAACTGATTTTCGTGATTAACTACTTTCCAATAAGGAGCTGGTACTATTACCTCATCAAGTTCCACTTTCCTCCCACTCACTTCTTTCGAGAGAAACTCCTTCTCTAGAAAGGATCCATTTTAGCAACGAATGTCTTGCCTTCGGATCTGTGATAGAAGGTGTACCCAATTGTCTCCTTTGGGTATCCTATGAAGACACATTTTTCCGATTTGGGTTCAAGCTTATCAGGTTGAAGTTTCTTCACATAAGCATCGCAACCCCAAACTTTCAGAAACGACAACTTTGGTTTCTTGCTAAACCATAGTTCATAAGGCGCCGCCTCAACGGATTTTGACGGTGTCCTATTTAACGTGAATGCGGCCGCCTCAAGAGCATATCCCCAAAATGATAGCGGTAAATTTGTAAGAGACATCATAGATCGCACCATATCCAAGAAAGTGCGACACGACGCTCGACACACCATTGCGATGTGGTGTTCCGGTGGCGTGAGTTGCGAAACTATTCCGCATTGTTTCAAATGTAGACCAAACTCAGAACTCAAATATTCGCCTCCACGATCAGATCGTAGAAACTTTATTTTCTTATTACGATGATTTTCAACTTCACTCTGAAATTCTTTGAACTTTTCAAATGTTTCAGACTTATGTTTCATTAAGTAGATATACCCATATCTGCTTAAGTCATCTGTGAAGGTGAGAAAATAACGATATCCGCCACGAGCTTCAACATTCATCGGACCACATACATCTGTATGTATGATTTCCAACAAATCTGTTGCTCTCTCCATAGTACCGAGAACGGGTTTTAGTCATCTTGCCCATGAGGCACGGTTCTTAAGTGCCAAGTGATTCATAATCAAGTGACTCCAAAAGTCCATCAAGATGGAGTTTCTTCATGCGCTTTATACCGATATGACCTAAACGGCAGTGCCACAAATAAGTTGCACTATCATTATCAACTCTGCATCTTTTGGTTTCAACATTATGAATATGTATCACTACTATCGAGATTCATTAAAATAGACCACTCTTCAAGGGTGCATGACCATAAAAGATATTATTCATATAAATAGAACAACCATTATTCTCTCGATTTAAATGAATAACCGCCTCGCATCAAACAAGATCCAGATATAATGTTCATGCTCAACGCTGGCACCAAATAACAATTATTTAGGTCTAAAACTAATCCCGAAGGTAGATGTAGAGGTAGCGTGTCGACTGCGATCACATCGACTTTGGAACCATTTCCCACGCGATCGTCACCTCGCCCTTTGCCGTTGTTCGCTAATCCGTAGTCCCTGCTTCGAGTTGCAAATATTAGCAATGTAACCAGTATCAAATACCTGGTACTATCTGCGAGCTCTAGTAAGGTACACATCAATAACATGTATATCACATATACCTTTGTTCACCTTGCCATCCTTCTTATCCGCCAAATACTTGGGGCAGTTCCGCTTCCAAAGGACCAGTCGCTTGCGGAGAAGCACTCTGGTTTCAGGTTTAGGTCCAGACTTGGGTTTCTTCTCCGATCAGCAACTTGTTTGCTGTTCTTTTGAAGTTCCCTTCTTCTTCCCTTTGCCTTTCTTCTTGAAACTAGTGGTCTTATTGACCATCAACACTTGATGCTCCTTCTGATTTCTACCTCCGCAGCTTTTAGCATTGTAAGAGCTCTGCATAGTCTTTACTAACCCTTGCATATTATAGTTCATCACGAAGCCTTTGTAGCTTGGTGGCGTGATTGAAGAATTTGTCAATGACACAATCATCGGAAGATTAACTCCCAGTTGATTCAAGTGATTGTAATACCGGACATTTTGAGTATGTGCTCACCGATGTAACTATTCTCCTCCATCTTGCAGCTATAGAACTTATTGGAGACTTCATATCTCTCAATCCGGGCATTCTGTTGAAATATCAACTTCAACTCCTGGAACATCTCATATGCTCCATGACGCTCAAAACGTCGTTGAAGACCCGGTTCTAAGCCGTAAAGCATGGCACACTCGAACTATAGAGTAGTCATCAGCTTTGCTCGCAGACGTTCTTAACGCCGTCGGTTGCATCAGAAGAGGTCTGGCACCTAGCGGTGCATCCAGACGTAACTCTTACGTGCAGCAATGAGGATAATCCTCGTGTTACGGACCCAGTCCGTGTAATTGCTACCATCATCTTTCAACTTTGCTTTCTCAAGGAACGCATTAAAATTTAACGGAACAACAGACGAGCCATCTATCTACAGTAAACATAGACAAGCAAAATACTATCAGTACTAAGTTCATGATAAATTTAAGTTCAATTAATCATATTACTTAAGAACTCCCACTTAGACAGACATCTCTAGTCATCTAAGTGATCACGTGATCCAAATCAACTAAACCATAACCGATCATCACGTGAGATGGAGTAGTTTTCAATGGTGAACATCTTATGTTGATCATATCTACTATATGATTCACGCCGACCTTTCGGTCTCCGTGTTCCGAGGCCATATCTGCATATGCTAGGCTCGTCAAATATAACCTGAGTATTCTGCGTGTGCAAAACTGGCTTACACCCGTTGTAGATGGACGAGAGCTTATCACACCCGATCATCACGTGGTGTCTCGCACGCATTTAACTTTGGCAACGGTGCATACTCAGGAGAACACTACTTGATAATTTTAGTGAGAGATCATCTTATAATGCTACCGTCAATCAAAGCAAGATAAGATGCATAAAGGATAAACATCACATGCAATCAATATAAGTGATATGATATGGCCATCATCATCTTGTGCTTGTGATCTCCATCTCCAAGCACCGTCATGATCACCATCGCCACCGTAGCGACACCTTGATCTCCATCGTAGCATCGTTGTCGCCTCGCCAACTATTGCTTCTACGACTATCGCTACCGCTTAGTGATAAAGTAAAGCAATTACATGGCGCTTGCATTTCATACAATAAAGCGACAACCATATGGCTCCTGCCATTGCCGATAACTCGGTTACAAAACATGATCATCTCATACAATAAAATATAGCATCACGCCTTGACCATATCACATCACATCATGCCCTGCAAAAACAAGTTAGACGTCCTCTACTTTGTTGTTGCAAGTTTTACGTGGCTGCTACGGGCTGAGCAAGAACCGTTCTTACCTACGCATCAAAACCACAACGATACTTCGTCAAATAGACTCCGTTTTAACCTTCTCAAGGACCGGGCGTAGCCACACTCGGTTCAACTAAAGTGAGAGAGACAGACACCCGCCAGTCACCTTTAAGCAACGAGTGCTCACAGCGGTGAAACCAGTCTCGCGAAGCGCACGCGTAATGTCGGTCCGGCCGCTTCATCTCACAATACCGCTGAACCAAAGTATGACATGCTGGTAGGTAGTATGACTTGTATCGCCCACAACTCACTTGTGTTCTACTCGTGCGTATGACATCAACGCATAAAACCAGGCTCGGATGCCATCTGTTGGGTAACGAGTAATTTCAAAAATTTCCTACGATCACGCAAGACCATGGTGATGGCATAGCAACGAGAGGGAGAGTGTCCGCCCACGCACTCGTGAGACCGAAAGCGAAGCGTTATATCAACGCGGTTGATGTAGTCGACGTCTTCACGATCCGACCGATCCAAGCACCGTTACTCGGCACCTCCGAGTTCTTGGCACACGCTCAGCTCGATGACGATCCCCGGCTCCGATCCAGCAAAGCGTCGGGAGGAGTTCCACAAGACGACGGCGTGGTGACGATCTTGATGTTCTATCGTCGCAGGCTTCGCCTAAGCACCGCAACAATATGACCGAGGTGGAATATGGTGGAGGGGGCACCGACACGGCAAGGAACGATCACAAAGATCAACTTGTGTGTTCTAGGGTGCCCCTGCCCCGTATATAAAGGAGCAAGGGGAGGGCGGCCAGCCCTTGGGGCGCACTAAGGGGGGGAAGTCCTCCTCCTAGTAGAGTAGGACTCCCTTTCCTAGTCCTACTAGGAAGAGGGAAGGGGAAGGAAGAGAGGGAGAAGGAGAGGGGGGGCTGCCCCTCCTAGTCCAATTCAGACTCCCCATGGAGGGGGGCGCCACCTCTGGTGCAGCCCTCTCTCTCCCTCTTGGCCCAATAAGGCCCATAACTTCCCGGGGTTCGGTAACCCTCCGGCACTCCGGTTTTCTCCGAAACTTCCGAACCTTTCCGTGTCCGAATATAACCATCCAATATATCAATCTTTATGTCTCGACCATTTCGAGACTCCTCGTCATGTCCGTGATCACATCCGGGACTCGAACTCCTTGGTACATCAAAATACATAAACTCATAATATAACCGTCATTGAAACCTTAAGCGTGCGGACCCTACGGTTCGAGAACCATGTAGACATGACCTAGAACCATTCTCGGTCAATGACCAATAGCGGAACCTGGATGCCCATATTGGTTCCTACATATTCTACGAAGATCTTTATCGGTCAAACCGCATAACAACATACGTTGTTCCCTTTGTCATCGGTATGTTACTTACCCGAGATTCGATCGTCGGTATCCAATACCTAGTTTAATCTCGTTATCGAAAGTCTCTTTACTCGTTCCGTAATACATCATCTCACAACTAACTCATTAGTTGTAATGCTTGCAAGGCTTATGTGATGTGTATTACCGAGAAGGCCTAGAGATACCTCTCCGACAATCGGAGTGACAAATCCTAATCTTGATTCATGCCAACTCAACATATACTTTCGGAGACACTTGTAGAGTACCTTTATAATCACCCATTACGTTGTGACGTTTGGTAGCACACAAAGTGTTCCTCCGTAAACGGAGTTGCATAATCTCATAGTTGCAGGAACTTTGTATAAGTCATGAAGATAGCATAAGCAACATACTAAACGATCAAGTGCTAAGCTAATGAAATGGGTCATGTCAATCACATCATTCTCCTAATGATGTGATCCCATTAATCAAATGACAACACATGTCTATGGTTAGGAAACATAACCATCTTCGATTAATGAGCTAGTCCAGTAGAGGCATACTAGTGACTATCTGTTTGTCTATGTATTCACACATGTATTATGTTTCCGGTTAATACAATTCTAGCATGAATAATAAACATTTATCATGATATAAGGAAATAAATAATAACTTTATTATTGCCTCTAGGGCATATTTCCTTCAGACTGACCAATCTCAGTGGCCTGAGGTGGAAATAGAATTTACCTTGTGTCCCCCTGTCACTAGAAGAAAGGCTGGGAGGCCTAAACAGAGCAGATTCAAAGCTTGGTTTGAGAAAGGTGGTTGTAGTAAGAAGGGGAAAAAGGAAAAGGAAAAGAATGATAAGCCCAAAAGGGCTCAAAAAGGTAACAAAAATAGGTGCAAGTTGTGTGAGGTACTTGGGCACAGAATTGGTTCATCCAAGTGCATCTACACTCCTCAGAGGCCAAAGTATGTTTATGTTACTGTTTTTGCAAGTTTTGATTTTGCTACTTGTTCTAGTATCTAACCAAGTCAAATGCTTTATTTTTTAGGAGGAAGCGTGCAGAAAAAGCCCCACCTCTTGTTGTTGAACAATACTGGCCGATGAAAAAGCAAGACTCAATGGCTATAGAAGGAAGAGCACTAAGCGAGATAATGTTTGGTGACAAAGATATGGAGCTAACTCAAATCATTATCACTGAACATGAGCTAAGTGTTTCTGTTTTGCAGACGCTAGGGCAATCTGAAACTGTTGCAGATGAAGCAACTGTTGTGCTGCCATGCGAATCTGCTTTGACAACTGTGTTGCCATGTTTGGAGGTTGTGCTGCCAAGTGTTGAGTTGCAAACTGAAGTAGTTGAACAATGTGTGCCATCTACTCAATCTGCAGAAGTGCAAACTCAAGAAGTGGGACATGGTCAGGTGCAAAAGTTGGGGCCCCAAAAGTTGAGGGGGCCTAGTGGAGTTTGCAAGGGGCCAAAAAGCAAGAGCATCAGCATCAACAAACTATGCGCCGTGGAACCAAACGGTGGAAAAAAGCAGAAGAAATCGAGTGGTAGAAAGAAGCAAAAGAAATAGAGTCGAAATCATTCAAATTCGATGTGAAAACTTAAGTTTGTTGTCATTTGATGTGAAAACTTATGTTCTTTCATGTGAAAACTTATGTGCTATGATGTTGATTTGACTTGAAATAAAATTCAAATTTGAACCGACATTCAAATTTGAACCTATCTCCAATATTTTTTGAGTTCATTTGTTTGTTCTGTGATGTTGCATCGTTTTATGTACTACTATGCACTTTAGTTCATAAATCCAACCCTTTTTGTGAAGTCCAACTCATAGTCACTGAAAATGTTGTCCAAACAGGCTCCAAAGTAAGGGAAAACGGCCCCATTTCTAAGCAAGTTTTTTTCGACCTTCTCAAAATCACCCAAAAAAGATTTTCTTAGCTTATATTATACCTATATAGGATCAATACGAAGTCTCACCTTTTTTTGAATAAGTATTCATATTATTTAATTTATTTTTGAAAAAACACCCTTTAATACAAAGTCAGCAATAAAACAAGTTTAAAAATTTAAAATGCAAAAATAACTTCAGATCCTCCTTAGTCACTCTAAAATGAAGCTAAGGTGATGTTTTTGATTTTTTTGCATTTTCAAAACCTCAAACCCTCTTCTCACTCCTTTGAACTCTATGCAACCTCAGTTGAGATAGTCCAATTTGTGAAGGTTTTTTATGCAAAGATCATTAGATCAAGTTTATCATTTTATATCATAACTATGTAACATAAAAAGGCTATATGCGCAGGTTTTTCATTTTTTAGATTTTTTTTGAATTAGTTATACACATTTGAATGTTCGGTCAAACCTTTCAAAACCCCGTTGACTGCCTCCAAACCCCATGTAACCCTAGCGCCAAACGTCCACCGTCGATCTAACCCTAACGCCAAACTGCGGCCGTCGGATAGGCCTTCTAGAAGGATTCCGCGGGGGCGATCCGTGGGCTCCAATCTGATTGGCCACCGTTTTTTCTCTCTGACGAACAGATAACGTTGAGCGGGGGAGCATCTAAGTGACCGTTGGGCCGAGCGGATCGGGCCCGGCAGAGTCTGGCGTGCGTGCGCACGGCCGTCGAGAGGGGGGATGGGCTGCATGCGAGAGGGTCAATGACATCTGGGCCATCCCTGTCCCATGCATGCCATGCAACGTCGCAGCCTAGCTATTCTTTGCTCGTGAACACCTAGCCATTTGCATGCGGGATTGCATGCACGCATCGATGCAGTAAAGCACGGCAGGGCCGCAGCGTATAGGTACGTACGTCGCATCTAAGCTATTTTAACAAATGCATGTTTGAACGAGACGGACGCGTCGGTGGTGCAGCTCCTTTTTCAGTGTCACGCGCGGATGAACGGGCCTGTTTCCCACGCGGCGTCACCGCCGATGCAAGTGCACAAAACGATGCATCTCGCCTGTGCCGCCCGTGCCTCTTTGGATGCTCTGCCCGCCGTTTTTTGATATAATGCCCGCAATTACTTATGCCAGTCGCGAACGGAGAAGAGAAAACGATCGAGAAGGGGCACCGTGTACACATCGACCATGGCTGCAACGCTGCTATAAAAGGGCACCATTTCCTCATCCTCTCACACTCATCTCTCAAGCCTCCTCCCCCTTCTTCTTTTCGAGCCAAATCCACCACTCGAGCCACCATGCAGTTCAACGGCCCTACCTACCGTCGCCCTCGCACCGTGCCGGAGAGGCAGTACCCGGCCGGAGTCGTCGTCGAGAATAGCCTGAGGGTGTGGGCCATCTCTAGGTGGAGGGGCCCTAGAGAGTTGGCTCGCTTCTTCCTCCAAGCCAGCTACCGCCACCTCCCTCCGGGCACTCCGCCCATGTTCCACCTCCACGAGCAGTACGATGGCAACGCCGGGCCCAACGGCTTCATCATCGGCCTCTACGTCACCTTCACTAACCCCTACGACGCTCACCACCTCCTCGGGGAGGTGTTCTGGTGTGGATGCGAGTTTATCGCGTTCACGACCTACAACATCTTCACCAACTTCCACAACATCTTCCCTCACCCCAACGGCATGCACACTCTCCCCTACCAGATGCCGGAGAACGACGAGTAAGGGGCCCAAGGAGGAGGGGCCAAGGAGTTGTTCAAGTGCTAGTCTTCTATCTATCTAGTTTGTGTTTGTGTTGGTTCGGGCATGTGTGCCCGTGTCTTCTATATATCTAGTTTTAATTATTTTACTTTCATGTTTTATGAACTATATGTAGTGGGGGGATGCCCCTCTATATGTTCTATCTATCTATGCTACTAGGGTACCCGATGCCCCTCTATCTATCTATATGTTTTTTCGGTCCTAAAGTTTCTCCATTGCATTTTATTTATGTAGCCATGTGTACTAAAAAATGCACTAAAACATGATCCAATCATATAAGTTGTTGTTAGCACATGTCTAGTTAATTATCTCCCTTTTATGTTTTATGCACTATATGTTGTAAGGGGATGCCCCTCTATGTTGTAAGGAGATGCTACTAGGGCACACTAGATGTCTTCTTTTTTTGAGAGGGGCACAACCTTTTCCGGTTGAAACACACGAGTAAAAACTTTGAAAACACCATAGAACAAGTCAAAAAAAATATTAAAAAATGGTGCTTGGTTGAAATAAACTAGAACCAAACAATTGCAACTTTTTGGTTCACAAAGACTAGAACCAACCTTGGTTGAAATAAACTAGAACCAACATTTTGTTTTAGCCAAACAACACGGCCCCTACAATCGGACACGATAGCTTATGCATAAAATTGCTCAAATAATTACCAGATGAGTTATCTAAAAAAGGTGAAGGCAGGAAACTTAACATTTGTGAAATAACCTAAAGTCGAAAAGATATATCGATGTCAATGACCGCTTGCACTTTTTTTTGCACTAGCTACACTTCTTTTATCAATGGGCCTGGATATGTTCTATTCGCCCTGCCTAACTTCTATATGGGCCGGGCCTTTTCGGCAACTGTGGACAAACTTTTTTTCCTTTTCTCCTCTACCACTGAAACTGAAACTGAAACTGATGACGAACTGAAGAACTGAAAAAACAAAACAGAATGGAGAAGACATGCCGAATTCGTATAGCGCAACACTTTTATTCAAATGTACATATCATTATGATTACAAATGATGCCCAATCTATTCACTTACGACTAATTATCATCACATAAACAAATGCAAGAGTAATTACACAAACATAAAAAAGTCCGGCCATCAACCCCATCAAATTGCCCTGCTTCTGCAATTCGATGAGTTTCTTCATCTGCTTGTTCAGCTTCTTCAGCTCTGCCGTCACTCCTGCATCCCCCACAGTAGCACCCATGGAAGGGCGGGCGCCCCCAATGGAATTGCCAGATCCAGATGCGCCCGATCCAAACTTGCCCAACTTCTCCGCCTCCAACGGTAAATCGAGCTCCCCTGATGCACCCTCCAGTTGAATCCGCTCTATGTACTCATCTAGCCACTCAAAATGGGTGCATTGCTTCAATTTCTGAAATCGGAAAGATGAACCCTAAATCCCAAATCCGATGGGGAAAAATGGGCAAATTTGAAATTGGGAGACAAAAACCAAAATTGGCATATTGAGAAGTAAAATCTCACCTTTCCCTGCTCTGGTTTGCTCTCGCATTTCACGAATTCCCGCCCAAGGTTGCCATTCTTGTCGGTCGTTGTGACTAGCCGCTTCAGGGGTGCGATACGTGGGCATGCAGGGCACCTTGTCATGGGCACTACGCCATAGCGCGGCCATGATCGGCGGGAGGCTGAAGCGGAGCTCGACATTGCTAGGTCGCTGCCCGGAACGGCGTTGCTGCCCGTCGTCGCCGGAGAAGAAGAAGAACAACGGTCGGGGGGGGGGAGGATGGGCTCGGGTGCTGCACGGCTCGGGGCACGGCTCTGTGTCCTCTTGTACCAATGCTGACTTGAATAAGTTAGTGGGTCCCACGCTATGGGTCCCGCTCACCTGACCAATGCTGAGTTGGATAAGTTAGTGGGTCCCATGCTGTGGGTCCCGCTCACCTGATTCGAGTTTTAACATGTGTCTTTGGATTAGGCAGCAGTGTCGCATGGGAGCTATTTTTTCCAACGCAGATGTCGCATGCGAGCTATTACAACCAACTACGTCGCATCAGAGATAGTTCACACCAACGACGTCGCATGGGAGCTATTCGCCCCTCGTTGATTAAATGAAGTGCGCTGTCTCAACTAAAAAAATTGAATGTGCGGAGCAGGAGAATATAGGGGGCAAAATTGAAACAGAAAATTCAGAGTAATATGGCATGTAAAAAAGTGGAATTCAATCCTTTTCTTTTCTTTTCTTTTTTGACGTGTTTTATGGGACATTTTTAAGAAAAGAAAACATAAGACACACGAGTAGTTGACTGAAATGCATGCAGTTTGCATTACCAGGCAGCTTATTCGAACACGAAATATCCGGCGCTTGTCGCATTCAGAAAGTAATGGAATAGGCCGGCGACCTGTCCGGATTGAACAGCCCAAAGTGCTGCTCGCTCTTCTTCCCGTCCTTCTGGTTCTCGTTGAACATGGCGAAAATGTACGTCTCCAACGGTCCGGGCCGTTTGGGCGTGCCGTTGCCGACGTTGTTGATCAACCCCTGGTTATACGCCCGCGCGTTCTGCGCCGTCGCCCCGAAACCTTCGTCCGACGGCCACCCGCTCTCGGATACGACCACCTTAACCCCGGGCTTGCCGGCTTTCTCCAGCGCGGCGTAGATGGAGTCGACCATGGCGTCGAACAGGTTGGTGTACGTCAGCCCGTTGTCCGTCACGGTGGTGCTGCCTGGCACGAACGTGGCGAAGTCGAGCTTGATGTTCTGCGGGTCGCTCTCGTAGGCGAAGTAGGGGTAGACGTTGACCAGCAGCGGTGCGCCGGTGCTCGCCAGGAACTCAAGGATGGGCCCCATGAATGATTGGTCCTTGAACACACCGTTGGAGGGCGGGAAGGTGTTGGTGACCACGTCGAACCGCACCGAAGTCGACACCTTGACGCTGCCGCCGAGGCCGGCGGCCACGATCGCCCGTTGTACGTTCCTCATGGCCGGGAGGATGGTCTTCTGGCCGGCGCTGTCGATGACCTCGTTGCCGACGGCGATGTAGCGGAAGGAGACGCCCGGGAAGGAGGAGACGTTGGCCTTTACCCAGGCGGCCGCAGCGGAGCGGCTGGAGGCGAGGCTGGGTAGCGCCCTGCCGACGTCCATTAGAACGGCGATGCCCGTGCCGCTGAGCGCCTTGAGGACGTTGCTCTCCGGCTCGTAGATTCGCATGGCGTTGATGCCCTTGGATTGGTAGAGCTTCACGACGTCGCTCGGCGCCGGCAGGTCGTTGCCGAGCACGCCGTTGCAGACGCCGATGGAGTGCACTGCACAAATACATACGCGGCATGCAAGAGCTAATGAGTTTGATTTGTTGCGTTAAGTACAGCATGTAATCACCGCCCAAAGATATAGTACTATGTACAAATGATGAGATGAAGCACTTTATATTGTGTGTTAATTCTGTATGAAGGATTCCAACAGAATATACATGCATGCGTGCACACATCTTAGTAAGCATATATGTTACCTGCTGGAAATGCTGCGAGGGCAACAAGGACCAGCGCCACTGCGACGTCTACACCTTGCTTTGCCATCCTCCTCGCTTATGTCTGTGTATCTTTGAGGTGTCTTCCCGCTTATTTGGATGCAATGGACCAAGCACACTCGTCTCTTATATACACAAAAAATTCTCAGAACTACCCGGCAGTTTGGCCCAATAATAATTCTCAGAACTAACCGGCAGTTTGGCCCAATAATACACCATGATTAGTTTCTTCTCGGTTTCCATTTTCCATGGCACCTACAGCATGTGTAGTGCTGGCATGAGATGAGACCGGCCGGCCGCCGGCGCAACTTGTTCGTTGGTCTGTGGAAATCGGTTGAACGGTTGTCACCATCCAGTCCGGCCATATTTTATCGTACGCGCGTTGCGGTGATTGACTCGACCCGTCCGTGAGCGATGAGGTCGTCGACGTGCCGGTCCAGGTCGCATTCCATCGCTTGGAGAGAGCTTGGCGACACACAGAGCTTGTCTGGCTCGTAGAATATCCTCGCCGTGCTGACCGCTGACCTGGCTCGTCTTAAGGGCTGATGATGGCCTCCACAGTGCGTGATTTGTTGCTTCGTTGCCAGTTGCCACTGAACCTTGTGTACCTTGTGGCACGGGTGTTATCAACCAGGACTGGGAATGGTGGTGGTTCACACCCGATCGAATCGACTGTACTAGTCTACCATAACCGTTGATCATCGTGGCAACCAAAGCAATTTTTTTATTTCTTCCTTTTTTTCCTTTCTTTTTGTGAAAAGGCAACTAAAGCAAGTAGAGCATCTACAGTTGGGCTGGACAAATATGACCCCTAAACGTCCACGAACGCAACGCGTAGGTTTTATCATACATAATTTATATACAAAGATTAATACGAGCTACGTACATTCAATAGAGACTACACTAATCTACTCCTCATCCGAGGAAATGTCGATGACCCCCTTGCTAGAGCCTCCGGCCTCGTGGTCATTTGCGGCGGGGTGAAGCTCCAGCGCCTCCTCCTCATTAATTGTCGGCGTCCGCAAATAGCCGCTCCTTCCTCATGTTGGTGAGGTGGATAAGGCGACGATTTGCCACCACCTCCCGTCCGGACAGGATCAACTCAATGATGGCATGGTTCTTGGCCATGAGGCCGGGATCCGCAACAAGCCCGACAAAGTGGCATTGTCCGCGTGCTCGGCCTCAGCCACGTGGTGCTCCACCTCCGTGGTTTTAGTAGGGGAACATGCTACATAAGAAAAAAAGTCGCGCACATAGATCTCAGAAACACTATGGAGGTACAAGTAATGATTATCTCACCAATGATCTACGCACCGGAAGTAGAGGAAGAAGAGTTGGTGAAGCTCACTGATCCCTAAAACTAGGTTAGACCGCCCAGCAGCGAGAATTACTCTGGACGATCCAACCTGCAAAGTATCCACGTGTCCCGATCTAGAGATGCTGCAACACTTCATGGAACATCACGAACAACTATATAGGAAAAACTAGAGGGAGAGGGGCACCCTAGCGGTGTACCGATTAAAAACAAGTCTAGAGAGAGAGAGAGAGAGAGAGAGAGAGAGAGAGAGAGAGCGTGGTAGCGGCGGGTCAGCCTCCAGTGCTTTGGTGTACCTCTAACCTCCCTCCCCCAACGGAAAACACACATAGGGGGAAGGGGGCAACCCACTTTGGGAGGAGGCCCTCCTTGGGTTGGCCAACCTGGGTGGTGGAGTCCTCCTAGGACTCTCTCCCGGGTAGTTTGTCCCCAAGTTACCCTAGTGTTGGCCGACTTGAGCCCTTGGGGGGCCTTGCCTACAACTCCGGCATGGAGCGGCCCTCTAAGGACCCTCTGGAAGGTTCTGGAACCTTTCAAAAGCTCTCGTGGCATTCTGATACATTCCGGGACCTTCATGGTATCACTAGGACACTCCCAGGACCTCCCAAAACAATTCAGGTATCATCTGGAACACTTCCAGAGCTCATTCTCCATTATCTCCTAGTTCTAAAGCATTATCACTAGTCATTAGGTGTGTGATCCTACATCTGTGATAATATACCCACAAGTCCAGAACACCTTTGGTTCAATATCACATTCTTGACGTATCAAACACCACAACATACTTTTAGGTATACTCGAAAGTCAACTTTATAACCATCTAATTACGGGGTGACATTTTGTAACCAATGTAATCATCTGTCATCCGAGTTTATGATATTCTCATAGTCTAAGGACTTAAGTAAATGTTAAAAGAATAAAAATGTTGACACTTCATACAAAATACCGACAATGTATTGTCGACGTGATCTCGTACTATTTCGTAAGTTGGGTCTTGAAGGAAATATGCCCTAGAGGCAATAATAAAGTTATTATTTATTTCCTTCTATCATGATAAATGTTTATTATTCATGCTAGAATTGTATTAACCGGAAACTTAGTACATGTGTGAATACATAGACAAAACATAGTGTCCCTAGTATGCCTCTACTTGACTAGCTCGTTAATCAAAGATGGTTATGTTTCCTAACCATAGAGATGTGTTGTCATTTGATGAACGGGATCACATCATTAGGAGAATGATGTGATGGACAAGACCCATCTGTTAGCTTAGCATTATGATCGTTACAGTTTCATTGCTACTGCTTTCTTCATGACTTATACATGTTCCTCAGACTATGAGATTATGCAACTCCCGAATACCGGTGATTATAAAGGTGCTCTACAGGTGTCTTCGAAGGTGTTTGTTGGGTTGTCATAGATCGAGACTAGGATTTGTCACTCTGTGTTTCGGAGAGGTATCTCTAGGCCCTCTCGGTAATACTCATCAATATAAGCCTTGCAAGCATTGTGACTAATGAGTTAGTTGCGGGATGAAGTATTACGGAACGAGTAAAGAGACTTGCCGGTAACGAGATTGAACTAGGTATGATGATACCGACGATCGAATCTCGGGCAAGTAACATACCGATGACAAAGGGAACAACGTATGTTGTTATGCGGTTTGATCGATAAAGATCTTCGTAGAATATGTAGGAGCCAATATGAGCATCCAGGTTCTGCTATTGGTTATGGACCGGAGATATGTCTCGGTCATGTCTACATAGTTCTCGAACCCATAGGGTCCGCACGCTTAACGTTCGATGACGATTTGTATTATGCGTTAGGTGATTTGATGACCGAAGTTTGTTCGGAGTCCCGAATGAGATCACAACGTGACGAGGAGTCTCGAAATGGTCGAGACATAAAGATTCATATATTGGAAGGTTGCATTTGGACATCGGAATGGTTCCGAGTGGTTCGGGCATTTTTTCGGAGTACCGGGAGGTTACCAGAACCCCTCGGGAGAAGTTATGGGCCTTATGGGCAATAAGACGGAAGCACACCAGCCCACAAGGGGCTGGTGCGCCCCCTTTGGGCAGGAGGCCGATTAGGACTAGGAGAAGGGCCGCCCCCCCTTTCCTTCTCCTTCTCCCTTCCCCCTTTCCTACTCCATATGGGAGGTGGAATCCTACTAGGACTAGGGAGTCCTAGTAGGACACCGCACCTTGGCGCGCGCCCTAGGGCCGGCTGCCTCTCCATCTCCCTCCTTTATATACAGGGGTAGGGGCACCCTCGAACATACAAGTTGATCTTTTAGGCGTGTGCGGTGCCCCCCTCCATAGTTACACACCTCGATCATAGCACTATAGTGCTTAGGCGAAGCCCTGCGCCGGTAACGTCATCATCACCGTCGCCACGCCGTCGTGCTGATAGAACTCTCCCTCGGCCTCAACTGGATCAAGAGTACGAGGGACGTCATCGAGCTGAATGTGTGCTGAACACGGAGGTGCCGCACGTTCGGTATTTGGATCGGTTGGATCGCGAAGACGTTCGACTACATCAACCGCGTTATTGAAACATTTCCGCTTTCAGTCTATGAGGGTACATGGACACACTCTCCCCTCTCGTTGATATGCATCACCTAGATAGATCTTGCATGATCGTAGATTTTTTTTTGAAATTATTGCGTTCCCCAACAGTGGCATCCGAGCCAGGTCTATGCGTAGATGATATATGCACGAGTAGAACACAAAGAGTTGTAGGCGATAATAGTTATACTGCTTACCAGCATGTCATACTGTGATTCGGCGGTATTGTTGGATGAAGCGGCTCAGACCGACATTACGCGTACGCTTACGCGAGACTGGTTCCACCGACTTGCTTCGCACACAGGTGGCTAGTGAGTGTGTGTTTCTCCAACTTTAGTTGGATCGAGTGTGGCTACACCTGGTCCTTATTGAAGGTTAAAACAACACATTTGATGAAAAATCGTTGTGGTTTTGATGCGTAGGTAAGAACTGTTCTTGTTAGAAGCCCATAGCAGCCACGTAAAACTTGCAACAACAAAGTAGAGGACGTCTAACTTGTTTTTGCAGGGCTTGCTGTGATGTGATATGGTCAAGGCATGATGTGATGTAAATTGTTGTATGAGATGATCATGTTTTGTAACAAAGTTATCGGCAACTCGCAGGAGCCATATGGTTGTCGCTTTATTGTATGCAATGCAATTGCCATGTAATTGTTTTACTTTATCATTAAGCAGTAGCGGTAGTCATAGTAACAATAGTTGGCGAGACGACAACGATGCTACGATGGAGATCAATGTGTTGCGATGGTGACGATGGAGATCATGACGATGCTTTGTTGATGGAGATCATGAGTGCAAGATGATGATGGCCATATCATGTCACATATTTTGATTGCATGTGATGTTTATCTTTTATGCTTCTTATTTTGCTTAGTAGCGGTAGCATTATAAGATGATCACTTACTAAATTTCAAGGTACAAGTGTTCTCCCTGAGTATGCACCGTTGCTATAGTTTGTCATGCTGAGACACCACGTGATGATCGGGTGTGATAAGCTCTACGTTCACATACAACGGGTGCAAGCCAGTTTTGCACACGCAGAATACTCGGGTTAAACTTGACGAGCCTAGCATATGCAGATATGGCCTCGGAACACTGGAGACCAAAACGTCGAGCATGAATCATATAGTAGATATGATCAACATAGTGATGTTCACCATTGAAAACTACTCCATCTCACATGATGATCGGACAAGGTTTAGTTGATTTGGATCACGTGATCATTTAGATGACTGGAGGGATGTCTATCTAAGTGGGAGATTGTAAGAACATGTGGTGCCCCCATGTTTGGTTTTGGCAATTGATGACAATCTCTATTGACTAATGGTTGCCTTCAGTTATATTTGAAGGGTTTGTCCATAGGCTTTTCTTGGAGTCCATTTGTTGGTTTCAAGGAGAGTTTGTGATGACCAAGTTGCTATTAAGGAATTATCCAGAGATTGGTCTTATGAGTGTTGAGCTTATTGCAAGCATGTCTTGAAGAAGAAGATTGTGTGATCACTCATGTTTACCTTCAAGACATCATCCAAATGAAGAGAGTTGGAAAGATTCAAGGTTGATCAAGACTAAGTCAAAGAATGAATCAAGTTGATCAACACACAAAGCATAGAAGATGTACCGAGAGGGATCAAGCGATCCCATGGTATGGTAAGCATGGTCAATTACGCTTTGTGGACTAACCCATGGTCTTCGTGAGAGTTCTTTGTGAGGTTAGGTTGCGGTGTGCAAGCTCAAGTTGAATCATCACGAAGAGATCATATGCTTGAAGCTTGCCGTCCATTGTGGCGACAATGGACTTGTGAAGATGTGCAGAAGAGTGGCTCACCCATAGTGGAGTATGGGGGAGCAATCAACTAGTCTTCTTCGAGCCAATGCAATCAAGAAAGGTGGTCCAACTTGAGGGAGTCAAGATCGTCATCGTCTAGCTCAAGAAGACCATGTGCAAGGCAAAGGTTTGCCCTTGATAGGTTTTCTATTTTACCGGTCTCATGGCAGTTGTGGGAAACCGGGGTATAGGATCGTTTATCGTACTATCAAGGGAGGCTCTCGATGAGTTGCTTGATCGTATCGTTCGTAGAGAGCTCAAACCATTGCATCCTTGCATCATCTTTTTGGTTCTTGTTTGGGTCTTCTCCTTGTGAGATTTGGAGCTTATAGTCATTTTTATGACAAGCTCGAGTTCATCGAAAACGGAGTTCTCATGCATCTTCTATGATGTTTTCGATGTTGGAGGGTATGCCGGTTCTTCTCGGTTGGAGGTTTCACTCCTTTGTTTGCTAAGCATACCTTCCATGCAAGTTGAGCTAAATGATGCTAATCCAAGACCAAATGCATAGTATGCACATGTTGTCAGTTGATTGTAGAACCAAGGAGCATGAAAGACATATTTGATCATCGAAGAACTAGTAAACAAGCAACACAACAGTTCAAAGACAAAACTGTAATATATATTTTATATGGTAAAAATTTGTATTTATTACGAAGATAATTACCCTTGTATTTACTTGCACATAATATAGATATGGATGCATTCTAGAAACCTCATTCACATTCGTAGCTTTCTATAATAATATTTGACACATCTGTAATAGACAAAAGGAACATATGTGTGCAATTCAATTAATCTATGAAGACCTGCAATCTTATCTCTTTTCTCTAATCTAGAACAATCTAGTTAAATGAAACAAAGAAGGAATTAAATCTGTTTCACTGGCCAAAAATGAAATGCAAATGAGAAAAGAAAATTTTACTCTATTATATTTAGGGGATGGGCTAGGTCCGATCAAAACTTAGTGGAGTAAATATACTCCACTAGCTTACTCGGCCGGATACTCCTCATTTTTTAGGGATCGGCTAGAGATGCTCCAGAGCTTCTTCCTTTTTTTGCTGGTGAGAGATGCTCTAAAGCTATTACTGCTTATCAACGTGTACACACATAACAACCGCAAAGAAAAATACACACATAATGATATACCTCGGTTAGAATCACCACGGAAATAAAATGTTGCCGAACATACAAGAGAAATGTTGCATGTGGGAGTTTTCTATTGCCAGGACGTCCTAGGATCGTGTCGTATGTCAGATCCAAAGGCCACGGGAGCGGTTGATTCAGTGAAACTCAGGAGGATCAGGGATTAGTTAGAAGGAAATTAAGTAAAGCCCCCCGTAAACATCCGTGCGTTTAGAATTATTGGTGAAATAATTACCCATCCGCACCAGGGCTCGCCAAAAAGAAGTGGTAGAAGAAAGATCACAGTATTGCCGGTGTGCCTCTTATTGTTTGTCTCCGTTAAACAATTTGAGCGTTTCGTCATCCAAATAATTTGGGACCTTTTCCGTCATCCATGCAAAGCATGATGTTCGCATTCTACAGTAGAGGCAGCTTATTCAAGTACAAAGCCCGCAGTAAATTTTCTTTTTTGCGGGCCAGCAGTAATTTATTTTAGCTGAGCAAAAGGAAATGTTTGTTGTCTTGCTACGCACGTACATCGTATAAATGTGCGCCGCCGTTTAGAAACTGATGGGGTACGCGGCGATTTGTCCGGGTTGAAGAGCCGAAAGTGCTTCTCGATCTCAGCCGGGCCCTTTCTGTTCTCGTTGAACATGGCGAACACGTAGGCCTCGATGGCGCTGGGCCTCTTGGGCGTCCCCTGCCCGACATGTTTGATCAGGTTCTGGTTGTACGTCTGCGCGTTGTCCGTGGTCGCCGCCGTGCCGCCGGCCGACGGCCACCCGCTCTCCGACACCACCACGTTGACTTTTCAGGCGCCGGCGCTCTCGAGCGCGGAGTAGAACGTGTCTTGATGCTACTCGTCTTGCTCTATCCAACAAGCTTGAGTTTGCTCAATTCGGAGCTCATATGAAGAAGTTATGGCAGTTCTGGTTTTCCTTGGAGTATTCTTTGTTTTCGTGGTTGTGGCTTAAGGTCGGTGCCAGCGGTAGTACCGTGACCCTCAACGGTAGTACCGCCGATGCTCCCCAGCGGTAATACCGCTCTCGGAGCGGTAGTACCGCTCCAAGCGGTAGTACCGCTCTCCGAACGGTAGTACCGCTTGGGAGTTTCGGCCGTAGTACCGCTGTGCGTCTGGGCTACTTCCGCCTCGATTCTCGAATGAAGTTTTTCGTGTCGGGTTTTGCGGCACTAAGAGAGGTAGTAGGAGCGGTAGTACCGCCCTAAGCGGTAGTACCGCTCTTCCCTAGCGGTAGTACCATACAGGGTCAGGACGTGGCAGCTGGCAAGATTGCTGGGTTGAGCGGTAGTACCGCCGAGCGGTAGTACCGCCTCCCTAGCGGTAGTACCGCTCTGTGCGGGGATATTCAGTGGGGTAACAGTTGGATTTTCCCCCTCCTATAAAAGGGGGTCTTCTTCCCCATTGAACCTTATCCTTAGAGCTCGTGTTCTTCCCCCATTGTTGACCTTCTCCGAGCTTGCTATCTCTCAATCCCTCCACGGATTCTTGCTAGTTTTTGGGGGAAATGAGAGAGGAGATCTAGATCCACATTTCCACCAATCACTTTCTCCTCTATGTGAGGGGAACCCCTTGGATCTAGTTCTTGGAGTTCTTGGTGTTCTCCTTCTTGTTCTTCCTCTCATTTTCTTCCCTAGAATTAGTTGCTTGGGTGGGATTTGAGAGAGAAGGACTTGGGCACTCTGTGTGCCCTTGCCATTGCATTTGTGCATCGGTTTGAGTTTTCCACGGTGATACGTGGAAGTTACAAGTTGAGAAGCTTATTACTCTTGGGTGCTTGGTGCCCTTGAGCTTGTTCCTCTTGGGTGCTTGGGCGCCCTAGTCGGTTGGTGGTGTTCGGAGCTTAATCATTGTGGTGTAAAGCTCCGGGCAAGTGTCGGGGTCTCCAATTAGGTTGTGGAGATCGCCCCGAGCAATTTGACGGGTTCCGGTGACCGCCCCCAAGGGTTGCCAAAGTGTACGGGTTCGGTGACCGCCCCCAAGGGTTGCCATTTGTACGGGTTCGGTGACCGCCCTCAAGGGTCCCTTAGTGGAATCACGGCATCTTGCATTGTGCGAGGGCGTGAGGAGATTACGGTGGCCCTAGTGGCTTCTTGGGGAGCATTGTGCCTCCACACTGCTCCAAACGGAGATTAGCATTCGCAAGGGTGTGAACTTCGGGATACATCGTCGTCTCCGCGTGCCTCGGTTATCTCTTACCCGAGCCCCTTTACTTATGCACTTTACTTTGTGATAGCCATATTGCTCTTTGTCTTATATCTTGCTATCACATAGTTTCTTATCTTGCTTAGCATAAGTTGTTGGTGCACATAGGTGAGCCTAGTTGTTGTAGGTTTTGTGCTTGAAAAATTAACCGTTAGGTTTATTCCGCATTTGTTCAAGCCTAAACCGTAATTATTTTAAAGCGCCTATTCACCCCCTCTAGGCGACATCCTCGATCTTTCAATTGGTATCGAGCCTCATCTCTCTTTGTTGGGCTTAACCGCCAGAGAGTAAAGATGTCGACTAGGGATTAGGATTCTCGACACTCTTAGTTTCGATGGCACAAATTTTGATGTTTGGGTAATTCGCATGCTTAATCTCTTTAGGGTCATGGACCCAAATTTAGAGCGAATTGTAGATATGGGTTTTTCTCCTCCAAAGGATCCCCAAAGGTTATCTTTAGAGGATGAGAAAAACTCTTATCTCAATGCGCAAGCTTCTAATGTGCATTTCGATGCTTTGAGCAATGTAGTTTTTTTTCAACTCATGCCGTTCCGGGATGCTCATGAGTTGTGGACGAAGCTTCAAGATAAATATGGCGTGTCCAAGATTTGTAAGGATGATTGTTCTCCCTCCACCTCCGGCCGTGTTGCGTTCTCAACTTCTTCTACTTCACCTACATGTGGTTTACCACAAGGTAATGATATGGTGAGTAGTGTCGGTCATTGCAATCATGATAGTGTGCTTTTTGTGGATGATTCTTCATCACTATATTATTGCAATGCTCTGTCTTTGGGCCTTAGCACTTCGAGCACTCCGAATGTTTCACTTGCTTGTGTTGATAGTCCTTGCATATCATGTAGAAATTGCTTGACTAAATCTCATGATTGCTAAGGTAACATCTAGTGAGCCTCATCTGGATACTAGCACTACTTCTAGTCAAAATAGTATATTGCCATGTGCTAGTCCTTGTAATTCATCTACTCACAATGTTGGTACATCTTGTGATGAATTGCTTTCCTTGCCTTGTTGCTCTAATGATGAAGCTTATACTTCCTCTAGTACTTATGTTGAGACTAACCATGTAGAGGAAATCAAAGAGCTCAAGGCCCAAGTCACTTCTTTGAAGAAAGACTTGGAAAAGTGTCATGAAGGGAAGGCCACACTCAACAATATCTTGAGTGTGCAAAAATCCCCCAATGACAAAGGTGGACTTGGATTCAACTCCAACAAGAAGAAGAAGTCCAAGTTGAACAAGAAGAAGGGCCAAGAACAAGTCAAGAATTCGGCCAAGATTGTTTGCTTCAAGTGCAAAGTCGAAGGGCATCATGTTAGATCTTGCCCATTGAAGAAGAAGGCCATTAGTGTCAAGCAACAAGGGAAGAGGGCACAAGTTCAATCTCATGCTCAACATCAAGTTAAAGAAAGGCCTCTTCCCAAGAAGACTCAAGTTAATGCTTCTCAAATTGAGAAATCAAGTGAGAAGAAAGTGAAGAGTAGACGTTGCTACTTATGCCGTGAGAAAGGTCACGTCGCTTCTTCATGCACTAGTGGTAACTTATCCAACCCAATTATTATTGACGATATCTATTCTCTTGGTAAGGATAAGGTTGGCAATGTGTTTGCCAAGTTTGTTGGTACTCAAAATGGTGTCAAGCAAAGAACCATTTGGGTAGCCAAACCTATTGTGACTAACCTCTTAGGAACCAACTTAGTTGGGGACCAACAAGCCCAAACTTGATCAATAGGTGTTGTTGGAGGTCATTGGAGACTTGGCTACATTATGAAGAATTAAGGGGACTTCATCTTTCTTGTTGTCTCAAGCCAAGTCAATTGGGTTGTCTAGTTTCTATCTTATATCCAATGTGCCTCCTTGCGGTAACTTGTACTTAAATTGTTTACATTGAAAGTTACTTGCCCCTTTGCATGTTTTGGTTTTGTTCCTTGCATGTGTTTGTATATGATGTGTCTCCAAATTGCCTTTGTGTATGTTGGTTTGCACATCATGTACTTGTGTGTCGTTCGTTGAGCCTTAGTGCATCTTGTTTATTTCTTAGTTGGCTCTTGTGAGAGATTAATGGAATATCCATTATGGGGGAGTGGTGTGCTTTGTGCACCTCACAATCCTATAAATGTGTGCACATGAGTAATACCATCTAGTATTGATATTTCAAGATTATCTAGTCGCTAGGTGGTATATCTCTCATGAGAAATTCAAATTCTAAAAATTCCATTGATTATCTCGTGTTGGATCCTCTTATTGCCTCTTGTTAAGTTTTCTTCATTGGTATCACATTATGGGGGAGTAATATGCTATGTGCATATTACAAGCCTAGAAAATGTGTACATTTGAGATATTGTCAGCTATAATTGATATTGTAAATTATCTTGTTCCTAGGTGGCATGTTAGCTCTACAAGTTTCAATTTGCTTTTTGTTTGGAGTGAAGATGATGTCGGATATCCTTGCTATCTACCACCGGGAATTATTTCCAAATACTTCTTGTCTTTAGACAATTGGTAATCACTTATGTGTGGTAGAATTTAATTGATCATCTTTACATTGGATTTTGTTTTTATTTGCCTTTTCTCTTGCCAAGGTTTGTGTCAACTCCCGTTGTCTTCCATACCACTTGTGGATCTTGTTAATTTCTTGTTCTTGTCTAGTGTTTTCTAGATATAGTGAAAGTGGTGATCCCACCTTGTGCATTTTGTATTCAAAAGTAAATTCTTTATAATGCACAACTCGTGGGGGAGCTATCCTATTTTCTTTAGAACACTCTTCTTGTGATCCTTATCAAGTGTGTTTTTTGTGGAAGGCAAGCCGTTTTATTTGGTACCTTGTGCCATCATGAAACTTTGTTGGGAGCTTGGTTTGTTTGGAACCATCCTCTCTTTGGGAGTTTGACATCTTTAATTTAGTGTGTATCAATGGATATCTCATTCCTTGATGTATCTTTAATGATATCTTCCAAGTGATGATTTTTCCATTTGGTAATCCTTTTCACTTGGCATTTCTTTGTCTTTTGGTATCGGTTCTTGAAAGTTTTGAGCACGCATATTTACTTCATGTATTCTATTTGGCATGCTTTCTTTCGTTGACTCAATATATAGGGGAAACTCCACCTAGTCTCAATTTGGATGAGATGTGCATGAAATTCATTTTCTTATCTATATGCACATATTTATGTGGAGTTTGTCCTATGTATTGGTGTTTCTAACTATTTGGTCCCGATGAGTTTGGGTACCGTTTAGTTTGTGTTGTTCTTCTAGGAACATTTGGAGATGCATTGGATGCTCGGCTCACTCACAAGGAAGGTGTTGTCACCATGTGCATATTGGAGTCAAGCAAGGATGATCAATGAACTACTATCTACCTTCAATTGGTATCTACTACATCCTTCCAATGATATCTCGGTTACAAGTGTCTATTCATGCTTTCTCCTCTTGCATTCAACCTTGTGTAGGTTGCATCTTGGCATGATATTCATTTCATATCTTGTGATACTTGTTTCCTTTCTCAAAGCATCCCAACGATGATCTCTTGTTGCTAGTTGTGATGCCTTTGATGGATGTGTGTTTGGACTTCATTTATATACAATAAGACCATATCTAGCCAAGTGCTATGCTTTCAAGCAAATATCTTATTGGTATATTTATGACTTCCTTGTGGATATCTTGTTCCTTCATGTTGTAACTATTTCGGGTGTACATCCCTCTTTGTAGATATATATCATCATGATTTTGCCTACCTAGAACCTTATACACTTGAGAGAAATTACATCTCTAGTTGATATCCTTTCTTTCACGTCCACCTTGTCTTTCTTATGTTATTTCTTTGGTGGCTCCGTGAAAGCTTTTGCCTTGAGTGCGTGTCCCCTATCGTTGCATCTTGATGCACTCTTGTGTGGTGAAGATTATTTTCATCTTGCTCATCTTTACGAGGCTTTTAATTGGTACCCCTCGTCTTGATGAGCCTCTCATCGTCTATCTTCACCACGAGTTGTCACAAGCATAGGTTCTCTATTTTCTTATTAGTAAGCTTGTGAACCCATTTGCTAGTTGTGTGTGAGAATGAAAGGCTTTGCACCGTGTATCTCATTCATTCGAGACTATGTTGATGCTTATGCTCGTCCGTATATTAGTCTTCTCATGTGCTTTGCCATGACTCACACACATCATTTTGGCTGAGCCTATTCTTAAGTTGCCTCTTTTACAATGTTGCTCAACCATGTGCTTGTTGCAAGCGCTAGGCTTAATTTCCTATATGCTCTCTTGCACCTGTTGCTAGTTTCTGTTGACTTTGGGGGAGCTATGATCCTATTTTGTGCACTTTGTATTCAAATACAAAAAATTCTTATGTGTGCACAAATCATGGGGAGCTTCTCTAGTTTCTTTAGAACACTCCTTTGCGCTTTTCATAATATCTTTATTCTTGTGGCATGTAGGATCATTGGTCTAGTTGGTTCAATTGATATCCATTGATTGCTTGCTTCAATTGGTATCTTCTGTTTGCTTGTGTCTCTCTTTGATTGTCTTTGTGGCATTTTTTTGCAATCTTTGTGCCTCAATATAGTTTGTCTTCCTCCAAGTATTGTCAGTTGGATATGTGTATTGCATTCCACTCTCTTGTTGAGAAATACACAATTTATGGAGGACCACAATTTACATTGGCCTTCCAAATGTTTCGCCCATTTTGGCAATCAATGCCAATGGGGGAGAAGTTTCAGAGAGTTTTGTGGAGAAGTTTAGAGAGCTATCTCCTCTTGGAGAAGTTTAGAGAGCTATCTCCTCTTGCTTTGGTTTTGTTCCTTAGCTTTTGCATCTCATTCATTGCACTATTATTGCATTGCATGGTGAAGCATAATTCCTTATATAAACTCTCTTGGAAGTGATTGTCATCAATTACCAAAATGGGGGAGATTGTAAGAACATGTGGTGCCCCCATGTTTGGTTTTGGCAATTGATGACAATCTCTATTGACTAATGGTTGCCTTGAGTTATATTTGAAGGGTTTGTCCATAGGCTTTTCTTGGAGTCCATTTGTTGGTTTCAAGGAGAGTTTGTGATGACCAAGTTGCTATTAAGGAATTATCCAGAGATTGGTCTTATGAGTGTTGAGCTTATTGCAAGCATGTCTTGAAAAAGAAGATTGTGTGATCACTCATGTTTACCTTCAAGACATCATCCAAATGAAGAGAGTTGGAAAGATTCAAGGTTGATCAAGACTAAGTCAAAGAATGAATCAAGTTGATCAACACACAAAGCATAGAAGATGTACCGAGAGGGATCAAGCGATCCCATGGTATGGTAAGCATGGTCAATTACGCTTTGTGGACTAACCCATGGTCTTCGTGAGAGTTCTTTGTGGGGTTAGGTTGCGGTGTGCAAGCTCAAGTTGAATCATCACGAAGAGATCATATGCTTGAAGCTTGCCGTCCATTGTGGCGACAATGGACTTGTGAAGATGTCTTGGAAGAGTGGCTCACCCATAGTGGAGTATGGGGAGCAATCAACTAGTCTTCTTGAGCCAATGCAATCAAGAAAGGTGGTCCAACTCGAGGAGTCAAGATCGTCATCGTCTAGCTCAAGTGGACCATGTGCAAGGCAAAGGTTTGCCCTTGATAGGTTTTCTATTTTACCGGTCTCATGGCAGTTGTGGGAAACCGGGTATAGGATCGCTTGTCCGTACTATCAAGGGAGGCTCTCGATGAGTTGCTTGATCGTATCGTTCAGTAGAGAGCTCAAACCATTGCATCCTTGCATCATCTTTTTGGTTCTTGTTTGGGTCTTCTCCTTGTGAGATTTGGAGCTTATGGTCATTTTTATGACAAGCTCGAGTTCATCAAAACGGAGTTCTCATGCATCTTCTATGATGTTTTCGATGTTGGAGGGTATGCGGTTCTTCTCGGTTGGAGGTTTCACTCCTTTGTTTGCTAAGCATACCTTCCATGCAAGTTGAGCTAAATGATGCTAATCCAAGACCAAATGCATAGTATGCACATGTTGTCAGTTGATTGTAGAACCGAGGAGCATGAAAGACATATTTGATCATCGAAGAACTAGTAAACAAGCAACAGAACAGTTCAAAGACAAAACTGTAATATATATTTTTATATGGTAAAAATTTGTATTTATTACGAAGATAATTACCCTTGTATTTACTTGCACATAATATAGATATGGATGCATTCTAGAAACCTCATTCACATTCATAGCTTTCTATAATAATATTTGAAACATCTGTAATAGACCAAAGGAACATATGTTTGCAATTCAATTAATCTATGAAGACCTGCAATCTTATCTCTTTTCTCTAATCTAGAACAATCTAGTTAAATTAAAAAACTGACGATGTCTTAAAAAAGAGAGCACATCAAGCACTCTATAAGATATACTTCATTTTTTGTGGATTGAAAATTTCATGACCAATGTTAAAATGATTTAATAGAAATAGTGTACCTTAATATTTAGAAATATAATTACACAGTGGCTAACCACAATGGAAACTATAGCGGCAAAATCATACGTGGAGAATATATTTTGTAGTTACAAAGAAGTGCAAAAGTTTAGTCTAAATTAATGATAGGTTTTGTAACTCAACCATGTTCCACTAATTTATTTAACTAGCAATGTAAGCACCATCGAATTCTTTGTGGGGGATCGAGTAGCAATTTATGACAGTAAAACTGAACCACTTTTGAGTCTTCTCACATCATGTGTGGTCCCTGCCGTTGATTTTCGTTCTTGGCCGTTAGATCTGGCATCCACTCCCGGCTGGCCACATCTACCGATTCATGGACCAGATGTCCTCAAGGGCAGCTATTCCGAGCCCTCTGGTTAACTAGGCCGCAACTAGCCTATTTAGATTCATCGCTCTCTGTCATAGAGTGAGCGACATTGAAAAAATGTTTTATGAAAAAATTGAAAATAAAATAAACACAAAAGCGACATCTCCTCTCTTGCGATGGTGATCCGAGAATGCCGGTTGGCACCGGCTCCCTTGGCTCATCCGCATCCCTCTACGCCGATTGGAATGATCCTGCCTCCCTCCATTATCCAGCCTCCACCGCTGACCTTCATTCTGCACCCCCGATCCCTCCGGACCTCGGCTGTTGCAGAGGGGGGGGGGGGTTGCGCGAACAAAACAACCCCCGCGTGCCGGGCGCGGGCAATGTCTTTGGGTCACACCCCGGTGCCTCGCGTGTATGGCATCTCGTCGGCGCTGCACGACACGCGCGGAGGGGGGGGGGAGCGGCCGTGCACACTAACTTCAACCTCGCGCTAGAGTTGTTCGTGCTTCTACCTCGTCTTTTATGATCTTTAGGTTAGGTCCATCCCCAATTCCTTGTCCCGTTTTATCACTGCGTCCTTATTCTTGAGCTCGTCCTTTTGTTCGTGGGAACTGAAGAAGAAAGAAGTGTGCAAGCTCGAGTTGTCAATTGGGGGAATTAACAATGACGACATAGAGAAAATATTAATTCAACTAGTGGAGCAATTATGAAAGTTGTATATGTATTAAAGTGTCTAATTGTGGTTCTTGTTTTCTTTGATTTCGTTCTCATTGCCAATAGTTGGTGAATTATGCACTCCGATGTATCATAATATCGTTCAATGAAACAAAGAAGGAATTAAATCTGTTTCACTGGCCAAAAATGAAATGCAAATGAGAAAAGAAAATTTTACTCTATTATATTTAGGGGATGGGCTAGGTCCGATCAAAACTTAGTGGAGTAAATATACTCCACTAGCTTACTCGGCCGGATACTCCTCATTTTTTAGGGATCGGCTAGAGATGCTCCAGAGCTTCTTCCTTTTTTTGCTGGTGAGAGATGCTCTAAAGCTATTACTGCTTATCAACGTGTACACACATAACAACCGCAAAGAAAAATACACACATAACGATATACCTCGGTTAGAATCACCACGGAAGTAAAATGTTGCCGAACATACAAGAGAAATGTTGCATGTGGGAGTTTTCTATTGCCAGGACGTCCTAGGATCGTGTCGTATGTCGATCCAAAGGCCACGGAGCGTTGATTCAGTGAAACTCAGGAGGATCAGGGATTAGTTAGAAGGAAATTAAGTAAAGCCCCGTAAACATCCGTGCGTTTAGAATTATTGGTGAAATAATTACCCATCCGCACCAGGGCTCGCCAAAAGAAGTGGTAGAAGAAAGATCACAGTATTGCGGTGTGCCTCTTATTGTTTGTCTCCGTTAAACAATTTGAGCGTTTTCATCATCCAAATAATTTGGGACCTTTTCCGTCATCCATGCAAAGCATGATGTTCGCATTCTACAGTAGAGGCAGCTTATTCAAGTACAAAGCCCGCAGTAAATTTTCTTTTTTGCGGGCCAGCAGTAATTTATTTTAGCTGAGCAAAAGGAAATGTTTGTTGTCTTGCTACGTACGTACATGTATAGATGTGCGCCGACCGTTTAGAAACTGATGGGGTACGCCGGTTATTTGTCCGGGTTGAAGAGCCCAAAGTGCTTCTCGATCTCAGCCGGGCCCTTTCTGTTCTCGTTGAACATGGCGAACACGTAGGCCTCGATGGCGCTGGGCCTCTTGGGCGCCCCCGCCCGACATGTTTGATCAGGTTCGGTTATGCGTCTGCGCGTTGTCCGTGGTCGCCGTCGTGCCGCCGGCCGACGGCCACCCGCTCTCCGACACCACCACGTTGACGTTTCCGGCGCCGGCGCTCTCGAGCGCGGAGTAGAACGTGTCTTGATGCTACTCATCTTGCTCTATCCAACAAGCTTGAGTTTGCTCAATTCGGAGCTCATATGAAGAAGTTATGGCAGTTCTGGTTTTCCTTGGAGTATTCTTTGTTTTCGTGGTTGTGGCTTAAGGTTGGTGCCAGCGGTAGTACCGTGACCCTCATCGGTAGTACCGCTGATGCTCCCCAGCGGTAGTACCGCTCTCGGAGCGGTAGTACCGCTCCAAGCGGTAGTACCGCTCTCCGAACGGTAGTACCGCTTGGGAGTTTCGGCCATAGTACCGCTGTGCGTCTGGGCTACTTCCGCCTCGATTCTCAAACGAAGTTTTTCGTGTCGGGTTTTGTGGCACTAAGAGAGGTAGTAGGAGCGGTAGTACCGCCCTAAGCGGTAGTACCGCTCTTCCCTAGCGGTAGTACCGTCCTGGGGTCAGGGACGTGGCAGCGCGGCAGTACCGCTGGGTTGAGCGGTAGTACCGCCCGGAGCGGTAGTACCGCCCCTCCCTAGCGGTAGTACCGCTCTGTGCGGGGATATTCAGTGGGGTAACGGTTGGATTTTCCCCCTCCTATAAAAGGGGGTCTTCTTCCCCATTGAACCTTATCCTTAGAGCTCGTGTTCTTCCCCCATTGTTGACCTTCTCCGAGCTTGCTATCTCTCAATCCCTCCATGGATTCTTGCTAGTTTTTGGGGGAAAAGAGAGAGGAGATCTAGATCCACATTTCCACCAATCACTTTCTCCTCTATGTGAGGGGAACCCCTTGGATCTAGTTCTTGGAGTTCTTGGTGTTCTCCTTCTTGTTCTTCCTCTCATTTTCTTCCCTAGCATTAGTTGCTTGGGTGGGATTTGAGAGAGAAGGACTTGGGCACTCTGTGTGCCCTTGCCATTGCATTTCTGCATCGGTTTGAGTTTTCCACGGTGATACGTGGAAGTTACAAGTTGAGAAGCTTATTACTCTTGGGTGCTTGGTGCCCTTGAGCTTGTTCCTCTTGGGTGCTTGGGCGCCCTAGTCGGTTGGTGGTGTTCGGAGCTCAATCATTGTGGTGTAAAGCTCCGGGCAAGTGTCGGGGTCTCCAATTAGGTTGTGGAGATCGCCCCGAGCAATTTGACGGGTTCCGGTGAGCGCCCCCAAGGGTTGCCAAAGTGTACGGGTTCGGTGACCGCCCCCAAGGTTGCCATTTGCACGGGTTCGGTGACCGCCCTCAAGGGTCACTTAGTGGAATCACGGCATCTTGCATTGTGCGAGGGCGTGAGGAGATTACGGAGGCCCTAGTGGCTTCTTGGGGAGCACTGTGCCTCCACACCGCTCCAAACGGAGATTAGCATTCGCAAGGGTGTGAACTTCGGGATACATCGTCGTCTCCGCGTGCCTCGGTTATCTCTTACCCGAGCCCCTTTACTTATGCACTTTACTTTGTGATAGCCATATTATTCTTTGTCATATATCTTGCTATCACATAGTTGCTTATCTTGCTTAGCATAAGTTGTTGGTGCACATAGGTGAGCCTAGTTGTTGTAGGTTTTGTGCTTGACAAATTAACCGTTAGGTTTATTCCGCATTTGTTCAAGCCTAAACCGTAATTATTTTAAAGCGCCTATTCACCCCCTCTAGGCGACATCCTCGATCTTTCAATTGGTATCAGAGCCTCGTCTCTCTTTGTTGGGCTTAACCGCCCAGAGAGTAAAGATGTCGACTAGGGGATTAGGATTCTCTGACACTCTTAGTTTCGATGGCACAAATTTTGATGTTTGGGTAATTCACATGCTTAATCTCTTTAGGGTCATGGACCCAAATTTAGAGCGAATTATAGATATGGGTTTTTCTCCTCCAAAGGATCCCCAAAGGTTATCTTTAGAGGATGAGAAAAACTCTTATCTCAATGCTCAAGCTTCTAATGTGCTTTTCGATGCTTTGAGCAATGTAGTTTTTTTTCAACTCATGCCGTTCCGGGATGCTCATGAGTTGTGGACGAAGCTTCAAGAGAAATATGGCGTGTCCAAGATTTGTAAGGATGATTGTTCTCCCTCCACCTCCGGTTGTGTTACCTCCGGTTTACCGCAAGGTAATGATATGGTGAGTAGTGTCGATCATTGCAATGATGATAGTGTGCTTTCTGTGGATGATTCTTCATCACTGTATTATTGCAATGCTCCGTCTTTGGGCCTTAGCACTTCGAGCACTCCAAATGTTTCACTTGCTTGTGTTGATAGTCCTTGCATATCATGTAGAAATTGCTTGACTAAATCTCATGATTGCTAAGGTAACATCTAGTGAGCCTCATCTGGATACTAGCACTACTTCTAGTCAAAATAGTATATTGCCATGTGCTAGTCCTTGTAATTCATTTACTCACAATGTTGGTACATCTTGTGATGAATTGCTTTCCTTGCCTTGTTGCTCTAATGATGAAGCTTATACTTCCTCTAGTACTTGTGTTGAGACTAACCATGTAGAGGAAATCAAAGAGCTCAAGGCCCAAGTCACTTCTTTGAAGAAAGACTTGGAAAAGTGTCATGAAGGGAAGGCCACACTCAACAATATCTTGAGTGTGCAAAAATCCCCCAATGACAAAGGTGGACTTGGATTCAACTCCAACAAGAAGAAGAAGTCCAAGTTGAACAAGAAGAAGGGCCAAGAACAAGTCAAGAATTCGGCCAAGATTGTTTGCTTCAAGTGCAAAGTCGAAGGGCATCATGTTAGATCTTGCCCATTGAAGAAGAAGGCCATTAGTGTCAAGCAACAAGGGAAGAGGGCACAAGTTCAATCTCATGCTCAACATCAAGTTGAAGAAAGGCCTCTTCCCAAGAAGACTCAAGTTAATGCTTCTCAAATTGAGAAATCAAGTGAGAAGAAAGTGAAGAGTAGACGTTGCTACTTATGCCGTGATAAAGGTCACGTCGCTTCTTCATGCACTAGTGGTAACTTATCCAACCCAATTATTATTGACGATATCTATTCTCTTGGTAAGGATAAGGTTGGCAATGTGTTTGCCAAGTTTGTTGGTACTCAAAATGGTGTCAAGCAAAGAACCATTTGGGTAGCCAAACCTATTGTGACTAACCTCTTAGGACCCAACTTAGTTGGGGACCAACAAGCCCAAACTTGATCAATAGGTGTTGTTGGAGGTCATTGGAGACTTGGCTACATTATGAAGAATTAAGGGGACTTCATCTTTCTTGTTGTCTCAAGCCAAGTCAATTGGGTTGTCTAGTTTCTATCTTATATCCAATGTGCCTCCTTGCGGTAACTTGTACTTAAATTGTTTACATTGAAAGTTACTTGCCCCTTTGCATGTTTTGGTTTTGTTCCTTTCATGTGTTTGTATATGATGTGTCTCCAAATTGCCTTTGTGTATGTTGGTTTGCACATCATGTACTTGTGTGTCGTTCGTTGAGCCTTAGTGCATCTTGTTTATTTCTTAGTTGGCTCTTGTGAGAGATTAATGGAATATCCATTATGGGGGAGTGGTGTGCTTTGTGCACCTCACAATCCTATAAATGTGTGCACATGAGTAATACCATCTAGTATTGATATTTCAAGATTATCTAGTCGCTAGGTGGTATATCTCTCATGAGAAATTCAAATTCTAAAATTCCATTGATTATCTCGTGTTGGATCCTCTTATTGCCTCTTGTTAAGTTTTCTTCATTGGTATCACATTATGGGGGAGTAATATGCTATGTGCATATTACAAGCCTAGAAAATGTGTACATTTGAGATATTGTCAGCTATAATTGATATTGTAAATTATCTTGTTCCTAGGTGGCATGTTAGCTCTACAAGTTGCAATTTGCTTTTTGTTTGGAGTGAAGATGATGTCGGATATCCTTGCTATCTACCACCGGAATTATTTCCAAATACTTCTTGTCTTTAGACAATTGGTAATCACTTATGTGTGGTAGAATTTAATTGATCATCTTTACATTGGATTTTGTTTTATTTGCCTTTTCTCTTGCCAAGGTTTGTGTCAACTCCGTTGTCTTCCATACCACTTGTGGATCTTGTTAATTTCTTGTTCTTGTCTAGTGTTTTCTAGATATAGTGAAAGTGGTGATCCCACCTTGTGCATTTTGTATTCAAAAGGAAATTCTTTATAATGCACAACTCGTGGGGGAGCTATCCTATTTTCTTTAGAACACTCTTCTTGTGATCCTTATCAAGTGTGTGTTGGTGGAAGGCAAGCCGTTTTCTTTTGGTACCTTGTGCCATCATGAAACTTTGTTGGGAGCTTGGTTTGTTTGGAACCATCCTCTCTTTGGGAGTTTGACATCTTTAATTTAGTGTGTATCAATGGATATCTCATTCCTTGATGTATCTTTAATGATATCTTCCAAGTGATGATTTTTCCATTTGGTAATCCTTTTCACTTGGCATTTCTTTGTCTTTTGGTATCGGTTCTTGAAAGTTTTGAGCATGCATATTTACTTCATGTATTCTATTTGGCATGCTTTCTTTCGTTGACTCAATATATAGGGGAAACTCCACCTAGTCTCAATTTGGATGAGATGTGCATGAAATTCATTTTCATATCTATATGCACATATTTATGTGGAGTTTGTCCTATGTATTGGTGTTTCTAACTATTTGGTCCCGATGAGTTTGGGTACCGTTTAGTTTGTGTTGTTCTTCTAGGAACATTTGGAGATGCATTGGATGCTCGGCTCACTCACAAGGAAGGTGTTGTCACCATGTGCATATTGGAGTCAAGCAAGGATGATCAATGAACTACTATCTACCTTCAATTGGTATCTACTACATCCTTCCAATGATATCTCGGTAACAAGTGTCTATTCATGCTTTCTCCTCTTGCATTCAACCTTGTGTAGGTTGCATCTTGGCATGATATTCATTTCATATCTTGTGATACTTGTTTCCTTTCTCAAAGCATCCCAACGATGATCTCTTGTTTCTAGTTGTGATGCCTTTGATGGATGTGTGTTTGGACTTCATTTATATACAATAAGACCATATCTAGCCAAGTGCTATGCTTTCAAGCAAATATCTTATTGGTATATTTATGACTTCCTTGTGGATATCTTGTTCCTTCATGTTGTAACTATTTCGGTGTACATCCTCTTTGTAGATATATATCATCATGATTTTGCCTACCTAGAACCTTATACACTTGAGAGAAATTACATCTCTAGTTGATATCCTTTCTTTCACGTCCACCTTGTCTTTCTTATGTTATTTCTTTGGTGGCTCCGTGAAAGCTTTTGCCTTGAGTGCGTGTCCCCTATCGTTGCATCTTGATGCACTCTTGTGTGGTGAAGATTATTTTCCTCTTGCTCATCTTTACGAGGCTTATAATTGGTACCCCTCGTCTTGATGAGCCTCTCATCGTCTATCTTCACCACGAGTTGTCACAAGCATAGGTTCTCTATTTTCTTATTAGTAAGCTTGTGAACCCATTTGCTAGTTGTGTGTGAGAATGAAAGGCTTTGCACCGTGTATCTCGTTCATTCGAGACTATGTTGATGCTTATGCTCGTCCGTATATTAGTCTTCTCATGTGCTTTGCCATGACTCACACACATCATTTTGGTTGAGCCTATTCTTAAGTTGCCTCTTTTACAATGTTGCTCAACCATGTGCTTGTTGCAAGCGCTAGGCTTAGTTTCCTATATGCTCTCTTGCACCTGTTGTTAGTTTCTGTTGACTTTGGGGGAGCTATGATCCTATTTTGTGCACTTTGTATTCAAATACAAAAAATTCTTATGTGTGCACAAATCATGGGGAGCTTCTCTAGTTTCTTTAGAACACTCCTTTGCGCTTTTCATAATATCTTTATTCTTGTGGCATGTAGGATCATTGGTCTAGTTGGTTCAATTGATATCCGTTGATTGCTTGCTTCAATTGGTATCTTCTGTTTGCTTGTGTCTCTCTTTGATTGTCTTTGTGGCATTTTTTTTGCAATCTTTGTGCCTCAATATAGTTTGTCTTCCTCCAAGTATTGTCAGTTGGATATGTGTATTGCATTCCACTCTCTTGTTGAGAAATACACAATTTATGGAGGACCACAATTTATATTGGCCTTCCAAACGTTTCGCCCATTTTGGCAATCAATGCCAATGGGGGAGAAGTTTCAGAGAGTTTTGTGGAGAAGTTTAGAGAGCTATCTCCTCTTGGAGAAGTTTAGAGAGCTATCTCCTCTTGCTTTGGTTTTGTTCCTTAGCTTTTGCATCTCATTCATTGCACTATTATTGCATTGCATGGTGAAGCATAATTCCTTATATAAACTCTCTTGAAAGTGATTGTCATCAATTACCAAAATGGGGGAGATTGTAAGAACATGTGGTGCCCCCATGTTTGGTTTTGGCAATTGATGACAATCTCTATTGACTAATGGTTGCCTTGAGTTATATTTGAAGGGTTTGTCCATAGGCTTTTCTTGGAGTCCATTTGTTGGTTTCAAGGAGAGTTTGTGATGACCAAGTTGCTATTAAGGAATTATCCAGAGATTGGTCTTATGAGTGTTGAGCTTATTGCAAGCATGTCTTGAAGAAGAAGATTGTGTGATCACTCATGTTTACCTTCAAGACATCATCCAAATGAAGAGATTTGGAAAGATTCAAGGTTGATCAAGACTAAGTCAAAGAATGAATCAAGTTGATCAACACACAAAGCATAGAAGATGTACCGAGAGGGATCAAGCGATCCCATGGTATGGTAAGCATGGTCAATTACGCTTTGTGGACTAATCCATGGTCTTCGTGAGAGTTCTTTGTGGGGTTAGGTTGCGGTGTGCAAGCTCAAGTTGAATCATCACGAAGAGATCATATGCTTGAAGCTTGCCGTCCATTGTGGCGACAATGGACTTGTGAAGATGTGCGGAAGAGTGGCTCACCCATAGTGGAGTATGGGGGAGCAATCAACTAGTCTTCTTCGAGCCAATGCAATCAAGAAAGGTGGTCCAACTTGAGGGAGTCAAGATCGTCATCGTCTAGCTCAAGTGGACCATGTGCAAGGCAAAGGTTTGCCCTTGATAGGTTTTCTATTTTACCGGTCTCATGGCAGTTGTGGGAAACCGGGGTATAGGATCGTTTGCCGTACTATCAAGGGAGGCTCTCGATGAGTTGCTTGATCGTATCGTTCGTAGAGAGCTCAAACCATTGCATCCTTGCATCATCTTTTTGGTTCTTGTTTGGGTCTTCTCCTTGTGAGATTTGGAGCTTATGGTCATTTTTATGACAAGCTCGAGTTCATCGAAAACGGAGTTCTCATGCATCTTCTATGATGTTTCCGATGTTGGAGGGTATGCCGGTTCTTCTCGGTTGGAGGTTTCACTCCTTTGTTTGCTAAGCATACCTTCCATGCAAGTTGAGCTAAATGATGCTAATCCAAGACCAAATGCATAGTATGCACATGTTGTCAGTTGATTGTAGAACCAAGGAGCATGAAAGACATATTTGATCATCGAAGAACTAGTAAACAAGCAACACAACAGTTCAAAGACAAAACTGTAATATATATTTTATATGGTAAAATTTGTATTTATTACGTAAGATAATTACCCTTGTATTTACTTGCACATAATATAGATATGGATGCATTCTAGAAACCTCATTCACATTCATAGCTTTCTATAATAATATTTGACACATCTGTAATAGACAAAAGGAACATATGTGTGCAATTCAATTAATCTATGAAGACCTGCAATCTTATCTCTTTTCTCTAATCTAGAACAATCTAGTTAAATTAAAAAACTGACGATGTCTTAAAAAAGAGAGCACATCAAGCACTCTATAAGATATACTTCATTTTTTGTGGATTGAAAATTTCATGACCAATGTTAAAATGATTTAATAGAAATAGTGTACCTTAATATTTAGAAATATAATTACACAGTGGCTAACCACAATGGAAACTATAGCGGCAAAATCATACGTGGAGAATATATTTTGTAGTTACAAAGAAGTGCAAAAGTTTAGTCTAAATTAATGATAGGTTTTGTAACTCAACCATGTTCCACTAATTTATTTAACTAGCAATGTAAGCACCATCGAATTCTTTGTGGGGGATCGAGTAGAAATTTATGACAGTAAAACTAAACCACTTTTGAGTCTTCTCAAATCATGTGTGCTCCCTACCGTTGATTTTCGTTCTTGACCGTTAGATCTGGCATCCACTCCCGGCTGGCCACATCTACCGATTCATGGACCAGATGTCCTCAAGGGAAGCTATTCCGAGCCCTCTGGTTAACTAGGCCGCAACTAGCCTATTTAGATTCATCGCTCTCTGTCATAAAGTGAGCGACATTGAAAAAATGTTTTATAAAAAAATTGAAAATAAAATAAACACAAAAGCGACATCTCCTCTCTTGCGATGGTGATCGGAGAACGCCGGTTGGCACCGGCTCCCTTGGCTCATCCGCATCCCTCTACGCCGATTGGAATGATCCTGCCTCCCTCCATTATCCAGCCTCCACCGCTGACCTTCATTCTGCACCCCCGATCCCTCCGGACCTCGGCTGTTGCAGAGGGGGGGTAGCGCGAACAGAACAACCCCCGCGTGCCGGGCGCGGGCAATGTCTTTGGGTCACACCCCGGTGCCTCGCGTGTATGGCATCTCGTCGGCGCCGCATGACACGCGCGGAGGGGGGGGGCGTGCGCACTAACTTCAACCTCGCGCTAGAGTTGTTCGTGCTTCTACCTCGTCTTTTATGATCTTTAGGTTAGGTCCATCCCCAATTCCTTGTCCCGTTTTATCACTGCGTCCTTATTCTTGAGCTCGTCCTTTTGTTCGTGGGAACTGAAGAAGAAAGAAGTGTGCAAGCTCGAGTTGTCAATTGGGGGAATTAACAATGACGACATAGAGAAAATATTAATTCAACTAGTGGAGCAATTATGAAAGTTGTATATGTATTAAAGTGTCTAATTGTGGTTCTAGTTTTCTTTGATTTCGTTCTCATTGCCAATAGTTGGTGAATTATGCACTCCGATGTATCATAAGATCGTTCAATGAAACAAAGAAGGAATTAAATCTGTTTCACTGGCCAAAAATGAAATGCAAATGAGAAAAGAAAATTTTACTCTATTATATTTAGGGGATGGGCTAGGTCCGATCAAAACTTAGTGGAGTAAATATACTCCACTAGCTTCCTCGGCCGGATACTCCTCATTTTTTAGGGATCGGCTAGAGATGCTCCGGAGCTTCTTCCTTTTTTTGCTGGTGAGAGATGCTCTAAAGCTATTACTGCTTATCAACGTGTACACACATAACAACCGCAAAGAAAAATACACATAACGATATACCTCGGTTAGAATCACCACGAAATAAAATGTTGCCGAACATACAAGAGAAATGTTGCATGTGGGAGTTTTCTATTGCCAGGACGTCCTAGGATCGTGTCGTATGTCAGATCCAAAGGCCACGGGAGCGGTTGATTCAGTGAAACTCAGGAGGATCAGGGATTAGTTAGAAGGAAATTAAGTAAAGCCCCGTAAACATCCGTATGCGTTTAGAATTATTGGTGAAATAATTACCCATCCGCACCAGGGCTCGCCAAAAAGAAGTGGTAGAAGAAAGATCACAGTATTGCGGCCCGCCTCTTATTGTTTGTCTCCGTTAAACAATTTGAGCGTTTTCGTCATCCAAATAATTTGGGACCTTTTCCGTCATCCATGCAAAGCATGATGTTCGCATTCTGAGAGAGGCAGCTTATTCAAGTACAAAGCCCGCAGTAAATTTTCTTTTTTGCGGGCCAGCAGTAATTTATTTTAGCTGAGCAAAAGGAAATGTTTGTTGTCTTGCTACATACGTACATCGTATAGATGTGCGCCGCCGTTTAGAAACTGATGGGTACGCCGCGATTTGTCCGGGTTGAAGAGCCCAAAGTGCTTCTCGATCTCAGCCGGGCCCTTTCTGTTCTCGTTGAACATGGCGAACACGTAGGCCTCGATGGCGCTGGGCCTCTTGGGCGTCCCCTGCCCGACATGTTTGATCAGGTTCTGGTTGTACGTCTGCGCGTTGTCCGTGGTCACCGTCGTGCCGCCGGCCGATGGCCACCCGCTCTCCGACACCACCACGATGACGTTTCCGGCGCCGGCGCTCTCGAGCGCGGAGTAGAACGTGTATTGATGCTACTCGTCTTGCTCTATCCAACAAGCTTGAGTTTGCTCAATTCGGAGCTCATATGAAGAAGTTATGGCAGTTCTGGTTTTCCTTGGAGTATTCTTTGTTTTCGTGGTTGTGGCTTAAGGTTGGTGCCAGCGGTAGTACCGTGACCCTCAGCGGTAGTACCGCCGAAGCTCCCCAGCGGTAGTACCGCTCTCGGAGCGGTAGTACCGCTCCAAGCGGTAGTACCGCTCTCCGAACGGTAGTACCGCTTGGGAGTTTCGGCCGTAGTACCGCTGTGTGTCTGGGCTACTTCCGCCTCGATTCTCGAACGAAGTTTTTCGTGTCGGGTTTTGCGGCACTAAGAGAGGTAGTAGGAGCGGTAGTACCGCCCTAAGCGGTAGTACCGCTCTTCCTAATGATAGTACCGCCACAGGGTCGAGGGACGCAGCGTGGCAAGATCACTGGTTGAGCCGTAGTACCGCCCGGAGCGGTAGTACCGCCCCTCCCTAGCGGTAGTACCGCTCTGTGCGGGGATATTCAGTGGGGTAACGGTTGGATTTTCCCCCTCCTATAAAAGGGGGTCTTCTTCCCCATTGTTGACCTTCTCCGAGCTTGCTATCTCTCAATCCCTCCATGGATTCTTGCTAGTTTTTGGGGGAAAAGAGAGAGGAGATCTAGATCCACATTTCCACCAATCACTTTCTCCTCTATGTGAGGGGAACCCCTTGGATCTAGTTCTTGGAGTTCTTGGTGTTCTCCTTCTTGTTCTTCCTCTCATTTTCTTCCCTAGCATTAGTTGCTTGGGTGGGATTTGAGAGAGTAGGACTTGGGCACTCTGTGTGCCCTTGCCATTGCATTTGTGCATCGGTTTGAGTTTTCCACGGTGATACGTGGAAGTTACAAGTTGAGAAGCTTATTACTCTTGGGTGCTTGGTGCCCTTGAGCTTGTTCCTCTTGGGTGCTTGGGCGCCCTAGTCGGTTGGTGGTGTTCGGAGCTCAATCATTGTGGTGTAAAGCTCCGGGCAAGTGTCGGGGTCTCCAATAAGGTTGTGGAGATCGCCCCGAGCAATTTGACGGGTTCCAGTGACCGCCCCCAAGGGTTGCCAAAGTGTACGGGTTCGGTGACCGCCCCCAAGGGTTGCCATTTGTACGGTTTCGGTGACCGCCCTCAAGGGTCCCTTAGTGGAATCACGGCATCTTGCATTGTGCGAGGGCGTGAGGAGATTACTGGTGGCCCTAGTGGCTTCTTGGGAGCATTGTGCCTCCACACCGCTCCAAACGGAGATTAGCATTCGCAAGGGTGTGAACTTGGGATACATCGTCGTCTCCGCGTGCCTCGGTTATCTCTTACCCGAGCCCCTTTACTTATGCACTTTACTTTGTGATAGCCATATTGTTCTTTGTCATATATCTTGCTATCACATAGTTGCTTATCTTGCTTAGCATAAGTTGTTGGTGCACATAGGTGAGCCTAGTTGTTGTAGGTTTTGTGCTTGACAAATTAACCGTTAGGTTTATTCCGCATTTGTTCAAGCCTAAACCGTAATTATTTTAAAGCGCCTATTCACCCCCCCCCCCCTCTAGGCGACATCCTCGATCTTTCAATTGGTATCAGAGCCTCGTCTCTCTTTGTTGGGCTTAACCGCCCAGAGAGTAAAGATGTCGACTAGGGATTAGGATTCTCGACACTCTTAGTTTCGATGGCACAAATTTTGATGTTTGGGTAATTCAGATGCTTAATCTCTTTAGGGTCATGGACCCAAATTTAGAGCGAATTGTAGATATGGGTTTTTCTCCTCCAAAGGATCCCCAAAGGTTATCTTTAGAGGATGAGAAAAACTCTTATCTCAATGCTCAAGCTTCTAATGTGCTTTTCGATGCTTTGAGCAATGTAGTTTTTTTTTTCAACTCATGCTGTTCCGGGATGCTCATGAGTTGTGGACGAAGCTTCAAGATAAATATGGCGTGTCCAAGATTTGTAAGGATGATTGTTCTCCCTCCACCTTCGGCCGTGTTGCGTTCTCAACTTCTTCTACTTCACCTACATGTGGTTTACCACAAGGTAATGATATGGTGAGTAGTGTCGGTCATTGCAATGATGATAGTGTGCTTTTTGTGGATGATTCTTCATCACTATATTATTGCAATGCTCCGTCTTTGGGCCTTAGCACTTTGAGCACTCCAAATGTTTCACTTGCTGGTGTTGATAGTCCTTGCATATCATGTAGAAATTGCTTGACTAAATCTCATGATTGCTAAGGTAACATCTAGTGAGCCTCATCTGGATACTAGCACTACTTCTAGTCAAAATAGTATATTGCCATGTTCTAGTCCTTGTAATTCATCTACTCACAATGTTGGTACATCTTGTGATGAATTGCTTTCCTTGCCTTGTTGCTCTAATGATGAAGCTTATACTTCCTCTAGTACTTGTGTTGAGACTAACCATGTAGAGGAAATCAAAGAGCTCAAGGCCCAAGTCACTTCTTTGAAGAAAGACTTGGAAAAGTGTCATGAAGGGAAGGCCACACTCAACAATATCTTGAGTGTGCAAAATCCCCAATGACAAAGGTGGACTTGGATTCAACTCCAACAAGAAGAAGAAGTCCAAGTTGAACAAGAAGAAGGGCCAAGAACAAGTCAAGAATTCGCCAAGATTGTTTGCTTCAAGTGCAAAGTCGAAGGGCATCATGTTAGATCTTGCCCATTGAAGAAGAAGGCCATTAGTGTCAAGCAACAAGGAAGAGGGCACAAGTTCAATCTCATGCTCAACATCAAGTTGAAGAAAGGCCTCTTCCCAAGAAGACTCAAGTTAATGCTTCTCAAATTGAGAAATCAAGTGAGAAGAAAGTGAAGAGTAGACGTTGCTACTTATGCCGTGAGAAAGGTCACGTCGCTTCTTCATGCACTAGTGGTAACTTATCCAACCCAATTATTATTGACGATATCTATTCTCTTGGTAAGGATAAGGTTGGCAATGTGTTCGCCAAGTTTGTTGGTACTCAAAATGGTGTCAAGCAAAGAACCATTTGGGTAGCCAAACCTATTGTGACTAACCTCTTAGGACCCAACTTAGTTGGGGACCAACAAGCCCAAACTTGATCAATAGGTGTTGTTGGAGGTCATTGGAGACTTGGCTACATTATGAAGAATTAAGGGGACTTCATCTTTCTTGTTGTCTCAAGCCAAGTCAATTGGGTTGTCTAGTTTCTATCTTATATCCAATGTGCCTCCTTGCGGTAACTTGTACTTAAATTGTTTACATTGAAAGTTACTTGCCCTTTGCATGTTTTGGTTTTGTTCCTTGCATGTGTTTGTATATGATGTGTCTCCAAATTGCCTTTGTGTATGTTGGTTTGCACATCATGTACTTGTGTGTCGCTCGTTGAGCCTTAGTGCATCTTGTTTATTTCTTAGTTGGCTCTTGTGAGAGATTAATGGAATATCCATTATGGGGGAGTGGTGTGCTTTGTGCACCTCACAATCCTATAAATGTGTGCACATGAGTAATACCATCTAGTATTGATATTTCAAGATTATCTAGTCGCTAGGTGGTATATCTCTCATGAGAAATTCAAATTCTATAAATTCCATTGATTATCTCGTGTTGGATCCTCTTATTGCCTCTTGTTAAGTTTTCTTCATTGGTATCACATTATGGGGGAGTAATATGCTATGTGCATATTACAAGCCTAGAAAATGTGTACATTTGAGATATTGTCAGCTATAATTGATATTGTAAATTATCTTGTTCCTAGGTGGCATGTTAGCTCTACAAGTTGCAATTTGCTTTTTGTTTGGAGTGAAGATGATGTCGGATATCCTTGCTATCTACCACCGGGAATTATTTCCAAATACTTCTTGTCTTTAGACAATTGGTAATCACTTATGTGTGGTAGAATTTAATTGATCATCTTTACATTGGATTTTGTTTTTATTTGCCTTTTCTCTTGCCAAGGTTTGTGTCAACTCCTGTTGTCTTCCATACCACTTGTGGATCTTGTTAATTTCTTGTTCTTGTCTAGTGTTTTCTAGATATAGTGAAAGTGGTGATCCCACCTTGTGCATTTTGTATTCAAAAGGAAATTCTTTATAATGCACAACTCGTGGGGGAGCTATCCTATTTTCTTTAGAACACTCTTCTTGTGATCATTATCAAGTGTGTGTTGGTGGAAGGCAAGCCGTTTTCTTTTGGTACCTTGTGCCATCATGAAACTTTGTTGGGAGCTTGGTTTGTTTGGAACCATCCTCTCTTTGGGAGTTTGACATCTTTAATTTAGTGTGTATCAATGGATATCTCATTCCTTGATGTATCTTTAATGATATCTTCCAAGTGATGATTTTTCCATTTGGTAATCCTTTTCACTTGGCATTTCTTTGTCTTTTGGTATCGGTTCTTGAAAGTTTTGAGCATGCATATTTACTTCATGTATTCTATTTGGCATGCTTTCTTTCGTTGACTCAATATATAGGGGAAACTCCACCTAGTCTCAATTTGGATGAGATGTGCATGAAATTCATTTTCATATCTATATGCACATATTTATGTGGAGTTTGTCCTATGTATTGGTGTTTCTAACTATTTGGTCCCGATGAGTTTGGGTACCGTTTAGTTTGTGTTGTTCTTCTAGGAACATTTGAGATGCATTGGATGCTCGGCTCACTCACAAGGAAGGTGTTGTCACCATGTGCATATTGGAGTCAAGCAAGGATGATCAATGAACTACTATCTACCTTCAATTGGTATCTACTACATCCTTCCAATGATATCTCGGTAACAAGTGTCTATTCATGCTTTCTCCTCTTGCATTCAACCCTGTGTAGGTTGCATCTTGGCATGATATTCATTTCATATCTTGTGATACTTGTTTCCTTTCTCAAAGCATCCAAACGATGATCTCTTGTTGCTAGTTGTGATGCCTTTGATGGATGTGTGTTTGGACTTCATTTATATACAATAAGACCATATCTAGCCAAGTGCTATGCTTTCAAGCAAATATCTTATTGGTATATTTATGACTTCCTTGTGGATATCTTGTTCCTTCATGTTGTAACTATTTCGGGTGTACATCCCTCTTTGTAGATATATATCATCATGATTTTGCCTACCTAGAACCTTATACACTTGAGAGAAATTACATCTCTAGTTGATATCCTTTCTTTCGCGTCCACCTTGTCTTTCTTATGTTATTTCTTTGGTGGCTCCGTGAAAGCTTTTGCCTTGAGTGCGTGTCCCCTATCATTGCATCTTGATGCACTCTTGTGTGGTGAAGATTATTTTCCTCTTGCTCATCTTTACGAGGCTTTTAGTTGGTACCCCTCGTCTTGATGAGCCTCTCATCGTCTATCTTCACCACGAGTTGTCACAAGCATAGGTTCTCTATTTTTCTTATTAGTAAGCTTGTGAACCCATTTGCTAGTTGTGTGTGAGAATGAAAGGCTTTGCACCGTGTATCTCATTCATTCGAGACTATGTTGATGCTTATGCTCGTCCGTATATTAGTCTTCTCATGTGCTTTGCCATGACTCACACACATCATTTTGGTTGAGCCTATTCTTAAGTTGCCTCTTTTACAATGTTGCTCAACCATGTGCTTGTTGCAAGCGCTAGGCTTAGTTTCCTATATGCTCTCTTGCAGCTGTTGTTAGTTTCTGTTGACTTTGGGGGAGCTATGATCCTATTTTGTGCACTTTGTATTCAAATACAAAAAATTCTTATGTGTGCACAAATCATGGGGAGCTTCTCTAGTTTCTTTAGAACACTCCTTTGCGCTTTTCATAATATCTTTATTCTTGTGGCATGTAGGATCATTGGTCTAGTTGGTTCAATTGATATCCGTTGATTGCTTGCTTCAATTGGTATCTTCTGTTTGCTTGTGTCTCTCTTTGATTGTCTTTGTGGCATTTTTTTGCAATCTTTGTGCCTCAATATAGTTTGACTTCCTCCAAGTATTGTCAGTTGGATATGTGTATTGCATTCCACTCTCTTGTTGAGAAATACACAATTTATGGAGGACCACAATTTATATTGGCCTTCCAAACGTTTCTCCCATTTTGGCAATCAATGCCAATGGGGGAGAAGTTTCAGAGAGTTTTGTGGAGAAGTTTAGAGAGCTATCTCCTCTTGGAGAAGTTTAGAGAGTTATCTCCTCTTGTTTTGGTTTTGTTCCTTAGCTTTTGCATCTCATTCATTGCACTATTATTGCATTGCATGGTGAAGCATAATTCCTTATATAAACTCTCTTGAAAGTGATTGTCATCAATTACCAAAATGGGGGAGATTGTAAGAACATGTGGTGCCCCCATGTTTGGTTTTGGCAATTGATGACAATCTCTATTGACTAATGGTTGCCTTGAGTTATATTTGAAGGGTTTGTCCATAGGCTTTTCTTGGAGTCCATTTGTTGGTTTCAAGGAGAGTTTGTGATGACCAAGTTGCTATTAAGGAATTATCCAGAGATTGGTCTTATGAGTGTTGAGCTTATTGCAAGCATGTCTTGAAGAAGAAGATTGTGTGATCACTCATGTTTACCTTCAAGACATCATCCAAATGAAGAGAGTTGGAAAGATTCAAGGTTGATCAAGACTAAGTCAAAAGATGAATCAAGTTGATCAACACACAAAGCATATAAGATGTACCGAGAGGGATCAAGCGATCCCATGGTATGGTAAGCATGGTCAATTACGCTTTGTGGACTAACCCATGGTCTTCGTGAGAGTTCTTTGTGGGGTTAGGTTGCGGTGTGCAAGCTCAAGTTGAATCATCACGAAGAGATCATATGCTTGAAGCTTGCCGTCCATTGTGGCGACAATGGACTTGTGAAGATGTGCGGAAGAGTGGCTCACCCATAGTGGAGTATGGGGGAGCAATCAACTAGTCTTCTTCGAGCCAATGCAATCAAGAAAGGTGGTCCAACTTGAGGGAGTCAAGATCGTCATCGTCTAGCTCAAGTGGACCATGTGCAAGGCAAAGGTTTGCCCTTGATAGGTTTTCTATTTTACCGGTCTCATGGCAGTTGTGGGAAACCGGGGTATAGGATCGTTTGCCGTACTATCAAGGGAGGCTCTCGATGAGTTGCTTGATCGTATCGTTCATAGAGAGCTCAAACCATTGCATCCTTGCATCATCTTTTTGGTTCTTGTTTGGGTCTTCTCCTTGTGAGATTTGGAGCTTATGGTCATTTTTATGACAAGCTCGAGTTCATCGAAAACGGAGTTCTCATGCATCTTCTATGATGTTTTCGATGTTGGAGGGTATGCCGGTTCTTCTCGGTTGGAGGTTTCACTCCTTTGTTTGCTAAGCATACCTTCCATGCAAGTTGAGCTAAATGATGCTAATCCAAGACCAAATGCATAGTATGCACATGTTGTCAGTTGATTGTAGAACCAAGGAGCATGAAAGACATATTTGATCATCGAAGAACTAGTAAACAAGCAACACAATAGTTCAAAGACAAAACTGTAATATATATTTTTATATGGTAAAAATTTGTATTTATTACGAAGATAATTACCCTTGTATTTACTTGCACATAATATAGATATGGATGCATTCTAGAAACCTCATTCACATTCATAGCTTTCTATAATAATATTTGACACATCTGTAATAGACAAAAGGAACATATGTGTGCAATTCGATTAATCTATGAAGACCTGCAATCTTATCTCTTTTCTCTAATCATGAACATTCTAGTTAAATTAAAAAACTGACGATGTCTTAAAAAAGAGAGCACATCAAGCACTCTATAAGATATACTTCATTTTTTGTGGATTGAATATTTCATGACCAACGTTAAAATGATTTAATAGAAATAGTGTACCTTAATATTTAGAAATATAATTACACAGTGGCTAACCACAATGGAAACTATAGCGGCAAAATCATACGTGGAGAATATATTTTGTAGTTACAAAGAAGTGCAAAAGTTTAGTCTAAATTAATGATAGGTTTTGTAACTCAACCATGTTCCACTAATTTATTTAACTAATAATGTAAGAACCATCGAATTCTTTGTGGGGGATCGAGTAGAAATTTATGACAGTAAAACTGAACCACTTTTGAGTCTTCTCACATCATGTGTGGTCCCTGCCGTTGATTTTCGTTCTTGGCCGTTAGATCTGGCATCCACTCCCGGCTGGCCACATCTACCGATTCATGGACCAGATGTCCTCAAGGGCAGCTATTCCGAGCCCTCTGGTTAACTAGGCCGCAACTAGCCTATTTAGATTCATCGCTCTCTGTCATAGAGTGAGCGACATTCAAAAAATGTTTTATAAAAAAATTGAAAATAAAATAAACACAAAAGCGACATCTCCTCTCTTGCGATGGTGATCGGAGAACGCTGGTTGGCACCGGCTCCCTTGGCTCATCTTCATCCCTCTACGCCGATTGGAATGATCCTGCCTCCCTCCATTATCCAGCCTCCACCGCTGACCTTCATTCTGCACCCCCGATCTCTCCGGACCTCGGCTGTTGCAGGGGGGTTCTTGTGAACAGAACAACCCCCGCGTGCCGGGCGCGGGCAATGTCTTTGGGTCACACCCCGGTGCCTCGCGTGTATGGCATCTCGTCGGCGCCGCACGACACGCGCGGAGGGGGGGAGCGGCCGTGCGCACTAACTTCAACCTTGCGCTAGAGTTGTTCGTGCTTCTACATCGTCTTTTATGATCTTTAGGTTAGGTCCATCCCCAATTCCTTGTCCCGTTTTATCACTGCGTCCTTATTCTTGAGCTCGTCCTTTTGTTCGTGGGAACTGAAGAAGAAAGAAGTGTGCAAGCTCGAGTTCTCAATTGGGGGAATTAACAATGATGACATAGAGAAAATATTAATTCAACTAGTGGAGCAATTATGAAAGTTGTATATGTATTAAAGTGTCTAATTGAGGTTCTTGTTTTCTTTGATTTCGTTCTCATTGCCAATAGTTGGTGAATTAGGCACTCCGATGTATCATAATATCGTTCAATGAAACAAAGAAGTAATTAAATCTGTTTCACTGGCCAAAAATGAAATGCAAATGAGAAAAGAAAATTTTACTCTATTATATTTAGGGGATGGGCTAGGTCCGATCAAAACTTAGTGGAGTAAATATACTCCACTAGCTTACTCGGCCGGATACTCCTCATTTTTTAGGGATCGGCTAGAGATGCTCCAGAGTTTCTTCCTTTTTTTGCTGGTGAGAGATACTCTAAAGCTATTACTGCTTATCAACGTGTACACACATAACAACCGCAAAGAGAAATACACACATAACGATATACCTCGGTTAGAATCACCACGGAAATAAAATGTTGCCGAACATACAAGAGAAATGTTGCATGTGGGAGTTTTCTATTGCCAGGACGTCCTAGGATCGTGTCGTATGTCAGATCCAAAGGCCACGGGAGCGGTTGATTCAGTGAAACTCAGGAGGATCAGGATTAGTTAGAAGGAAATTAAGTAAAGCCCCCCGTAAACATCCGTGCGTTTAGAATTATTGGTGAAATAATTACCCATCCGCACCTGTGGCTCGCCAAAAGAAGTGGTACAAGAAAGATCACAGTATTGCCAGTGTGCCTCTTATTGTTTGTCTCCGTTAAACAATTTGAGCATTTTCGTCATCCAAATAATTTGGGACCTTTTCCGTCATCCATGCAAAGCATGATGTTCGCATTCTACAGTAGAGGCAGCTTATTCAAGTACAAAGCCCGCAGTAAATTTTCTTTTTTGTGGGCCAGCAGTAATTTATTTTAGCTGAGCAAAAGCAAATGTGTGTTGTCTTGCTATGTATGCATTACGTATAGATGTCGCCGCCGTTTAGAAACTGATGGGGTACGCCGCGATTTGTCCGGGTTGAAGAGCCCAAAGTGCTTCTCGATCTCAGCGGGCCCTTTCGTTCTCGTTGAACATGGCGAACACGTAGGCCTCGATGGCGCTGGGCCTCTTGGGCGTCCCCTGCCCGACATGTTTGATCAGGTTCTGGTTGTACGTCTGCGCGTTGTCCGTGGTCGCCGCCGTGCCGCCGGCCGATGGCCACCCGCTCTCCGACACCACCACGTTGACGTTTCCGGCGCCGACGCTCTCGAGCGCGGAGTAGAACGTGTCTTGATGCTACTCGTCTTGCTCTATCCAACAAGCTTGAGTTTGCTCAATTCGGAGCTCATATGAAGAAGTTATGGCAGTTCTAGTTTTCCTTGGAGTATTCTTTGTTTTCGTGGTTGTGGCTTAAGGTTGGTGCCAGCGGTAGTACCGTGGACCTCAGCGGTAGTACCGCCGATGCTCCCCAGCGGTAGTACCGCTCTCGGAGCGGTAGTACCGCTCCAAGCGGTAGTACCGCTCCAAGCGGTAGTACCGCTCTCCGAACGGTAGTACCGCTTGGGAGTTTCGCCGTAAGTACCGCCAGCGTCTGGCTACTTCCGCCTCGATTCTCGAACGAAGTTTTTCGTGTCTGGTTTTGCGGCACTAAGAGAGGTAGTAGGAGCGGTAGTACCTCCCTAAGCGGTAGTACCGCTCTTCCCTAGCGGTAGTACCGCCCTGGGGTCAGGGACGAGGCAGCGCGACATTACCGCTGGGTTGAGCGGTAGTACCGCCCGGAGCGGTAGTACCGCCCCTCCCTAGCGGTAGTACCGCTCTGTGCGGGGATATTCAGTGGGGTAACGGTTGGATTTTCCCCCTCCTATAAAAGGGGGTCTTCTTCCCCATTGAACCTTATCCTTAGAGCTCGTGTTCTTCCCCCATTGTTGACCTTCTCCGAGCTTGCTATCTCTCAATCCCTCCATGGATTCTTGCTAGTTTTTGGGGGAAAAGAGAGAGGAGATCTAGATCCACATTTCCACCAATCACTTTCTCCTCTATGTGAGGGGAACCCCTTGGATCTAGTTCTTGGAGTTCTTGGTGTTCTCCTTCTTGTTCTTCCTCTCATTTTCTTCCCTAGCATTAGTTGCTTGGGTGGGATTTGAGAGAGAAGGACTTGGGCACTCTGTGTGCCCTTGCCATTGCATTTGTGCATCGGTTTGAGTTTTCCACGGTGATACGTGGAAGTTACAAGTTGAGAAGCTTATAACTCTTGGGTGCTTGGTGCCCTTGAGCTTGTTCCTCTTGGGTGCTTGGGCGCCCTAGTCGGTTGGTGGTGTTCGGAGCTCAATCATTGTGGTGTAAAGCTCCGGGCAAGCGTCGGGGTCTCCAATTAGGTTGTGGAGATCGCCCCGAGCAATTTGACGGGTTCCGGTGACCGCCCCCAAGGGTTGCCAAAGTGTACGGGTTCGGTGACCGCCCCCAAGGGTTGCCATTTGTACGGGTTCGGTGACCGCCCTCAAGGGTCCCTTAGTGGAATCACGGCATCTTGCATTGTGCGAGGGCGTGAGGAGATTACGATGGCCCTAGTGGCTTCTTGGGGAGCATTGTGCCTCCACACCGCTCCAAACGGAGATTAGCATTCGCAAGGGTGTGAACTTCGGGATACATCGTCGTCTCCGCGTGCCTCGGTTATCTCTTACCCGAGCCCCTTTACTTATGCACTTTACTTCGTGATAGCCATATTGTTCTTTGTCATATATCTTGCTATCACATAGTTGCTTATCTTGCTTAGCATAAGTTGTTGGTGCACATAGGTGAGCCCAGTTGTTGTAGGTTTTGTGCTTGACAAATTAACCGTTAGGTTTATTCCGCATTTGTTCAAGCCTAAACCGTAATTATTTTTAAAGCGCCTATTCACCCCCCCCCCCCCTCTAGGCGACATCCTCGATCTTTCAGAGTTCTTAAGTAATATGATTAATTAAACTTTAATTTATCATGAACTTAGTCATGATAGTATTTTGCAAATTATGTTGTAGATCAATAGCTTCTGTTATAGCTTCCCCTATGTTTTTATATGTGTTCCTAGAGAAAACTACGTTGAAAGATGACAGTAGCAATGATGCGGACTGGGTCCGTGATCTGAGGTTTATCCTCATTGCTGCACAGAAGAATTATGTCATTTATGCACCGCTAGGTGACAAAACTATCACAGGAGCAGATGCAGACGTTATGAACGTTTGGCTAGCTTAATATGATGACTACTTGATAGTTTACTGCACCATGCTTTATGGCTTAGAATCGGGATTTCAAAGACGTTTTGAACGTCATGGACCATATGTGATGTTCCAGGAGTAGAAGTTAATATTTCAAGCAAATACCCGAATTGAGAGATATGAAGTCTCCAACAAGTTCTATAGCTAAAAGATGGAGGAGAATAGCTCAAGCAGTGAGCATGTGCTCAGATTGTCTGTGTACTACAATCGCTTGAATAGAGTGGGAGATAATCTTCCAGATAAGATAGTGATTGACAGAGTTCTTTAATCACCATTACTAAGTTATTGGAACTTCGTGATGAACTATAGTATGCAAGGAATGACGAAAACGATTCCCGAGCTCTTCGTGATGCTGAAATCGACGAAGGCAGAATTCAAGAAAGAGCATCAAGTGTTGATGATTGACAAGACCACTAGTTTCAACAAAAGGGCAAAGGGAAAGAAAGGGAACTTCAATTAGAATGGCAAGCAAGTTGTCACTTTCGTGAAGAAGCCCAAAGCTGGAACAAAGCCTGAAACTGAGTGCTTCTACTGCAAAGGAAGTGGTCACTGGAAGCGGAAATGCCCTGAATATTTGGTGGAAAAGAGGAATGGCAAAGTGAACAAAGGTATATTTGATATACAGGTTATTGATGTGTACCTTACTAGTGCTCATAGTAATCCCTGGGTATTTGGCACTTGTTCGGTTGCTAAGATTAGTAACTCGAAACAGAAGTTGCAGAATAAATAGAGACTAGTTGAGGATGAAGTGACGATGTGTGTTGGAAGTGGTTCCAAGATTGATATGATCATCATCAAGCACTCCCTATACATTCGGGATTAGTGTTGAACCTAAATAAATGTTATTTGATGTTTGCGTTGAGCATGAATATGATTAGATCATGTTAATTGCAATACGGTTATTCGTTTAAGACAGAGAATAATTGTTATTCTGTTTACATGAAGAAAACCTTCTATGGTCATACACCAAATGTCTATTTTCATTGAATCTCGATAGTAGTGATACACATATTCATAGTATTGATGCCAAAAGATGAAAAGTTGATAATGATAGTGCAACTTATTTGTGGCACTGCCGTTTGGGTCATATCGGTGTAAAGCGCAGGAAGAAACTCCATGCTGATGGACTTTTGGAATCACTTGATTATGACTCATTGATGTTTGCGAACCATGCCTTATGGGCAAGATGACTAAAACTCCGTTCTAAACAATGGAACGAGCTAGTGACTTATTGGAAATAATACATACCGATGTATGCGGTCCAATGAGTGTTGATGCTCGTGGCGGGTATCGTTATTTTCTAACCTTCACGGATGATTTGAGCAGATATGGGTATATCTACTTAATTAAACACAAGTCTGAAACATTTGAAAAGTTCAAAGAATTTCAGAGTGAAGGGGAGAATCATCGTAACAAGAAAATAAAGTTTCTACGATCTGATCGTGGAGGAGAATATTTGAGTTACGAGTTTGGCCTTCATTTAAAACAATGTGGAATAGTTTCACAGCTCACGCCACCTGGAACACCATAGCGTAATGGTGTGTCCGAACATCGTAACCGCACTTTGTCGGTGTACTAAAGTAGGGTTACCTTAGTACCCCGAACCTGTGCACGGGCAGTCGCAGCGTCCCCGTGGCAAGCCTTGCCGGGCGTCTGCCAAGACCCTCCGCGGCCCTTCAGAAAACAAGACCCCGGCAAGAGGAGCTTGCCGGTAAGCCATTCAAGAACAAAGTAATCAAGACCCCGGCAAGAGGAGCTTACCGGGAAGGCCACTCAGGGCGCGAAGGAAACAAGGCCCCGACAAGAGGATCTTGCCGGGAAGGCTTGGTGGGCGCCGAGCCCCCAAGCGCGACAAGGTTCCTGCCGCGGCAAGGCGCCTGCCGGGGCGGGCAACCTCTCTTCATCTCCGCTCCAGCTCACCCGCCAACGTGTCACCACGGGGCTCTCCCAAGCACGCGTGTCGACGGGCTGTGCAGCCAGCGGGGAGCAACGATAAGCGGCGCTGACAGGCTACCATCGTGGCAAATGGAGGCGACTTGACGGTCCTGTTATACTCGTTTCGGGCGATCGAGACGGGCATTGATGACTCTTGTCCCTTGCCGTCGAGTTAGGTATAGATTACTGTACACATGCAGGCGGTGTACCAACCTATGTTTTACTATTTTACCCTTGTCTACTTGACACATGTGGTGACCCCTTGTGCCTATAAAAGGAGGCCCAAGTGCAACGTGAAAGGGTTCGGTTCAGCTCGGCTTAGTTCATTCTACTCATACGAGACCACACTCAGGCTAGGTTTGGTAGCTCCCATTGCTCCCTAGCAAGAACACAAGATAATCCACAAAGCAGCAGTAGGAGTATTATCTCTCCGGAGAGCTCCGAAGCTGGGTAAATCCGCTCGTGTGCATCGCCTCGATCCGCTCTTTGTGCAACCTCCGCCCCCCTCCGAACCACAAGGGACCCAGGTCCCGTAGGTGTTCGTGGAACACGATCAGGTCTCCCCGACATCTTTGGCGCGCCAGGTAGGGGGCGTCGAGGCTGTGTGAACCCGATCCGGCGGTCACACGAGCAACTTCATCAACATCTTCGTCAACATGGCGCCGAAGAAGAAGTCTTCGGCAGCAGCAGAGCCGTCCGCGTCGAACCCACCACCACCGGAGCTGTCAGGTGGTGGGGGAAACGCTGGCGGAGGAACCGGCGTCGTCGAGAGAGCCCACAATGCCGCCAGGTCCAAGGACAAGGCAGCACAGGCGTCGGCGTCCGAGTCCGCACCGCGTCCTTCGCAGGAGGCGCGGGACCGACAGCGTCATGATGCTCGCGGCACCATACGCTCGCTGGATCAAGGCCAAGCTGGAGGATCCCGAGGCCCTCGAGACCCGCATGCACCCCACAAGATGATGGAGTGGAGTGGAGTCGGTTAGGCGGGATGCTGCGCCCTAACTTGGTTAGGAGTCCGAGCACATCCCGTTCTTCGCTCCGTACGCCGTTGCCGCCAACCACACCAGCAGAAGCCTTGGCAAGAGCACAGCTACTTCTAGATTACCCTCCAACGGCCGACAAGGTCGACGAATGGAGGGCCACAATTCAGAGTCTCATCGGCTTCGCCAACGGCGACGCCCCATGGCAACCGAAAGTGCCCGCAGCCGCGCAAGGCGACAAGGCGCGAGCTGATGGCGACGAGACTTGCGGGGGTGCACCCACCGTACACTCCCCTTCCCGAAGGCCAAGATCGCCGACTCACCGGATCCACCTCGACAGCGACTCCACAGCGTCATCGGATCCGCGAGCTTGTCGCGACCAGCGCCAAGTTCTCCGAGAATGGCAGAAGAAGACGCCGAACCCGTATCGGCGCCAAGAGAAGCGCCGTCAATCGACCAACGCGCGGGCCCACTGTCGATATGCATGCGCCCGGGGAACCAGCGACTTGTCAGACGCTGTAGGTTGCCCTGCGTTCACTCGTGAGCTGCGGCAAGTCCGGTGGCCCGACAAGAAAAACTTCAAACCAGATGTGCCGGAGAAGTATGATGGCAGGACACACCCATCGGAGTTCCTCAGCATCTACACCATCGCGGTGCAGGCCGCGGGGGGACGAGACGACAAGATCCTCGCCAACTACTTTCCTCTAGTGCTCAAGCCAAACGTCAGATCCTGGCTCATGCACTTGCCGGACAGCTCTATTTCTTCTTGGGCAGACTTGTGCCACCAGTTTGTTGGCGCCTTCACAGGCGGCCATAAGCCTCATGGCCAGGAGAGTGACCTTCACCTACTCGCCCAGAAGGAAGGAGAGTCCCTGCGCAAATTCATCCAGAGATTCAGCCGTGTGCATTACAACATCCCAGACGTCCACCCTGCCGCGGTGATCAGTGCATTTCATCAGAATGTACGAAACCGCAGGATGAGGGAGGAGATGGCGATGTGCAAAGTGAAAGACGTCAGCGAGCTCTACGCCCTGGCCGACAAGTGTGCACGCGCTGAAGAAGGAAGAAGACTCCCAGGAGAGAATGTGGGAGCAGAGTCTGACAGTGAGGGGATCGCCCCGGCAAGAAAGAGCCGGCGGCGAAACAACAGGAGGAAGAAAAACCAAGAAGTACTAGTTGTCGAGCAGTCCGGCAAGGATGGTGCCGCCAACAAAGCCAAGGCTGGTGGCTCCGGCAAGGAGGTTGCCGTTGACACCGACCGCCAAGCTGTGGCGGCCGCCGACAAGCCTGACAGCTCCAACAAGCAGTACTGTAAAATCCACCGCACCAAGGGCCACGATCTCCAGAGCTGCAAGAAAGTCGAGCAGCTTGTTGATCTGAGAGAGCTGAATCGAGCGGCGAGACAAGGAGAAAGCCCAAGAAGGTGCAGGTGCAGCAAGTAAGAAAAGACCGGTCGGGAGGACGCCTTGGCAAGGCCAAGCAGCGGCAAGGAGACAGACCTCCCCGCGGCCGTGACAAGGAAGAAGACGAAGATGAAGATGACGAGGACATGGAAGACGATGAAGCTGATGAGCAGGAGTTTCAAAAGGCAACGGAGGTCCTTTGCATTGACGGTGGTGCGTCTCTGCATACCTCGCACCGCCAACTCAAGCAATGGATGCGTGAGGTCAATGCAGCAGAACCATCCATAGAGTCACGAAAACCTCTGAAGTGGTCCAGCACGCCCATCATCTTTGACATTGAGGATCACCCTGATCGCATCACTGCGGTCGGGTGCTTGCCGATGTTGGTCTCACCAACCATCCGCAACCTCAAGGTCACAAAGATGTTGGTTGACGGCGGGGCCGGCCTGAACCTAATCTCCTCTGCAGTGCTCCATAAGCTTCAAATCCCTGACAGCGAGCTCGAAGAAACTGGTACTTTCCAAGGAATCAACCCAGGAAGGAGCAAGCCCAAAGGGAAGATCACGTTGCCGGTAACATTCGGCAGCGAGCTCAATTTCAGAACTAAGAGGGTCACGTTTGACGTTGCTGATTTCCCATTGCCCTACAATGGCATACTTGGTCGTCCAGCACTCGCCAAGTTCATGGCCGCCTCTCATTATGCTTACAACCTACTCAAGATGCCTGGCCCGATAAGCGTCATTTCTGTCCATGGCGACAAGAAGGATGCGCTTATCTGCACCGACAAGATTTACCGGGATGCAGCAGCCGCGACAGATAGCAAACCACTTGCCGCTGAAGCTCCCGGGGGGAAGAAGAAGACCAACAAGTCCGGCAAGAACTCTGATGCCCACTCCGGCAAGCGCACCTCCTCGGAGTGCTGCGCTACCGTCGAGGACGCACCATCGAGCTCCACCGGCAAGTACAAGAAGACGATGGCAGCTCCGCCGAAGACCAAGAAGGTGCCCGCCAAGGAGGACGGCACTGGTGGTACCTTCACCATCAGTACCACGCTTGACCCTAAATAGGAAGGCGAGCCCATTGCTTTCCTGCGGGCGAATGTCGATGTGTTTGCATGGCAACCATCTGACATCCCCGGTGTTCCCAGGGAAGTAATTGAGCATCACCTGGCTGTCTGTCCTCACGCGCGGCCCGTCAAGCAAAAAGTTAGGAAACAGGCAGTGGAGCGCCAAGAGTTCATAGCAGAAGAAATCAAGAAGTTAGAAGCAGCAGGGCTTGTCAGAGGAGTCCTCCATCCCACGTGGTTGGCCAATCCGGTAGTTGTATGCAAGGCTAATGGGAAATGGAGACTTTGTATTGACTTCACTGATGTTAACAAAGCTTGTCCCAAAGACCCATTTCCCTTGCCGCGTATCGACCAGATTGTTGACTCCACGGCTGGATGTGATCTGCTTTCATTTCTTGATGCATATTCAGGATATCATCAGATCTTCATGGCAGAAGAGGATGAAGAGAAAACCGCATTCATTACACCATGTGGCACGTACTGCTTCATACGAATGCCTTTCGGTTTAAAGAATGCTGGTTCAACCTTTGCAAGACTAGTCCATGATGCCTTTGAGCCGCAGATACACAGAAATGTAGAAGCTTACATGGATGACATAGTGGTCAAGAGCAAGGACAAAGCAACTCTGATTCAGGATTTGGATGAGACGTTTGCAAATTTGCGCAAGATCAACCTCAAGCTCAACCCCGAGAAGTGCGTGTTTGGAGTCCCTTCCGGCAAGCTTCTCGGGTTCTTTGTGTCTCAGCGGGGAATTGAAGCCAATCCCGACAAGATCAAGGCCATTGAGTAGATCGAAGCACCAAAGCGCGTCAAGGATGTCAGAAGACTTGCCGTTTGCGTGGCTGCTCTCAGCAGGTTCATCTCTAAGTCTGTTGAACGCGCCCTGCCGTTTTTCAAGATTTTGAAAAAGGCAGGTCCAATGAAATGGACTCCCAAAGCGGAGGCTGCGCTGCAGGACTTGAAGAGATACCTGTCCTCCGCTCCAATACTTGTCGCACCTAGGCCACAAGAGAAGTTGCTGCTGTATATAGCGGCAACCAATCAAGTGGTTAGTGTTGCGTTAGTAGCGGAGAGGGAGGCAGATGATGAGCCGGCAACCGAGGCAGGCGCATCCAGCGACAAGCAAGGGGCTTCGCCATCAAGCTCTGGTCCCGACAAGGACGGATCAGCGCAGGGTTGCGACAAGATACAGAAGAAGATGGTGCAGCGCCCAGTCTACTTTGTCAGTTCCCTTCTGCAGGGGGCTAGGTCAAGGTACTCTGGTGTGCAGAAGTTGCTTTTCGGCCTCCTCATGGCCTCGAGAAAGCTGCGCCATTACTTCCAAGCACATGACATAACAGTTGTCACTCGCTTTCCGTTGAAAAGGATATTACAAAATCCAGAAGCAACAGGCAGAATCGTCGAGTGGGCACTGGAACTGTCAAGCTTTGGTCTCAAGTTTGAAAGCACTTCAACTATCCAGAGCAGAGCATTGGCGGGATTCATAGCAGAATGGACGTCAACGCAAGATGAAGAAATTCCAGAGACAAGCATCCCCGTCCAAGAAGCAAATAAAGAGTGGCTGATGTACTTCGATGGTGCCTTCTCACTGCAAGGCGCCGGTGCCGGCGTGCTGCTTATCGCACCCACCGGAGAGCACCTCAAGTACATAGTCCAGATGCACTTTCCCAAGGAACAAGCAACAAACAATACTGCAGAGTATGAAGGTTTGCTTGCCGGTCTCAGGATTGCTGTAGACCTTGGGATTAAGAAGCTCATTGTCAGGGGGGACTCGCAACTGGTCGTCCGCCAAGTAAATAAAGATTATCAAAGTCCGTTGATGGAAGCCTACGTCGATGAAGTGAGAAAGCTAGAAGAGCACTTTGAAGGCCTGCAAATGGAACACGTTCCAAGAGCTCAGAATGATATAGCTGATGGCCTCTCCAAATGTGCCGCACTTAAGTTACCTGTGGAACCAGGAATTTTTGTGCTCAAGCTGACTCAACCAACCGTAACACCATCAACAGGACAGAGCAAGAAAAGAAAATTGGTTTCCGGCGACTACTTTCCGGCAGAGCTCTCTGAAGCCGCCGCCAAGAAGGTCCCTAAAGCCAACGCAAGAATCACTGAGGAGCAGTATGCTCCGACAAACCATGCAGTTTGTATCGTTGAAGCAAACGCTCCCGACAAGTTTCGCTCGGCAAGCTTGCCGGGGATCATCAAGCTCCGGCGGACCCACAGGTTCTTGCCGCAGAAGCTGATGTTCCCGCAGTGATGGATGAGCCTTTAGTTCTTGTTGTCGAGCCACAGGCTCCAGCATGGGCACAGCAAATCGTCCATTTCCTTCAGACAGGAGAACTTCCCGAAGAGCAAGAAGAAGCGGAAAAAGTAGCACGGCAGTCAAGTATGTACCAGTTTGTTGACAACACACTGTACAGAAGAAGACTCAACGGTGTGAAATTGAAGTGTATTTGCCGGGAAGATGGACAGAAGCTGTTGGCAGAGATACATGGAGGCATATGTGGTCACCACATTGGCGCAAGGGCACTTGCCGGCAAAGCTTTCCGGCAAGGTTTCTTCTGGCCAGAAGCCCTCCAGGATGCAACTCCACAAGTAACAAAGTGTGAAGCGTGCCAGTTCCATTCCAAACAGATACACCAACTAGCTCAAGCTCTCCAGACGATCCCTTTATCCTGGCCCTTTTCAGTCTGGGGGCTCGACATCCTCGGCCCCTTCCCCCGAGCTGTCGGGGGCTTTGAATACTTGTACGTCGCAATCAACAAGTTCACAAAGTGGCCGGAAGTGGAACCAGTGAGGAAGGTGACAGCACAGTCAGCCGTCAAGTTCTTCAGGTCAATTGTTTGCCGTTTTGGGATTCCTAACTGGATCATCACCGACAGCGGCACACAGTTCACGAGCCGCACCTTCATGCAGTACGCCCAAGATCTTGGCGCCAAGATCTGCTTTGCTTCTGTTGCTCATCCGAGAAGCAACGGTCAAGCAGAGAGAGCAAACGCTGAAGTGCTGCGGGGACTCAAGACCAGAACTTTCGACAGGCTGCGCAAGTGCGGAAGGAACTGGATCGAGGAGCTGCCGGTGGTTCTTTGGTCGATCAGGACGACGCCAAATCGAGCCACTGGCCAGACACCTTTCGCTCTAGTCTACGGAGCAGAGGCAGTTCTCCCCACGGAACTCGTGTACGGGTCACCTCGAGTGCTCGCTTATGATGAGCTTGAGCAAGAGCAGCTGCGACAAGATGACGCGCTGCTCCTCGAGGAAGATCGTCTTCAGGCTGCTGTACGAGCTGTTCGTTACCACTTACCAGCAAGCTTTGCGTCGCTACCATAGCCGCAAAGTTAATGCCAGAAGCTTCGAGGAAGGCGACCTTGTTCTTCGGCGCGTTCAATCCGCCAAGAATTCCAACAAGTTGACGCCGAAGTGGGAAGTCCCTTATCGGGTGAAACGAGTCACTAGGCCCGGCGTTGTCCGCCTTGAGACCGAAGATGGCCTTCCGGTGAGCAATTCCTGGAATATAGAGCATCTTCGCAAGTTTTACCCATGAGGCGCTGTTGCGGAACCCGTCCAAGCAACCACCTTTTGTACAAGTCTTGCCGCTGTTGCATGTAATCCTTTGTACAAAGCCGGGCGCAGACCCCGTGCATCAGTAAAGCCTATGTGTTGCGCACAACTTGTCAATACATGCCCTCATAATCATATATGCATGTGTCTACTAACATTTTGTGCAGCATCCACACCCGGTAAGCGATAACGAGCCACTAGGCTCCATAACAATCTTTTCTCTTCTTTCTTCTCAAACAAGAAGAAGGTTCATCCACCCACAAGTTCACCGGGGAGGAGAAGATAATGGTGTGGGCCGCCAAGCGTCGCTCGAGGAACTGTCGCCTTGCCGGAAAATGGACAACAGAAAAGCTAAGTTGCCAAAGTTTGAGCATTCGATTTTTAAATTTTAAAAGTTATTTTCCTTGAACGACCGCGCTTTGTATGGAAAACCCGTGCGCGAAGGAACCAAATCGTGACTGGTCGCGCCCTTACTTTGTTTCGAGTCCGCTCAACAACTTAAATGAGCTGCGGCTAGTCCGCGACAAGGTTGCTTGTCGGTAGCGACCCCTTGAGAGGCTGCTGAAGTTCACTTTTCGGCGCTCGTGGCAAGGGTGCTGCACCGCAAGTTTCCTGAAAAGCGAGGGCAGTAACATACAAAGCCAAGAGTCGAGTAAAGGAAGTAACATAGCAAATATTGCCCGAACAAAGTTATATTACAAAATAACTTATTGCGGCACTGGCTAAATTGTTCTCAGAACTAAAATAACAGCGAAGAGGAGAAGAAGGGTGCGCCGGCACCCAAGCCCCGGCAAGCCAGAGTTGCCGGGGGCTGCGGCAAGCCAGAGTTGCCGGGGGCTGCGGTATCAGATAAGCCTTTCGTCCCTTTTCAAGCATCCCTTTTTCATTAAAAACATTCTACTCGGATACAGTCCGTGGAGAATGAAAAACATGAAAGAGAGGATTACAAGTTTTAAATGCGGATAAGGCCCGGAGGCTTACAAATTAAAAAGATAAGATGCCCATAATCCTTTTCCTGTCCCTCTCTTCAGGAGGTAGGTCAAGGAGGCGAGAAGGGCAAAAGGAGCGCCTAGGCGAGCTACAGGTGCCAGAAGGCACCAAGGGAACATCCCGGGGGCTCTCCGAGGGCTTAACGGAGACGGCAGCGCCGGAAGCGGGGCTCGAAGACGGGGCGGCAGGCGCGGCAAGACGCTGTCGAGGGCACTACGCCTCGTACTCCGACTTGACGCCCTTGTCACCATCCTCTTCCCTTCCGCAGCCTCCCCACGCCATCGCCCAAGGAGACGACCCGGGGAGTTCAAGGAGCCGCGACGCGGATGATGGGGTCGCCGGTGACGACGCAAGCGGCGCTCGACAACTAATCGGGCCCGCTACCTCGTCGTTGTTGTCGCTCTCCTCCTCGTCGCTCTCGCGAGGGGAATCTTCGATGTCGGAGGAGCTATCCACGCAGCACTTCGCCCGAAAGTGCCGAGATCCCAAGACCTTGACGGAGAGGAGATCACCCTCCATTAACTTAAAATGGAGGGTAAACCCGCCTCGGGCTGTGGATGCAGTGAACGTCTTCCACCCATGATCAAGATACATCACATTAGGGGCTGGGAATACAACACGGACTCGCATGCCGCTGATTCCACAGCCCCTCATGTGCAGTCTCAGTGTCTCGGGCGGATCCGACTCCATCGCGCTCGCGAACGGAGCTGGAAGCCGGAGGCGACGACGAGGCGCCCGGTGCAGCCTGACGAAGAACTCGCAAGGGTCGTCCCCCGTATGGACCACCGCAGAGAGGGGAACCGCCGGCGGAGGCGGAGACGGCGCGCCGCCCCGTCCGCTTCTCCCCCGAGCGCCTCGACCTCGTCCGCGACCTCGCCCCCTCCCTCTTCCTCTTGTGGCTGGCTCTGCCACCCCGGGCGTGGGGTTGGGAGGGGAGCGCTGTCTAGCGGCGACCCTCGCCGCCACCGATGAAGAACCAAGGTTCCCTTTCTCCATGACGAATGAGAGAAAGGGGAGCAGAAGCTGAGGAAAGGAGGAGATGGGAGAGTGCGGGCTTCTGCGCTCCCCTTCCGCTCTTTTTAAAAGAAGCAAGGTGGGGGCTCGGCCGCCCCGCTCAGTGAATCAGGGCATAGGAAGAGCAGGGAATTGGGGCCGACCTGCTGCCTCTGCTCGCAACGGCCCAGTTTCCCACTTCCACCGTCCGCGACCCCAAGAGCATGGGAACCACGTGGCGGGATGCAGAACCGAGGCGACGGATGAGGCGACCTCGCACGCCGCCCACTTCCCCCACGACACCGCAATTGACGTGTGCCGTTACGGGGGAACGCGGCGGATACGGAGTGGATTTGGTTTGGACCCAGGCCGCGCGTGCCCGTGCCCAGTTTTGGGCCTGGCCCAACAGCGCTCGGCACCGTGTATGGCCCAGACCGGGGCTCTGTCGGTGTACTAAAGTAGGGTACCTTAGTACCCCGAACCTGTCTGTCGGCGATCGCAGCGCCCCGTGGCAAGCCTTGCGGGCGTCTGCCAAGACCCTCCATGCCCTTGAGAAAACAAGACCCGGCAAGAGAAGCTTGCCGGTAAGCCATTCAAGAACAAAGTAATCAAGACCCCGGCAAGAGGAGCTTACCGGGAAGGCCACTCAGGGCGCGAAGGAAACAAGGCCCCGACAAGAGGATCTTACCGGGAAGGCTTGGTGGGCGCCGAGCCCCCAAGCGCGACAAGGTTCCTGCCGCGGCAAGGCACCTGCCGGGGCGGGCAACCTCTCTTCATCTCCGCTCCAGCTCACCCGCCAACGTGTCACCACGGGCTCTCCCAAGCACGCAGCGTGTCGACGGGCTGTGCAGCCAGCGGGAGCAACGATAAGCGGCGCTGACAGGCTACCATCGTGGCAAACGGAGGCGCGACTTGACGGTCCTGTTACACTCGTTCGGGCGATCGAGACGGGCATTGATGACTCTTGTCCCTTGCCGTCAGAGTTAGGTATAGATTACTGTACACTGTACAGAGCGGTGTACCAACCTATGTTTTTACTATTTTACCCTTGTCTACTTGACACATGTGGTGACCCCTTGTGCCTATAAAAGGAGGCCCAAGTGCAATGTAGAAAGGGTTCGGTTCAGCTCCGGCTTAGTTCATTCTACTCATACGAGACCACACTCAGGCTAGGTTTGGTAGCTCCCATTGCTCCCTAGCAAGAACACAAGATAATCCACAAAGCAGCAGTAGGAGTATTATCTCTCCGGAGAGCTCCGAAGCTGGGTAAATCCGCTCGTGTGCATCGCCTCGATCCGCTCTTTGTGCAACCTCCGCCCCCCTCCGAACCACAAGGGACCCAGGTCCCGTAGGTGTTCGTGGAACACGATCAGGTCTCCCCGACACACTTTATTGGATATGGTGCGATCTATGATGTCTCTTACCGATTTACCACTATCGTTTTGGGGTTATGCATTGGAGACAGCTACATTCACGTTAAACATGGCACCATCGAAATTCGTTGAGACGACGCCTTATGAACTGTGGTTTGGCAAGAAACCAAAGTTGTCATTTCTTAAAGTTTGGGGCTGCTATGCTTATATGAAAAAGCTTCAACCTGATAAGCCCGAACCCAAATCGGAGAAGTGCATCTTCATAGGATACCCAAAGGAAACTGTTGGGTACACCTTCTATGACAGATCCGAAGGCAAGATATTCGTTGCTAAGAATGGATCCTTTCTAGAGAAGGAGTTTCTCTCGAAATAAGTGAGTGGGAGGAAAGTAGAGCTTGATGAGGTAATTATACCTTCTCCTGAATTGGAAAGTAGTTCATCACAGAAATCAGTTCGAGCGATTCCTACACCAATTAGTGAGGAAGTTAATGATGATGATCATGAAACTTCAGATCAAGGTACTACAGAACCTCGTAGGTCTTCCAGAGTACGGTCCGCACCAAAGTGGTACGGTAATCCTATTAAGGAAGTCATGTTACTAGACCATGATGAACCTACGAACTATGAGGACGCGATGATGAGCCCAGATTCCGCAAAATGTCTTGAGCCATGAAATCTGAGATGGGATCCATGTATGAGAACAAAGTGTGGACTTTGGTGGACTTGCCCGATGATCGGCAAGCCATATTAAATAAATGGATCTTCAAGAGGAAGACGGACACTGATAGTAGCGTTACTATCTACAAAGCTCGACTTGTCGCAAAAAGATTTTTGACAAGTTCAAGGTGTTGACTACAATGAGATTTTCTCAACTGTAGCGATGCTTAAATCCGTCCGAATCATGTTAGAAGTTGCCGTATTTTATGAAATCTGGCAAATGGATGTCAAAACTGCATTCCTTAAATTGATATTTCTTAAAGAAGAGTTGTATATGATGCAACCACAAGGTTTTGTCAATCCTAAAGGTACTAACAAGGTGTGCAAGCTCCAGCGATCCATCTATGGACTGGTGCAAGCATCTCAGAGTTGGAATATACGCTTTGATGAGTTGATCAAAGCATATAGTTTTATATAGACTTGCGGTGAAGCCTGTATTTACAAGAAAATGAGTGGGAGCACTACAGCCTTTCTGATAAGTATATGTGAATGACATATTGTTGATCGGAAATGATGTGGAATTTTTTGGAAAGCATAAAGGAGAGTTTGAAAGGATTTTTTCAAAGAAAGACCTAGGTGAAGTTGCTTATATATTGGGCATCAAGATCTATAGAAATAGATCAAGACGCTTGATAAGATTTTTCAATGAATACATACCTTGACAAGTTTTTTTTTGAAAGAGATAAAATGGATAAGTCAAAGAAGAACTTCTTGCCTGTATTACAAGGCGTAAAGTTGAGTAAGACTCAAATCCCGACCACGACAGAAGATAGAAAGAGAATGAAATTCATTCCCTATGCCACAGTCATAGGTTCTATAAAACTATGGTGTGCTGTGTACCAGACCTATTGTGCACCTTGCCATGAGTTTGGCAGGGGGGTATAATAGTGATCTAAGAGTAGATCACTGGACCGCGGTCAAAATTATCCTTAGTGAGGACTAAGGAAATATTTCTCGATTATGGAGGTGATAAAGAGTTCGTCATAAAGAGTTACGTCGATGCAAGCTTTTACACCAGTCCAGATGACTCTAAGTCTCAATCTGGATACATATTGAAAGTGGGAGCAATTAGCTAGAGTAGCTCCATGCATAGCATTGTAAACATATATTTGCAAAATACATACGGCTCTGAATGTGACAGACCCGTTGACTAAACTTCTCTCACGAGCAAAACATGATCACACCTTAGTACTCTTTGGGTGTTAATCACATAGCGAGGTGAACTAGATTATTGATTCTAGTAAACCCTTTGGGTGTTGGTCACATGGCGATGTGAACTATGGGTGTTAATCACATACAGATGTGAACTATTGGTGTTAAATCACATGGCGATGTGAAGTAGATTATTAACTCTAGTGCAAGTGGGAGACTGAAGGAAATATGACCTAGAGGCAATAATAAAGTTATTATTTATTTCCTTATATCATGATAAATGTTTATTATTCATGCTAGAATTGTATTAACCGGAAACTTAGTACATGTGTGAATACATAGACAAAACATAGTGTCCCTAGTATGCCTCTACTTGACTAGTTCGTTAATCAAAGATGGTTATGTTTCCTAACCATAGACATGTGTTGTCATTTGATGAACGGGATCACATCATTAGGAGAATGATATGATGGACAAGACCCATCTGTTAGCTTAGCATTATGATCGTTACGGTTTCATTGCTACTGCTTTCTTCATGACCTATACACATTCCTCAGACTATGAGATTATGCAACTCCCGAATACCGGAGGAACACTTTGTGTGCTACCAAACGTCACAACATAAATGGGTGATTATAAAGGTGCTCTACGGGTGTCTCCGAAGGTGTTTGTTGGGTTGGCATAGATCGAGATTAGGATTTGTCACTCCGTGTTTCAGAGAGGTATCTCTGGGCCCTCTCGGTAATGCTCATCAATATAAGCCTTGCAAGCATTGTGACTAATGAGTTAGTTGCGGGATAAAGTATTACGGAACGAGTAAAGAGACTTGCCGATAACGAGATTGAACTAGGTATGATGATACCGACGATCGAATCTCGGGCAAGTAACATATCGATGACAAAGGGAACAACGTATATTGTAATGCGGTTTGACCGATAAAGATCTTCGTAGAATATGTAGGAGCCAATATGAGCATCCAGGTTCTGCTATTGGTTATTGACCGGAGATATGTCTCGGTCATGTCTACATAGTTCTCGAACCCGTAGGGTCCGTACGCTTAACGTTCGATGACGATTTGTATTATGAGTTATGTGATTTGATGACCGAAGTTTGTTTGGAGTCTCGGATGAGATCACATACATGACAAGGAGTCTCGAAATGGTCGAGACATAAAGATTCATATATTGGAAGGTTGCATTTGAACATCGGAATGGTTCCGAGTGGTTCGGGCATTTTTTTTGGAGTACCGGGAGGTTACCGGAACCCCCCGGGAGAAGTTATGGGCCTTATGGGCCATAAGAAGGAAGCACCCCAGCCCACAAGGGGCTGGTGAGCCCCCCTTTGGGCAGGAGGCCGATTAGGACTAGGAGAAGGGGCCGTCCCCCCCCCCCCCCCTTTCCTTCTTCTTCTCCCTTCCCCCTTTCCTACTCCATATGGGATGTGGAATCCTACTAGGACTAGGGAGTCCTAGTAGGCTCCGCACCTTGGCGCACCCCCCTAGGGTCGGCTGCCTCTCCCTCTTCCTCCTTTATATACGGGGTTAGGGGGCATCCTATAACATACAAGTTGATCTTTTAGCCGTGTGCGGTGCGCCCCTTCACAGTTACACACCTCGATCATACCGCCGTAGTGCTTAGGAGAAGCCCTGTGCCGGTAACGTCATCATCACCGTCGCCACGCCGTTATGCTGACGGAACTCTCCCTTGGCCTCAAATGGATCAAGAGTATGAGGGACGTCATCGAGCTGAACGTGTGCTGAACGCGGAGGTGTCGTACGTTCGGTACTTGGATTGGTTGGATCGCGAAGACGTTTGACTACATCAACCGCGTTATTGAAACGGTTCCGCTTTCGGTCTATGAGGGTACGTGGACACACTCTCCCCTCTCGTTGCTATGCATCACCTAGATAGATCTTGCGTGATCGTAGGAATTTTTTTTAAATTACTGTGTTCCCCCAACAGGTCTATCCAACATCATAGTTACTCTAACAATGTGTTATAATTATTTTTAACATTCTTGTTACATTAACGATGCTCATGGTTAGGAAAATAGAACCATCAACAATACGTGATCTAGTCTAGAGGCTTGATTAGGGATTTGATTGGTGTTTATCTTTTCATACATGCAAATAGGTTTTTCTACGAACATCACATTCAGCTTTATTAATTCCTTCTAGGGCATATTTCCAAAAATTTGGGCGAGGCGGACTGCTCCTACCCCTCCTCCATCTGAAATCCGTTGGGCTCAAGCTCCATGCCTGCCTCTGCCTCCTCCTCCTCCTCTAGCACCTCATCCTCCGTCACCTCCTTGTACTCCTCCTCCGTGCAAGGCAAGTGATGCGACATGCCTCAGTGGCACGAAGTTCCTCGAGAGGCTGCATCTCCCGCCCGATCTCCACTTGTGGTTAGGCGTGAGCATTTTGGACAGCCTGAAAGTATGGGTTGGTTTTGGGGGTCCGAATGGGTGTATATTCGGTCTGGCCGGTGTCCTGGTAGTCTGTCCTGACGTTTAGGGGGCAGGGGAGTTCGATTCTAGATGCTCTTACGGCCTCATATGGTGCGTCCCACGGACACACCTACGAAAAGAGTCCAATGAGTTTGGATGGTTACCAATACCTACTGTATAAAATAAATCTTCTGAGGGTAAACCATTCCGCACTCCTAATTTTGTCATAACCAATGGTTTGGTGCTTGTTTGGATGGCTGCCAATATATTGATTTGCCCATGACTATTTGGCAACTCTAGTTTAAATTTTAGCCAATTTTAATCAACTCATGGCAAGAAAAAGCTTGACAAAAAATATTGGCCAGCCAAATGTATTATAAATGTCCAAAACAACCCGCCTAATGTAATAGAGACATGGTGCCTAAGAGATTGGTTGTGTATCCTGACTTATCTATACCTAGAAATTTAAGCAAGCATAGTTGATTTACATTAAATGGCTCTAAATATCACTAAGATTTAAAGAATTTTTGTTGCAAATTTAAAAATAAATATATAATGTTTCCATAGCTCTAGTAAGCTATCACTTTATTGAAGCTATTAGAAAAAAAACACTTAAATGAAAAAAGTGATTTCGGGAGAGGATGCCGAAATATACCTATTTGTTGGCAAAATTGACAGGAAAATGGTTATGTTTCTAAATTTGATAGAAAAACAAAACATGGTGATCTACAACTGCGGCTAGTGCAAGCAAAGTTTATCTTAGGTCATTTTGTGTGCCTTTTTTCCACTGTATATTGCATTCTAATATGCACATTATGGAATCTTTGTTCATTGTTTGGGCGGTTACACTTTTACAATTTTCAAAACAAAGTTTTGCATTGAGATGAAGAGTAAAAAAACATCACTCCTTACTTAGACCCTCACATATGTAACAAATTAAATGTCTATCCACCATAATTTTAAAAATACACAATTACACTTTTTTTCATGCAATGCAATGATACATAACTATGGACATGATATCGGGCAAAAGACAAGTATGCCTCATAGGTCCTCACCAATGTTGATTCCCAAGCCCACAAACTTGGATTGTAATTTTTTTTACATTTCTGAGATTGCAAAAATTTTGATGGGTATCAAAGCTAATTTATCGACAAATTGGTGCAAAATGTGTCGGATAACTAGTCACAAACATAGAGTCGGTTCTAGACCAGTGCAATATTGATAATCAACTAGGGGCCCTCATTAGTTATCCAGTTTGTATGTATTGAAGATATTCGGATATATAATATTAGAGCCAACAAATACACAAATTTATGTGTAACATTATTTTCAACCTCAAAGCTATTCACGTAAATTTTGATTTGTTGGGTTGATGTTCAGCGAGTCAAGGTGTGTTGTGCAAGTCACTATTATTTTAGGGGTTGAATTACAGACAGTGGATGGAACCAATAAAAAAAGATGATGCGTAAATTTTTCACATGCCTCTTACCAGTGCTAATGTTTGTTAAGTACAAAGAAAACATTTTTAAACAAATGTATCAAAACAAAACAAAAAAATGGATGCATTTCCATGCAAGTTGAGCTAAATGATGCTAATCCAAGACCAAATGCATAGTATGCACATGTTGTCAGTTGATTGTAGAACCGAGGAGCATGAAAGACATATTTGATCATCGAAGAACTAGTAAACAAGCAACACAACAGTTCAAAGACAGAACTGTAATATATATTTTTATATGGTAAAAATTTGTATTTATTACGAAGATAATTACCCTTGTATTTACTTGCACATAATATAGATATGGATGCATTCTAGAAACCTCATTCACATTCATAGTTTTCTATAATAATATTTGACACATCTGTAATAGACAAAAGGAACATATGTGTGCAATTCAATTAATCTATGAAGACCTACAATCTTATCTCTTTTCTCTAATCTAGAACAATCTAGTTAAATTAAAAAACTGACGATGTCTTAAAAAAGAGAACACATCAAGCACTCTATAAGATATACTTCATTTTTTGTGGATTGAAAATTTCATGACCAATGTTAAAATGATTTAATAGAAATAGTGTACCTTAATATTTAGAAATATAATTACATGAGTGGCTAACCACAATGGAAACTATAGCGGCAAAATCATACGTGGAGAATATATTTTGTAGTTACAAAGAAGTGCAAAAGTTTAGTCTAAATTAATGATAGGTTTTGTAACTCAACCATGTTCCACTAATTTATTTAACTAGCAATGTAAGCACCATCGAATTCTTTGTGGGGGATCGAGTAGAAATTTATTTAACTAGCAATGACAGTAAAACTGAACCACTTTTGAGTCTTCTCACATCATGTGTGTTCCCTGCCGTTGATTTTCGTTCTTGGCCGTTAGATCTGGCATCCACTCCCGGCTGGCCACATCTACCGATTCATGGACCAGATGTCCTCAAGGGCAGCTATTCCGAGCCCTCTGGTTAACTAGGCCGCAACTAGCCTATTTAGATTCATCGCTCTCTGTCATAGAGTGAGCGACATTGAAAAAATGTTTTATAAAAAAATTGAAAATAAAATAAACACAAAAGCGACATCTCCTCTCTTGCGATGGTGATCGGAGAACGCCGGTTGGCACCGGCTCCCTTGGCTCATCCGCATCCCTCTACGCCGATTGGAATGATCCTGCCTCCCTCCATTATCCAGCCTCCACCGCTGACCTTCATTCTGCACCCCCGATCCCTCCGGACCTCGGCTGTTGCAGAGGGGGGGTGCGCGAACAGAACAACCCCCGTGTGCCGGGCGCGGGCAATGTCTTTGGGTCACACCCCGGTGCCTCGCGTGTATGGCATCTCGTCGGCGCCGCACGACACGCGCGGAGGGGGGGAGCGGCCGTGCGCACTAACTTCAACCTCGCGCTAGAGTTGTTCGTGCTTCTACCTCGTCTTTTATGATCTATAGGTTAGGTCCATCCCCAATTCCTTGTCCCGTTTTATCACTGCGTCCTTATTCTTGAGCTCGTCCTTTTGTTCGTGGGAACTGAAGAAGAAAGAAGTGTGCAAGCTCGAGTTGTCAATTGGGGGAATTAACAATGACGACATAGAGAAAATATTAATTCAACTAGTGGAGCAATTATGAAAGTTGTATATGTATTAAAGTGTCTAATTGTGGTTCTTGTTTTCTTTGATTTCGTTCTCATTGCCAATAGTTGGTGAATTATGCATTCCGATGTATCATAATATCGTTCAATGAAACAAAGAAGGAATTAAATCTGTCTCACTGGCCAAAAATGAAATGCAAATGAGAAAAGAAAATTTTACTCTATTATATTTAGGGGATGGGATAGGTCCGATCAAAACTTAGTGGAGTAAATATACTCCACTAGCTTACTCGGCCGGATACTCCTCATTTTTTAGGGATCGGCTAGAGATGCTCCAGAGCTTCTTCCTTTTTTTGCTGGTGAGAGATGCTCTAAAGCTATTACTGCTTATCAACGTGTACACACATAACAACCGCAAAGAAAAATACACACATAACGATATACCTCGGTTAGAATCACCACGGAAATAAAATGTTGCCGAACATACAAGAGAAATGTTGCATGTGGGAGTTTTCTATTGCCAGGACGCCCTAGGATCGTGTCGTATGTTAGATCCAAAGGCCACGGGAGCGGTTGATTCAGTGAAACTCAGGAGGATCAGGGATTAGTTAGAAGGAAATTAAGTAAAGCCCCCCGTAAACATCCGTGCGTTTAGAATTATTGGTGAAATAATTACCCATCCGGCACCCAGGGCTCGCCAAAAAGAAGTGGTAGAAGAAAGATCACAGTATTGCCAGTGTGCCTCTTATTGTTTGTCTCCGTTAAACAATTTGAGCGTTTTCGTCATCCAAATAATTTGGGACCTTTTCCGTCATCCATGCAAAGCATGATGTTCGCATTCTACAGTAGAGGCAGCTTATTCAAGTACAAAGCCCGCAGTAAATTTTCTTTTTTGCGGGCCAGCAGTAATTTATTTTAGCTGAGCAAAAGGAAATGTTTGTTGTCTTGCTACGTACGTACACGTATAGATGTGCGCCGGCCGTTTAGAAACTGATGGGGTACGCCGGCGATTTGTCCGGGTTGAAGAGCCCAAAGTGCTTCTCGATCTCAGCCGGGCCCTTTCTGTTCTCGTTGAACATGGCGAACACGTAGGCCTCGATGGCGCTGGGCCTCTTGGGCGTCCCCTGCCCGACATGTTTGATCAGGTTCTGGTTGTACGTCTGCGCGTTGTCCGTGGTCGCCGCCGTGCCGCCGGCCGACGGCCACCCGCTCTCCGACACCACCACGTTGACGTTCCCGGCGCCGGCGCTCTCGAGCGCGGAGTAGAACGTGTCGACGAGGGCGTCGAACAGGTTCTGGTACGCGTTTCCGCCGTCCTGCACCACGGTGCCAGGCGACGTGAAGAGCGCGTAGTTGATGTCGATCTGCGCCTGGTTGTCCACGTACGAGAAGTAGGGGTACACGTTGGCGAGCAGCGGGGCGCCGGTGGTGGCCAGGTACTGCACGATGGGCCCCATGTAGCCGGCGGAGAAGGTGCCTTGGGAGGGAGGGTAGCCGGCGGTCACGCCCTGCGAGACCGACGTGGACACCTTGATGCCGCCGAGCCCGGCCGCGGAGAGTGCGGCGTCGAGGTTCTGCATGGCCGGGAGGATGTTCGCCGTGTCGCCGCCCTGGTCGCCCACCTCGTTGCCGGCGGCGATGTACTTGATGTTGAGGCCCTGGTGGGCCTGCACGTTGGTCTGGACCCAGGCGGTGGCGGCGGAGCGGTCGGAGGCGAGGGAGGCGAGGTCCTCGTTGGCCACGTCGATGATGAGGCCGATGTTGGAGCCGCTGAGGGCCTGCAGGGCGTCGGCGTCGGGGGAGTAGATGCGCATGCCGGTGATGCGGTTGGACTGGTAGAGCTGCACGACTTCGCTGGCCGAGGGCAGGCCGTCGCCGTTCACGCCGTAGCACACGCCGATGGACTGCACCGCTGTGTTTTTCCAAGAGTGAAACGCGCAACCGAGGTTAGTACTCTAGCTTGCTCACCGATAGATAATACTCCTATGAAGGGAAGGGAATTACCTGCAGGAATTGTCGACAGCACTCCAAGAAGGGCCAACGCCACCGAAAACATGCAGGCACGATGCCCTGCCATCTCCACTGGTCTTCGTGTGACCGAACTCCGCACCAGTAGCTCAGCTAAGATCTTCCTAAACTCTGCACCACTAGGGCCGGGGTACGTACGTGCATGAAATGAAGCAAACATTCACCCCCTATTTATACGCACAACACAAGCTAGGATGCAATGTAATTAGGCAGTTTGGCAAGGCACGCGGTCCACTGCTCGCCAGCTCCCGTTTTCCAGCGCTGCTGGCACGGTACGTAGACGTTTGCTCTGGCCTCGTACGTGGAATGGAATACGCGCCAAGGTCACCATCTGGTTCGGCGCAAAACATCGCCCGTAAGCTACGCTCGCGCCGGCGACGGACGGCGAGCTCGTCCACCAATCGCGACGAGTGCGTACACAGCACTCGGGGGAAACAAACAGCTGTGCTTCGTCGTCTGGGGCGTGGAATTCCAGTGTACGTAGCATATACGTACATCGTTTTGACCGGACTGAGTTGGCATGTTCTATGGTTGATGGTAATGGTTTTGGAAGCATGGACGCCAGTTCCAGTTCCGGCGCGACCGAAGACGAAACCGAGTGGTAGCATAGTCCGAGACCTCCTCTACAGCGCCTTAAGCGCTAGTAACTTATTTTACGAGTCTTGTTAAGTCTTAGTCAACTGAGACTTTGTTAACTCTCAGCCTTAAGTGCAATTTTTTTTTCAGTTCTTCTTTTTCTTTCTTTCATGTTATGTCACTTGACTGAGACCTAGCCACACCTTTATTTATTTTATTTTGAGAAAATTGTCGGTACCGCACGCCGCATGGGCCGTGGTGCAATAAGGTTGCTAGTTTGCGTTGTTCACTCGTTAATCCGCCCGCTCGTTCGCTGCACGCTGTTTTTTTTCTCATTTGTCTGTTGCTACTGGTTCGCTGTTTTATGAAAAAAATTGTTACTAATTTGAAATGGTCGTGAACTAAGACATGTTCATGGCTGTAGAAATCGGTGAATTTATAGAAGTGTTCACGAATTTGAAAGAATATTTATAAATTTTAAAATTCGTTGTGAACTTAAAAAATGTTCACAAATTAAAAAAATCGTGAATTTTCAAAAATCTACAAACAAATCTATGAATTACAATTTAGAAAACTTCAAAAAATTAAAGAATTTTAAGAAAATCGTGAATTTGAAAAATAATATTCATTGATTTTGACAAATAAAAAATGATAAAGGAAAAATAAAATAAAAAACCCAAACACAAACCTAGTAGGATAACATAGAAAAGTTAAAAAAACAGACTGAACCATCGCATCCCAAAACCGGTGCAAAATAAAACACTATTGGTCGGACCACTATCGAAGTGAAGGGCCGGCCCACTATTGACGTCATGGTGAGGGGTATGAGCGACGCATGCCAAATGAACTCAATTTGACACTATAAGCGCCAAATAGGATTTACCACAACGCAAAAGGAAGAGATCAGCTGGGATGGCTCAACATACCAAAGAAGCATATTCAAGCCCTGACATAGGCCGAGGAGGGTGTGTGCCCGCATGCACATTCAACATGGGCCATGCGTCGGCCTGAGCGGCTTTGTGAAGCGGTCGTCAATTGTGAAATAAAAATGCTAAAAAAAACTTTCAAATGAGAAAATAAAAAACATGTAATTTTGTGAAGATTAAACAAAATGTTTTATACCGATGTAAAAAATGGTATGGGTACAAATACAACATTAAGTCATTTATCATAATGTAACCGATAACTCATATAGGAAAAACAACCATAAAATGGCCCACTCTTCGGCTCGCATCGGTGTCCATACTCGCATCGTGAACATGAGTCTCGACCGCGTCGTGTCTTGGACTCCTCTTATTTCCTTACATAAGGGCTAAACGTACACTAAAGGCCACCAATAATATTTTTCAACCCATTTATAACAATTATTTCATACATTCAGTTCTGAATTATATCCATTGAAATGCCTACAAATACATTTAGTGGTTTAAATCTAACAAGCAGATCCCTAAAAATGCCAAGTTTTTACATGATACATGTAATGGTGTATGCGGGATGTAAGAAAAATTCAAGGCCAACCGCCAAGGCAATAGTCACATTACTTGCAAACCTGACTCGTTCCTTCCTGAGACTTGTTGCTATATTCAAATTTGTAAGCAGTATACTGAAATAATTGTGGGACAGTCTCAAAATTTTATCACGTCATCTATTGGTCATATCATAACAACTTTATTTACAATTTTCATGATTTTCAGGATTTGTTTGAATCTTTTGGAATTGAAATCTAAATAACCACCATGTTGGTGTGTGTCTCGGTCACCTGGTGTCTGGGACTCATCCTATTTCATTACATTTACATAAGACTAGCCACAATGGGTAGTAACATACAGTAGTAACAATGCTCATGTTACTACTCTATGTTACTACCTCTATAGTGGGGAGTAACATATGTGTAGTAACATGCAACACTTTATTTATTAGGCTATAGACTCATCATGCCTTGATATGTGTGATGTTACACATGCCTACTTTTCTTCATTTATTACTTGCCACATCATCTAATTTATCTAGATATGTGTGATGTTACTACATATGTTACTCTTACTGTGGGTAGTCTAAGGCCTAAAAATACAGTATGTATCACCAATAAGATTTTTTTCAGCCCGGAACAGTGTTGTCTTTCACGGGTAGCCTCCAACCATCGCTTCCCCTAAAACTGTCTCAACAACGTTGTTCTCTAGAGGCCTTGCATGCTAGCCATCCACTGACGTTAGATCGACCGATGTCTTGGTTGCTTCCATTTAAAGCCTCAAGTGTTTGATGTAACTACCTCCAAGCCCCCTCCCTCTCTCTGTTTCCTTTTGTCGCTTTGCTGTAACAATATCCTAGGGTCTGTCCCTTCTTGAAATAAAAATCCAGGTGGGGAATCTCTCCCCGGGGGGAACTTTCCAAAAAAAAGTTACTACAACTTGATAAGATCCATACCAACAAAAAAGATTCAAATATGATATTGTCAAGTGAGAAGCTATCAACATGGTGCTAGGTAGTAGACATAGTTGTGCATTTTTCATGAGCTAAGATTGGTAAAAAAAATCTCTAAAACCTTCTAGAAGAGGACATTCCCTCCTCTCCTGATAAGTTTTCTTTCATAATTCGGGAGAGCAAACTATGAGTTATCGCTCAAAAATAATCCATAGTTTGGTAGCCTGGACAAAAAAAGGCTCTCCGACACCCTGCCCCCTCCCCGGCTAGACAACCCATTTGCCCGAGTTGCCTTGCGCCTGCTTTTACTTAATACTAGAACATGAAGGCGCGCGTTGCTGCGCTCGTCCATTTTAATGAAAAATTGTAGAAATTAACAACAAATTGAGCAGAACTATGGGACAACTTGTGATATAAGCCTTGTGTAGATTTTATCATGGAGCATACAGAAATTATGACGCTCCAGACAATAAAGCATCTGCATGGTGCCAAAAGCATTATGTAAAATCGATACAACTATGTGTACGTTTACTTAATCATAGCTAGAAAAATATTGTAATGAGGTTTATGATAAAGAGAAAAACATCACAAGTGTGAAGGTTTCACTGCCTTGGCGTCTTCAACAATTTTAGGACTGATATGTAGTGGTGATGAAAGTTGGGTGAGAAGGGGCTGGTGGAAAGAGAAAGTACAATGTAACTCAATTGGAGAAGAGGGGATGGAATTGTTCTAGTTTTAGGGGAGTCATCACTCAGCACGCAGATCATCAACAACTTTCCCATCATAGTAACAAGAAAAATCAATGCATCACGGTGTCCAATCGTTAGTTTAACATCATATAAATACTCCATACAGTAAGATAGAACACCGCCTGTTCAATCGACGATCAAGATTATAAATTGGTTACAGTTATGAATTCTGGATATTCTAGAAATATATATATATATTGATACTGAAGCATGACATCTAGTGTGGACATGGAAGATACATTCGAGTATAAGCATTAGTGGTCAAGCTATAAGATCTGAAGTGAAGAAAACGCTTGGTAATTGGGAACCTGAACTCTTACTTGTGTATTGGGAACAAAACTTACTTAATTTTCGTTGATCACATTGCTTTTGTCCATACCTTGATCAACAACACGAAATTCAGATTACGCTTCTAAACTGCATCGGAGACTGAAAATATCAGCAAGCAAACAAGTATAACTCAAGAATCTACGGCTCAGCTAACTGGGTAATATTTTTATATAGATTAGTATGATATCTTGCAGCACGAGTTCAGAGATTGAGACTGATTAGATCACGATTTGAACCAGGCTAGTTCTTGGACTCAACAAAATTAATGAAGCATTCAATCGGGAGGAAACCCATTAAAAGATGAGCAGTTCGGCCATGGCTTGCTGCTGGACAAGCACTATGGCCGTCACCTGGAGACCATCCCGCTTAGAAGGAGAGATGGTGTGGCTGTGGCGCGGAGAATATTTACTCGACGGAACTCCTTTGTGGACGACAATTCACGGGACAATTCTTGAATGACGGTCGATGCAATGGTCCTCGTGTACAAAGCGGACCTGATGAAAGGCTCTGGGGACATGTCGTACACAAATCGCTCGATGGCACCTGTCGCTTTAGAGATGGGGTACATGATCGCGCCACAAGGAGAGGCGGACAATGCATAGGGCAATCGCCGTCGGCCATCGAAGTGGCCTTGATCATGATCGCCGTTGGCCATCGACATGGCCTTGATCATGACGATTCGCACCACCTTCTTTTCCTGATAGCCATCACCGCTTGCCTGCCTCCACCAGTCTGCTCCTCCGATGCCCTCCGTTTTCCAATGAAAAGGGGATGATACATCACCCTCTTGTTGCGGCTGCTAGGGTTCACGAGCGAGGCGGCGTGAGACAAGAGAGAGGGACCTAACGGGTCTGGACTCTGGAGTTTGGAACCCGAATCAACCACGATGCTCTGTACTCGTTCGGTGGAGCAGCGGCCCGGTCCATCGAGCAGCAACGTAGCACATGTCATAAATCTGGACCATTTTTTTTTGAAACACTTAAATCTGGACCATTAGCAGTTATATCGGACGGCCGAGGACACGGAATCGCTGTGGGAGGCCGTAGCTAGCTATGTTTTACTGTTTTGTAATTTCCAACTAACTAACCTCGCCACCCCCCCATTTTCAGTGGGGTGGGCCCCGCCTCATCCCAACTTCTAACCCCAAGTGCCCATGTTAGCCAGTCCGTTGATCCCATGAAAAGAAGCCCCCCGTGAACCTAGCATTGCTCCTAGCCCCGTCCCGTCCATGCTATTAAAAGTCGACCAGCGGCTCTCAAACCTTAGCTGCCTTCATTTCCCCGTATCTCCACCCATCAGCGTTTTTTTTTTTTTGAGAACTGATGACAGTGGGGGAAGTCCCCACTGACTTTGTATTAAGGTGTTAAAGGGTTAGTACAGTCCCAACATTCCAGTCCAGTCTCCACCCATCAGCGTTGTCGCCGTGTCCCCGTCTCGTCCGCCATCGGCATGGAGCATGAGCGTATGACGTGGTACAAGAAGCTCCCTGCGGAGCTCGCCGCCGCGCCGAGGAGCACGTACAGGGGGTTTGCTGATGAACCGGCCGCGCCCCCATCCCTCTAGTCAGTGCTAACATCAAACTTAACTAGATGAAATCTTCAAGCACCATCCTCTTTGAAGGTACGTACATTACCAAGTCATTGGCCATTGAACAGTCCCAATTCAACGTGTTACCAAAGGGAAAAGGCATTCAGGTTGTTTATACATGAGTGAGAACGGGCTCTCATTGATATATTGCTATTGGAGAACGCCATCCAAACGTAGACGGGCCAAGAGACCAATTCACAGGTGCTAGGAAGCAATATTGTGCTCGTCCAGAAATCACGTGGCCACTCAAATGATATCATATTGGAAACCGTTATAGAGTAGTACTAGTTAGAAATGATATCATGCATAAACGCAGCAGCACACCATCCATGTCAACATCACATCCACCATCCATAGAACCCACACACAGCAGTTTTCTTATGTTTCCTCTCTAGGGATCAACTCAACTAACAAACTACTAAGCAACATTTTCACCGTGCAAGCAAGAGCAGCCTATACAATGCTTCAAGTTGAGGTCTCGTGAACAGGGGGAAGGGCGATGCGCTTTAGCTGTCACCCGCTCTGAACAGGGTCCGCAGGGCGAGGAACAGATTGATAATGTCAAGGTAGAGCGAGACGGCGGCCCAGACATACTCGTCATAGGTGTAACGCTTGATGATGTTGTCCGTGTCATAGACAATGTAGCCACTGAAGATGAGTGCCGCCAGCGCACCGTAGATCATGTGAGAGAGCTTGCCCAGCGGGAAGAGGATCTGCATATTTTATTTAGACAAGCCATGATCAGTATTGATTGTAATAGGAATAGATAAGACTGATATAAATGGACTGCATCTGACCTGAATGAACCCGAAGACGAGCAACATGATGAGAGAAGCAAATAAGAAAGGACCAAGGAAGCTGAAGTCCTTGCCCCTCTTTACAGCCCAGAAGGTGTAAGCAGTCAGGCTGAAGACAACCACCGTTGTAAGAATCGCAGCCTCCAAAATGACCTTGCCTGTGTGCACATGCCGGAATATTTTATTTTAGCGGTTTCTTTATTTCATAATATAGAACGCAAAATTAGCTACTAATTAAATGAACTAATTGCTTTCTTATCATCTCATACATCTCTTTTACCACAGAAACTTTCGTGTAAATTTGACCAAACAATAAAGCACGTGCATGCTAAAATCTGACAAGCATATCACAAATGCTTAACTCAGACAAGAATAGCATAAAAGGTGACCAACAGGGTACAACTTGGCCCCCAACACAAACCGGGAAAATGCATCAACTACACTCACATGGGTTGCCTAACATTTGCATGGCCATGGCAAATTGGCAGCAGCTATCCAATTGCCGTACATAGTGACTAACATGCTTACTAGTCATGCCCGTGTAATGAATTGACACAACGAGAGGGGCATTAGAAGACTCGAGAACAAGCTAGGATCTGCGGGCAAGAACAGAATTCATGGTGGGAAGAGAAATACCGCTAGTAAAGGCACATGTCATGCCCACAGAGAAGCTGATGGCCACTGTGAAGACGCCGAGCAGCAGCAGGTTGACTGGGTGCTTCTGACGGTAGCAGTACAACGGGCACAGCACTGCATTCACAAAGCAACCACGTCCCATTCTAGTCTAGTAAAGCGAAACTAGAGTACATGCTGCAATTCACTGCAAAACTAAGACTAAGAGTACATGCTGTAATGTGTAATCCGTAGCTTTGCGGGGACGCAACGGCATCCAAAGGTAATTCGGAGCAGAGCACGCAAAGGGAAAGCTAGCTAGTCCTGTCCTCTCACCAAGCCCCTCAAAAATTAACGGCCACAACTTTCCCTTCTTGTAAATGCAACCGTAGTGAATGGAATATATTCGAGACGCTCGCGGCGAAGGAAACCCTATAATCGGACGGATCGAAACTGCAGCGACAAATTCGTAACAGAAAATATGGTGGTGGCTTGAATTCTCACCGATGAAGGGGAGGATGAGGATGGAGATGTAGACCCCGAGGCCGGCGTAGGAGGAGACGAAGAAGTGGGGGATGGCGCGGACCTTGACGACGACGGCCGCGACGACGGCGGTGAGGAGAAGCTGCAGGGAGAGGATGACGTAGATCTTCCGGATGAGCGCCCAGCGCAGCTCGGGGCTCTCCGCTATCCCGGGGTACAGCACCTGGGCTGGCGCTGGCGCCGGCGCCGTGGCAGTGCCACGGGAGGTCCCCGCCTCGATGTCGCCGCCCTTCTGGTGCCCGGACATCGTCTCGCCCAGCGATGCGATGACCAGGGAAGCAGCCTTCGGAGGGTAGGGTTTTCGCGGGTGTGGCGGAAGGGGAGGAGCAAAGCGAATGGTGACGGCGACAAGGATGATACGCCGAGAAGGCTCCACTGCTCGACTTATATAGTGAAATGAGATGAGACGGAGCGTATGACCTGCTAGGCCCACTAGTCAGGAAGATGCTGGACGGTGGGATTGCTTCGCGGTTCCTTCTTGGAAAAGTGGGGTTTACGCGGTTCCGTACGTTGGTAGAAGCACAGAGGCAATCTCTTGTGTGGAGAGAGACAGAGCTTGCTTTTGCATGGTGAATTGGTGATTTCTCGAGCGGTTTCGAATCTGTGTTGGTGGAGAGGGACGTTGCATTGCATTGGGGTCCGATTGACGCGTTTCAGTCGTTGCGCTCTGTTGATAGTCAAATTTGGCAGATTAAAAATATGTATCATGAATCAAAGCCTTAGCTTCAATGAGGTTGATCTGCTAATGTGCTAAGCTGAAGATTGCTTTTTAACTGAAGATGTCCAAACGCTGAAGGAGTTGGGAGGTAAGTCAGTACAGGAAATTGAAGATTCAGACTCCAGTTTTGTTCACGTACAACAACCATTAGGTATAAGATGAAGATGGGATACGGTTGAGATATGCCTGATTATTTTGGAGCACAGAGAGGAGCGGACGTCGCTGGTCGTACTGTTTTTTTTTATCAAGAAAACCAGGATTCTGTTCAGATTTTGAATGAATAGATAAAGTCCAAATCATGTAAAAGAGAATTGTAACCAGATCGGTCTCCTGATCATTCAAAAGATCAAAGTCCAGATCGCCCTATATATATACACTAGATCACTGATGGCGCGCGTTGCCGCGCCCGTCTATTTTGATAATAAAATTATAGGAATTGACACATATACGTGTATACGTATATTTTTTAGAAATAACAACATCTAGTTAAGAAAGCTCACATAGTTGTGGAATTCATTTGTCCCCATTTACTGATACAGGATTCATTTGTCCCCATTTACTGATAGAGGATTCATTTGTCTGCATTACCTATATACAAATCATAATTCATTGTAGCATAGAGACACAATTCAGTAATCGATGACCTTTTAACTGAAGAAATCAGAAGAGATACACCCTTGATCCTTCAGCGTCACTTTCCTCAAGAGCAACAAGCAGTTTCCTGAACAATGGTTATGGTCACTTGTCAGGAAGCCTTGAGCCCTGCAATATATCAGAAGAGGTAGGAAATGTGATTTAATACCAAACATCACAATACAAAATATTTTGCATGCCAATGTACTAACAGTATGACACCAATGCAAAACTTACTCTGAGCAACCATCGTAGCCTTTCCAAACTTACTGAAATTTGAAAATCATGTTCATAAACATAGATGTTAATTGCACTCGGGTAAGCCTACACACAAAACACCTTGGACTTAAATACTTTGGTATTTTAATCATGACATTTTGCTTACCTAAACAAACAAGATCTACTATATTTCCATTTTCCATATTTACATTATATTATTAGGGATAAACCTCCCATTGAATGTTAAGGGTGACCTTGAAGCTAATATAGAGTCCACTCAGATGACAGCGATCTGAGTTTCCTTGGCCAGAACTAAGACAACAATGTTTGGACATTTGATCAGTCAGGCATAATAGGAGCACGCAGATAGAGAAAATAAAGATGTGTAGAAATATTAGAGGCAAAGTGACACGGCTGCTTCTCAATAGTATTATCCAAAAAATAATAGAACCAGGCAACAAATCCTGAAATTAAGAACCAAGAAAGCAAGTACTCAACATGGCATGCAACTAATTTACATATAAACACACTGCATGTTTAGCAGTACTCACTAATTAACATCTTAGTACACCAGCTTTGATAGGAGAGTATCAACATGTGTAGAGCTGCCGAAAAGAAGCTGCAGCGTAGTTGCACTTTGGGTAAAACAATGATTTCAATTGGGCTTTAGATTCTTGTAGCACTTTTTGATGACATGAACAACCTCCTTTGTGATGCTAGCATCATTAGTGCAACAATGGTTTGTATGTTTTCTCCCTAGACAGGATGTCTGTAAGATGAGTTGGGTAAAGAAATCACAGGAAGTCTATACGAATTACACAATTCTCATTTGGACAAACGAAATTCAGTTACTCAAGTTTGAAAACTTCATGTTCGGATGGGTCCAGAAGAAAGGACCTGTCCAGCAGCATTGATGTTACTACATAGAAGTGCACTACTAAGGTAAGTTGTTAGTGTGTGGACAGCTAACGATATTGATAACCAATGCATGTTTGCAGTGTGAAATCATAGAATTGCGTACAAAAACCTCCATCATAAAACATGACAAATTCAAAATGAACATAAAGAGTCAAGCATATACCTTAATATAATCCTTGAAATTTTCCACTGGGCTTTCAATTAGCTGTGCAAGCAATCAAAAAGAAAAGTGCCCATCAGACATAGAATCAACTATATAAGAATAAAAAATAATAAGTTAAGTTTAGATGCGTAAGTTACATGACATGGTCATAGGCAGCACATAAGTAATCACATTTGGTGGTACTCGAATCACCTGATTAGAGTCATACACTTTACCCATTAGGCCACAAGAGCTTCCATGTGATGACAACAATATCAAGCAATTGCATACCCAAGCCATGTGAATCTGGTTTACATACAATACAAGAAAAGAAATGCATTGGAAAGCTCTGCTTACATCGAGGGAGAGGGAATAAATCATAAATCTGCAGATTGGTTTGATGTTTGTTCGACAAATTGTATTAGGGAGATGTTGGACATTCCTGCACACATTATGTGTGCCCTCACCTTTGGCAAGCTGCCCGGGCTCGTTGCTCACCTGTTTTGCATGCGCCTCAGTGCCTAAACATCAAACACGTACAAATAGATCGGGGGAATATCAAGCATGTTTGTGTGCTTAGCTATTAGTTGACCACCGAGTCACTTCCTCCATCCTCTACAGGTGTGTATCTCTCCGCATTCTGCACAGAGAAGATCGATATATTACAGACGTCCTCAGTTGCTAGTAATATAGAAGCATCATCAAGAAACATAATCATTTGCCTGGTGTGCTGGCACGAGGTTAATCAGTATCCAGCTCTAAAATTAATAAACTCACAATACAAAGAAATATATCAGAAATTTAACAAAGCTTATTTGTGATCAGAAGGATTGGGCATTACTTCAAACAAGATTGTGACCACAACATCCCTTTTGTTCTACAGCAGATAGGAAAGGAAAGAAGGGCTGGGACGGGAGGAAGGGGGGAAACGGTGGATGGGGCTGGGCTATGGTGGCCGCGCGGCCATGGATCCCACTGGGCGCCACCATGGATCCCGCCGCAGCGGCGGTGTGTGGACGCGGCGGACGAGGGTCGTACGTGGATGAGAAAGGATAGAAGAAGAACGGGGATGATACTTGTGCCGTCGGGGATACTGCTGGGCGCGGCCACCATTGGTATACCTGCTGGCTGCTGCCGACCTCCATCTATGGCGCCGCCGGGGATGGGGATGAGGACCGGCGATGGGGTGCAGTATGGGGAGGAGCGTCACAGAAACGGCAGCGCAGCGACCTGGAGCGGCAGCGGTGGCGTGGAGAAAGGGCAGCAACCTAGCAGCGGGGATGGTGGTGTGGACTTGATCAGCAGCCACGAGGAACACCGGGGGCAGAGACAGGGATCTGCGACAGTAGGGAAGAGAACTGAGCAGAGAGAGGGGAAGGAGAAGGCGTACGTTGATACTGCAGTCACAAATCCAGTGAGACGATGGGCCAGATTAGGAGGAGGCGAGTGGGAGGGAGATGTCTATGGTTGAATCCTCGGGCACGAGGATACCATCACGACGGCGAACTGACCTAGAGTGGACGCCGTCGCAGAGATCGTGAAAGAGGGGAGAAGTGGGGGTTGAAGCGGCGCCGTTTGGTTCACCTTCTGTCCGACACCCGGTGAAGCATTCAAAGGCCCATGTTGGCCAAATTCACCAGAGAAGCCCAATTTTGTTACGGGAGCAGCTGCCCATGCCCACTCGTGAAAACTATAGCGATCATAGGTTGATCGAGTGACCAAAAAGGATGGCAAGTCTAGATCCAACGGTAGAAATCATTGATGGCCTGTGAGGGCTGGAAGAGTGCTCGGTTATAATATATCTAAATAGGGCAGAGGCCGGTAGAGGGGACACCCAACATCGACAAAAACATATCTACTTTATTTCCATGCACAGCTTTTCTTTCGTTCGTTTTTCCCCATCGGCTCCTCTGTTCTTGCCTGCAAGTTCAGAGATCGCCGTGGCAGTAGGCCAACCCTACGCCGCTGCACCCGAAAAATGAGACCTAGACGTCGCTTAGGTTCCGTTTGCCGTTGATCCGTTGAAGATCCATCTAGAAGAATCAAGTTTTCTTTGAGATCGGCAAGAAGAAGGCCGTTCTGTTCCTCATACAGAAAAAGACAGCAAAAGGAAAGACCAGCTAGCTTGTTGATCTATTCAGGAATTGAGTGTGTTACCGTGCAAACGATTTTTGCCATCAACACGCTCTTGACGCGCGTGATTACACTCGATGTCTATGAGATTTTTCTTTTCAAAATTTTTCAGGGCTTCTGTTTTACATGGGAGCTGCAAATTTTTCAGTACCTCGAATGTTTAAAGGAGGAATATGAGGTTGGCATGGAGGACATGTAGGAGGGCGTGCAGGAGGCGTTGGGCATGGAGGCCGAGCCCGGCGGCTTTCACATGGACAGGCGAAGGCGAAGTTCCAAGTTCCAACATGCCCAAGCCGCGTATTCCCTCTGTCCGTGAATAAGTGTACATCTAACTTTTATTTTAAGTTAAAGTTTTAAAATTTTGATCAATTTTATAGAAAATAATAGTGACATATATGACATCAAGTTTATATATTATGAAAGTACATTTCAAAACGAATCTAGTGATACTAATTTAGTGTGATAAATGCTGCTACTTTTTCCTAGAAAGATGGTCAAAATTATAAGACTTTAACTTAAAACAAAAACTAGATGTACACTTATTGGCGGATGAAGGGAGTAGGCGACAGCGCAGTTCGAGGTGAAGCAAGCAGCAATCCTCAACTCGACCCAATCCGAGCGGGAGGTGGCAACGAACTGACATGAGGCGGGAACAACTCTTCGTCAACAATGACGACGAGTAAAAGAAGCCGGAGTTGCGCCCCGCTGCAAATGACAACGAGGCCGCCTGTCCGTCCGGCACGGCGGTAATATACGTCTCCAGCGAAGAGTTGAAGTAAGGTAGGTTTAATTCGAATGGACCTCGTTTTACCTATGTATGAAGATGAACGTATGATGGATTTTAGGGTTTGCATATGAGGGGCGTCGTTACAGCGTCCCAAAAATGAGGGGTTACCGGCTCTGGTCCGCGGAAGCGTCGGACATATAGGGCGGGCTGGGGCCATATTTGAAGGACGAGACTTGCCTGCTCCCCGCGCGTGCGCCCATTTGTGCTCTCGCGTACGTGGCTTGATTTGATTGGAACAAAATAAGGCCCGGCCCCACCCCCTTAAAATCAGGGGATGATTAGATTTGAAAGGAAAAAGAGGAAAACACAGCCGTAGGATGAAGTGGGAGCACGGATGGAAGCATTGGGAGGGAGCAGGCAAGCCGGATCCATATTTGAACACTACGCGATTGTAAATGCTCTAAAAGTTTCACACTTTCTATAGTTATAATTTGTTATGTCTAGGGCATTAAGTTTCTAGGTATTTATTGGAGGTAAATGCCCGTAATAGTATAAGTATAGATAACAGACCTAAAAAAATGACAAATTTTGAAATTTCACACATAATAGTGTTTATTGAGAGCTTTCTTTAGAAAAGGAGGAGCACCTCCGGCCTCTGCATCTGGGCGATGCATGCGGCTACTTTATTAATTATTCTCACAAGACCTTACAAAGTTATACAACAGTATGACAAAGCTATCGGCTAAGCAACAACTGTCGCTACTCCTATCCAATTGATGAGGGCGTTGATAGCCTGGGCCTAATACCAAACAGACATCGCAGCCAAACCTAAACATCTAAGACCTGAGGTCCCAACCAGGACCCCTGCCGGGTATGGGGCACCTACCAGTCCGGCATACTCCTCAACCAGGACGTCTGCCGGGTATGAGGCCGCCGCAGCCACCTGCCACCAATCCATCATCAGAGTTGTACTGTTGCATCTACCGTGCCAGGTCTATCTGCCATCGACGCCACCACGACGCCAGACAGCGTTGTCCTCCTGCGAGAGTCCATTCTCACACATCGAACTCCGAATCTGCACTGCGCCACGCCATCGAGATCCGTCGCCATCGATGTGTAGGATGAAGCGCTCCACCAAAGATGCCGTCCGCTGGTCCCGCGAAGCCGAGTGCACCTCCAAGAATGCCTCCCCCAAGGGGGTAATGGCACATGCTTGCCACCAACATCCGATCAACTGATCTAGGGTTTCCCCCGGAGGTATTGAGTGGAGTTGGGAGCTTCACCGCAATGATGCCTTCACGAAGGAAACGATGATAGGGGCATCGTCATCACCGGCTCCGGCCATCGACCGAAAACAGGTTTTCACCCGGATCCGTCCCAAGAAATCCACCCGACAACCTGTGCACCGTCTCGACCGCCTTCAAAGCCCCAGATCCAGCCGCCTAGATCCGGCGACCAACCGCAACAACAGTGCCACCGTAGGAGCCTTGGCGCACCGGCCACTGCCTGAGTGTGCCACCACTGGAGCCTAGGAGGAGGGCTCCTGCCTCGCCTCGCCAAGCCGCGAGAGCCGCCGAGATGGATCCCGCGCGCTCGTCACCGTCTCTGATCCGAACCAATCCATAGCAGATCGCCGTCATAGATCCGCCTTGGACAGGGACTGCACCACGCCATGCCGCCGCGGGAGGCCCTAGCTTCACCAGCCGCCACCCTCTAGGGCCGCCACCCCGGGATCCAGACAGAACATCGCCGCTGCCACCGGCCATGTTCCGCCGCCGCCGACCGGCCAAGCCGCCGGCCACTGCGACCTCCGCCGCCATGACCAAGCAGGCCCATCGAGCAGCCAGCACCACCAGATCTGCCACGAAGCCCGCCGCTCCGCCGCCTCCTCCCATCACAACGCCGCCAAGGCGCCGTCAGCGGAATCAGATCCGCGCCACCGTGACGACGGCTCAGATCGGGGAAGAGGGCCCCTGCGCCCCGGGTGACCCGCCTCACCCAAAGGAACGCGGGAGGGAAGGGGGCCTCCGCCGCCGCCATCAGCCGCCCGGGGCTTTTCCCGGCGACCTCCTCCAAAGACGGCGGAGGGGAGGGAGAGGTTGGGAGCCCGGCGGCAGATGGGGGTAGGGTTCCCCCGAGCCGCCCTAGCGGGGGGCGACACGTGGAATGAGTTTCAGTACAATCGAGTAAGCACCGATCGCTTAGCATACAAACAAGGTTTGTTTCTTCATGAAACCTAGTTCCTTCCTCAGGGCTAGTCCGGTTTGTAAGTAATCAACATCACAACTTGATAATCTCATTTTTTTGGTCACATCCTCTAGAGACCATATCATGAGAATTAAAATGGGAATAGCCTACATTTCTGTGGCCGGGTCTTGGCCACCTGATGTATGAGACAACTTTTATTTTGTGTTATATGGGCAAAACATATACTAAAGACCACCCACAATTTTTTTCAACCCAATTTTGTTCATAATTTCATGCATCTGGAGTTCAACATTGTAATTATATTTAGTAAATTACTAGAAATGCACTTTATGGTTTAAATATAGCAAACAACCCTAGCAAAATGCCAATTTTTGACATGTTACATGTAATGGTGTGTGTTCAGTGCGGGAAAATGTTCAAGCCCAACAGAGAAGCAACAGTCGCTTCCAATGCAAACCGGATTTGTGCCGTCTCAAAAAACCTAGTTTCTTCCTAAAAATGGCACGGTTTGTAAGTAATCTACATGGCAACTTTTGCGTAACATTCTAAAATTTTATCAGTCTTTGGAGGCCATATAATGACACTATGTCAATTCTCTAAATTTTGGACTTTGTTTGAATTTCTGACAATGAATAACCTACATTTCGATGGCCGAGTCTTCGCTCACTTTATGGGACTACTTTTATTTGGTGGTATTTTGGTTAAACATATACAAAAGACCATCAATAATGTATTTGAATCCACTTTCGGCCTAACTTCATGTACATGCAGTTTAAATTTTAACGATGTCCATTAAATACATAGAAATGCACTTAATATCTTAAATATAGCAAACGGACCCAGAAAATGTCAAATATTGACATGTTTCACGTAATGGTATTTGTTGAATTTGCACAAAATTTGAAGGCCAACGAAGGAAGCAGCGGTAGCTTCGCATGCAAACCGAACACGTTCCCTCTTGAAACCTAGTTTCTTGCTCGGAGACGGTTTAGTTTGTCAGTAGTCTACATTACAACTTTTTGGGCATATTCTCAAAATTAACCACCTCTGGGACGCATATTATGACACCATGTCAAGTCTCGGGATTTTCGTGTTTCGTTTGAATTTTGAAGAATTAAAATGATAATAACCTACATGTGGTTGGCAAATCTTGGCACGTTGGTGTTTGACACTGATTTTCTTTTGTGGTATACGGGCTAACCATATACTAAAGAATATCAATAATATTTTACAACCCACTTTTGGCCATAATTTGTACCCGCGAGGTTTAACTTAACCTGTCGGTGTACACAAACGGGGGTGTTTGTTTCCCCCTGACTTGTGCACAGACCGGTCTGGCCGCCAGGGACAGCCAGGTCTTGCCGGGCATCCCAAGTTCCAAACCAAGTCAATGATTAATCACAAGGGTTTCAGATAAGTCTCCCTTGCCGGTCAGGCGAGGCTGGTGGGATTAAAGTTGTGGTTAAATCGAGACCAAGACACCCCGGCAAGGTCTCCAAGGCTGCCAAGGTCAAGGCGAACCCTCAAGACAAAGGCCCAGCAAGCTCCACACAGGCGGGCCACCACCAGTTGCCACCACTCCACCTCATCAAGTCACCAGTCACTAATCAGTGCGGTCTTGAGCCCTCGGGCAGCTAGGTAGATCCTGTCGGGCACGTGGCAGCGCGCTGGAGGAGTGAGCCACCGTTATTGACACCCGTCTTGATGGCGTGTCACGCTAATAGGAGGTAGTTGGATAAGCGGCACGGCAACCTTGCCAGGGCTACCTCCGCGCATGACACCTAGCAGAACATTTAATGTGCTTCGTCTTAACTGACAGAGTTAGGTATAATAGCATTGTATTAGTCTAATCACCCCTGTAATGACCTTGTTGCCACTTTGGTGACCCCCTGAGCTATAAAAGGAGGACCAGGGCAACATTAGAGGGGGTTCGAACCTTTGCAATCCTCGCGCATAGGTATTCGTGTAGCTGCTCTCTTCCACTGCTTGCCGGGGGAGAGCGCTCCGTGTATTAGTGCTCAAACACCTCCAATACACCAAAGGCAGGAGTAGGGTTTTACGCCTCCAGGCGGCCTGAACCTAGGTAAAATCGTGCACTCCTCGTTGTGTTTGCTCTTTGCGTCGATTGCCACCCCTCGCCGAACCAACAAAGGGGTTGCACTGCCCCATAGATCGTTGCTCCACGCCGACATCTTTGGCGCGCCAGGTAGGGGTCGAACCTACGGCCTTCCGCTTTCTTCTTTGAAGTAGCTTGTCCTTCAGTTGTCTCTTTCCGCATTATTTTCTCCTTCCCAGCATCTGGCCCTGCCGGGAAGATTGCCACTTCATCGACGGGGGGTCCTGCCGTGGTTGCATCTGTTGGAAATATGCCCTAGAGGCAATAATAAATTAGTTATTATTATATTTCCTTGTTCATGATAATCGTTTATTACCCATGCTATAATTGTATTGATAGGAAACTCAGATACATGTGTGGGTACATAAACAACACCATGTCCCTAGTAAGCCTCTAGTTGACTAGCTCGTCGATCAACAGATGGTTACGGTTTCTGACCATGGACATTGGATGTTGTTGATAACGGATCACATCATTTAGAGAATGATGTGATGGACAAGACCAATCCTAAGCCTAGCACAAAGATCGTAGTTCGTGTGCTAAAGCTTTCTAATGTCAAGTATCATTTCCTTAGACCATGAGATTGTGCAACTCCGGATGCCGAGGAATGCTTTGGGTGTACCAAAGCGTCACGTGAATCGGGTGGCTATAAAGGTGCACTACTGGTATCTCCGAAAGTGTCATTGGGTTGGCACGAATCGAGACTGGATTTGTCACTCCGTGTAACGGAGAGGTATCTCTGGGCCCACTCGATAGGACATCATCATAATGTGCACAATGTGACCAAGGGGTTGATCACGGGATGATGTGTTATGGAGCGAGTAAAGAGACTTGCCGATGCGAGATTGAACAAGGTATCGGGATACCGACGATCGAATCTTGGGCAAGTACAATACCGCTAGACAAAGGGAATTGAATACGGGATTGATTGAATCCTCGACATCGTGGTTCATCCGATGAGATCATCGTGGAACATGTGGGAGCCAACATGGGTATCCAGATCCGCTGTTGGTTATTGACCGAGAACGTCTCGGTCATGTTCAGATGGTTCCCGAACCCGTAGGGTCTACACACTTAAGGTTCGGTGGCGCTAGGGTTATAGGGAATAGATATACGTGGTTACGAATGTTGTTGAGTCCGGATGAGATCCCGGACGTCACGAGGAGTTCGGAATGGTCGGAGGTAAAGATTGATATATTGGACGAAGGGTTTTGGAGTCCGGAAGTGTTCGGAGGTACGGGTGATGACCAAAGCATGACCGAAAGGTGTTTGGGAGCCCGGCAAGTGTTGGGGCTTCATGGGCCAAGGGAAGGGGCAAACCAGCCCACTAAGGGGCTGTCGCCCCTCACCTATTCCCACGTGACCAGGGGTTTGGGGCGCCCCATCTAGGGTTCCCACCTCGGCTTGGGGCCAAGTCACCCAAGGGGAGATCCCATCTGCCTGCCGCCGCCCACCCTAGGGGAAACCCTAGGCGCCTCCCTCCCTTTTCCCCTATATATAGTGGAGGTTTTGGGGCTGCCTAACACACGAGAACATCCCCTCTTGGCGCACCCTTCCTTGGAGGAAGGGGCAGGCTGCGCCCCCCCTCTCTTGCACCTATATAAAGGGAGGGGAGGGAGGGGAGGCCACACCAATAAGCCCTGGCGCCTCCCTCCTCCCTGCAACACCTCCTCCTCCTCCCGTAGTTGCTTAGCGAAGCCCTGCCAGAGTTCTGCTGCATCCACCACCACGCCGTCGTGCTGCTGGATCATCATCAACCTCTCCTTCCCCCTTGCTGGATCAAGAAGGAGGAGACGTCATCCGCTCCGTACGTGTGTTGAACGTGGAGGTGTTGTCCGTTTAGCACTAGGTCATCGGTGATTTGAATCACGGCGAGTACGACTCCATCATCCCCGTTCCATTGAACGCTTCCGCACGCGATCTACAAGTGGTATGTAGATGCAATCACTCTCCCATGACTCGTTGCTAGATGAACTCATAGATGGATCTTGGTGAAACCGTAGGAAAATTTTTAATTTTCTGCAAGTTCCCCAACAGTGATATCAGAGCCAGGTTTATTGCGTAGATTCTTTGCACGAGTAGAACACAAAGTAGTTGTGGGAGTTGATTTTGTTCAATATGCTTACCGTTACTAGTCCAATCTTGTTTCGACGGTATTGTGGGATGAAGCGGCCCGGACCGACCTTACACGTACACTTACGTGAGACAGGTTCCACCGACTGACATGCACTTGGTGCATAAGGTGGCTAGCGGGTGCCAGTCTCTCCCACTTTAGTCGGAACGGATTCGATGAAAAGGGTCCTTATGAAGGGTAAATAGCAATTGACATATCACGTTGTGGTTTTGCGTAGGTAAGAAACGTTCTTGCTAGAAATCCATAGCAGCCACGTAAAACATGCAAACAACAATTAGAGGACGTCTAACTTGTTTTTGCAGGGTATGCTATGTGATGTGATATGGCCAAGAAGAATGTGATGAATGGTATGTGATGTATGATATTGATCATGTTCTTGTAATAGGAATCACGACTTGCATGTCGATGAGTATGACAACCGGCAGGAGCCATAGGAGTTGTCTTAATTTATTGTATGACCTGCGTGTCATTGAACAAACGCCATGTAATTACTTTACTTTATTGCTAACCGGTAGCCATAGTAGTAGAAGTAATAAGTTGGCGAGACAACTTCATGGAGACACGATGATGGAGATCATGATGATGGAGATCATGGTGTCATGCCGGTGACGATGATGATCGTGGAGCCCCGAAGATGGAGATCAAAAGGAGCAATATGATATTGGCCATATCATGTCACTATTTGATTGCATGTGATGTTTGTCATGTTTATACATCTTATTTGCTTAGAACGACGGTAGTAAATAAGATGATCCTCATTAAAATTTCAAGAAAGTGTTCCCCTAACTGTGCACCGTTGCGAAAGTTAAATGCGTTCAAGCACCACGTGATGATCGGTGTGATAGATTCTTACGTTCACATACAACGGGTGTAAGCCAGATTTACACGCGAAACACTTAGGTTAACTTGACGAGCCTAGCATGTACAGACATGGCCTCGGAACACAAGAGACCGAAAGGTCGAGCATGAGTCGTATGGTAGATACGATCAACATGAAGATGTTCACCGATGATGACTAGTCCGTCTCACGTGATGATTGGACACGGCCTAGTTGACTCGGATCATGTAATCACTTAGATGACTAGAGGGATGTCTATCTGAGTGGGAGTTCATAAGATGAACTTAATTATCCTGAACATAGTCAAAAGCCCTTTGCAAATTATGTCGTAAGCTCGCGCTTTAGTTCCACTATTTAGATATGTTCCTAGACAAAATATAGTTGAAAGTTGATAGTAGCGATTATGCGGACAGAAGAAAGCTTATGTCCTTAATGCACCGCTCAGTGTGCTGAACCCCAAACATCGTCTGTGGATGTTGCGAACATCGAACATACACGTTTTGATAACTACGTGATAGTTCAGATAAACGGTTTAGAGTTGAGGCACCAAAGACGTTTTTCGAAACGTCGCGGAACATATGAGATGTTTCGAGGGCTGAAATTGGGATTTCAGACTCGTGCCCTCGTCAAGAGGTATAAGACCTCCGACGATTTTCTTAGCCTGCAAACTAAGGGAGAAAAGCTCAATCGTTGAGCTTGTGCTCAGATTGTCTGAGTGCAACAATCACTTGAATCGAGTGGGAGTTGATCTTCCAGTGATAGTGATGTTTCTCCAAAGTCATTGCCACCAGGCTGCTAGAGCTTCGTGATGAACTATAACAAATCAGGGATAGATATGATGATCCTTGAGATATTCGCGATGTTTGACACCACGAAAGTAGGAATCAAGAAGGAGCATCAATTGTTGATGGTTGGTGAAACCACTAGTTTCAAGAAGGGCAAGGGCAAGAAGGGATACTTCATGAAACACCAAATCAGATGCTGCTCTAATGAAGAAACCCAAGGTTGAACCCAAACCCGAGACTAAGTGCTTCTGTAATGAGGGGAACAACCACTGGAGCAGAATTACCCTAGATACTTGGTAGATGAGAAAGGCTGGCAAGGTCGATAGAAGTATATTGGATATACATTATGTTAATGTGTACTTTACTAGTACTCCTAGTAGCACTAGGGTATTAGATACCGGTTCGGTTGCTAAGTGTTAGTAACTCGAAATAATAGCTACGGAATAAATGGAGACTGGCTAAAGGTGAGCTGTCGATATGTGTTGGAAGTGTTTCCAAGGTTGATGTGATCAAGCATCGCACGCTCCCTCTACCATCGAGATTGGTGCTAAACCTGAATATTGTTATTTGGTGTTTGCGTTGAGCATAGACATGATTGGATTATGTCTATTGCAATGTGGTTATTCATTTAAGGAGAATAATGGTTACTCTAATTATTTGAATAATACCTTCAATGGTCTTACACCTAAAAGAATGGTTTATTGAATCTCGATCGTAGTGATACACATTTTCATGCCAAAAGATATAAGATAGTAATGATAGTACCACCTACTTGTGGCACTGCCATGTAAGTCATATTGGTATAAAACGCATGAAGAAGCTCCATGTTGATGGATCTTTGGACTCACTCATTTTTGAAAAGTTTGAGACATGCGAACCATGTCTATCGGTGTGTACACATGAAGAAACTCCATGCAGATGGATCGTTTGGACTCACTTGATTTTGAATCACTTGAGATATGCAAATCATACCACATGGGCAAGATGACTGAAAAGCCTCGTTTTTCAGTTAGATGGAACAAGATAGCAACTTGTTGGAAGTAACACATTTTGATGTGTGCAGTCCAATGAGTGTTGAGGCATGCAGTGAATATCATTATGTTCTTACTTCAGAGATGATTTGAGTAGATGTTGAGTATATTTACTTGATGAAACACAAGTCTGAATTATTGAATGGTTCAAGTAATTTTAGAGTGAAGTTGAAGATCATCCAAAAGGATAAAATGTCTATGATATGATCATAGAGATGAGTATCTGAGTTACGAGCTTTGGCACGCAATTAAGACATTGTGGAAATTGTTTCACAATAAATACCGCCTGGAACACCATAGTGTGATGGTGTGTCCGAACATCATAGTTGCACCCTATTGGATATGGTGCGTACCATGATGTCTCTTATGAATTACCACTATCGTTCATGGGTTAGGCATTAGAGACAACCGCATTCACTTTAAAATAGGGCACCACGTAATTCCGTTGAGACGACACCGTTTGAACTATGGTTTGGAGAAACCTAAGTTGCCGTTTCTTAAAAGTTTGGGGCTGCGACGCTTATGTGAAAAAGTTTCAGGTTGATAAGCTTGAACCCAAAGCGGATAAAATGCATCTTCATAGGACACCCAAAACAGTTGGGTATACCTCCTAATTCAGATTCGAAAGCAATAGGGATTGTTTCTTGAATCGGGTCCTTTCTCGAGGAAAGGTTTGTCTCGAAAATTGAGTGGGAGGATGGTGGAGACTTGATGAGGTTATTGAACCGTCACTTCAGCAAGTATGTAGCAAGGCACAGGAAGTTGTTCCTGTGGCGCCTACACCAATTGAAGTAGAAGCTTATGATAGTGATCATGAAGTTTTTGGATCAAGTCACTACCGTACCTCGTAGGGTGACAATGATGCGTACTACTTTAGAGTGGCACAGTAATCCTGTCTTGAAGGTCATGTTGCTAGACAACAATGAACCTACGAGCTATGGAGAAGCGATGGTGGGCCCAAATTCTGACAAATGGTTAGAAGCCATGAAAACCGAGATAGGATCCATGTATCAGAACAAAGCATGGACTTTGGTGGACTTGCCCGATGATCGGCAAGCCATTGAGATAAATGGATCTTTAAGAAGAAGACGGACGTGGACGGTAATGTCACCATCTATGAAGCTAGACTTGTGGCGAAGAGTTTTTCACAAGTTCAAGGAGTTGACTACGATGAGATTTTCTCATCCGTAGCGATGCTTAAGTCCGTCGGAATCATGTTAGCATTAGCTGCATTTATGAAATCTGGCAGATGGATGTCAAGACGAGTTTCCTTACCAGTTTTCGTAAGGAAAGGTTGTATGTGATACAATCAGAAAAGTTTTGTCGATCCTAAGGATGCTAAAAGGTATGCTGGCTCCAGCGATCCTTCTAAAGACTGGAGTAAGCATCTCGGAGTTGGAATGTGCGCTTTGATGAGATGATCAAAGATTTTGGGTTTATACAAAGTTCATGAGAAACTTGTATTTCCAAATAAGTGAGTGGGAGCACTATAGAATTTCTGATGAGTATATGTTGTTGACGTATTGTTGATCAGAAATGATGTAGAATTTCTGGAAAGCATATAGGGTTATTTGAAAGGTGTTTTTCAATAGAAAACCTGGATTAAGCTACTTGAACATTGAGCATCAAGATCTATGAGGATAGATCAAAAAATGCTAAATGGTACTTTCAAATGAGCACATACCTTGACATGATCTTGAAGGTGTTCAAGATGGATCAGTCAAAGAAGGAGTTCTTGCCTGAGATGTGAGGTACGAAGTTAAGACTTAAAGCTCGACCACGGCAGAATAGAGAGAAAGGACGAAGGTCGTCCCCTATCCTTTATCGTAGGCTCTACAAGTATGCTATCTTGTGTACCGCACTTGATGTGTGCCTTGCTACATATCCGCAAGAGGGTACAAAGGTGATCAAGGAGTGGATCACCAGATAGCGGTCAAAATTATCCTTAGAGGAATAAGGATATGTTTCTCGATTATGGAGGTGATAAAGAGTTCGACGTAAAGGGTTACGTCGATGCAAGCTTTAACACCTATTCGAATGACTTTGAGTAGCAAACCGGATACGTATAGTGGAGCAACCATTTGGAATAGCTCCAAGTGGAGCGTGGAAGCATCATTTACAATATGACCTAGAGATTTGCGAAGTACATACGAATCTGAATGTTGCAGACCCGTTGACTAAAACCTCTCTCACAAGCAAAACATGATCAAACCCCAGAACTCATTGAGTCTTAATCACATGGTGATGTGAACTAGTTTAGTGACACTAGTAAACTCTTTGGATGTTGGTCACATGGCGATGTGACCTGTGAGTGTTAATCACATGGCGATGTGAACTAGATTATTGACTCTAGTGCAAGTGGGAGACTGTTGGAAATATGCCCTAGAGGCAATAATAAATTAGTTATTATTATATTTCCTTGTTCATGATAATCGTTTATTACCCATGCTATAATTGTATTGATAGGAAACTCAGATACATGTCTGGGTACATAAACAACACCATGTCCCTAGTAAGCCTCTAGTTGACTAGCTCGTCGATCAACAGATGGTTACGGTTTCCTGACCATGGACATTGGATGTTGCTGATAACGGGATCACATCATTTAGAGAATGATGTGATGGACAAGACCCAATCCTAAGCCTAGCACAAAGATCGTAGTTCGTATGCTAAAGCTTTTCTAATGTCAAGTATCATTTCCTTAGACCATGAGATTGTGCAACTCCCGGATGCCGTAGGAATGCTTTGGGTGTACCAAACGTCACAACGTAATGGCGGGTGGCTATAAAGGTGCACTACAGGTATCTCCGAAAGTGTACATTGGGTTGGCACGAACCGAGACTGGGATTTGTCACTCCGTAACGGAGAGGTATCTCTGGGCCCACTCGGTAGGACATCATCATAATGTGCACAATGTGACCAAGGGGTTGATCACGGATGATGTGTTATGGAACGAGTAAAGAGACTTGCCAGGAACGAGATTGAACAAGGTATCGGGATACCGACGATCGAATCTCAGGCAAGTACAATACCGCTAGACAAAGGGAATTGAATACGGGATTGATTGAATCCTCGACATCGTGGTTCATCCGATGAGATCATCGTGGAACATGTGGGAGCCAACATGGGTATCCAGATCCCGCTGTTGGTTATTGACCAGAGAATGTATCGGTCATGTCTGCATGGTTCCCGAACCCATAGGGTCTACACACTTAAGGTTCGGTGACGCTAGGGTTATAGGGAATAGATATACGTGGTTACCGAATGTTGTTCGGAGTCCCGGATGAGATCCCGGACGTCACGAGGAGTTCCAGAATGGTCCAGAGGTAAAGATTGATATATTGGACAAAGGGTTTTGGAGTCCGGAAGTGTTCCGGAGGTACCGGGTGATGACCAGCATGACCGAAAGGTGTTTCGGGAGCCCCGGCAAGTGTTGGGGGCTTCATGGGCCAAGGGAATGGGGCAAACCAGCCCACTAAGGGGCTGTGCGCCCCCCTCACCTATTCCCACGTGACCAGGGGGTTTGGGGCGCCCCATCTAGGGTTCCCACCTCCTGGCTTGGGGGCCAAGTCACCCAAGGGGGAGATCCCATTTGCCCTGGCCGCCCCCCCCCCCCTAGGGGAAACCCTAGGGCGCCTCCCCTCCCCTTTTCCCCTATATATAGTGGAGGTTTTGGGGCTGCCTAACACACGAGAACATCCCCCTCTTGGCCGCACCCCTTCCTTGGAGGAAGGGGCAAGGCTGCGCCCTCCCCCCCTCTCTTGCACCTATATAAAGGGAGGGGAGAGAGGGGAGGCCGCACCAATAAGCCCTGGCGCCTCCCTCCTCCCTGCAACACCTCCTCCTCCTCCCGTAGTTGCTTAGCGAAGCCCTGCCGGAGTTCTGCTGCATCCACCACCACGCCGTCGTGCTGCTGGATCATCATCAACCTCTCCTTCCCCCTTGCTGGATCAAGAAGGAGGAGACGTCATCCGCTCCGTACGTGTGTTGAACGCGGAGGTGTTGTCCGTTCAGCACTAGGTCATCGGTGATTTGAATCACGGCGAGTACGACTCCATCATCCCCATTCCATTGAACGCTTCCGCACGCGATCTACAAGTGGTATGTAGATGAAGTCACTCTCCCATGACTCGTTGCTAGATGAACTCATAGATGGATCTTGGTGAAACCGTAGGAAAAATTTTATTTTTCTGCAACGTTCCCCAATAGCTTCCTCATCATCGGCTTCTCTCTGTGCAACTAGTGCAGCACTGACCACTTGGTTCGTTGCTGCTAAATATAGTAGCAACGACTCCTTTGGTTTAGGTGTGACTAGAGTTGGCGTAGAGGACAAGTATCTTTTCAGGTCTCGCAGCGCAGCCTCCGCTTCCGGAGTCCATTTTACTGGACCTGCCTTTTTCAAGATCTTGAAAAACGGCAGGGTGCAAGGTAGCTAGATAAGCGACACCACAACATTGCCGGGGCTACCTCCCCACATGACACCTAGCAGCGCATTTAATGTGCTTTGTCTTAACTAACAGAGTTAGGTATGTGTAAGTGCATCTAGTGCCCCTTAGTGATTTTGGTGTATTGAAGACTTATAGGTTAAGGGACTAATGTGTTTATGAGTGTACACAGGTCTATAAGTCTATGAGGAGTTTGATATTTACAGAGAAAGTCGACCCCTAAAAATGAAGTTCTTCGACTGAGGACTTTCTGAAGACTTTGAAAGTGAAGAAATTGGTGTGACCTTGAAGACTTGGTATTCACTTGAGGAACATGAAGCGTGAAGACTTTTGTTTTCGTAGTTTCATTTTTCTCTTTCTTGAGTCATAGGAAACACCGTACTGTTGAAGGGGGTCGAGGAAATACTAAGGAAAAATTTCCATGTGATGCTCAACTCAAAATCCTACACCTACGGATCCCTTCGAGTGAAGCCTTTGGAAATCTCATACAGTTCAGCCAATTTCTTCAGTGACAGAGACGAAGTTCTTCTGGTCGCTGAGGAATTTGTCCTGACTAAGGAGTTAGGAATTCGCCAGTGCGGATTGCCTACACAGTGAGGAACATGATAGTCCTGACAAATTTGAGAGTCAAATTTCCGACCGTTGCTGTGCTGCGCGCCAGCTGTCCCAAAATATCTTATCCACCTAACGGTCATATCATTGAAGGGCATTTATGTCTTATCATGTCGGGCTGCTCCCTAGGCTATAAATAGACGCCCCCTACAACCACTAGCTGGTTGGCTGCTCCATGAGAAACTGACACTTGTCATTTGAGAGCATCCCATCCTCCGAGGACTTTGAGCGAAAATCATCGAGTGAGGAAAACCCAAACCCAAACACCTACTGTCGGTGTCAAAACCGGCGGATCTCGGGTAGGGGGTCCCGAACTATGCGTCTAGGCAGATGGTAACAGGAGACAAGGGACACGATGTTTTTACCCAGGTTCGGGCCCTCTCGATGGAGGTAAAACCCTACTCCTGCTTGATTAATATTGATGATAGGGGTAGTACAAGAGTAGATCTACCACGAGATCAGAGAGGCTAAACCCTAGAAGCTAGCCTATGGTATGATTGTTGTTCGTCCTACGGACTAAAACCCTCCGGTTTATATAGGCACCGAATAGGGTTAGGGTTACAGTAGTCGGTTACAATGGTAGGAGATCTACATATCCAGACGCCAAGCTTGCCTTCCACGCCAAGGAAAGTCCCATCCGGACACGGGACGAAGTCTTCAATCTTGTATCTTTATAGTCCAGAGTCCGCCAAAGGCTATAGTCCGCTATCCGGACACCCCTAATCCAGACTCCTCAAGAGTCCCTGAACCAGGCTTCAATGACGACGAGTCCCGCGCATATTGTCTTCGCATTGCAAGGCGGGTTCCTCCTCCAAATACTTCATAGAAGATTTTGAACACAAGGATAGTGTTCGGCTCTGCAAAATAAGTTCCACATACCACCGTAGAGAGAATAATATTTACACAAGTTCAATCTGCTGACATATTCCGCAACGTGACATCACACCACGGCCAAGCCTTTATTCGAATCGTTTTTACTATCCCACCTCAGCGCGTTTAGCGAGGCGGTTTCCTTGGCACGTCTTGTCAAAGCAGAGATCGTGTCCCCTTATTCTGGGATTCTCATCAATACGGGCGTGGGTAACCCAACCGCGCCATTGATTGCAGCGCTTGGGAGATAAGCGAGTTTTATCAGGCCGGTGGGGACGCATAGCTTTGTCCGTCCATATAAGGGGATAAGGATCCACCTTTTCACACACGCCTTCTTCCTCCTTTGCTTATCCATTTCACAAGACTCGAGCTCCAGCGCCCAAGTCCGCACATCCCACCTCAACCTTCTCCAACTATGTCCGGAGCGGGAGGCAAGTGGATGGCCTCCTCCGTCACGGAGGGGCACATCAAAAAGCTGCGGAAGGCCGGATACTTGTCCGACGACATCGCGCATCGGCTCCCCAACAAGGGGCAGCTCATCCCCACCCCCAGGCCCCATGAGAGGGTGGTGTTCCTCCCCCACTTCCTCCGCGGACTAGGGTTTCCACTTCACCCATTTGTCCGGGGGCTCATGTTCTACTACGGCCTGGATTTCCACGATCTGGCCCCGAATTTCATCCTCAACATCTCGGCGTTCATCGTCAGTGCGAGGCCTTCCTCTGCATCCAGCCCCACTTCGCTTATGGCTGAAGACCTTCAATGTCAAGCCAAGGTAGCGGGCGGCTGCCAAGCGGAGTGCGGAGGTGCCATGGTGGGCAAGATGGCCAACGTCCTATGGCTCGAGGGCTCCTTCGTGGAGACCATAAAGGGGTGGCAATCGGGGTGGTTCTATATCACCGAGTCGCGCGACTCCAAATGGGCGGCGGCCCCCGAATTCCGATCTGGCTTCCCTACACGGCTCACCTCATGGAAAGAGACGGGCCTGACGTGGGGTAATTCGGAAGAGCTGACCGGACTCCAAACCTACGTCCGAAACCTGGTGGACAAGAAGCTCAAGCTTGTCAACGTAGTCCAGGTTATGCTCATCCGCCGGATCCTCCCATGCCAACAACGGGCCTTCAACTTGTGGGAGTTTGATCCGGCACAGCACCGAACCTTGAGCCGGCTCTTCGACACTACGTACGAAGATGCCTAGAAGGTGTTGTTCAAGGGCGCCGAGGCTCCCGCATCCGCTACCGAAGATCGCGGATTCAGCTCGCATCATCAAGCCAGCGAGGTAAGCTATTTTACCCTTTACGGGACTCTTTTTTCATAGTTTGACTCTATGCGGGATCTAAAACTCCCTTACCTTTGACAGGACTGGCTGAAGACGTCCGGACAGGTTAACTGTCCGGCTCCCTTGCGAGAAGACCCAGCGGACGCCCGCTTGACGGGGCTGCTGGTTCCGGCACCTTACGTGGTGCCGGAGAAGAAGGCCAAGAAGAAGGCCACGGGAACTCGGAGGAGTTCCCGGCGCCAGGTGTTGTCGGACTCATCGTCCGATGACTCCGAGGCGGGCTCCTCCCGCGAAGATGAGGAGGAGGAAAAAGAGGCCTCTCCCCCAGCGGGGGGAGAGAAGAAAAGGAAGGCCGCCCCAACTGGGGAGGCCGGAGGGTCCAAGAAGGGAAGGACCCTCCCTCCGGACTACACCACCAACGCCGACGACGGCGGAGAGGGGTGGCCACCAAGGACCAAGCCCCTGGCGAGATCGTAAGTGTCCGAACACCAGAATAACTCATGGCGTTCCATTTGTCGCATAGCATCTTCTAACGCTGAATGTAACCATGCAGCCCGCCCAAGGACAGGCTCAACGATTCGTCGAGCGGCTCCCTGGATTCGTCGGAGGTGAATAGCACCTCACTTCCGACCGCCGCGGATGACGCCGGGGTGGAGTCCCAAAAGGGGCCCAGCCAGGAGGAGGTGGCCATGGAGGCGCCGCAAGGCGACCTCCCGGACTCCGGGCGCAAAGGGGGTAAAACCCCGAAGGGCTTCAAGTCCGGCCCTGTGCCGGACTCCGTACCGGAACCTTCAGTGGTTCCGGAGTCCGGCGGGCGACCCCTTCGTAAGAAGGGCAAGACTGCGACACCGGTGACCTCCGTCCAGCCGGAGGCACCGGATGATTTGATGGAGGCGCTTAACAGCGCTTCCATCGACGAGGAGCACCGCACTGTTATGAGTGTGGTGATCCAGAAAGTTCAGTCCGCCAAGAGTGGGCTAACTGATGCCTGTGCCAGCCTTCTAACAGGCTTTGAGGTATGTATTTAAGATATATAAAAATATTACTGCATAGACAGTAGCCCCTGATGCTCAGTTTGGTGTTTGGAATGAAAAAGCCGAACTGAGGATCTAAAAAGATATACACAGGAGCCTAACATAAGTATGTCAATATGGGAATGCAGGCTGCGCTGCTGACCTCTGCCGCACTGACTGCGGAGGTTGATGCATTGAAGCAGAGCCTCGAGCAGTCCGAGAACAAGCTCGGACTTGCCAAAAAGCAGCTCTAGGATAAAGAAGGTAAGTAATACCTTATGGGAGTATTTAAAAGATGTGGTTGCAAAAGATGACAGGAATAACGTGAATACTGCAGGGGCCACGAATGAGGTGGCGACCCTGAAGGAGGCGGTGTCCAAGGCCGAAAGCAATGCGGTGCTGGAGCGCACCGAGCGAGAGAAGCAGGAGGCGCGGGTGGCGGAGGTGCGGCAAGAGCTCCAGGCTCTCGTGGAAAAACACGAGATTTTGGAGCGTGACTCAAAGACTCGAGAGTCCGAGCTCGCCTCGGCCCTTGAGAGTGCCAAGGCTGCTAAGGCCGAAGCCCACAAAGCCCTTCAGGAGATTGAGGCAATGAAGAAGATAGCGGCGGGTAAGGCATTCCATATGCAAAGCAAGCATGTGAAAGTGAATTATCTGTTACTTACCCAAATCCGGAGCTCTCCAGGAGGATTCGCAGATCTGCCCTGCAGTGTGGCTGATGCTGCTGCATTCTACCGAGCCAAGGAGGGAAGCTCGACGGCGAAGGTGTACTGGTCTCAGTATGCTGAGGCCGGACACCCGGTTCCCTTAAGCGACCAGTTGAAGCAGTTGGTCGAGCTACATAAGGTGGCCGAACAGGCCATGAAAGGCCTCATAGTTCGGCTGTGGCCTAAGGAAGTCGTGCCTTGGAGCTACTTCGGGCTGGTGAGGCGGCTGGTGGACGCCTGTCCATGGGTTGAAGTCATCAAGCGCTCCGTCTGCATCGAAGGTGCCCGTAGGGCCCTTGCCCTTGCTAAGGTGCACTGGGGCAAGATGGACGCTGAGAAGCTTGTGACGGACGGACCACCACCGAAGAAGGAGCATCGCAAGCCTGAAATGTATTATGAGGGCATCCTAAAGGGTGCCTGCCTTATAGCGGATGAATGCTCCAAAGATATAATTTTTTATTAGACTCGCATTTGTTATCCTGTACGCTAAAAACTTGTTCATATGCGCTAAGCAACACTTTTGAATTTAAAATATTACCTTCTGTGTGGCCGTGTATTAAATTTGAGAGATGGCGAGTCGTCGGCTTCAGCCCCCATGCCACGAGTGCTGGGGTGTTCGGGATAAACTTGAGCGCTCTTGTTCCCATTCTTGGGTCCTTCGAGGGAGACGCTCAACGCAACGAACAAGGAAACCGGACTATAATGCTTGAACACTCTCACTTAGCCATAGAATTCTATAATTTAAATTTCGGCGAAGCCCCTAGTATTCAGAAGACCGAGTTCGGGGCGCTATCCACGCCTAGGCCGGACAATGCCGACTCCTCGCTCTAAGCGGCATAAGTCTTTAGGGACTCGAAAACCTCTCGAACAGCGACCAGCTCTCGCCCTATCATGACGGTCAGTTTTAGCTTTCTCCACTGAGGTGCTTAACCCAGCTCAACCGGGGCACAATCGCAGTGGTTCTCCCAGCGCTACCTTAGCCGATATAACGGAACATAAGGTACCAAAACATGGGAGCCGGGCAAACCCAACTATTGACCCAATACATGATTCGGAGCCGATGCATATAATGCTATAAGTTCGGGGTGCCGCACTTGTGAAAGTGTTCGGACTTATCACACCATATTGTGGGGTACTTAAGCCCCTGGTGTATTGCCCGTACCAAAGTGTACGGTTGCACAATGTCATAAATGAGCATATATATATATAGAAAAAAGGGAATTCAATAATAGGCAGAAGCTATATATTGTTTATTCAAAAGGGCTGCAGTAAGAGCAGAACGATACAAATAGTGCGATAAGCAAGGGACGGATTTTAACATGTCCCCTCCAGGGTAAGTCATGGATGGTGTGTAAAACAGATATATTGCTCGTAATAGAGAGCACCTGGACACTCGACGTAGCTTTATGCTTCCCTGGCTGTTGCATCGTGTGTTCGGCGATTCTAATGCCCGACAGGGCTTTGTGAGGACGGAATCCTGAAAGTAAAAAGAAAGAAGAAAAGAATGACACAATCGGGAGCCCCTAGTGCGGTTAAGCCGCATTCTGGGCATGCCGTGGTCGTTCCCCTTCCCCTATGCCCATGGTATTTCCAGAGCGTAATTATGTACGCGTAGTACTGGTTTCGCAATTTCACGAGGACTGGGGCTTGGGCCGCATTGCTATGCGTGCTCGGAACGTGCCAGGCGGTCTTGTTGTAGGTTACTCCGGGCGCGCTTGACGGTGTCCGGACGTTTAATAGCCGAACTCGAGAATTGCTTTAAGAGGTTGCTTTGTACTTCCGCCGCGAGGGCCGCCATATGCTCCTCCGTCCGGAGAGAGCGTTCGGTGTTTCCATTGACCATAATGACTCCTCGAGGACCTGGCATCTTGAGCTTGAGATATGCATAGTGCGGCACCGCATTGAACTTTGCAAATGCGGTTCGTCCGAGCAAAGGCGTGATAGCCGCCATGAACGGGACTATGTCAAGATTAACTCCTCGCTTCGTGGTTATCCGGGATCCAAGACCACTTCAAGTGTAACTCGAGCCTGCACAGTTGGCCTCTACACCCGGTATGACGCCTTTAAAGGTCGTCTTTGTGGGTTTAATCCTTGATGGGTCTATGCCCATTTTGCGACTTGTATCCTCGATAAAGCAGGTTCAGGCTGCTGCCGCCGTCCATTAGGACTCTAGTGAGGTGAAATCCGTCAATGATTGGGTCTAGAACCAATCGCGCGAATCCGCCATGGCGGATGCTAGTGGGTGGTCCTTCGATCAAAAGTGATCGGGCAGGAAGACCACGGTTTGAACTTTGGGGCGATCGCTCCATCGCATATACGCCCCTTAGTGCACGCTCCGCTCCCTTTTGGGTATGTGGGTGCGCGATATCATGTTCACCGCTCGCACTTGCGGGCGGAAGCCCTCTCCGTCCTCTATTGTTCGGGCGGGGCTCCTCCTCGTCATGCAGCCCTTGTCATTGTTTTCGCATTTAACTTGCTCGCTGCTTGAACACCCAACAATCCTGTTGGTGTGATTGGCTAGCTTTTGGGTGCCATGAATCGCACGAGCGATCGAGTATTCGGTCCAAACCGGACGGGCCCGAGTATTTCTTTTAAATGGCTTTTTCCGCTGACCGGTTTAGAGCCTCTGAATCTGGCATTGACCGTCGTGTCCTTAGCATTATCGCCGCACGCGGCGCTTTGTGCTTGTTGCAACGCCGACCTGCCATTGCTGTCCTTGGTATCCGAATTACTGTGGCTCTTGGTCATGTTGTTACTACGAGCTAGCCAGCTGTCCTCTCCGCCGCAAAAGCGGGTCATGAGTGTTCGAGGGCTGCCATGGATTTCGCTTTTCCTGTCCTAGGTGCTGGGCAAGCCACTCGTCGCGGATGTTGTGTTTGAAGGCTGCAAGGGCCTCGGCATCCGGACAATCGACGATTTGATTTTTCATGGTTAGGAACCGTGTCCAGAATTGTCTGGCCGATTCCTCTGGCTGCTAAATTATGTGGCTTAGGTCATCGGCGTCTGGTGGTCGCACATATGTGCCCTGGAAATTGTCGAGGAATGCGGCTTCCAGGTCTTCCCAACAACCAATTGACTCTGCTGGCAAGCTGTTAAGCCAATGCCGGGCTGGTCCTTTAAGGTTGAGTGGGAGGTATTTGATGGCGTGCAGATCATCACCGCGTGCCTTGGTATTTTTTGAGCGACGCCGGGGTGCGGCTTGAGTTGATGGCCGAGAGGCCTCTCTGTCGCGGCCACGAGGTGGCCGGTCAGCCATATCATGCGCTGGTGATGTAGGTTTGGGTGCTTCCTCCTCTAATCGGGTAGCAGCCTGCGTTTTGGTAGTCTTGGAGGGCGCCGAGTTCGTACTCTTCGCCGCAAGGACTTGATCCATCCGCTGCCTAGCAAGTCTTGGTCAGCTCAAGTTGTTGCTGCTTTTTCTTGAGGCTGCTTGCCGTGGCCCTTAGCCTGCGTTTGAAACGCTCTTGTTCGACGGGACCCTCGGCACGAGCAATTAAATCATCGCCGAGGCTTGCCTCATCTTCGAGGGAGGCATGTAATTATCGTCCTCTACCTCTCTCTCTGTCGCTCTCTCATGAGGGCTGGCTTCTCCATCCTCCTGCGCTGAATCATGCTGGAGGGGGTTATCTTCAGCACTGTCTGGGGTGTTATTGTCTCCCGTGCCGGAATCACCATTTTTGCTGTGGCGGGATTTAGAGCGGCGCCGCTGACGCCGGCGCTTCGGTTGTTTCTTGGATGGGTCATCCTCCGCTGTTCCATCGCCATTCCCATCTTTTGGGATGTCCACCATGTATATGTCGTATGACGAGGTGGCCTTCCAGTGTCCTGTGGGCGCTGGTTCTTGGTCGTCTCCTGCATCGTCGTCCATACCGTCTATGTCTTCGGAGTCGAAGTCGAGCATGTCGGTTAAATCATCGACAGTGGCAACGAAGTGGGTGGTGGGTGGGCTTTGAATTTCTTCATCGTCCGCATCCCAACCTTCCTGACCATAATCCGGCCAGGGCTCTCCTGATAGAGAGAGAGACTTTAGTGAATTCAGGACGTCGCCAAAGGGCGAGTGCTGAAAGATGTCCGCGGCGGTGAATTCCATGACCGGCGCCCAATCGGATTTGATTAGCGGGGGCGCGGAAGGCTCGGAGTCCGGAGAGGAGTCCGGCACTTTGGAGTCACGAGCTTCGCAAAGGACGGGGTAGGTGTATGGCTCAATCGCCGTAGAGATCGTAGCCCCCGAGGCGGTGTCCAGCCACCCGTCCTCGATCGGCGCAGTCGGCTCCGAGCTAAAGGTCGGAGCGGACACTGGTGCGGCCTCCAGGACACTGTCCGGCGGCAGGGCTAGATCATGCCCCTCGTGATAGTGCAGCGCGCTTGGCTGTGGCTCGAACCCGTCGAAGATCAAGTCTCCGCGTACGTCAGTCGTGTAGTTCAAACTTCCAAATCTGACCTGGTGGCCAGGGGCGTAGCTTTCAATCTGCTCCAGATGGCCAAGCGAATTGGCCCGCATTGCAAAGCCGCCGAATACGAAGATCTGTCCGGGGAGAAAAGTCCCACCCTGGAGCGCATCTTTGTTGATGATCGGAGGAGCCATCGGGCCTAAGGATGATGACACAGAGGAACTCTCAATGAAAGCACCAATGTCGGTGTCAAAACCGGCGGATCTCGGATAGGGGGTCCCGAACTGTGCGTCTAGGCAGATGGTAACATGAGACAAGGGACACGATGTTTTTACCCAGGTTCGGGCCGTCTCTATGGAGGTAAAAACCTACTCTTGCTTGATTAATATTGATGATAGGGGTAGTACAAGAGTAGATCTACCACGAGATCAGAGAGGCTAAACCCTAGAAGCTAGCCTATGGTATGATTGTTGTTCGTCCTACGGACTAAAACCCTCCGGTTTATATAGGCACCGAATAGGGTTAGGGTTACACAGAGTCGGTTACAATGGTAGGAGATCTACATATCCGTATCGCCAAGCTTGCCTTCCACGCCAAGGAAAGTCCCATCCGGACACGGGACGAAGTCTTCAATCTTGTATCTTCATAGTCCAGGAGTCCGGCCAAAGGCTATAGTCCGGTTATCCGGACACCCCCTAATCCAGGACTCCCTCACCTACAAACCCAAAGTGATTGAGCATCACTGAAGAGATTGATCCTGCGTGGATCCGACGCTTGTTACCTTTGAAGACTGTGCTTCTTCTAGACGGTTAGGCGTCATGGTCTAGAGCATCCAAGAGGAATTGTGGATCGCCGAGTGACCGAGTCTGTGAAGGTTTGGAAGTCACCTGAAGACTTACCACGAGTGATTGGACGAGGTCTGTGTGACCTTAGTTCAAGGAGAATACGGTGAGGACTTGGTGTCCTGAGCTGCGTGCTCAGCGACTGGGTGTCCGGAACTGTGTGTCCTCGAGTTTAAATACGCAGCCGCTCCAACCAGATGTACAACTGAGACAGAAGTTGGAACTGGTCTACCAAATCATTGTCTTCACCAAGCTTACAGGTTCTATTTCCTCAACTCTTTCATTTCCTCATTACTGTGTTGAGTGTTTGTTCATATCTGTGTTTGAAGACTTTGACTGAAGACTTTCTCAATTTCCTCAGTTCAATTTCTTCAGTCTATTTGTCTTCATCTTGTGTTATCCTGTGATTACGCTTTTTGTACTCTGTGCTTGTCTTCATTTCATCATGATGACCATGCTTGTATTCTGTTATGCTTACTCTTGAGTACTTATTCCGCTGCAAGTAGTTCTTCGCTAAGGAATTTCCTCACCGCAAATTCCTCGTTGAAGAATTCATAAAATCGCCTATTCACCCCCTCTAGTCGATATAACGCACTTTCAATTGGTATCAGAGCGAGGTACTCCCTTGTTCTGTGTGATTTTGGTTTAACCACCTAGAGTTTTAGTTATGTCAACCGCAGGTATGATCAAGGTCTCTGCTGGCTGTCCTACCTTCGATGGGACAGACTACCTCTACTTGAAGAATAAAATGCCAATGCATCTTGAGGCAATTGATAACGATCTCTGGTATGTTGTGGAAAATGGTGTTCCCACTGTCTCACCCTCACTGAACGCTACCGATGTGAAGAGATTCAAGCAACTCGATTCTCAAGCTAAGAATATCATATGTGGCCATCCGAGCAAAGGACAAGATGGAAGAGTGAGTGCTTTGGAAACGCTAAGCTTATCTGGGATAGGCTGTCCAAAGTAAATGAAGGAGTCTCAACTCAGCGTGACTCTCGAGTTGATGTTGTTCGCAATCTCTTCAACCGCTTCAAAAGACTCAACAATGAAAATGTTCAACAAACCTTCGATCGCCTGACTGACATCTCAAATGAGCTTCAAGCGATTGGTGCCACTGACATCACCGACCATGAGGTGGTGAAGAAATTGTTGAGATCGCTTGATTCCTCATTTGATACTCTGGCATTGATGATACAAGAACGTGCTGACTACAAGTCACTTGATCCCGCTGATATCCTCGAGAGGCTAAATGAGTTCCAGCTTGCTGAAAAGAAAGATCTCTATGGTTTGAGCTATGGAAAATCACGTGCCCTGAAGGCCAAGGCAGTGTCTGAATCTGAATGTGAAGATTCTGGTAGCAGCCTTGGTGATCCTGAAGAATTGAGCCAGGAGCTAGCACTGCTCGTGAAGAAGTTCCAGAAGTTCTCAAGACGTGGTCGCTTTGGAAAATCCTCAAGGAGCAGTGATTCCTCTCCAGTGACTATAAGAGAAGGCTATGCCACAAATGCAAGAAACCTGGTCAATATATTCAAGATTGTCCTCAGTGGGAAAAGGAATTAAAGAAGAAGAAATACAAGGATTACAGTTCTGATGACGCTAAGAAGAAGAAGAAATCGTTAAAATCTTCATCATCAAAATCCTCGAAGTCTTCATCTCATAAGAAGAGCAGCTCCAAGAAGGCTCGGGCATTCATTGGCAAGGAAATGGACTCTGAAGCTGAATATGAGGAACATGAGGAAGAGGAGGCATCTGAGGAGTCCGAGTCTGGTGTGGCGAGTCTGGCTCTCGCCATCTGCATTAAATCGACAAGTCTATCTTCAACTCAAGAAACTGTCCTCACCAACAAGGCTGATGAAGATAATGATGACTACGCTCCCACCTATTGCTTCATGGCAAAGGGTGCCAAGGTACTTAAATATACCTCATCTGAATCTAGTGAGAATGAATCTGATGATGACCTCAAGCCCAGCTACTCTAAACTTGCTAAGATTGCTGTAAAACAACAAAGGGCTTTTAAAAAGGTTCAAAACATGCTAGACAAAAGTGATGATATGTTGGGTGAAGAAATGGATCGCACTAAAGCCTTGACTGAAAATCTTCAAAGACTTCAGTCTAGGTTTGACAGCCTTCAAGGTCATCATAACACTCTCTTGTCTGATCATGAGAAGCTTTCTTATGAATTTCTTCAAATAAAGCAAGATCTTGAGAAGCTAAGAGTGAGTTATGAAGATCTTCAGAAGGAGCGCGATTCATTACTTGCTCAACAAATCAGCGCGGCTCAGGAAGAATTTGTTCCTCCATGCTTAAAGTGCATTGAACGTGAATCTGCTAATTATTCACCTGAATGTTCAAATGCTTCAATTGTTACAAATTCTTCTCATGCCTCTGCTATCACTAATTCCTCATCTAAGGACATTGCTAGTATCACTGACGATGCAGGGCTGAAAGAATTGTACATGACAGGCATGTACAAAAGCCTCAAAGGGCATCAGACTCTTTGTGATGTGCTTAAAAAGCAGATCCTCAACAGGAACCCTAGGAAAGAGGGTATTGCCTTTGAGAGGAAACTAAATGCTGATGGAACATATTGGAAGCCTGAGCAGTACCCCAAAATCTCATGGGTTGCTGCAAAGGGACCTCCAGTTGATCCATCTAACTTATCTGGCTTTACATGTGAATCTCCTCATTCTTCTGATGAGTCATTTGACTCCAACTATAAATTGTTCAAAAATCAGAATGGTGAAGTATTTGCTAGATATGTTGGCACTAACTGCAGGAACGGTTCTCCTATGAAGAAAATCTGGGTTCCCAAAAGGTGCCTTGAAAGTCTTCAGGTGAATGTCCTCATGACACCACCTGTGAAGAATTGGAACCCCATATCAAACTCTTCATATGGACCAAATTCTTCATATGGATCCAAGTCCTCATACGGACCAAATTCCTCACGTGGATCAAATTCCTCAAAAGGATCAAAGTCCTCATATGATTATCATCGTGCTAACAACTCTGTTTTCGCAGGTAGAGCTAAGGGCTATGAATATGTGCATTATTCTTCAAACCATTATGTTCATAAGTCCTCGAAGAATTTCTCTGCTTATTCATATGCTTACCCTAACCCCTCTTGTGTGAAACGAAATGGATTGGCTTCTATGCCACCATTCTCATATGGAGCTCGTAGAGTGATGAACTCTTTGCCACCCCTTCAGATGTGGGTGGTGAAGAAAAAGAACTAATCTCTTCTGCAGGGTCAGGTCTCCAGACGTGCTTTAACGTCTGAAGAACTTCTTTGGGGCCCGACAAAATTGCTCGAAAGGACGCAGCTAATCATGAAGAAATGAACTTTCATTTCACACGCCCTCATCTTGCTATATCTGTTTTATCGCTTGATGAAATTCATCTGATGAATTTAATATCATATTCTTCACTGATGAAGTATATGAGTTCGTAAGCTACACTAATTCATCTGCAGGATGATCAACCCAAAGCCTCTGAGTGGGTCCTCGATAGTGGATGTACAAATCACATGACTGGTGACAAGAATCTATTGATGGATGCTCCCTTATCACCATCACATCTGAAGCATATCATCTTTGCTGACAAAGGCAAAAGTCAGGTATTGGGTCTAGGTAAGGTTGCAATCTCTAAGGACATACACATGGACAAAGTCATGCTTGTTGAGTCCTTAGGATACAACCTCATGTCAGTCTCAATGCTTTGTGATCTTGATATGGTTGTTGTCTTTGGCAAGTATCGTTGTGTTGTGATTATGGAAGCTGACCATTCCAAAGTCTTCGAAGGCTTTAGGAGAGGAGACTTGTATATTGTTGATTTCTCTACAGGACCACAACCAGCCATGTGTCTACTTGCAAAAGCTTCAGAAGGCTGGCTATGGCATCGACGACTTGGTCACGCAGGCATGAGGAATTTGCAAATGCTTGCGAAGAAGAAGCATGTCATTGGCATTGAGAATGTCAAATTCCTCAAGGATCACTTGTGTGGAGCATGTGAAGCTGGAAAAATGACCAAGGCCAAGCATCCAGCAAAGACTATCATGACCACTACTCGACCATTTGAATTGCTTCACATGGACCTCTTTGGTCCTAATCATTACTCAGCAGTCACTAATGATGCATCTCTATATGGCTTTGTTATTGTTGATGATTACTCTCGTTACACATGGGTACACATTGTTACTTACAAACATGAAGTGCAGGAAGTCTTCAAACGATTTTCCTCGAGGGCTTCAACCAACTTTGGTGTGAAGATCAAGCACATTAGGAGTGACAATGGAATCGAGTTCAAGAATTCTGGTCTTGATGACTATCTTGATGAACTTGGTATTACTCATGAGTTATCTGCTCCCTATACTCCTCAGCAAAATGGCATCGTGGAGCGCAAGAACAGAACTCTTGTTGAGATGGCTCGCACTATGCTTGATGAATACAAAACGTCTCGTCGTTTTTGGATTGAAGCAATTGATACCGCGTGCCACATCATCAACAGGGTATATCTTCACAAATTCTTCAAGAAGACTGCCTATGAACTCCTCACTGACAAGAAACTGAATGTGAGTTATTTCAAAGTCTTCGGTGCTAAATGTTGGATTAGAGATCCTCATCACAATGCTAAATTTACACCGAAAGCACATGAAGGTTTTATGCTTGGTTACGGAAAGGACTCGCACACCTACAGAGTCTTCAACAATGTTCTTCACAAGATTGTTGAAACTGTAGATGTGCGGTTCGATTAAACTAATGGCTCACAAAAAAGCACCTACCTTCTGTGATAGATGAACCAGCACCTGAGGATTCTATCAAGTTCAAGGCGACTAAGGATGTCATTCCTACTGAAGAATCTGCTGAAGAATTCATTCCAGAACGTGAAGAGCGTCGAGTTGATGCACCTGAAGAAAATGCTGAAGAAAATGGTGCTGAAGAAAATGCTGATCAAATTCCTCGACGACAACCAGCTCATCCTCGCGTTGCAAAAGAAGTGCAAGTTGAAAAGATCATCGATGACATTGAAGCACCAGGTCCTCTCACACGCTCAAAAGCTTCACATTTATCTAACTTTTGTGGGCACTATGCTTTTCACAGAGCCCACTAAGGTAGATGAAGCATTTCTGGAGCCTGAGTGGATTCAAGCCATGTAAGAAGAATTACATCAGTTCGAGCTCAACAACGTCTGGGAACTGGTCAAACGTCCAGATCCTCGCAAGCATAATATCATTGGCACAAAGTGGATCTACCGCAACAAGCAAGATGAAAATGGCCTTGTGGTGAGGAATAAGGCACGACTTGTAGCTCAAGGCTACACACAGTTGAAGGAATTGATTTCGATGAAACTTTTGCACTGTTGCTAGACTTGAGGCTATTCAGATATTACTTGCTTATGCTAACCATCATGATATCACTTTATATCAAATGGATGTGAAAAGTGCATTCCTTAATGGTAAGCTTGAGGAAGAAGTATATGTTGCTCAACCCCCAGGTTTTGAAGATCCAAAGAATCGACAAAGTCTTCAAACTCAACAAGGCCCTCTATGGCCTCAAGCAGGCCCCTCGGCGTGGTATGATACTTTGAAGGAATTCCTCATGAAGAATGGCTTCACACCGGTTCACTCGACCCTACTCTCTTTACTAAATCTTATGATGATGAACTATTTGTGTGCCAAATATCGTTGATGATATTATCTTTGGCTGTCTTCGACCAACGTTATAGTGATGAATTTGCCTATATGATGAGTGAAGAATATCAAATGTCTATGAGGGAGAGTTGAAATTCTTCTTAGGTCTTCAAATTTGTCAACAGCGCAATGGCATATTCATATCTCAGAGAAATACCTCAAGGATGTTACGAGGAAATTCGCATGCAAGATTGCAAAGGCGTCAAAATTCCTATGCCCACAAATGGCCATCTATGCAATCGATGAAAATGGTATTGACTTGATCACAAGGTATACCGCTCCATGATTGGTTCTTTATTGTACTTATGTGCATCTAGGCCAGATATAATGCTTAGTGTTTGCATGTGTGCCCGATTTCAAGCTACACCGAAGGAATCACACCATAAGGCTGTGAAGCATATTCATCGATATCTAGCTCACACACCAACACTAGGATTATGGTACCCCAAGGGCTCTGCTTTTGATCTCATTGGATATTCTGACTCTGACTATGCTGGTGATCATGTGGACCGCAAGTCAACATCTGGTACTTGTCATTTCCTCGGACGATCTTTGGTCTGTTGGTCCTCGAAGAAACAGAACTGCGTATCACTGTCTACTGCGGAAGCTGAGTACATTGCTGATGGTTCTTGCTGTGCTCAATTGCTGTGGATGAAGCAAACTCTCAAGGATTACGGCATCAACGTGAAGAATGTGCCTCCCTACTGTGACAATGAGAGTGCCGTCAAGATTGCTCACAACCCAGTTCAGCACTCGAAGACAAAGCACATTCAGATTCATCATCATTTTCTTCGTGATCATGTGTTGAAGGGCTACATCTCCATCGAGCATGTGAAGACTGAAGAATAGCTAGCCGATATCTTCACAAAGCCCTTGGATGAGAAGAGATTTAGCAAGTTGCGGTGTGAGCTAAATATCTTAGAATCTTCGAATGTTCTTTGAAAAGGACACTCATCCTAACACTTATGCAAAATTGATGACTTAGATGTGCAACACACGAAGAAACGTTTTTCTTCAATCAATGAAGAACAACACTCTAAGTGTGAAGAAATTAATGAAGAATTTGATTCTCAGAACCCTACGACAATTGTACGCGGTGTCTGAAATCATCATTCTTATACGGTGGGTCACGCCACCACCAAAGTTGAAAATCTTCAATTTGAGTTTTTCCTCAGTTTTTCAAATTCTTCAAATTTGCAAAATCTTCACTGTTTCTATCGTTTTTCTTCATTGGGTTTATGTCCTCTACAACATTCACTTATGGCTATTTCTTCAAGTTGCAATTTCTGCTAAGTGAATGTGATCGGACCCTTCCCCCTCTATGCTATACTCAACCCAATCTATTCACAAATTCTTCATGTGCGTTCTATTTGAAACTCGTTCAAAATCTTCACTGTGTCCTTGTCACCTGAAGAAATTGTGAACGGAACTTTAAAACTAATCTTATCCAAATTTTCGGCTTTGCCGCTCAAACCGTTCCGCTTCCTACGATAGACTTATCCATTCACCCACGATCTAACACGATCTCCACTTTTCAGTACGTGGGTGACACATGTCAAGCGAATGAGAAGGGTCAGGAGCACGTTCGTCCTAAATCTTCGGGCGAACAGTTTTTCACCGTGCTATAAATACCCCATCTTCCCTTCCTCACTTCCTTTACTCCGCTCGACCTCTCTCTCCCGCTCGAGCTTCTCAAACCCTAGCGCCGCCGCTACTCCATCGTCGCCGGTGAGGAAGAGCTTCACTGCCTCGACCTCGTCGCCGTCGTACTCAGCGCCGTCATGAAATCTTCACTCCGCCGCCGCCGTAGCTGTCTTCCTCCGCCGAGTTAGGGCGTGGAAGATCTGAACTGACGAGCTTCAAATCTACTCTTCTCAGTTCGTCGTGTTCTTCATCCAGGGTAATTAAAAGTTACTTTTACTGCCCTCTTTGATACAAATTTCCTCTACAAAATCTTTAAAGGTGTTTTATTCTTCAAATCCTCACACACAAAACACCTCACTAGTCATCTGTTCTTGATTCGTTTCTCTAAACATCATTTTTCTTCAAGATTCCTCAATTGTGTGGATCCTCGATCTATACAACTCTGGAACCTAAGACAAAGAACGCTTAGTGAAATTCTTCAAGGCTCATCTGGTCAAATTCCTCAAACTTATTCTTTTTGAAAAACCTTCTGAGAACGCATATGACCTCTCCAAATTCCTCGCAACTATACTCTGTTCACAGGTACTCATGTCCGCTGCTGAATCACTAGGTTCTCATCAACTTAACTCATTTGTAGCGTTCCTCGAAGAAAAGTTGCATACTTCTTCAGAGAACTCGATTGTTCAAATTCCTCAACTGAAGAATATGGCAGACGGTAAGAAGCCACAGAAAGGAGGAAAGAGGCCTGAGGTCATGACTGCTTTTGAAATACCTGAGGACATCTATGCTGACTATTGCACGCCTGATGAGGCCAAGTTATGAAAGGAGAACAAAAATCAGCGCAAGGTGCGCATACAGAGGATTGAAAGGAGATGGGCAAGAGAATGGAGGGAGTACAGGTATGTAACTCCAAAATATATGAAGAAATTCACACTTAATCCTCCATGCCCAAGAGCTCCATTGGCACCTGGCCAAGAAGCTGACCCCACCAGCATCAAGCGTGGTGAGGATTTTCCTGAAGAATGGGCCAAGCACCAAGCCAAGTTGGCAAGACAAGCCAAAGAAGCAGCGAGGAAATTCAATGAAGACTCTGCTGCTGCTGCTGCCACTAAGGCCTCTGTCAAGCCTAGGAAATCAATGGCAAAGAAGCCCGCGCACAAGCCAAGTGCTTCACCAACTGTGCCCTCACGGCCAAGTTCCTCAGCAATGCCCTCACGGCCTGAATCTTCAAAGCCCTCACGGCCAGTACCTCATGCTGCTCCTGCTCCTCCAAAATCCTCAGCTCCTCCTCCAAAGTCCTCAGCTGCTCCGGCAAAGTCCTCAGCACCTGTGCATCTAGCCACGTGCCAAAGGACTGCAGGCATCTCTATTGCCTCTGGTGTCTCAGTGAGTTCCTCTGCTGCACCAAATTCTTCGTCAGGCCCCACTCTGCTGAAGACAAAGGCAACGGCTGGACGAGGTCCTCGGCCAAGTCCGAAGAAGAAACATGTTGCCTTCCAAGTGCCATCTGACGATGAAGCTGATGATGATGAACTTGCAGAAATCATCAGAGACAGACAAGAAAAGGCCGCTAGAGCCAAAGGCACACCTGTGCCACTGCTTTTGGATCCTAAGATGATCCTCGATTACATTGATCTCTGGCACAAGGATCCAAACACCCCTATGCCTGATTTTCATTTGACTCCTAGCCAAAGTCACATGCTGACCCATTTCATCACTGAAGAGAAATGGAAATTTGAGAAGGCCAGACAGATCAAGAAGGCTCAGTTCAGGAAAGAGAAGTTCCTGAGGAAAAACGTTGTCAAAATGACAACTGATGAACTCATCTGAAATCAAAGCTCTCAGCGATAACTTCAACGCCTACTATGCTGATTGGCAAGGAGCCAAAGTCAGGTTTGTTAAACTGACTGAGAAGTTCACCAATGTTGCAGCTCCAACGCAACAAGAAGTTCCTCAGTCTGCAGCTTCTGCTCAGCCTACTGAAGTACATGCTAGCACCGCTGATGACTTTCAGACTGCTGAAGAAAATGCTAGTTCCAGGGCTGATGACTCCATTCCAGCCGCTGAAGAAACTGCCAGGGCATCCACTAGTGGTGCGCCTGAAGAAAATGAAGAAGTCAGGGCAACTGCATCAGTTGCGCCTAAGGCAAATCAATCAGATTCCTCAGCTCCTCCTGCGCCTACACCAACTTCTATCCTTCCATCTGCATCAGATGTGAAGAAGACCAAGGCTGCAGAGCGAGCTGCAGTGAAGAAAAGAAAGCATCAGCTGCTTCAGATTCTTCAGCTCCGAAGAAAATGAAGCCTATGACCAGCTCGTTTGAGAATCCCATTGATGCTATTCCGATCTCAACCATGCCATCAAAGGACCTTGTTCCTTTTGGTGAAGAATATGTGATCCCTAGCGGATCTGATGAAGAAAATCATTTTGCTGCTTCGTCAGAGCAGATTGATGAAGAAATTGAAGTGGATGCGATCCCTTCACCACCAGTTGTTTCCTCGCCAATGCCTCAGTTCACAGCTGAAGAGGCTGATGTTGAAGAAATTGAAGATGAAGACGTGGATATTGGATGCACTACGCCAGTGATGAATGATGACTTTTGGGAAAGTCTGCACCCTAATTCTCCACTCTTCACCCCAATACAACAAATACCTCAGTCCCCTGCACCAACAGTTCAAATGGGCTCTGAAGAAATTCACCCCACCTCGTCTGTGCATGAAGAAATTCCAGCCACTAGTGTTGAAGAACCTGCTGCTGCTGATCATATGACAACGCAGACTGCCACTGAAGAGGAACCAGAAATTCCTCAGCCTGAAGAACCTGAGATTGCGATTCATGAGGCTGTGATGCAACTCACTGACACTCCTCTGCCCAAACCAAAGGATCCATTCTCAAGCAAGAAAAAGTTCAAGGCTGAAGATTTCTTCGGCGAGCATGTGTTCTTCACGGACTACAACACATATGACTCTGCTCGCATAAGGAAGAGGCATTTCTGGACTGCTAGTCAAGCCAATTTCTATTCCTCAGTGCTATTCAACAAAGACAAAGTCTTCGATCATGCACACATTCCTCACGTGGACATGGAATCTCTGCCGGGCTTCGAGCCAGTCCTCAGTGTTCTTCACGATGCTGGATTGCTAAATTTCTGCACTGACATATGTGATTGGAATGAAGAACTCATTCTTCAATTCTATGCGACGCTGCACATCACAGAAATTCGAAGATGTGAACTCATGGGTGCTGGACTGGATGTCGAAAATACTCACTACAAGGCACCAAAGCAACTGAATTGCTTCATTCCCTCCCACTCAGTCCTCCCCTTGAAGGTGCTCGTTGCGTCTACAATGAACCTGAGCTTACAAATCATTACATGCAAGTGCTGATGAAGCCTTTGAAGCCCGGGCAGGTCCCTCGAACCAAATTCCTCATCAAGGAATTACTATATGTGCCTCGGACTGTCTATCGCATTCTGACGAAGACAATGAGTCCTATCAAAGGCCACGACTCAAATGATAAAGAAGTCGTTGGCATCATGAAGAATATGCTTTTCAATATCATTCATGGCGTTCCCGTCAACTTCCATTATTTCTTCATGAGGACTCTGGCGAATATTTCTATGTCACCATTTGAGCTGAAGCCTTATGCACCATGGATTATGAGGTTCATCAAGACAAGGTCTTCACTCAATTACAAGGCTGACACTCTGAACCACTGCAGCTACTTGCCTCCGATTGAAGTCCTCAAACGGACATTTTCCTCATCTGATGACAAAGGCAAGGCAACTGCTGTGATAGATGAAGGCATTCGTCCATTGGATGGTCAATTTCGCAAGGCTGCATCCTACTCCACCAATGATGACTCTGCCACACATGACTCTGCCGCCAACAACTCTGCCAAGCAAAATCCTCAAGCCACAGCACCCAGGGTGATGACTGATCATGAGTTACTCCTCAGTCTTCATCAGAAAGTTGATCGCAATCATAAATGGGTCAAGCGTCAGTTTGGTTCAATTCTTCACAACATGACCTCAACCCATAACGCAGTGAAGAAAAATCAATACTACCTCCATGAAACCTTCAATCGTACCTGGGCTGTTCTGTCTCATGTCTACAGCGAAGAAGATCTGAAGAAAATGGGTCTGAAGGAAGAATTCGACTGGTCTGCACCTCCACCGAAGAAATACAAGAAGGTCAAGGTTCCTTCCTTGGTAGCCAGCTCCTATTCTTCATCGCGCGACACTGATGAAAATGAAGACTTGGACGACACTGCGGCAGGCCCTACTACGACAACCGACCCCGACAACGCTGGCGCTCCTCCATCAACTTGATATTCTTCAGGGGCGTTAGTCCTCAGTCTCGATCCTTTTGGTCATTCGATGACAAAGGGGGAGAAATTTGAGTTAGTCTTCAAGCGGGTCTATTATATGGGCGTTTTTTCGCTAAGTTACAACTCTCGCTCTTCTGAAACTTTTATTGGATCGAGTTGTAATCTTAAACCCGATGGTGCTCTGATACTTTTGATGTGTTCTTCTGCATGTTTATTCCTCATTATATGTTAATACACGCATGCTGAATTACATCAGTCACCATATTTCATCATGCATTTCAAATTCTTCATATTATATGTCAAATGCGTGTATGAATTACAAGATATAGGGGGAGAGCTCCATGATTCAACTCTTCAAATGTGCATTGCCTCAAAAGCAAATTCCTCACTATGCACATCTTCAGGGGGAGTTCTTCTATATCTTGCAATCAAATTCCTCAATATCAGTATTTATACTTCATATGTTTATCCTCGTAACTTAACATATATTGTCATCAATCACCAAAAAGGGGGAGATTGTAAGTGCATCTAGTGCCCCTTAGTGATTTTGGTGTATTGAAGAATTATAGGTTAAGGGACTAATGTGTTTATGAGTGTACACAGGTCTATAAGTCTATGAGGAGTTTGATATTTACAGAGAAAGTCGACCCTAAAATGAAGTTCTTCGATCAAGACTTTGGTATTCGAAGACTTTCATGACTTTCAAGACTTTGAAAGTGAAGAAATTGGTGTGACCTTGAAGACTTGGTATTCACTTGAGGAACATGAAGCGTGAAGACTTTTGTTTTCGTAGTTTCGTTTTCTCTTTCTTGAGTCATAGGAAACACCGTACTGTTAAAGAGGGTCGAGGAAATACTAAGGAAAAATTTCCATGTGATGCTCAACTCAAAATCCTACACCTACCAATCCCTTCGAGTGAAGCCTTTGGAAATCTCATACAGTTCAGCCAATTTCTTGATGATGAGACGAAGTTCTTACAGTCGTTGAGAATTTGTCTGACAGAGGAGTTAGGAATTCGCCGGTCGGATTGCCTACGATGAGGAACATGATAGCCCCGAGAAATTTGAGAGTCAAATTTCCGACCGTTGTTGTGCTTCTTGCCACCTGTCCCAAAATATCTTATCCACCTAACGGTCATATCATTGAAGGGCATTTATGTCTTATCATGTCGGGCTGCTCCTAGGCTATAAATAGCCGCCCCTACAACCACTAGCTGGTTGGCTGCTCCGAGAGAAACTGACACTTGTCATTTGAGAGCACCCCATCCTCCGAGGACTTTGAGCGAAAATCATCGAGTGAGGAAAACCCAAACCCAAACACCTACAAACCCAAAGTGATTGAGCATCACTGAAGAGATTGATCTTGCGTGGATCCGACGCTTGTTACCTTTGAAGACTGTGCTTCTTCCAGACGGTTAGGCGTCATGGTCTAGAGCATCCAAGAGGAATTGTGGATCGCCGAGTGACCGAGTCTGTGAAGGTTTGGAAGTCACCTGAAGACTTACCACGAGTGATTGGACGAGGTCTGTGTGACCTTAGTTCAAGGAGAATGCGGTGAGGACTTGGTGTCCTGAGCTGCGTGCTCAGCGACTGGGTGTCCGAAACTGTGTCCTCGAGTTTAAATACTCAGCCGCTCCAACCAGACGTACAACTGAGACAGCAGTTGGAACTGGTCTACCAAATCATTGTCTTCACTAAGCTTACTGGTTCTATTTCCTCAACTCTTTCATTTCCTCATTACTGTGTTGAGTGTTTGTTCATATCTGTGTTTGAAGACTTTGACTGAAGACTTTCTCAATTTCCTCAGTTCAATTTCTTTAGTCTGTTTGTCTTCATCTTGTGTTATCCTGTGATTACGTTTTCTGTACTCTGTGCTTGTCTTCATTTCATCATGATGACCATGCTTGTATTCTGTTATGCTTACTCTTGAGTACTTATTCCGCTGCAAGTAGTTCTTCGCTAAGGAATTTCCTCACCGGCAAATTCCTCAGTGAAGAATTCATAAAAAATCGCCTATTCACCCCCCCCCCTCTAGTCGATATAACGCACTTTCAGCATGATAGCACCGTATTAGTCCAATTACCCCTATAATGACCCTTTTGCCACTGTGGTGGCCCCTTGAACTATAAAAGGAGGGCCAGAGCAACATTAGAGGGGGTTCGAACCATTGCAATCCTCGCACATAGGTATTCGTGTAGATGCTCTCTTCCATTGCTTGCCGGGGAAGAGGGGAAGCATGAACTTCTCCCTCTAAAGATCTGCGTAGGACATAATCTTGATGATACCCTCATGGTCGGGACTACCCTTAGCGTTGCATGGTCCGTGTTGGTACTGTATCGTCCTGCATACTCTCGATACGACATGATCATCTCTTGCATCACGCAAGATGTCACTCGTTATATCATTTTGTGGTAATGACAGAAACCTTGCTCAAACAATAGACTCTCGTAGTGCATCATATCCTAATTCCTTTTTCTTATATATAATTTTTTTTACACATAGTGCATGAAACGCACTTTCTTTTGGTAAAGAAACGTACAACCCATGTACTTAGAGGTCTATTCAAGGCAAACAAACATTTTTTGACAAAGAAACACATAATCCATGTGCTCCAAGTGTATTGGTCGGTAAAGAAACATATAATCCATGTGCTTAAAGTCTATTGGTTGACAAAGAAACACATAATCCAGGTGCTTGAAACCTATTGGTTGACAAAAAAACATACAATCCATATAGCCGATGCCTATTGGTCAGGATACCCATCCACAGATCGATGACATGGCTTATTTTGATCAAGAAAACACGTCCACTGTTCACACCATACGAAAATATCTCCTTCCTTCGTCTTCCCCTGCTCGCTCCAAGCGCTGGCCGCGCGCTGCCGCTGCAAGTTCCTCTTTTCCTTGCCTCCGCGCACGCCGCTCGCCGCTGTTAGCCCGGCCGGTCGTCTACGCCGATGCAAATTGCCGCCTCGGGCAAGGATAGGACGCCATCCAGGGAAGCGATGGGACGTCGCTGCTCTGCACCCGTGGAGCAACGCCGCGGGAAAGGCTCCGGACGGTGTAAAGCCACGGCAGCTGCCGCCGGGACACTGCACCGTGGTGGAGACCGCTGCAGGCCGCTGCCGGGGGACTGCTGCGTGGTGGAGACCACTAGTAATGTACGGAGTAAATACTTGATCAGCATCCGCAAAATGAAAATACTTAATCAGCCGCCGGTAGACCATGGCCTTGCAAAACAGAGTGGGATCAGGTGACATGCCTACAGCATGTCACGCTGCAACATGCGGCCTCTCATCCGCCCTCCAATCTCCATCCAACGTTCCACAACGATCTAAGGCAAAACAAATCCCTGGTGATAAGACTACACATGCAAAATGCTCAGACTACTGTTTTCAGAGTTTGTTCAATAGAATCATCAACTTTTCAGTCATTATACAGTACAAAACAGCAGCTATATTTTTTTTACTGAATTTGCATAAATTAAATTTCAAACTTAGCTATACAAAAAAAAACTGTATGCAAACAGCAGTCATATAGCAACAAAAACAGCAGTAATTTGACAATACAAATTCAGTACCACTTGATTGAAATTCAGTATTAAATTTCAAACTTAGCTATACAAAAAAACAAAAAGAAACTGTATGCAAACAACGGTCATATAGCAACAAAAACAACAGTAATTTAACAATGCAAACTAAGTACCACTTGATTGAAATTCAGTACCACTTGCTTGTAATTCAAAAGGTCAATACATTCAAATTCAGTACCACTTGCCTGTACACTTAGGCTACAAAATAATATAGTTAACCCCATACTACTATAGTTAACCATGTCCAAAATACTACTGTATCTAACAAGTTCCATGCTAGAACAGATTATCATGGTCAGCCGTCAAGAGTTGGGTGAAACTCATAATATTATTGCACTCTTGAAGCACCAAATTTACTTCTTTGTTGTTGTCATACTTCTCCACTTCTACTTGAGGCTGCACACCATCCTTCTTCCTTTGTGGCTGAGAACAAAAATCACTGTAATTAGTTAACAAATGAGCAATAACAACATATCATGTACAAATTGCAACTTACCTTTTCTCCCTGTTTTGTTGGTCCTTTAGTTACTTTGTGCTTCCCCTTGAGTAACTTATCAAGCCAATTTTTCTTTCTCCTTAAGTTCTTTGACTGAACCTCTTTTTTCTTCAGTCGTGCAGATCTAAGCAACTCATCTACTTGCTGCACATTTGGGTCAACATTCTCTTTGTCTTTACATAGTTCATTCATGGCATTAGTGGATGCATTGAGTAAATCATGTATATGCGGAGCGACAGAATCAAGTGCATTATCCAATAGAATACAACATTGTGGAGAGTTGGCTGCTTTTTGTGCCATTTTGTGAAATTTATGAGACAAATCCTTGTATCGAAGTTCAACTTCCATTTTTGGATTTTCTACCACATTCCTTCCTTGTCTATCTTGAATACTTCCATTGCGAGCTTCTCTAGTCCACCTCTTCAAGACATAATGTGTCGGCAATGTCTTTATGTTCATCAAATCAAGCATTTTTAGACCATGTGCACACAAGATTCTTTACTGCATCGAATTCAGATTCTAATTCAGCTCTTCTTTTTACTGCCACTGTCCTCTCAAAATGCATCAAGAATCGAAGAATGTGAAAATCTGATTTCAAATGATGTTTCAATGCATTGTTGAAGCTCTCACTTAATTGTGTACTTCTCACTCCCAAGCTAAAGACATCTCTCATATAACATTCAGCCCATTTTTCTTTCACCTTGTAGATACTATCTAACCAAGTTTGCTTATGCACTTTGAGCAGTGGCGGATCCAGGATTTTGAAACAGGGTGGTCCAAACAATTTTTCTTACCACAAATATGCCAGTACAGATGCAAGATTTCAAACTTTTTTGCTCAAAAAAATATATATATTGATGTAATATCTAAAAGGTTCATGTAGCAAGATGTTTTCATCATAGTGAAAATACCTTAAGTAATTTAGGAAATAACAAAAACCATGGTGCTTTTCTTTGCGAAAAAAATAAAATGGTACTCCCTCTGTCCCAAAATATAAGAACGTTTTTAACACTACACTAGTATTAAAATCATTCTTATATTATGGGACGGAGGGAGTACTTTACTACGTAATCATACCATCATCAAAGTTAAAAAGAAGGCATGTCATCATTATCTTGAATTTCCGAAATATTCTTGTGAGGAAGATGAAAAAAAAACAGTTTTCGATTAGCAATGGTAATAGGGCGTCAACGTAAAAAACTATGCTGTTGCAAAATCAACAATGATAAGTGGGCGTGGAGTCAGCGAGTTGATCAACGGGAGGAATCAACGAGGGAGTTGGGAGCTGATACTGGGCCACTTTGTTCAGCGAGGTTGGGAGGAATCAACGAGGAGGGTGGGCCTGGTCGGGACTCCGATGGCATGGTGTGGTGCTGAACTGCTAATAGACATGTGTTGGGCTTTTTTTAATTTTCACAGTACTATCTCTCCTATAGTATATGGGCTGATCCAAAATTCTAGGGTGGGCCGCGGCCCACCCTGTCCACCCTATAGATCCGCCCCTGACTTTGAGCCTCACATTAGCAAACGCTTCTTCAAATGCTACCTTGTCTTCATAGCCATACATACAAGCACCAAAATCTGTGAGAATATGAGGCTCTTTTTCTTCATCCTCCACTTCATCTCTCTCTTCCACTTCATCTTTTTCTTCGCCCTTCACAGAAGTTAAGTGTTTGACAGCATTTTGCATTATATGAAAGGTGCACAATCCATGATATGATTCTGTGAAGACCTTTTCTATGGCTTTTCCCATTGCAACATCTTGATCTGTATAGATAGTTCTAGGTTGCCTTCCATTATGTGCGGCTAGAAAAGTCTCAAAGAGCCATATAAAGGAGTCACGTGTTTCATCGAACATCAATGCAGCACCAAATATGGTTGTTTTTCTGAACTGGTTCAGCCCAAGAAAAATACCAAATGGCCTATACTCTTTGTTTGTGCCAAATGTAGTGTCAAATGTGACAACATCGCCAAAGTGTGCATAGTCAAGTAGCATTTTAGCATCAACCCAGAATATGTTGGCTATATGCTCCTCACTATCCAACTGCAAATGGTATTGGAATGATGCATTCTCAGTCTGCTTGTCACGAAAATAATTCAACATACTTTCAGCCTGTCCATAAGCCAACTCCCGATGCCGCTTGCTTCGCAAATGGTTCTTTCGGTCACGGCAAGTGTGACCAAGGTTGTTAGGGCCACCAACTAGACGACAAGCATACTCATGTGAAGCTTTTGACATAATTCCAGAATCATCGGCTGTTTCTATCTCGAAAGCTTGCACTTCTGAGATTTTCCTTTGTGATGCTAACAAGTGGCAGGTTTGTGGCAATTGAAGGCGGTGATTGTGCTCCAAATCAACTTCGGTGACTTCAAAATTGTTGGCAACTCGATCATATGTAACAAACACATGAGCCTTACAATTGGTTCTTGTTTCTGCTCTAATACGCTTTGGCTCATGATCTGTTTGGTTTTTCCTTCGATGGCCTTCATTGGAACAAACAAACCAGCGTGAAGTAATCACACCATCACATCTGCTTTTGATTGTGGATCTTTTCCTCACATCAAAGCCAATGTGACCCCCATAATCTACCCAAAACTCCCAAGCCTCTTCTGAATCTCTGAACCTCATACCAACTTTGGGTGTCCTCTTTCCAATTTATGCCATTGCACAACATTCAATTCTGCCAAACGAAAACAAAGTATATAAATTAGTGGACTGCAATCTTATCGGTTCCGGTAGCAAGGATGGTACAACATGTCACGGCCCTGCCTGTCCTCCTCGGCGGCGGCGCGGCCCTGCCTGTCCTCTGCGGCGGCAACTCTCGGCGCCAATCTCCCCTTTTCCCCGCCACAAATTGGTTCTGAGCGGCAGACCACCACGATTTGGTCTAAGTCTGATCGCCAGGGATTTTTTTTGCCTTGGATCGCTGTGGAACGTTGGATGGAGATTGGAGGGCGGATGGGAGGCCGCATGTTGCAGCGTGACATGCTGTAGGCATGTCACCTGATCCCAGTCCTGCGTGGCGAGGCCTTCCGGTGAGGCCGAGGTCGGCCGGAAGAAGCTTCATCGATCCCGCGCTGGTGTTTGTGTCGCGGAGTTGGATGGTTCTACTTCTGCTACAGCTGGCCCGATAGGATCACCCAGCCACTACTCCTTATTAGCCAAAAAAAACCAGGAATGCAAAGCGCTTGGCTGCGATGCTCATAGAACATGGCCTTGCAAAACAAGTCGAAATCTGGCTGGCGAGTTGCGACCTCCACCGGAGTCGGATCCACAGCACAGTCGCACACGGCCGGATACGAGTCATGGCCGGGATACGAATCATGGACGGGATGTCGTTTGTTGGATAATCTTGTCGCACTAGCGTAGACATTTGCTCCGGGCAGGGCTCGTACGTGGAATACGCACCAAGGTCGCGATCCCGTTTGGTGCGAGGTATAATACGACGCGGGGGCTTGTGTACAGTACAGAGCACTTGGAGGAAACAGCTGTGCTTCGTCCTCGTCCGGTACGTGGAATTCCAGTGCAGTATGTAGTATGTGTCTGTCGGCTGACATGACTTAATTGGCCGGGTTGAATCTGATAACGATGGCTTTGGGGTCTCCCGCGCCAACTGAAGAGGAAGCCGAATGGCAACGCAAAAGCTCTGTTCGAAAGTTCACCAAACCCCCCCGCCAAAAAAAAATCTAGGTCTGAAGAGACCAACCAGCTGGGAAAGGGCGAACAGGCCAGTGAAGCATATTCCGACAATGACCGAGGCCGAGGAGTGGGCACCCGGGCTATATATATGCTCATTCCGGGAGGTCCTATTCGGCGCGAGGACCTTGCTTAATGTGAGACATACCCTCATCTCGCGTCCAACACTGTAGCTCTAATGGTGGAGCTTCAAAGGAAAAAACTGGGTGGGCCAGCACCAAGGAGAGAAACAAAAATTGCAAATTCTCAACCATACAATGCGTTTTGGTAATCATTAATCAGCGCACAATATAACTTTTCTGCAGAGGACTGAGCCTTCATGCTTGAAATGATAAAAGAAAACTGAAAAAAGAGACGACGTTCGTGCTCCGTGCTTAGGGCTGCAGCCTGCAGAAAGTGCAGAAACCTGGGCGAGCAGTTCGGCCCCAAGGAAACTCCGCCCCTGTTTAGCCCCAAGGAAACATTTTTCGTATACGTGCGTAACATTTTTTTATATGTGTTAAACATTTTTTCATATACATGTCTGAATATTTTTCTGAACAAATGTTTAACGGTCTCAAATAAATGCTGAACATTTTTTTGAATGGTACAAAACATTTCTTTTACATTACACAAACATTCTTTATATTCTAGTATTTAAATAGTTCAAACATCAAGAACATATTTTGAAATGCATGAAGATTGTTTCAAAATGCTATGAACATTTTTAGAATGGTACCAAAAAATGAAGATGTGAATATCATTTTGCATTGTATAAACATTTTCTAAATATGTCATGACAATATTTTTAAATGCATGAATATTTATTAAAATAACACGAGCTTATAAGTGAATGAGAACATTATTTTTACATTTATAAATAGTTTTTAACATGCCACGAACAGATAACGCATGAACATTTTGTTGACGCTATCAACATTCTCTAAAAGTTGCAAGGACATTTTTTACACTAGATGAACATTTATTTAAACGCATCGATGAACATTTTTAATAATTCATATGAGGAACCCCCGCCCTTCAAGTTTTATGCGGAAACTCAATGTTACTATAACTTGATAAGATCCATACCAGCAAAAATGGTTTCAACATGATATTAGAGATATTGTCAAGTGAGAAGCTATCGGCATGTTGCTAGGTAACAGGCATAGTTGTGCATCCTTCCTGAGTTAAGATTGCAAGAAAATATTTCTCTACAATCATTAGGCCTTTGACAAACCATCTACAAGAGGACGAGGACATTCGCTCCTCTCTTGATAAAAATCTACTTTCATAATTCAAACATAGCGGGCTATTATCACCCAAAAATAGAAAAAAAATTATGTAGAAGATTTCCATTGAAGAAATAGAAATAAAAGAAAAAACAGAACAGGATGTGCACTGGCCAGCTCATTTACAAAGCGCCAGAGGCGAGCAGTTCTACCGTCTCGCTACGGGCAAGACAAAGAAGGGCGCTGATATGCATTGCTTGACGTGATACATATTGAGCGACTGCTCGCATCGGACAAAAATGATCAAATTGTTAATGTTTGTGAATTCAAAAGGTTACAAATCTAGGAAGAAACATAAATTTCAAATTTAATGAATTCAAATAATGTCCATGGATTTAAAAAGTTCATAAATTGGGAAATGTTCATAAATTTAAGTAAAATCATTAAGAAAAGTTCACAGATTTGAAAAATTCTTCATGGATTTTGAAAAAAATGTTAATACGAAAATGTTTCATAAATTCAAAAGTATTCCTTAATTTGAAAAATATTTGAAAGATTGAATTTTATGTAAATTTAAAAAAGTCATGAGATATTCCTTAATTTGAAAGATTGAATTTTATGTAAATTTAAAGAAGTCATGAATTAAAAACTATTCACGTGTTAAAAAGAAAAGGAAACACATAAAACAGAGAAAAAAGAAAAGTAAGCTAAAAATAAAAAAACAAAACAGAAACCGGAGAAACAAGAAAACAAGGTAGAAAAATTAATAAAAATATACTTTTGGAACCTTCCCAAAACTGGGCCGAAGGTTCCAGAAGCTTCACCCCACTTTGAAAGCACTAGAACATAGTTGTCTTTTGCACCCTCCAACTGTTGCTCCCCCACCCCCACCCCAACAACCATCCCCATATGTCCAAGCGGATAGCCAGGATTAAAAAAGGCTCTCCAACTAGACCCCTCATACGCAACTCATTAGTCCCAAGCAAACGTCGCGACAGGCCAAGACACCAATTCATGAGTAAACCGCACCCTTTTTCATGGTAACACATGTTTTATTATATATAATCATAAGGATCATAACACGAACCACATACATATCGACCTGTCAAAATTAAAAAGACAACAGAACACTAGTCTTTGCACAAACGAATCAAATCAAGGCAACACCCCGCACACTACATTAAACTTCTGGCACCCCAAATGACTAAGACGTCGGAGGAGGAGACCAAACCTACCATCCACGTATCACAAACACGATCCACCATTGTTCAGATGCCGTCAATGCAGACCACAATCTGCATCCATTCCTGGACTGCCTCCCAAGCTTTGCGTCGCCAACACTGAAGCAAACGTCATCACAACAGCAAAACCTAAGGACACAGACTGATTTCCAAATTCATCCCCAACCATAGAACCGATTACGTGTTGGAGTACGATTTGAAGAAACTTTATTCAGCATCGTCATCACCGCTGCCTAATCAAAGATGATGAACAGCCTAAAAACCTAAACTACGAGAGCCTAAAAACGATCCGACGATCCTCCTCGCCACCAACGACCGAAGCCGTTGGCGGAGGGGAGCCGCCAGAGGCGAGATCGCCTTTTCTTTCTTCGCCGAACGCCTCAAACTGTCATTAACTTCTTACTGCACCTACAGTCCTCAAACTCGCTGGTTATTCATGAATAATAGAGCCCATATACGGTCCTGACCGATTACCTATAACACAGCTATCCTTCATACAAGTATTTTGCCTATTATACGAACATGAGACTTCTTGTTTGGCCTGAGACGGAGATGGCCAAGCTAGCCACCGCGCCACTCTGGTCAACGTGCAATGTAGAGATATAAATCATATCAGAAACAGTTATAGTACGAAACGATACCGTACACGCAGCAGCACCACCAATCCAGCATCACATCCACCATCCATAGAACCGATTGCACAGTTTCCTCTCTACTAGGGATCAACTCAACTAAACTAAGCAACACCTTCACCGTGCCAGCGATACCAGCCTATACAATTCTTCAAGTCAAGGACTCATCAGGATACCAAATTCGTCCACGGAATTTGAAGCCACAGGGCGATGCGCTTAGCTGTCACCCGCCCTAAACAGGGTCAGCAGGGCCAGGAACAGATTGATGACGTCAAGGTAGAGCGAGACAGCGGCCCAGACATACTCGTCATAGGTGTAACGCTTGATGATGTTGTCTGTGTCATAGACAATGTAGCCACTGAAGATGAGTGCCGCCAATGCGCCATAGATCATGTGAGAGAGCTTGCCCATCGGGAAGAGGATCTGCATATTTAAACAAGCCTTGATCAGTACTTATTGTAGAGTAGTAACAGAGGAGACTGATAAATGGAATTAACAAGAGAAGGGAATTAATGCGAGACGCATAGGCATCGATCTGACCTGAATGAACCCAAAGACGAGCAACATGATGAGAGAAGCAAACAGGAAAGGACCAAGGAAGCTGAAGTCCTGGCCCCTCTTTGCGGCCCAGAAGGTGTAAGCAGTGAGGCTGAAGACAACCACTGTTGTAAGAATCGCGGCCTCCAGAATGACCTTGCCTGTGCACAGGGCGGACCATTTTAGCGACACACACGCAAACAGTCTTACATTAGTTTACAGAGGGAGTGCATCATAAAAGCAGGGAAAATTAGCTACTAAATGAACTAATTGTTCTCTTATCATCTCAAACACGTCTTTACAAAAGAAACTTCCATGTACATCTGACCAAACAATAAAAACACGTGCATGCTAAAATCTGAAGTAAATGGCAGTGACGCATTGAAGAAGCAAACTATCAGCAACCTCGTTGGATGTGGTACAAGCTAGAGCAAACCTCAGAATCAGTACAACCCCAAACACAAATGGATGACAGAAAAACAGCACATAACTTTGTCTAAATCAAAAGATTATGTATTTTCAATCAAATCGCTTTAATCCAATGAGATTTAGCCAGCACATGCATGAAGTACCTTTAAAATAACCTATGAAGTCACCATATCATGTGAAAATCCCTTTTACTTCAACAAAAGTTTAAGCTAGTGGTGCAATCTAAACCACGTCCTTGTCAAAACCATGTCAACTTGAGAAGGTTGGCTGGCTTATTATTTGACCAAACGACCCTTCAGATCAAACTGATACTATCACAACAATATGTATCTTATAACAGATAGTGCCCGGAAGAAACGGTAAATAAATATGCAAGATGAAACCAATGTTCTATGAAGAGCGAAGGCTACTGTTTGCTAATTCTGAGTTCAAAAGTAACAGCTGAAATAGCAAGTCTTGTCAAAAAGTGACCAACAGCTACAAATCGGCCCTCAACACAGACTGGGGAAACACATCAACTGGCAGTGTCTACCATTTGCATGGCCATGGCAAACAAAACGTGTCATAATAATAGTAGGATGCCTGGGAATTGGTACAACCTCAAAATGGAGTGGTATGAACGCTGACGCAAGCACAAATGGATGACAGAGTGTCTGACAACATAACTTTGTCTAAATCAAAAGGTTATGTATTTTCTATCACTTTAATCCAATGAGATTTAGGCCCTGTTCGGATTCCCTCCGCTCCCCAACTGCAACTCCCGGAGCGGAGGGAGCGCCAACACAATCGCGCGGAGCGGCTCGAATCCAGCTCCTCATGCGGAGCGGAGTTGAGAGTCGGGAGAGCTTCCGAACAGGATCTTAATCAGCACATGCATGGAGTACCCTTAAAATAACCTATTAAGCATCTAATGTCTTGACACCACACTAGTCTGATATATCATGTAAAAATCCCTTTTATTTTGATAAAAGTTTAAGCTAGTCGCAACCTAAAGCACGTCCGTGCCAAAACCATGCCAACTTTAGCAGGTTGGCTGGCATATTATTGGACCAAACGGCCCTTCAGATCAAATTGATACTATCACAACACTATGTATCTTACAACAAATAGTGGCTGGAAGAAACAGTAAATAAATATGCAAGATCCAACCAATGTTCTATGTAAAGCGAAAGTTACTGTTTGCTAATTTCTGATTTCAAAAAGTAACAGCTGGAAATAAGCAAAGCAAGGTCTTCACAAAAAGTAATACTACTTCAGATGAACTCAGACACGCATATCTCGATCATAAATGGTGACCAGCAGCTATAACTTGGGCCTCAACACAGGCCGGGAAAATACATCAACTACAGTTACATGGGCTGCCAGGCAGTGTCTACCATTTGCGTGGCCATGGCAAATTGGCAGCACATGTATCTGAACCCATGAAGCATCTATTGTCTTGTCACAGTTGTATGATATATCATTTGAAATCCCTTTTATTTCGATAAAAGTTTAAGCTAGTCATGCAAGCTAAACCACGTCCTTGCTAAAACCATGCCAACTTGAGCAGATTGGCTGGCATATTATTTGGATCAAACGGCCCTTCAGATCAAATTGATACTATCACATCACTATGTATCTTACAACAAATAGTGGCAGGAAGAAACAGTAAATAAATATGTACGATCCAACCAATGTTCTAGGAAAAGCAAAGGGTGCTGCTATTTGCTAATTTCTGAGTTCGACAAGTAGCGGCTGAGAATAGCAAAGCAAGGTCTTCTCAGAAAGCAATCCTACTAGCTGCTAATATTGCAAATGCTTAACTCAGACAAGCATATCATAAAAGGTGACCAACAGCTACAACTTGGCCCTCAACAGACTGGGAAAATGCATCAATGATAGTCACATGGGCTGCCTGAGTGTGTATCATTTGCATGGCCATGACAAATTGGCCGCACATGCATTTCTGAACCCAATCCACACACAAACATAATGCTTCACAATAATAGCTAGGAAATATCCACTTGCCGTACACAGTAGTGACTAACAAGCTAATAGTGGGAAAATATCTACAAGTCATATGCAATGAATTAACACAATCAATGAGAGGGGCATTAGAGGATGCTGATTTACATAAGCAGCAGAGCAGAGTGACTCAAGAACAAGCTAGGAGCAGAAAGAATTCATGGTGGGAAGACAATTACCGCTAGTGAAGGCACATGTCATGCCGACAGCGAAGCTGATGGCCACTGTGAAGACGCCAAGCAGCAGCAGGTTGACCGGGTGCTTCTGGCGGTAGAAGTACAACGGGCACAGCACTGCGTAAAAAAAATTTAACAAGCATTTTAATTAGTAACAGATTATACCAGCTGCAAATTCACAAAGCAACAGCGTCCCACTCTAGCAAAGCAAAATTAAGAGTAGTACATGGGGCGTTCATGCAAAATTCAGGAGTTGTATAACTTGTAAGTACAACACATCCATTGCTTTGCGGGGACGCGACGGCATCTCAAAGGTAATAATACAGTAGTACAGAGCAGAGCATCTCAAAGGTAATGGTATACAGAGCAGAGCAGAGCACGCAAAGGGAAAACTAGTCATGTCCTCTCACCAAGGCCCTCATGACTAAATCGCACGCATACAGCTATCGTTATCGGGTATAAATTCGTGCGGATTAAGCACTGATTTCTACACGGAAATGCAATAATAAGAAGGGAATATATTCGAGACGCTCTCGCGGTCGCGGAAACCCTGCCGACAATCGGACCGGACCGAAACCCCAGGAACAAATTCGTAACGGAAAAGACGGAGGAGTGCTGGTTCGAGGCCTCACCGATGAAGGGGAAGATGATGAGGAAGATGTAGAGCCCGAGGCCGGCGCTGGAGGAGACGAAGAAGTGCGGGATGGCGCGGACCTTGACGACGACGGCGGCGACGACGGCGGTGAGGAGGAGCTGCAGGGAGAGGATGACGTAGATCTTCCGGATGAGCGCCCAGCGCAGCTCGGGGCTCTCCGTCATCCCGGGGTACAGCCCCCGCGTCGGCGCCGCGGCGCCGCCGCCGCCGCCGGAGGTCCCCGCCTCGATGTCGACGCCCTTCTGGTACCCCATCATCTCGCCCGGCGGTGCGGTGACCGGGGAAGGGAAGGGAAGGGAAGCGGCCTCCGGAGGTAGGGTTTTCGCTGGCGTGGCGGAAGGAAGGCGAGAGGAGGGGAGGAGCAAAGCGAGCGGGGGAACTGGGGACGGCGTCGACGATGCGGCGAGAAGACTCTAGTGCTCAACCAACCGGTGGACCTGCTGGGCCCACTAGTCAGACAGATGCAGGGGGGGTGCCGTGGGAATGTTTCCTGGTTCCTTCTTAGAAAAACAAAATAGCGGCTCGGCACACAGGCGGGACCCACACATCTTGTGTGGCTGTGGAGACGGACGTGGTTTTTCCTCGAGCGGTTTCGGATTTTGGATCGATGGGGAGGGGCGTTGGGGCCCAGCAGGCGGCGAGACGATGATAAACGAGATGGCGTGGAGACGCGTTTGATTGAGTCGTTGCGCGGTCGACGCGCATGAGCGAGCACGGTCGACTGCGGGCCAGGGCGCGTATATAGGGGACTAATGTTTTTCTTTCTTTTGGATTTTTTGAGGAGTTTCTTTTCACATGGGAACCGTAGAGAAAAAAAGGGGGGAACTCTGCCCAGTTTAATCCAATATCACTATGGCTACGACTATCTAGCCAAACGTCTTACAACGTCACTATGACTATCTAGCTAAACATGGCGACAACATGAAGGGCATGCTTGATGCTTGGATACTCGCGTGGAATTTGGCCCCTCGCGCGAGTGGCCTCAGTGTAATCTGATTGAAGTAATGCAAGCTCTAAGTCATGTTCTGCAACCCGTTTGACTGCCACATTTCAATTTTTCAAAGGGAGCGCTACCCCTTTGACTTGGCTTCCATGTTTGAAAGCCCTGTTGAGCTAGCAAGCTGGCTTTATCTTTGTCGAGACAAGTATATAGCAAGGGGAGCGAACAGTAAATATGCCGTTCTTCTCAAAATTCCATGACGAGAAGTGAGGAATCATTTTTGTGTATGGTGGGATACACATGACTAAGGGCATCTCCAGCCGTTGGCTCTCCAGAGGGTGTCTAAAAGCGCCGCGCGAGGGATGGTAGCCGTTAAAAATGGCCTGCAGGCGAGTCGGTCCTCACCGTGGTACTTCGTAGCGTATTTAAAAAAACGTTCAGAAGTTATGATAAAAACTAGTTATATTTCGCCAACCATGGCAAGTTTCGTGAAATTCGTCCAAATATTACATTAACCTAATCTAAAGTAAAGAAAGTGGTTGAAGTCGTCGCCGCCATCGCCGCGGCGGCCTTCTCCTCCTTGACGCGGTGCCCTCTTTGGACCCGCCCGGCGCCGCCTTGGCGAAAGGCGGCGGCGTCGTCGTCGTCGTCATTGTCGATAAGACGACGACCCGCCTTCCTCGCGGCCGCGTCGGCGCTCCTCGGCAGCAGAGGCGGCGATCGGCGCCCTCTCCTCCTCCCGCGCGCCTTCTCCAACACAATGGAGTCCTGGTGTGCCCATTCGAGGGCCGCATCGTCGTCGTCGAACGCCGTGTTCATCGGCGCCGCGTTCACCGGCGCCAGCCCCGGCTCCGTCTTCACCGGCGCCACCCGGCTCCGTCTTTGGCTTGACGAAGCGCGGAGGAGCCGACGAGGACGAGCGCGCGGCCGCCTCGTTGATGACGATGCTGCTGCTGCGAGTCGCGCCGGCGAGCCAGCGGCGTCTCTCGCTGGGCTCGGCCTTGACGCCAGCAAAGACCGAGAGCCGGAGGAATGGGAAGAAAGCGCGATGAGGAGGAAGAAGAGGAAGCGCCGAACCTCCTCGGCGCCCATGGCCCGACAGCGTCGGTCTTTGCGCCGGGCGGCCACCTCGCCGTGGTACGCTAACGGCGGTCGTTGCCGCCCTCGAGGTACATGAGCACGCCGAGTGTGCGGCCGAGATGCTCCACCGCAGGTGGCGCCTCGCTGATTCGCCGGGCGCCGTTGGTGGACGCTAAGCGCTGCTGCTGGCGGCGCTGAAATCGCCGCCAGCCGCGTGGTTGTCGGCGGCGATCGGGGGGAAGGCGTTAGGCGTCGGTGAGGGACGCGCGACGATGTCGACCTCCTCGGCGGAAATACCTCGGCCGCCACGGCGTCGGGCAACGGGAATGGGCACTCGGCCGAGCCTCCACCCGTTGGCGGCGCATGTCCGCGGCGCCGGATGTTCGCCGAACAGAGCAGGACTCATTCACGGAGCGAACGGCGGCGGCCGTTGGCTGCCGCCTAAATCTCGGGAAGCGTTCGACATGGCGGCGGCGGGCTGGGCGGGCTCGGGAGAGGTAGAGGGAGGGCTGGCGGCGGCGCCGGGAGAGGCGAGGAGAGGGAGGGCCGGGCGGCGAGGGCGGGGTGGTGTGGGCACGGCGAGTGGAGGCCGCCGGCTTTATAGCCGGGCCGCGCTGTGTGCTGCTGGGCTTGAGGAGGGGAAGGCGCTGGCCGTCCGTGAAGCGCCGCCGTGAGAATCAATGGCAAGGCTGACCGGCGGCAGCCTTTGCTTTTGATTCCTCAGGAACCGAGGCCGTTGGGGAAGACGAGGCGCCTAGTCGCCGACGCTGGCTGGCCCGTGTCTTTTCGCGTCAAAACAGTTCGCTTCGCGCCCGCGCGCCTCAACGCGCCGGTTCGGGCTGGTCCGCTGGCGTATTTCGACCAAGCCGGCAAAATCGGGCTCTGGGGCGATCGGGCGTTTTTTGCCGCGCCGCAAAAATCGCCAGGAGGCCTTCCTAAGGCGCGGCTGGAGATGCCCTAAGAGTCAGTTTGGTTGGCGTCTACACCACTCTATGCCTGGCCTGGATGGTGCCTGGAGTTGGCCTGATAGTTGTTTGGTTTGTGCCCTGAGAAAAAAACTGCTTGCCTGGCCTGGTTGCCACACCCGTATGATTAGCCTGGTGAGAATAAATAAAATACGATGCTTAGCCCAGGCAAAGTTATTAGCCTGGACCAGGCGTCCGGTTTGGTGCGCCTGGATGTGCTGCATGCTAGCCTGGCACATAAGACAAGGGAGGTAAAGTTTACTTTTTAAATAAAATATCTTATATTTACTAATTGGAGGCACCTTTCAAGCCATTACATTAATCCACATCATTAAAATTAAATTAACCGTTGGATTGTAGGATTTACGGTCAGGATAAAAGGAAAAAATTACGTAACAGAGAAGGCCCCTTATTAACACAAAAAAGAATCTACCACGTTCAGTGTTAGCCAAAAAAAACAAAGTAAGTCTCCACCAATAAAACTCCACCGATAGATAAAAAGTTACATGATAGAGATGGCCTCTTAACATAAAAAAAAAACACATCTCCGTCGGATTAAAAATAGCAAGGAATCCTCTCCTGGTGTCCAATACATGCAATTTTACCAAACTGTTGCATGTGTAATATAGGAAAAAAATATTCATCTGCCCATCAAAGTTTCTTGGCAAGATAATATCTCCTCGAGAGATCCCTATGGCCGTGATTCTCCATAGCGCCCTCAACTTTGACCGTGATTCTCCATAGCGCCCTCAACTTTGAAGTCCAGCGAGAGAACGTCGTTCTCGGACTGGACAACCTTGAGGCTGATGTGCAACCTGGACTGGATGGCTCCTGCAAGGCGGGACTGCAAGCCGACAACTTTCATCATGAGCGAGTGCTGCACAACGAAGTTGTTAGATTGGACGGCAGTTGCACGATGCCGGCGCACATGCACTCTTGCCTTGATTCCGATACGGACATACAAGTGCATGAGTTGTTTTTTTGCGAGCAAGTCATTGAATCGATTATCTTCAAGGGTAGCTAGCTACTCTAGATCGATTGGCTGGAAACACACGCATATACTACAGGCTCGGCTAATTTATTTTCTTGATTATCTCGGCTGATGCTTTTTCTAAGAGAACAAAACACTCCAGGGCTAGCATGCAGGACGACGAGACTCCGGCGTCGGCCAAGGCGATGTATGTCTACACGTCGGTGTCGGCCAAGGTGACCAGATGGACCAGACGCCGGGTGCACTACAAGCAGTCCTGCAAATTCAGAGTACTATTTTTCTTTTCTCTCTGTCCTGTGAAAAGATTCATTTGTGTTGCTCCAGTGCCATGTATAAATTGCTAACTGCATTGGATATATATCTTTTGGATTCATACGGCATCCTACTTGCAATTATTTTATTTGGATCATATTGATACATTGGCTGGCTCTCATGAGGTCATCTCGCAGCAATTTGCATGTCGGAACATGCTCGCCCAAGCCATTGTTCCCAATGGCAGGTTTCCACTGACTAACCGTTCATATCTTAAAGTTAGGGAGTTGTAATTTCTCATCTCACATCCAAATTCACAGCACCAAACATGCACATACCCAAGCAGCTACAGACTGTTACTCTTTATCCATTGCTAGAATTGACGAGACCATAATAATATTTTTGTATCAGCAGAATTTCAACCCACTGAATGCAACAAGGGAGGTTTGGTTACTTCGTCAAAAAATGGGGCGAGTTGGTTAGTTGATTTATGTGCTGCATGCAGAAATTTGAATAGAAGCAGTCAACAGGTAATTAGTTTCATGAAATTAGCAATTAGATGCCGGTTGGCCGAGTGTGTTGTATTTTTCTACCTTCATTCAAAAATAATTGTACTCTTAGACAAAAATTGAATTCATAAATTAAATCCCCTGAACAACAAAGAATTTGACAGAGTTTCCATGTTTGTAATTCATGCAGAAATAACTATTTGTGTAGACAAAGACATTGAATTAGGAAAAAAACATGATAGAGTTAACTATTGTACCACCTTGAAGGTAATTGAAAAAAAAATGTGAATTTGGCACATCAATATGATATGTCGGGTGCATGAAAAAATCTAGGGTACATCACTAGAAGTGGTATAGATTAGAAGATAGCATGTACTCCGTCCGTCCCAAAAAGGTTGTCTTAGATTGTCTTAGATAGAATACCCTAAGAAACTATAACCAAACATAAATATTTTGGCATCCCCTATTCTTTAGGTTTTCATGATCATGATGATTTCTATAGACTTACATTTTCGTAAAACATTTTTAATGAAAAATAGGGAGAAATAATAGCATCAAACATAACCCTTGCAGTGGAGACAAGCCAATGTCCCAGAGTACATGATACTCCCTTGCATCGCCGATAGTTGTTCTTAGTTATGTCTTATATTATTTATGGAACAAATGTATTTTCTTTGAAAGGGTTTGATATTTATTCTATGAGTGTTTACTCCGATTAGTAAATCATTATTTCAAGAAAACAAAATTTGAGTGAAAATATAGTCTACAAGCTCCTTGCAGTTGACACGTAGTAGCCCATGTCCACAAGTACACGATACTCTCACCTGCATAATTTTGTTTGTTATTACTTATTTGTTATATTCTTTGTTGGAAGAAACCAATGTACTCTACGTGGATATGATATTTCTTCCATAAGATTTTTATGCATATTGTGCCCCTACTGATACTACTTTCTTATTTTTCTATTATTTCATAATGTATTTGGTTCGGTCTCCCATCTGTACTTGCTTCAGCATATATTTGGTAAATATTGCATCTAAAAGTGATATGATGCCCCAAGATTTGTACGGCGAATTCTTTAAGTGTACGATATCAAAACAAAAGTAGTAGGAAGCCATGGAGGAAAAATAAATCAGTAGCAGCGGGTAACTATATTGTACATTGTGTGGTGCGGACAATGATTCCGTATATATAATGAAGTAACGGATGAGCCAGATAATTAAAATGAGATCATCAGGTAGTAACACAACCGTGTACGTAACGAAAACTCTTCAATACAATTGGAAAAGCATGTATGCATCTAGAACTATTTGAAATATAAATTACTTTTGAACTATTTGAAATATAATGTACACTTGGAAAAGCATGTATGCATCTAGAACTATTTCATACTATAATTATTTGTATGGTTATCGACACTAGCCGTGCAGATGCACGGGTTGATGACTAGTTCTTCTAATCACTAAATGGTAGAGTAGCAGGCCAGGGTACGAAGCAAACACCCCCATGCGAGGCTTGCCTGGCCAGGCAAAAAACTTGAACTTTCCAGGCATAGACCAGGCAACAAAAAAGTTCAGGCATGAAGCCCAGGGTGGCAACCAAACTAGCCCTAAATCTACATCATTATGCGGGAATGTATTGCTACTTCCCTGCTTGGAAGTTGTTCAGCCCGGGAGAAAAAAGGGCGATATAGTCAGCAGAAAGTTTTTCCCTCATTTGAGGGTCAAGGTTTTCCAGTCAATAGGAGTGCTTGGATTGTAATCACTGATCAGTACGTGCACACAGTTAGAGTAGTTCTTGGTTTCCAACAATACTATTGAGGTTGTTAGTCCAACTAGATGACCAGTTGCACCAATGGCACAAAGGTCAAGAATAAGGAGAGGAGCTCGAAGGAGCAGCCGCGGCTGGGTTTATAAACCAGTGCTGCTGCCCTTCGCTAGGCGAGGTGGGACTAAACTTTGCGCCCCTCGCCTGGCAGCGCGTCACTTTTAGTACTGGGTAGTGGCATGAACCGGTACTAAAGGGGGGGTCTTTAGTACCGGTTGGAGCCACAAGCCGGTACTAAAGGCCTGCCCTTCTCGCCGCTTGGCCTGGCCAAAACAGGCCTTAACTACCGGCTGGTGCCTCCAACCGGTACTAAAGGTGCCTCCTATATAACTAACACTTCAAAAAAATCAGTTTCTCATCTTCCACTTCTCTCTGCCGCCGCCCTGTCCCGCGCCGTCGCCGCCCCCATTGCGCCGTCCCTGTCGACTTCGCGCCGCTCTCGTCCTCGTCGCGTCGTCCCCGTCGACTCGGCGCCGCCCGTCGTCGGCCCGTCCCCGTCGTTGCACCGGCCCGTTGTCGTCCCCTCGCCTCGCCGTCGCCGTCGCCTTGGATTCGACCTCGCCTCACCATCGCCGTCGCCTCGACCTCGCCCGCGCGCACTGTGAGCCCCTCCCCCGGCCTCTCCTCCCTCCAATCTAAGCCACGGCGCCGCCGCCGCCGCCGCCGGCCGTAGCTATACATACACGCACACACACACACACACACACTACACGCGCGCGCACGCACACACACAACACGCGCACACACACACAATTTTTCTGTTTTTAGTTTTCTGTTTTTTCTGTTTTTCATACAAAGTTTTAGATGATTAGATTAATGTCAAATAGTATATAGAAATGTTAGTTATAATATAATGTCAAAGGTTTTTTTTTTCTGTTTTTTCTGTTTTTTATACAAATGTTATAAATTTTAGTATATAGAAATGTTAGAAATTTTAGAAATGTTAGTTTTAGCTAGATGAATTAGATTAATTTCAAATTGTTAGACGATGATCGATGTTTTTTTAGTTTCTCCTCGCCGTCGACCCGTTCACGACGACGTCCTGCTTCAGAGAACCCATGTCCGGGACTGGGCTCCGCCGGGCTGGCACTGGGAGGTGCTACCTTCAGGGGCGCGCCGCTTGGTGAGGAACCTGGCCCCGGGTCCCGTCGTCGACCCTGATCTCCTTTGGTGGAGTTCGCATGGGCCACGTTCGGTGCAGAGGGAGCCGGCCCCGCCGGAGGTGGTGCGTCGTCGTGTCGGGGAGGAGGACGAGCACGTCCGTCGCTACATGGCTGCTATGGACGTTAGGTTCTCCAATACCTGGCAGGTTCTTTGGGAGATGACCGGAGCTATGATCCCGTGATGGTTCCTTCTCTTTGGGTGTCCACAGCCCGCGCCTCAGGAACCGCGAGTGGCCTAGATTCTTCTGTAGCATTCGATCTTTATTAGCTAGCTAGCTAGTGATGTATTCGATATATAATATTCGAGACGATGTATTCGAGATTATATATTATTCGAGACGATGTATTCGATATTATATATTATTCGAGACGATGCATATTATGTACTATGATTCAGTTTTTCCTTATTGATTGCATCCATGCATTGTAATTTGAATGCTAAATTGTTTTATATTTATTCTGGATTAGTTAAATAAAAGCTATGGCGGACAATACCGGCAGAGAGGGAGAAGAAACCCTGTTCGAGATCATAAGCAGCCCTCGCGGGCCAGATGATCAGAATGAAGAAGATGACGGCTCCCAATATCTGAACAATACCGGGGAGGGTGATGATATGATATTCGATCGTGACGACCGAATTGATGAAGTCATGAACTATGATTATGATTATGATGACGCCGACAATGTTGATCTTGGAATAACAGAGACCGGTGAGGTATATTTATATAAGCAGGCATCTGGTGATCATCACATGTTTTTTTTATTTGAAGATATATTAACGAATCGATCTTTCTTTTTTCAGCCCTCCGGATCAAGCAAATCTGTTTCTACAGGCAGCAGGACAGTGCGAGGCCCGGACAAAAAGTTGAAGGAGGGTGTAAAGTACAACATCGATGCCATCAAAACTAATGGCGAACCACTAGCGCCTAAGAACATTGCAAACAAGTTCGTTCGTCGGTGCGGAGTTCTTGTGAAGGACCAACTCCCGATCTCACTTCAAGAATGGAAAGAGCCAGCAAAGAAACGTCCAGATCTTACTTTTGTCGACGACAGAGCAAAATCTCTACTTTGGGAAAAACTAATGGAACATTTCACCCTACCAGATCATTTCACGGATGCAGATGTGCAGAAAGTCAAGGACGCTGCTCTTAGGAAAATGGCAATTGCATTCAACACCCACAAGAAAACTGTATGGGCCAACTACGTCAAAGGAGGAAAGAAGACTCCAGAATTCAAGGGAACACTGGAGAAGCAAAGAGAACACTGGCCCGCTTTTGTGAAATTCAAGGAATCATAATTATCTAAGGAACGGTCGAGAATAAACAAGGCCAATGCCGCAAAAAAGGATCAGTTCCATAGGCTGGGGCCAGGTGACTACGCGGTGGCAATGCCTAAGTGGGATAAGTCTGAGCAAGAGATGATGGATGCAGAGGTCACTCCAGTTACTAGGAGCTGGCCCCCCAGGTGCAGAACTTGGTTCTATGCGCATGGGGGGCGTTGGACCCGAAGACAGGCCTGGTTTCGAAGAAGGCAAGTCCAAAAGGAGTCGAAGATAAGTTACTTGAAGCAATAGAAGATGCTCGAAAGGGGGTGTTCACACCCAACAGAGAGAACGACGAGCTTATGCGTGCCCTGGGAAATCCTGAACACCCGGGAAGAACACGAGGCAAGGGCGTTGTTTCGTGGTATGAGGAATTTTCAGACTGGAACGCCGACTACAGAAGCCATGCAAGAAGGAAGATGGAGGAGGAGAAGAAGAGGAAGCTGGAGGAGGAGCAGAGGAAGCAGGAAGCAGAACGCCTTCAAGGCCTAGAATAAGAGCACGCGGACTCGGCACTCAAATTCCAGTGGCAGCAGCAGCAGATCGACTCACTTAGCCAGGAAAGGGGGTCTCAGCAGTGGCAGCAGCTAGCGGATGATCCAGCATTGGATAACACCGTTCCATCCATGCCGAGAAGCAGCGTTGGTTCCGCCCCGGGCGACGCACTGCTGGATAGATACCCTGTGGATGACATCATAGAGAGCACTAACTGTGAGCTACACTTCAAAATAAAGAACATATCCATGAAGGTGGCGGATGCCATTGCTTATACAAATTCCCCTGATGCAACCTTCCATTGCAACCCGATTCCATCCCGCTATGCTCGTGTCGTGATTGATGAGGTGGTGGACCAATATTCCGGGCTAGAGCTAGACGTTCCTGAAGGTGACAAGGAGCACACACTGGGAGAGGCCAAACATCGAATCATCCTATGGAGAAAGGATTGAATCATCTTTCGAAGGCCACCGACACCGCGTCAGCCTACTCCTCCTCGAAGTCCGCCACCACGTCAGCAGACTCCCGCTCCTCCAAGTCCACCAACGCGTCAGGCCGCTCCTCCTCCTCCTCCAAGTCCGGCACAGCGTCAGGCCACTCCTCCTGCTTCAAGTCCGGCACAGCGTCAGACCACTCCTCCTGCTTCAAGTCCAAAGACGTCACGATCCTCCTCCCGCTTCAAGTCCGCACAGCGTCAGGCCCTCCTCCTGCTCCAACTCAGCCACGCCGGCCGCCTCCGCCGCCTCAACAATCGGGAAGAGAGCCGCCGCAGCTATGGTGCGTAGCGGTACGAATCGAGGTAGTACAGGAGGTACAGGCGGAGGCAAGTGATATAAATATGGTCCAAGCCTCGCTCCTCTTCCTCAAAGGCCTTACGATATGACCAAGGAGCAAAACGCAGCCATAGTGAAGGCCCAAGTGGACACCCATTTTGGACCGAAACCGGCACCGCCTCCAAGGGACAAAGTGCATGAGGAAAAGATTGACCACTTTATTCGTATGGCTAGAGCACCAGCTCCCAAGCCTGTTGACTCAAACTATGAGCGCCAAATCAAGAAGGCACATCGAGCACGAGTACAGAAGGAGTCGAGCTCGAGCTCGAGCCAAGCAGCTGGCAAAAAATGTGGGAAAACCGTTCCCCAGCTGGGAGAACAGGCGGCGCAATCGATCCCCCCACTTGTTGTGCCAACAGATGAGAGTACCTGATACGTCCATTTTGCATCATGCTTTTATATCGATATTTATCGCATTATGGGCTGTTATTTCATGTTATGTCACAATACTTATGGCTATTCTCTCTTATTTTACAAGGTTTACATGGAGAGGGAGAATGCCGGCAGCTGGAATTCTGGGCTGGAAAAGGAGCAAATATTGGAGACCTATTTTGTGCAACTCCAAAAGTCCTGAAACTCCACGGAATATCTTAAAATAAATAAAGAAAAATCGTCGCCAAAGATGAAGGCTGGGGCCCACACCTGCTCATGAGGGTGGGGCGCGCCCCCCCGGGCGCCCCCACCTCGTGGGCCCCCGGTGGCTCTCCGACGCCCATCTTCTCCTATATGAAGTCTTTCGATGAGAAAAAAATAGAAGGCAACCTTTCGAGACGAGACTCCGCCGCCACGAGGCAGAACATTGGCGGAACCAATCTATGGCTCCAGCAGAGCTGTTCTGCCGGGGACACTTCCCTCCGGGAGGGGGAAATCATCGTCATCATCATCACCAACGCTCCTCTCATCGGGAGAGGGAAATCTCCATCAACATCTTCACCCGCACCATCTCATCTCCAAACCCTAGTTCATCTCTTGTATCCAATTCTTGTCTCTAAGTCCGGGATTGGTGCTAGTAGGTTGCTAGTAGTGTTGATTACTCCTTGTAGTTGATGCTAGTTGGTTTACTTGGTGGAAGATCATATGTTCAGATCCTTTATGCATATTATTACCCCTCTGATTATGAACATGAATATGCTTCGTGAGTAGTTACGTTTGTTCCTGAGGACACGGGAGAAGTCTCGCTATTAGTAGTCATGTGAATTTGGTATTCGTTTGATATTTTGATGAGATGTATGTTGTCTAATCTCTAGTGGTGTTATGTGAACGTCGACTACATAACACTTCACCATTATTTGGGCCTAGAGGAAGGCATTGGGAAGTAATAAGTAGATGATGGGTTGCTAGAGTGACAGAAGCTTAAACCCTAGTTTATGCGTTGCTTCGTAAGGGGCTGATTTGGATCCATATGTTTCATGCTATGGTTAGGTTTACCTTAATACTTTTGTTGTAGTTGTGGATGCTTGCAATAGAGGTTAATCATAAGTGGGATGTTTGTTCAAGTAAGAACAGCACCCAAGCACCGGTCCACCCACATATCAAATTATCAAAGTACCGAACGCGAATCATATGAACATGATGAAAACTAGCTTGACGATATTCCCATGTGTCCTCGGGAGCGCTTTTCCTATTATAAGAGTTTGTTCCGGCTTGTCCTTTGCTACAAAAAGGATTGGGCCACCTTGCTGCACCTTATTTACTTTTGTTACTTGTTGCTCGTTACAATTTACCTTATCACAAAACTATCTATTACCACTTATTTCAGTACTTGCAGAGAATACCTTGCTGAATACCGCTTATCATTTCCTTCTGCTCCTCGTTGGGTTTGACACTCTTACTTATCGAAAGGACTACGATAGATCCCCTATACTTGTGGGTCATCAAGACTCTTTTCTGGCGCCGTTGCCGGGGAGTGAAGCGCCTTTGGTAGGTGGAATTTGGTATGGAAAAATTTATTTAGTGTGCTGAAATTTTCTGTCACTTGTTACTATGGAAAGTAATTGTCTGAGGGGCTTGTTCGGGTATCTTCACCCGCCCAAGAGAGCAAAGAGTTGCTCCTCAACCTACTCAACCTACTGAACCTATTGAAAATGAAACTCCTTTTGAATTTCCTTCGGGTATGATGGAAAAACTGCTAGCTAATCCTTTTACAGGAGATGGAACAAAGCACCCTGATGAGCACTTAATATATGTGGATGAAATTTGTGGATTATTTAAGCTTGCAGGTGTACCTGATGATGTTGTTAAGAAGAAGGCTTTCCCTTTATCTTTGAAGGAAGACGCATTGACATGGTATAGGCTATGTGATACGAGATCATGGAACTATAAAAGATTGAAATTGGAATTTCATCAAAAGTATTACCCTATGCATCTCGTTCATCGTGATCGCAATTATATATATAATTTTTGGCCTCGCGAAGGAGAAAGCATCGCTCAAGCTTGGGGGAGGCTTAAATCAATGTTATATTCATGCCCCAATCATGAGCTCTCAAAAGTGACAATTCTTCAGAATTTTTATGCTCGGCTTTCTGATAACAATCGCACCATGCTCGATACTTCTTGTGCTGGCTCTTTTATGATGAAGACTATTGAATTCAAATGGAATTTATTGGATAGAATTAAACGCAATTCTGAAGATTGGGACCTCGACGAAGGTAAGGAGTCAGGTATGACGCCTAAGTTTGATTGTGTTAAATCTTTTATGGATACCGATATTTTCCGTAAGTTTAGCACTAAATATGGACTTGACTCTGAGATAGTAGCTTCTTTCTGTGAATCTTTTGCTACTTATGTTGATCTCCCTAAAGAGAAGTGGTTTAAATATCATCCTCCCATAGAATTAAAAGTAGCTGCACCTATTAAAGTTGAAGAAAAGACTGTCACTTATAATGATCCTATTGTTCCTACCTCTTATGTTGAGAAACCACCTTTCCCTGTTAGAGTAGAGGATCATGCTAAAGCTTCAACTGTTGTTCGTAAAAGCAATATTAGAACTTATACACCTCCTGAGCAAGTCAAAGTAGAACCTAATATTGCTATTGTTAAAGATCTCTTGTCTGATAATATTGATGGGCATGTCATTCGATTCTCTGATGAAACTGCTAGAATTGCTAAACCCTGTGCTAAAGATCATTGTTATCATGGCATATGTGATATGGGTGCTAGTGCTAGTGTTATACCTATTACTTTGTATGAAGAAATTAAGCATGAAATTGCACCCGCTGAGATAGAAGATATTGATGTCACAATTAAACTTGCCAATAGAGATACTATATCTCCAATAGGAATTGTTAGAGATGTTGAAGTCTTGTATGGGAAAACCAAATATCCCGCTGATTTTCTTGTTCTTGGTTCTCCACAAGATAGCTTTTGTCCCATTATATTTGGTAGACCCTTCTTGAATATTGTTAACGCTACGATAGACTGCAAAAAGAATGTTGTTACTATTGGCTTGGATGATATGGTTCATGAGTTTAATTTCTCTAAATTTAGTAAACAACATCGTGAGGAAGAATTGCCTAGTAAAGATGAAATTATTGGTCTTACTTCTATTGCCGTACCTCCTAGTGATCCTTTAGAACACTATTTGCTAGACCATGAAAATGATATGTTCATGAATGAAAGAAGGGAAATAGATGAAGTATTCTTTAAACAGGAACCTATTCTACAACACAATTTGCCTGTTGAAATCCTAGGAGATCCTTCTCCACCCAAGGGGTGATCCCGTGTTTGAGCTTAAACCGTTGCCTGATAATCTTAAATATGCTTATCTTGATGAAAACAAAATATATCCTGTTATTATTAGTGCTAACCTTTCAGAGCATGAAGAAGAAATGTTATTGAAAACTCTGAAAAAGCACCGTGCCGCTATTGGATATACTCTCGATGATCTTAAGGGCATCAGTCCCACTCTATGTCAACATAAAATAAATTTGGAAGCGGATGCCAAACCAGTTCGTGATCCTCAACTACGTTTGAATCCTAAAATGAAAGAAGTGGTAAGAAAGGAAATACTCAAGCTTCTGGAGGCAGGTATAATTTATCCCGTTGCTGATAGTCAGTGGGTAAGTCCTGTCCATTGTGTCCCTAAGAAGGGAGGTATTACTGTTGTCCCTAATGATAAAGATGAATTAATTCCGCAAAGAATTATCACAGGTTATAGGATGGTAATTGATTTCCGCAAATTAAATAAAGCTACTAAGAAAGATCATTACCCCTTACCTTTTATTGATCAAATGCTAGAAAGATTATGCAAACATACACATTATTGCTTTCTAGATGGTTATTTTGGTTTCTCTCAAATACCTGTGTCGGCTAAAGATCAATCAAAGACTACTTTTACATGCCCTTTTGGTACTTTTGCTTATAGACGTATGCCTTTTGGTTTATGTAATGCACCTGCTACCTTTCAAAGATGCATGATGGCTATATTCTCTGACTTTTGTGAAAAGATTTGTGAGGTTTTCATGGACGACTTTTCCGTCTATGGTTCCTCTTTTGACGATTTCTTGAGCAATCTTGATCGAGTTTTGCAGAGATGTGAAGAAACTAATCTTGTCTTGAATTGGGAAAAGTGCCATTTTATGGTTAATGAAGGTATTTGAAGGAAATATGCCCTAGAGGCAATAATAAAGTTATTATTTATTTCCTTATATCATGATAAATGTTTATTATTCATGCTAGAATTGTATTAACCGGAAACATAATACATGTGTGAATACATAGACAAGCAGATAGTCACTAGTATGCCTCTACTAGACTAGCTCATTAATCAAGATGGTTATGTTTCCTAACCATAGACATGTGTTGTCATTTGATTAATGGGATCACATCATTAGGAGAATGATGTGATTGACATGACCCATTCCGTTAGCTTAGCACTTAATCGCTTAGTATATTGCTATTGCTTTCTTCATGACCTATACATGTTCCTGTAACTATGAGATTATGCAACTCCTGTTTACGGAGGAACACTTTGGTACTACCAAACGTCACAACGAATCGGGTGATTATAAAGTAGTACTACAGGTGTCTCCAAAGGTACTTGTTGGGTTGGCGATTTGAGATTAGGTTTTGTCACTCCGATTGTCGGAGAGGTATCTCTGGCCTTCTCGGTAATACACATCACATAAGCCTTGCAAGCATTACAACTAATGAGTTAGTTGTGAGATGATGTATTACGGAACGAGTAAAGAGACTTACCAAGAACGAGATTGAACTAGGTATTGGATACCGACGATCGAATCTCGGGTAAGTAACATACCGATGACAAAAGGAACAACGATATATCGTTATGCGGTTTGACCGATAAAGATCTTCGTAGAATATGTAGGAACCAATATGGGCATCCAGGTTCCGCTATTGGTTATTGACCGAGAATGGTTCTAGGTCATGTCTACATAGTTCTCGAACCCGTAGGGTCCGCACGCTTAACGTTTCGATGACAGTTCATTATGAGTTTATAAGTTTTGATGTAACGAAGGTTGTTCGAGTCCGGATATGATCACGGACATGACGAGGAGTCTCAAATGGTCGAGACATAAAGATTGATATATTGGAAGCCTATGTTTGACTTGAAAGGTTCCGGATGAAAACAGGAAGTTATCGGAACACCGGGGTTACGGAACCCCGAGGGGTCAATGGGCCTTAATGGGCCATAGGGAGAAGAGGAAGGGCCGGCCAGGGCAGGCCGCCCCCCCCCTCTAGTCCGAATAGGACAAGGAGGGGGCGGCGCCTTCCCTCTTCCCTCCCCAATCCTATTCCAACTAGGAAGGGGGAGTCCTACTCGGTGGGAGTAGGACTCCTCCAGCGCGCCCTTGGCTGGCCGCACCCCTTGCTCCTTTATATCTGAGGGCAGGGGGCACCCCACAACACACAAGTTGATCTACGGATCGTTCCTTAGCCGTGTGCGGTGCCCCTCCACCATATTCCACTTGGTCATATCGTCATGAGCTTAGGCGAAGCCCTGCGCCGGAGAAGTCATATCGTCGCGAGCTTAGGAGAAGCCCTGCGCCGGTGGAGCATCATCATCGCCACCACGCCGTCAGGTTGACGGAACTCATCCCCGACGCTTTGCTGGATCGAAGCCCGGGATCGCCATCGAGCTGAACGTGTGCGAACTCGGAGGTGCCGACGCTCGGTGCTTGGATCGGTCGGATCGTGAAGACGCACGACTACATCAACCGCGTTGTTATAACGCTTCGCTTTCGGTCTCACGAGGGTACGTGGACGACACTCTCCCTCTCGTTGCTATGCCATCACCATGGTCTTGCGTGTGCGAGGAAATTTTTGAAATTACTACGTTCCCCAACAAATGGCATCCGAGCCTGGTTTTATGCGTTGATGTCATATGCACGAGTAGAACACAAGTGAGTTGTGGGCGATATAAGTCATACTGCTTACCAGCATGTCATACTTTGGTTGGCGGTATTGTGAGATGAAGCGCCCGGACCGACATTACGCGAACGCTTACGCGAGACTGGTTTCACCGCCGAGCACTAGTTGCTTAAAGGTGACCGGCGGTGTCGGTTTCTCTCACTTTAGTTGAACCGAGTGTGGCTATGCCCGGTCCTTGCGAAGGTTAAAACAGCACCAACTTGACAAACTATCGTTGTGGTTTTGATGCGTAGGTAAGAACGGTTCTTGCTCAGCCCGTAGCAGCCACGTAAAACTTGCAACAACAAAGTAGAGGACGCCTAACTTGTTTTTGCAGGGCATGTTGTGATGTGATGTGGTCAAGACGTGATGCTATATTTTATTGTATGAGATGATCATGTTTTGTAACCGAAGTTATCGGCAATCGGCAGGAGCCATATGGTTGTCGCTTATTGTATGAAATGCAAAAGCCATGTAATTGCTTTACTTTATCACTAAGCAGAGCGATAGTCGAGAAGCAATAGTTGGCGAGACGACAACGATGCTACGATGGAGATCAAGGTGTCGCTACCGGTGACGATGGTGATCATGACGGTGCTTGGCGATGGAGATCACAAGCACAAGATGATGATGACCATATCATATCACTTATATTGATTGCATGTGATGTTTATCCTTTATGCATCTTATCTTGCTTTGATTGACGGTAGCATTATAAGATGATCTCTCACTAAAATTATCAAGAAGTGTTCTCCCGAGTATGCACCGTTGCGAAAGTTCTTCGTCTTTGAGACACCACGTGATGATCGGGTGTGATAGGCTCTACGCTCAAATACAACGGTGCAAAACAGTTGCGCACGCGAATACTCGAGTTAAACTTGACGAGCCTAGCATATAACAGATATGGCCTCGAACACGGAGACCGAAGGTCGAGCGTGAATCATATAGTAGATATGATCAACATAGTGATGTTCACCATTGAAACTACTCCATCTCACGTGATGATCGGACATGGTTTAGTTGATTTGGATCACGTAATCACTTAGATGACTAGAGAGATGTCTGTCTAAGTGGGAGGTTTTAATATGATTAATTAAACTTAAATTTATCATGAACTTAGTACCGATAGTATTTTTGCTTGTCTATGTTTCTTGTAGAATAGATGGCTCGTTGTTGTTCCATTGAATTTTAATGCGTTCCTTGAGAAAGCAAAGTTGAAAGATGATGGTAGCAATTACACGGACTGGGTCCGTAATTTGAGGATTATCCTCATTGCTGCATGTAAGAATTACGCCCTGGAAGCACCGCTGGGTGCCGTGCCTGCTGCAGAGCAACGCCGAAGTTGTGAACGTCTCGCGAGCAAAGCTGATGACTACTCGATAGTTCAGTGTGCCATGCTTTACGGCTTAGAACCGGGTCTTCAACGACGTTTTGAACGTCATGGAGCATATGAGATGTTCCAGAGTTGAAGTTAATATTTCAAGCAAATGCCCGGATTGAGAGATATGAAGTCTCCAATAAGTTCTATAGCTGCAAGATGGAGGAGAATAGTTACTGTCGGTGAACATATACTCAAAATGTCCGGGTATAATAATCACTTGATTCAACTGGGAGTTACTCTTCCGGATGATAGTGTCATTGACAGAATTCTCCAATCACGCCACCAAGCTACAAGAGCTTCGTGATGAACTATAATATGCAAGGGATGACCAAAACAATTCCGAGCTCTTCGCAATGCTAAAAGCAGCGGAGGTAGAAATCAAGAAAGAGCATCAAGTGTTGATGGTCAACAAGACCACTAGTTTCAAGAAAAGGGCAAAGGAAAGAAGAAGGAACTTCAAAAGAACAGCAAGAAAGTTGCTGCTCAAGAGAAGAAACCCAAGTCTGGACCTAAGCCTGAAATCGAGTGTTTTTACCGCAAGCAAACTGGACATCGAAGCGGAATTGCCCCAAGTATTTGGCGGATAAGAAGGATGGCAAGGTGATCAAAGGTATATGTGATATACATGTTATTAATGTGTACCTTACTAATACTCGCAGTAGTACCGGTATTTGATACTGGTTCATTGCTAATATTTGCAACTCGAACAGGAACTACGGATTGCGAAGATTGGCTAAGGACGAGGTGACGATCTGCGCGTGGGAAATGGTTCCAAAGTCGATGTGATCGCGGTCGGCACGCTACCTCTACATCTACCATCGGGATTAGTTTTAGACCTAAATAATTGTTATTTAGTGCCGCGTTAAGCATGAACATTATATCTGGATCTTGTTTGATGCGAGACGGTTATTCATTTAAGACAGAGAATAATGGTTGTTCTATTTATATGAATAATATCTTTTATGTTCATGCACCCTTGAAGAGTGGTCTATTTTATTGAATCTCGATAGTAGTAGTACACATATTCATAGTGTTGAAACCAAAAGATGCAGAGTTGATAATGATAATGCAACTTATTTGTGGCACTGCCGCTTGGGTCATATCGGTGTAAAACGCATGAAGAAACTCCATACCGATGGGCTTCGAATCACTTGATTATGAATCAGTTGGTACTTGCGAACCGTGCCTCATGGGCAAGATGACTAAAACGCCGTTCTCGGAACTATGGAGCGAGCAACTGATTTGTTGGAAATCATACATACCGATGTTTGTGGTCCAATGAATGTTGAGGCACTTGGCGGGTATCGTTATTTTCTCACCTTCACAGATGATTTGAGCAGATATGGGTATATCTACTTAATGAAACACAAATCTGAAACATTTGAAAAGTTCAAAGAATTTCAGAGTGAAGTGGAAAATCATCGTAACAAGAAAATAAAGTTTCTACGATCGGATCGTGGAGGAGAATATTTGAGTTACGAGTTTGGTTTACATTTGAAACAATGTGGAATAGTTTCGCAACTCACGCCACCCGAACACCACAGAGAAATGGTATGTCCGAACGTCAGAATCGTATTTTACTTGATATGGTGCGATCTATGATGTCTCTTACTGATTTACCGCTATCGTTTTGGGGATATGCTTTAGAGACGGCCGCATTCACGTTAAATAGGGAACCATCTAAGTCCGTTGAGACGACACCGTATGAACTGTGGTTTGGCAAGAAACCAAAGTTGTCATTTCTTAAAGTTTGGGGCTGCAATGCTTATGTGAAGAAACTTCAACCAGATAAGCTCGAACCCAAATCGGAGAAATGTGTCTTCATAGGATACCCAAAGGAGACTGTTGGGTACACCTTCTATCACAGATCTGAAGGCAAGGTTTTCGTTGCTAAATTCGGATCCTTTCTAGAGAAGGAGTTTCTCTCGAAAGAAGTGAGTGGGAGGAAAGTAGAACTTGATGAGATAATCAGTATCTACTCCCTTATTGGAAGGTAGTTCATCACAAGAAACGGTTCTGTGACAACTACACCAATTAGTGAGGAAACTAATGATGATGATCATGAAGCTTCAGATCAAGTTACTACTGAACCGTGAGGTCAACCAGAGTAAAATACGCACTGAGTGGTACGGTAATCCTATTCGGAAGTCATGTTACTTGACCATGGCGAACCTACAAACTATGAAGAAGCGATGGTGAGCCCAGATTCATGAAATGGCTGGAAGCCATGAAATCTGAGATGGGATCCATGTATGAGAACAAAGTATGGACTTTGGTTGACTTGCCCGATGATCGGCAAGCCATTGAGAATAAATGGATCTTTAAGAAGAAGACTGACGTCGATGGTAATGTAACTGTCTACAAAGCTCGACTTGTTGCAAAAGGTTTTCGACAAGTTCAAGGGGTTGACTACGATGAGACTTTCTCACCCGTAGCGATGCTTAAGTATGTCCGAATCATGTTAGCAATTGCGCATTTTATGATTATGAAATTTGGCAAATGGATGTAAAAACTGCATTCTTGAATGGATTTCTAGAAGAAGAGTTGTATATGATGCAACCAGAAGGTTTTGTTGATCCAAAGGGTGCTAACAAAGTGTGCAAGCTCCAACGATCAATTTATGGTCTGGTGCAAGCCTCTCGGAGTTGGAATAAACGCTTTGATAGTGTGATCAAAGCATATGGTTTTATCTGAGACTTTTGGAGAAGCCTGTATTTACAAGAAAGTGAGTGGGAGCTCTGTAGCATTTCTGATATTATATGTGGACGACATATTGTTGATTGGAAATGATATAGAATTTCTGGATAGCATAAAAGGATACTTAAATAAAAGTTTTTCAATGAAAGACCTCGGTGAAGCTGCTTACATATTGGGCATCAAGATCTATAGAGATAGATCAAGACGCTTAATTGGACTTTCACAAAGCACATGCCTTGATAAAGTTTTGAAGAAGTTCAAAATGGATCGAGCAAAGAAAGGTTTTTACTGTATTACAAGGTGTAAGATTGAGTCGACTCAATGCCCGACCACAGCAGAAGATAGAGAAAATGAAAGATGTTCCTATGCTTCAGCCATAGGCTCTATCATGTATGCAATGCTGTGTACCAGACCGACGATGCTTAGCTGTAAGCTTGGCAGGAAGGTACCAAAGTAATCCAGAGTGGATCATCGGACAGCGGTCAAGAACATCCTGAAATACGAAAAGGACTAAGGATATGTTTCTCGATATGGAGGTGACAAAGAGCTAGTCGTAAATGGTTACGCCGATGCAAGCTTTGACATCGATCCGGACGATTCTAAATCGCAAACCGGATCGTATTTTTATTAAACGGTGGAGCTGTCGGTTGGTGCAGTTCTAAACAAAGCGTCGTGGCGGGATCTACATGTGAAGCGGAGTACATAGCTGCTTGAAGCAGCAAACGAAGGAGTCTGGATGAAAGAGTTCATTTCGATCTAGGTGTCATACCTAGTGCATCGGGACCAATGAAGATCTTCGTGACAATATGGTGCAATTGCCTTGGCAAAGGAATCCAGATTTCACAAGAGGACCAAGCATATCAAAAGACGCTTCAATTCCATTCGGGACCAAGTCCAAGTGGGAGACATAGAGATTTGCAAAATACATACGGATCTGAATGTTGCGACCCGTTGACTAAGCCTCTTCCACGAGCAAAACATGATCAGCACCAAGACTCCATGGGTGTTAGAATCATTTGTGTAATCTAGATTATTGACTCTAGTGCAAGTGGGAGATGAAGGAAATATGCCCTAGAGGCAATAATAAAGTTATTATTTATTTCCTTATATCATGATAAATGTTTATTATTCATGCTAGAATTGTATTAACCGGAAACATAATACATGTGTGAATACATAGACAAGCAGATAGTCACTAGTATGCCTCTACTAGACTAGCTCATTAATCAAGATGGTTATGTTTCCTAACCATAGACATGTGTTGTCATTTGATTAATGGGATCACATCATTAGGAGAATGATGTGATTGACATGACCCATTCCGTTAGCTTAGCACTTAATCGCTTAGTATATTGCTATTGCTTTCTTCATGACCTATACATGTTCCTGTAACTATGAGATTATGCAACTCCGTTTACGGAGGAACACTTTGGTACTACCAAACGTCACAACGAATCGGGTGATTATAAAGGAGTACTACAGGTGTCTCCAAAGGTACTTGTTGGGTTGGCGATTTGAGATTAGGTTTTGTCACTCCGATTGTCGGAGAGGTATCTCTGGGCCTTCTCGGTAATACACATCACATAAGCCTTGCAAGCATTACAACTAATGAGTTAGTTGTGAGATGATGTATTACACGAAGCGAGTAAAGAGACTTACCAAGAACGAGATTGAACTAGGTATTGGATACCGACGATCGAATCTCGGGTAAGTAACATACCGATGACAAAGGAACAACGATATCGTTATGCGGTTTGACCGATAAAGATCTTCGTAGAATATGTAGGAACCAATATGGGCATCCAGGTTCCGCTATTGTTTATTGACCGAGAATGGTTCTAGGTCATGTCTACAAAGTTCTCGAACCCGTAGGGTCCGCACGCTTAACGTTTCGATGACAGTTCATTATGAGTTTATAAGTTTTGATGTACCGAAGGTTGTTCGGAGTCCCGGATGTGATCACGGACATGACGAGGAGTCTCGAAATGGTCGAGACATAAAGATTGATATATTGGAAGCCTATGTTTGGACTTCGGAAAGGTTCCGGATGAAAACAGGAAGTTACCGGAACACCGGGGGGTTACCGGAACCCCCCGGGGGGTCAATGGGCCTTAATGGGCCATAGGGAGAAGAGGAAGGGCCGGCCAGGGCAGGCCGCGCGCCCCCCTCCCCCTCTAGTCCGAATAGGACAAGGAGAGGGGCGGCGCCTTCCCTCTTCCCCGCCCCAATCTATTCCAACTAGGAAGGGGGAGTCCTACTCGGTGGGAGTAGGACTCCTCAGCGCGCTTTGGCTGGCCGCACCCCTTGCTCCTTTATATACGGGGGCAGGGGGGCACCCCACAACACACAAGTTGATCTACGGATCGTTCCTTAGCCGTGTGCGGTGCCCCCCTCCACCATATTCCACTTCGGTCATATCGTCATGAGCTTAGCGAAGCCCTCGCGCGGAGAAGTCATATCGTCGCGGAGCTTAGGCGAAGCCCTGCGTCGGTGGAGCATCATCATCGTTACCACGCCGTCGTCTTGACGGAACTCATCCCCGACACTTTCTTTGGATCGAGTCCGGGATCGTCATCGAGCTGAACGTGTGCAGAACTCGGAGGTGCCGTGACGCTCGGTGCTTGGATCGGTCGGATCGTGAAGACGCGTCGACTACATCAACCGCGTTGTTATAACGCTTCGCTTTCGGTCTCACGAGGGTACGTGGACAGACACTCTCCCCTCTCGTTGCTATGCCATCACCATGGTCTTGCGTGTGCGTAGGAAATTTTTTGAAATTACTACGTTCCCCAACAGTATTGTCTTGGGGCATAAAGTTTCTGAAAGAGGTATTGAAGTTGATAAAGCCAATGTTGATTCTATTGAAAAGATGCCATGTCCCAAGGACATCAAAGGTATAAGAAGTTTCCTTGGTCACGCCGGATTTTATAGGAGGTTCATTAAGGACTTCTCAAAAAATTCTCGGCCTCTGACTAATTTATTACAAAAAAAGATGTACCATTTGTCTTTCATGATGATTGTGTAGAAGCATTTGAAATACTTAAGAAAGCATTAGTCTCTGCACCTGTTGTTCAGCCACCTGATTGGAATTTACCCTTTGAAATTATGTGTGATGCTAGTGATTATGCTGTAGGTGCTGTTCTAGGGCAAAGAGTTGATAAGAAATTGAATGTTATCCATTATGCTAGTAAGACTCTAGACAATGCTCAAAGAAATTATGCTACTACCGAAAAGGAACTCTTAGCAGTTGTATTTGCTTGTGATAAATTCAGGCCCTATATTGTTGACTCTAAAGTAACTATTCACACAGATCATGCTGCTATTAAATATCTTATGGAAAAGAAAGATGCAAAACCTAGACTTATTAGATGGGTTCTCCTGCTGCAAGAATTTGATTTACATATTGTTGATAGAAAAGGAGCTGAGAACCCGTTCTGGCATAACTTGTCTAGGTTAGAGAATGTTCTTGATGACCCACTACCTATTGATGATAGCTTTCCTGATGAACAATTAAATGTCATAAGCACTTCTCATAGCACTCCATGGTATGCTGATTATGCTAATTATATTGTTGTTAAGTTTATACCACCTAGCTTCACATACCAACAAAAGAAAAAGTTTTTCTATGACTTGCGACATTACTTTTGGGATGACCCACATCTTTATAAAGAAGGGGTAGATGGTGTTATTAGACGTTGTGTACTTGAGCATGAACAGGAACGGATCCTACGCAAGTGTCACTCCGAGGCTTACAGAGGGCACCACGCTGGAGATAGAACTGCACATAAGGTACTACAATCCGGTTTTTATTGGCCTACTCTCTTCAAGGATGCACGTAAGTTTGTTTTGTCTTGCGATGAATGTCAAAGAATTGGTAATATTAGTAGACGTCAAGAAATGCCTATGAATTATTCACTTGTTATTGAACCATTTGATGTTTGGGGCTTTGATTATATGGGACCTTTTCCTGCCTCTAATGGATATACACATATTTTAGTTGTTGTTGATTATGTCACTAAGTGGGTAGAAGCTATTCCAACTAGTAGTGCTGATCATAACACTTCTATTAAAATGCTTAAGGAAGTCATTTTTCCGAGGATTGGAGTCCCTAGATATTTGATGACTGATGGTGGTTCACACTTTATTCATGGTGCTTTCCGTAAGATGCTTGCTAAATATGATGTTAATCATAGAATTGCATCTCCATATCACCCACAGTCTAGTGGTCAAGTAGAATTGAGTAATAGAGAGCTCAAATTAATTTTGCAAAAGACTGGCAATAGGTCTAGGAAGAATTGGTCCAAGAAACTGAATGGCGCATTGTGGGCCTATAGAGCTGCATATAAAAATCCTATGGGTATGTCTCCGTATAAAATGGTTTATGGAAAAGCTTGTCACTTACCTCTCAAACTAGAACATAAGGCATATTGGGCTATTAAAGAGCTCAACTATGATTTCAAACTTGCCGGTGAGAAGAGGTTATTTGATATTAGCTCACTTGATGAATGGAGAACCCAAGCTTATGAAAATGCCAAGTTGTTTAAAGAAAAGGTTAAAAGATGGCATGACAAAAGGATACAAAAGCGTGAGTTTAATGCAGGTGATTATGTATTGCTATACAACTCTCGTTTAAGATTTTTTGCAGGAAAACTTCTCTCTAAATGGGAAGGTCCCTACGTTATCGAGGAGGTCTATCATTCCGGTGCCATAAAAATCAACAACTTCGCAGGCACAAATTTGAAGGTGGTAAACGGTCAAAGGATCAAACACTATATCTCAGGTAATCCTATAAATGTTGAAACCAATATTATTGAAACCGTAACCCGGAGGAATACATAAGGACACTTTCCGAGCGTTCCTGGACTCAAAAGGAATATGTATGTGGTACGGTAAGTAGACCGACTCCAAAACAATTTTTAAGGCAATATTTCTCCGTTTTGGAATATTTAGAAAAATAGAAAAATAAGTAGCAGTCCGGGGAGGACACGAGGCCTCCACGAGGGTGGAGGGCGCGCCCTACCCCCCTGGGCGCACCCCCCTACCTCATGAGCACCTCGTGTGCCCTCCAGATTCCGTTTTCTTGCACGATACGTATTTTGGTTGGTAAAAATTCATTATATATTCTCCCGAAGGTTTTGACTCTCGTATCACGCAATTCTCCCCTGTTCTTGTTTCGAGCTGTTTTTCTGACAGGTCTAGATCATCATGACGACCCCAAGTGCTTCCAAGGACAAGTTCTTCGAGAAGGTGATCAACCCTTACCTCGCGGAGGTGCTGCGACACCCTCAAACCATTGAGATGCGTGATGGGTTGTTGCACATCTGTGATGTTGAGGGACCAAAGGGAACCGGAAGCGTGGAGTCGAGGCTCGAAGCAATGGAGCAACAAGTTTTCAAGTGCCAGGGGATGGTGGAGCGTGGAATCAACGCTACCCACAAGATGCTCGCGGAGTTCACCAACAACTACAAGCCGGACGCCAAGAGAACCGAGGAGGCCATCCTCAAGCTACATGAGAAGATCGAGCACCTCCAAGCCCAAACCTATCATCTGCAAAACCAAAACTGTGAGTACGAATATAGATTCAAAAGGATGAGTTTGGCTGCAGAGTTGAGGATTCCGGAGACTCGATCATCCTTCTATGATGGCGAGCCTATGCCAGGGAAGGTGGACGACAAGCTTGCATCATCAACAACACCTCCACCGCCAACAACAAAGAAGGAGATATAATCACATGGGTATGGGCACTCCCCTTGGCAACTGCCAAGCTTGGGGGAGGTGCCCTGGTATCGTATCACCATCACAACTCCTATCTTTACCGTTTTTCTTAGTTCGATCCTATTAGTAGTATCTTGATTTAGTAGAATAAAGTCATGGCATGATCTAGTTTTGAGTTTTGCTTTATGATCCTTCTTTGTAATCGAGTCCGTGAGCTATATAATAAAGAGTAGTCTTTGAGTCAAGGGCTTGAGTATTTTGCCATGATCTTGGGTGATTAGAAGAAAAAGAATAAAAAGAATCAAAGAGTTCATATTGATCTTAGTGAAAGTAATGACTCCACATAGAAAGAGTATGATGATTAAAAGTTGTTGGGAGTTGGCAAATATAGCTTTGGTCATCGTTGCAATTAATAGGAAGTAATAAGGAGAGAGAGGTTTCACATATAGATATATTATCATTGACATCTTTTATGATTGGGAGCACTCATTAAAATATGACATGCTAAAGAGTTGAGGTTGGACAAGGAAGACAACATAATGAATTATGTTTTCTTACATCTGAGATAAAGTATGTTGTCATGGATCCTCTACCGTGTTGAGCTTGCCTTTCCCCCTCATGCTAGCCAAATTCTCAGCACCAAGTAGAAATACTACTTGTGCTTCCAAATACCCTTAAACCAGTTTGCCATGAGAGTCCACCATATCTACCTATGGATTGAGTAAGATCCTTCAAGTAAGTTGTCATCGGTGCAAGCAATAAAAATTGCTCTCTAAATATGCATGACTTATTAGTGCAGAGAAATAAGCGTTGTACGAACTTGTTGTGGATGCAATAAAAGCGACAGACTGCATAATAAAGGTTCACATACAAGGGGCAATATAAAGTGATGTTCTTTTGCATTAAGATTTTGTGCATCCAACCATAAAAGCGCATGGCAACCTCTGCTTCCCTCTGCGAAGGGCCTATCTCTTATTATTACCCTCTACCTTATGCTAGAGTCACGGTGATCTTCACCTTTTCCTTTTTATTTTATCCTTTGGCAAGCTCAGCATGTTGGAAAGAACATGATATATATATCTAATTGGATGTAGGGGAGCATGAATTATTATTGTTGACATTACCCTTGAGGTAAAAGGTTGTGGGGCAAAACTATAAGCCCCTATCTTTCTCTGTGTCCGGCTAAAACTCCGTAACCACAAGTATTGCGTGAGTGTTAGCAATTATGAAGGACTAAATGAGAGTTGAGTATGTGGACTTGCTTTTAAGCTCTGGCATAGACTCTTTCCGATGTTATGATAAATTGCAATTGCTTTAATGACTGAGGTTATAATTTGTTAGTGCCCAATAAGGTTTCTGATTCATACTTTTGCATTGTGAAAAGATCATCACTTGAACATAAGTAATCATATGACAAATCTATTTATGTTGCTGTTATGGAAATAATCATGATGCCTTTATGTCTGTATTCTATTTTTATCGACGCCTCTACCTCTAAACATGAGGACATATTTATTGTTATCGGCTTTTCGCTTGAGGACAAGCGAGGTCTAAGCTTGGGGAAGTTGATACGCCCGTTTTGCATCATGCTTTTATATCGATATTTATCGCATTATGGGCTGTTATTTCACGTTATGTTACAATACTTATGGCTATTCTCTCTTATTTTACAAGGTTTACATGGAGAGGGAGAATGCCGGCAGCTGGAATTCTGGGCTGGAAAAGGAGCAAATATTAGAGACCTATTCTGTGCAACTCCAAAAGTACTGAAACTCCACGGAATATCTTAAAATAAATAAAGAAAAATCGTCGCCAAAGATGAAGGCCAGGGGGCCCACACCCTGCTCATGAGGGTGGGGGCGCACCCTCCCCCCTGGGCGCGCCACCCTACCTTGTGGGCCCCCTGGTGGCTCTCCGACGCCCATCTTCTCCTATATGAAGTCTTTCGATGAGAAAAAAATAGAAGGCAACCTTTCGGGACGAGACTCCGCCGCCAACGGAGCTGTTCTGCCGGGGACACTTCCCTCCGGGAGGGGGAAATCATCGTCATCATCATCACCAACGCTCCTCTCATCGGGAGAGGGCAATCTCCATCAACATCTTCACCCGCACCATCTCATCTCCAAACCCTAGTTCATCTCTTGTATCCAATTCTTGTCTCTAAGTCCGGGATTGGTGCTAGTAGGTTGCTAGTAGTGTTGATTACTCCTTGTAGTTGATGCTAGTTGGTTTACTTGGTGGAAGATCATATGTTCAGATCCTTTATGCATATTATTACCCCTCTGATTATGAACATGAATATGCTTCGTGAGTAGTTACGTTTGTTCCTGAGGACAAGGGAGAAGTCTCGCTATTAGTAGTCATGTGAATTTGGTATTCGTTCGATATTTTGATGAGATGTATGTTGTCTAATCTCTAGTGGTGTTATGTGAACGTCGACTACATAACACTTCACCATTATTTGGGCCTAGAGGAAGGCATTGGGAAGTAATAAGTAGATGATGGGTTGCTAGAGTGACAGAAGCTTAAACCCTAGTTTATGCGTTGCTTCGTAAGGGGCTGATTTGGATCCATATGTTTCATGCTATGGTTAGGTTTACCTTAATACTTTTGTTGTAGTTGCGGATGCTTGCAATAGAGGTTAATCATAAGTAGGATGTTTGTTCAAGTAAGAACATCACCCAAGCACCGGTCCACCCACATATCAAATTATCAAATTACCAAACGCGGATCATATGAACGTGATGAAAACTAGCTTGACGATATTCCCATGTGTCCTCGGGAGCGCTTTTCCTATTATAAGAGTTTGTTCCGGCTTGTCCTTTGCTACAAAAAGGATTGGGCCACCTTGCTGCACCTTATTTACTTTTGTTACTTGTTGCTCATTACAATTTACCTTATCACAAAACTATCTGTTACCACTTATTTCAGTACTTGCAGAGAATACCTTGCTGAAAACCGCTTATCATTTCCTTCTGCTCCTCGTTGGGTTCGACACTCTTACTTATCGAAAGGACTACGATAGATCCCCTATACTTGTGGGTCATCAGTACCGGCGCCCTATATATATGTGGGCAAACCGTTCCCCAGCTGGGCAATCTGGTAATAACCGAGGAGCATATAAGGCAGGCTGAAATGCTCGGTATCACTGTTGGACAACTCCTCGAGATCGAGCCCATGTCTCCGCTTAGAGAGGAGGAAATAAAACGGAAATATGTCTGCGGCCAACCTTTGGTCGAGCCTGAGAAGGTCAAGAACCTCCTAACGAGAATGTATGAATTGCATGATTGGTACATGAAAATTACCAAGAGTTCCAATCGAGAGTCCCTCATGGTGAATGTCAAGGAAGAGCATTACTTCCATAAGCTAGCTCTGTCCATTGAGTATTCAGAACTATTTCAGTTATTCAATCAAGATGCACTCGAAAAATCTCTCGTCGGTTGCTATTGTCTGTAAGTGATTTCTTTCTGTAATTTAAGTCTCAAGCTAGCTTTAGTGCTCATTGATCGATCATTACCTGTAATTATCCTCACTATATTCTTTTTTGTGATATTATGCAGGATGAAGATGTATGAAATGAAAAAAGATGGACGCTATGACATTGGGTTCATTGACCCAAATACCATTAATGAACACACATGGAAATTGGAATGGTATAAACAAGATGTAGAGAATAAAATGCTAGAGTTCTTGAAGCGCCTCAATACCAATGAAGATATACTACTTCCTTACAACTTCCTGTGAGTCACACTGTCTTGTACTACAAATTCTGTTTTTGCTTACTAGCTAGCTAGATGTTAATAATTAAATGTATAGGGTTTAGGGTAGTTGATTAGTGTTATGCACATGCCCGCTTAATTAAGACATGCAAACATGTGCGCATGCAGTTACACACTGGATCATGTTAGTCATTAGAGTTGAAGAAGGAAAATTGAAGTACTGGACTCACTACTTAAAAAAAGTGACTTCACCATCATGAAGGGGATAGTCGACAGGTAATTTCAATCATTGTTAACTATATCTCGGCCTATTTAGTTCGTCATTTCCTGATATCAACTATTTAATAACCCCTTTAATAATTTTTTTTGCCGGCGGGCAGGGCTTGGGCAAAGTTCTGAAGGAAATATGCCCTAGAGGCAATAATAAAGTTATTATTTATTTCCTTATTTCATGATAAATGTTTATTATTCATGCTAGAATTGTATTAACCGGAAACATAATACATGTGTGAATACATAGACAAACATAGTGTCACTAGTATGCTTCTACTTGACTAGCTCGTTGAATCAAAGATGGTTAAGTTTCCTAGCCATAGACATGAGTTGTCATTTGATTAACGGGATCACATCATTAGGATAATGATGTGATTGACATGACCCATTCCGTTAGCCTAGCACATGATCGTTTAGTATGTTGCTATTGCTTTCTTCATGACTTATACATGTTCCTGTAACTATGAGATTATGCAACTCCCGTTTACCGGAGGAACACTTTGGTGCTACCAAGCGTCCTGGCGTAATCGGGTGATTATAAAGGAGTACTACAGGTGTCTCCAAAGGTACATGTTGGGTTGGCGTATTTGAGATTAGGTTTTGTCACTCCGATTGTCGGAGAGGTATCTCTGGGCCTTCTCGGTAATACTCATCATCTAAGCCTTGCAAGCATTGTAACTAATGAGTTAGTTATGAGATGATGTATTACGGAACGAGTAAAGAGACTTGCGGTAACGAGATTGAACTAGGTATTGGATACCGACGATCGAATCTCGGGCAAGTAACATACCGATGACAAAGGGAACAAAGTATGTTGTTATGCGGTTTGACCGATAAAGATCTTCGTAGAATATGTAGGAGCCAATATGGGCATCCAGGTTCCGCTATTGGTTATTGACTGAGAATAGTTCTAGGTCATGTCTACATATTTCTCGAACCCGTAGGGTCCCACGCTAAGGTTTCGATGATGGTTATATTATGAGTTTATGAGTTTTGATGTACCGAAGGAGTTCGGAGTCCCGGATGAGATCGGGGACATGACGAGGAGTCTCGAAATGGTCGAGACGTAAAGATCGATATATTGGACGACTATATTCGGAGTTCGGAAAGGTTCCGAATGATTCGGTATTTTGAGTACGGAGAGTTACGGAATTCGCCGGGAGAAGTATTGGGCCTTATTGGGCCCTGCGGAAAGAGAGAGGGCTGCCTAGGGCAGGCGCGCGCCCCAAGGCCTAGTCCGAATTGGACTAGGGGAGGCCGCACCCTTCCTCCCTTCCCTTCCTTCTCTCCTACTCCTACTAGGAAAGGAGGAGTCCTACTCCGGTGGGAGTAGGACTCCCCCTGGTGCGCCTCCTCCCTTGGTGGCCACCTCCTCCTTGCTCCTTTATATACGGGGCAGGGGCACCCCATGAACACACAAGTTGATCTACGGATCGTTCCTTAGCCGTGTGCGGTGCCCCCTCCACCATATTCCACTTGGTCATATCGTCAGCGGAGCTTAGGCGAAGCCCTGCGCCGGTGAAGTCATATCGTCAGCGGAGCTTAGGCGAAGCCCTGCGTCGGTGGAGCATCATCATCGTCCTGCGCCGTCGTCTTGTGGAACTCATCCCCGACGCTTTGCTGGATCGAAGCCCGGGATCGTCATCGAGCTGAGCGTGTGCAGAACTTCGGAGGTGCCGACGTTCGGTGCTTGGATCGGTCGGATCGTGAAGGCGTCGACTACATCAACAGCGTTGTTATAACGCTTCCGCTTTCGGTCTACGAGGGTACGTGGACAGACACTCTCCCCTCTCGTTGCTATGCCATCACCATGATCTTGCGTGTGCGTAGGAAATTTTTTGAAATTACTACGTTACCCAACAAGTTCATCAAGGTGACTCCAGGCAAATGGCTGTTTTGGTATCGACCCAAGGTAAGTAATTAAGTAGTACTAGCTAGCTACCATCTTTCAATTCTTGTTTCAATACCATTAATTAATTATCATGCTTGACTAATTATAGTCTGATTAAATTCTATTCTCGTAAAGGCCCTGAAGCAGGCGCCGGGGACTGAAGTGTGTGCATACTACGTCTGCGAGAACATTCACATGATGGCGTCCGAAAGGAGCAAATCTGATAGACAGCAATGGGTACGTTTGCCAGAACACTATTCACAAATTTTACATGATTATCGATATCTAGTCACACAACTAATACACATGCGTATTGATCTCCTTCTTAACAGTTCGAAGATGTGCGGGACCAGCTCCTACCAACAGAGTGCATACGTGCACTTCAAGAGGAAATAGCGGGATTTTTGGGACTAACCTACTAACCGGAGGCCCAACCCGTATTGCCGTTTTTTTTGCCTATTTCACTATTTCGAAGAAAAGGAATATCAAACGGAGTCCAAACGGAGTGAAACCTTCGGGAGCATGATTTTTGGAACGAACGTGATCCAAAGGACTTGGAGTGCAAGTCAAGAAGCAATCGAGGCGGCCAGGAGATAGGAGGGCACGCCCACCCCTCCTGGGCGCGCCCCCTGTCTCCTGGGCCCCACGAGCGGCCACTGAGCGTACTTCTTCCTCCTATATATACCTCGCACCCGAAAACATCCAGGGAGCCAATGAAAAACAATTTCCACCGCCGTAACCGTTTGTATCCGTGAGATCCCATCTTGGAGCCTTCGCCGGCGCTCCGTCGGAGGGGGAATCGACCACGGAGGGCTTCTACATCAACACCATAGCCCCTCCGATGAGTTGTGAGTAGTTTACCACAGACCTTCGGGTCCATAGTTATTAGCTAGATGGCTTCTTCTCTCTTTTTGGATCTCAATACAATGTTCTCCCCCTCTCTTGTGGAGATCTATTCGATGTAAACTCTTTTTGCGGTGTGTTTGTCGAGATCCGATGAATTGTGGGTTTATGATCAAGTTTATCTATGAGAAATATTTGAATCTTCTCTGAATTCTTTTATGTATGATTGAGTTATCTTTGCAAGTCTCTTCGAATTATCAGTTTGGTTTGGCCTACTAGATTGATCTTTCTTGCCATGGGAGAAGTGCTTAGCTTTGGGTTCAATCTTGCGGTGTCCTTACCAATGTGTAAAGGGTTGCAAGGCACGTATTGTATTGTTGCCATCAAGGATAAAAGATGGGGTTTATATCATATTGCTTGAGTTTATCCCTCTACATCATGTCATCTTTCTTAATGCGTTACTCTGTTCTTATGAACTTAATACTCTAGATGCATGCTGGATAGCGGTCGATGTGTGGAGTAATAGTAGTAGATGCAGGTAGGAGTCGGTCTACTTGTTGTGGACGTGATGCCTATATACATGATCATGCCTAGATAATCTCATAATTATTCGCTTGTCTATCAATTGCTCGACAGTAATTTGTTCACCACCGTAATACTTATGCTATCTTGAGAGAAGCCACTAGTGAAACCTATGCCCCCCGGGTCTATCTTTTATTATATAATCTTTCAATCTACTTTTATTTGCATCTTTACTTTTTGCATCTATATTATAAAATACCAAAAATATATTTATCTTATCGTACTATCTCTATCAGATCTCACTTTCGCAAGTGGCCGTGAAGGGATTGACAACCCCTTTATTACGTTGGTTGTGAGTTCTTTGTTTGTTTGTGTAGGTGCGTGGGACTTCTGAGGAGCCTCCTGAAGGAAATATGCCCTAGAGGCAATAATAAAGTTATTATTTATTTCCTTATTTCATGATAAATGTTTATTATTCATGCTAGAATTGTATTAACCGGAAACATAATACATGTGTGAATATATAGACAAACAGTATGTCACTAGTATGCCTCTACTTGACTAGCTTGTTAATCAAAGATGGTTATGTTTCCTAACCATGAACAAGGAGTTGTTATTTGATTAACAAGGTCACATCATTAGTTGAATGATCTGATTGACATGACCCATTCCGTTAGCTTAACAGTTGATCGTTTAGTATGTTAATGCTTTCTTCATGACCCATACATGTTCCTGTAACTATGAGATTATGCAACTCCGTTTACGGAGGAACACTTTGGTACTACCAAACGTCACAACGAATCTGGGTGATTATAAAGGAGTACTACAGGTGTCTCCAAAGGTACTTGTTGGGTTGGCGTATTTGAGATTAGGTTTTGTCACTCCGATTGTGGAGAGGTATCTCTAGGCCTTCTCGGTAATACACATCACATAAGCCTTGCAAGCATTGCAACTAAAGAGTTAGTTGTGAGATGATGTATTACGGAACGAGTAAAGAGACTTTCCGTAACGAGATTAAACTAGGTATTGGATACCGACGATCGAATCTCGGAAAGTAACATACCGATGACAAAGGGAACAACGTATGTTGTTATGCGGTTTGACCGATAAAGATCTTCGTAGAATATGTAGGAACCAATATGAGCATCCAGGTTCCGCTATTGGTTATTGACCGAGAATAGTTCTAGGTCATGTCTACATAGTTCTCGAACCGTAGGGTCCGCACGCTTAAGGTTTCAATGGCGGTTATTATGAGTTTATGTATTTTGATGTACCGAAGGAGTTGAGTCCGGATGTGATCACGGACATGACGAGGAGTCTCGAAATGGTCGAGACATAAAGATTGATATATTGGATGGTTATATTCGGACACGGAAAGGTTCGGAAGTTTCGGAGAAAACCGGAGTGCCGGAGGGGTTACGGAACCCCGGGAAGTTATGGGCCTTATTGGGCCAAGAGGGAGAGAGAGCTGCACCGGAGGTGGTGCCCCCTCCATGGGGAGTCGAATTGGACTAGGAGGGGGGGCGCAGCCCCTTCCTCTCCTCTCCCTCTCTTTCCTTCCCCTTCCCTCTTCCTAGTAGGACTAGGAAAGGGAGTCCTACTCCTACTAGGAGGAGGACTCCCCCCCTTGGTGCGCCCCAAGGGCTGGCCGCCCTCCCCTTGCTCCTTTATATACGAGGGGCAGGGGGCACCCTAGAACACACAAGTTGATCTTCGTGATCGTTCCTTAGCCGTGTCGGTGCCCCCTCCACCATATTCCACCTCGGTCATATTGTAGCGGTGCTTAGGCGAAGCCTGCGACGGTAGAACATCAAGATCGTCCACCACGCCGTCGTCTTGTGGAACTCCTTCCCGACGCTTTGCTGGATCGGAGCCGGGGATCGTCATCGAGCTGAGCGTGTGCCAAGAACTCGGAGGTGCGGAGTAGCGGTGCTTGGATCGGTCGGATCGTGAAGGCGTCGACTACATCAACAGCGTTAATATAACGCTTCGCTTTCGGTCTCACGAGGGTGCGTGGGCGGACACTCTCCCTCTCGTTGCTATGCCATCACCATGGTCTTGCGTGATCGTAGGAAATTTTTGAAATTACTCGTTACCCAACAGTGGCATCGAGCCTGGTTTTATGCGTTGATGTCATATGCACGAGTAGAACACAAGTGAGTTGTGGGCGATACAAGTCATACTACCTACCAGCATGTCATACTTTGGTTCAGCGGTATTGTGAGATGAAGCGGCCCGGACCGACATTACGCCAGACGCTTACGCGAGACTGGTTTCACCGCTGTGAGCACTCGTTGCTTAAAGGTGGTGGCGGGTGTCTCTCTCTCACTTTAGTTGAACTGAGTGTGGCTCGCCCGGTCCTTGAGAAGGTTAAAGCGAGTCTATTTGACGAAGTATCGTTGTGGTTTTGATGCGTAGGTAAGAACGGTTCTTGCTCAGCCCGTAGCAGCCACGTAAAACTTGCAACAACAAAGTAGAGGACGTCTAACTTGTTTTTGCAGGGCATGTTGTGATGTGATATGGTCAAGGCGTGATGCTATATTTTATTGTATGAGATGATCATGTTTTGTAACGAGTTATCGGCAATGGCAGGAGCCATATGGTTGTCGCTTTATTGTATGAAATGCAAACGCCATGTAATTGCTTTACTTTATCACTAAGCGGTAGCGATAGTCGTAGTAGCTATAGTTGGCGAGGCGACAACGATGCTACGATGGAGATCAAGGTGTCGCGCGGTGGCGATGGTGATCATGGCGGTGCTTGGAGATGGAGATCACAAGCACAAGATGATGATGGCCATATCATATCACTTATATTGATTGCATGTGATGTTTATCCTTTATGCATCTTATCTTGCTTTGATTGACGGTAGCATTATAAGATGATCTCTCACTAAAATTATCAAGAAGTGTTCTCCCTGAGTATGCACCGTTGCCAAAGTTCGTCGTGCCTAGACACCACGTGATGATCGGGTGTGATAAGCTCTCGTCCATCTACAACGGGTGCAAGCCAGTTTTGCACACGCGAATACTCAGGTTATACTTGACGAGCCTAGCATATGCAGATATGGCCTCGGAACACGGAGACCGAAAGGTCGGCGTGAATCATATAGTAGATATGATCAACATAAGATGTTCACCATTGAAAACTACTCCATCTCACGTGATGATCGGTTATGGTTTAGTTGATTTGGATCACGTGATCACTTAGATGACTAGAGAGATGTCTGTCTAAGTGGGAGTTCTTAAGTAATATGATTAATTGAACTTTAATTTATCATGAACTTAGTCCTGGTAGTATTTTGCAAATTATGTTGTAGATCAATAGCTCGCGTTGTTGCTTCCCTATGTTTTCATATGTGTTCCTAGAAAATTGTATTGAAAGATGTTAGTAGCAATGATGCGGATTGGATCCGTGATCTGAGGTTTATCCTCATTGCTGCTGTGAAGAATTATGTCCTTAATGCACCGCTAAGTGACAGACCTATTGCAGGAGCAGATGCGAGGCGTTATGAGCGTTTGGCTAGCTCAATATGATGACTACTTGATAGTTTAGTGCACCATGCTTAACGGCTTAGAATCGGGACTTCAAAGGCGTTTTGAGCGTCATGGACCATATGAGATGTTCCAGGAATTGAAGTTAATATTTCAAGCAAATACCGAGTTGAGAGATATGAAGTCTCCAACAAGTTCTATAGCTAAAAGATGGAGGAGAATCGCTCAACTAGTGAGCATGTGCTCAGATTATGCGAGTACTTCAATCGCTTGAATCAAGTGGGAGTTAATCTTCCAGATAAGATAGTGATTGACAGAATTCTCTAGTCACTATCACTAAAGTTACTAGAACTTCGTGATGAACTATAATATGCAAGGGATGACGAAAACAATTCCCAAGCTCTTCGCGATGCTAAAATCGGCGAAGGTAGAAATCAAGAAAAACATCAAGTGTTGATGATTGACAAAGACCACTAGTCTCAAGGAAAAGGGCAAAGGGAAGAAGGGGAACTTCAAGAAGAACGGCAAGCAAGTTGCTGCTCGAGTGAAGAAGCCCAAGTCTGGATCTAAGCCTGAGACTAAGTGTTTTTGCTGCAATGGAACTGGTCACTGGAAGCGGAATTACCCCAAATATTTGGTGGATAAGAAGGATGGCAAAGTGAACAAGGGTATATTTGATATACAGGTTATTGATGTGTGATTTACTAGTGTTTATAGTAGCCCCTGAGTACTTGATACTTGTTCGGTTGCTAAGATTAGTAACTCGAAATGGGAGTTACAGAATAAACAGAAACTAGTTGAAGGGGAAGTAACGATGAGTGTTGGAGGTAGTTCCAAGATTGATATGATCATCATCGCACACTCCCTATACTTTCGGGATTAGTGTGGAACCTAAATAAGTGTTATTTGGTGTTGAGCATAAATATGATTTGATCATGTTTATTGCAATACGGTTATTCATTTAAGTAAGAGAATAAATTGTTGTTCTGTTTACATGAATAAAACCTTATATAGTTACACACCCAATGAAAATGGTTCATTGGATCTCGATCATAGTGATACACATATTCATAATATTGAAACCAAAAGATGCAAAGTTAATAATGATAGTGCAACTTATTTGTGGCACTTGCCGTTTAGGTCATATTGGTGTAAAGCGCATGAAGAAAAATCCATGCTGATGGACTTTTGGAATCACTTGATTATGAATCATTTGATGCTTGCGAACCGTGCCTTTTGGGCAAGATGACTAAAACTCCGTTCTCGGAACAATGGAACAAGCTCTTGACTTATTGGAAATAATACATACCGATGTATGCGATTCAATGAGTGTTGATGCTCGTGGCAAGTATCATTATTTTCTGACCTTCACAGATGATTTGAGCAGATATGGGTATATCTACTTGAATGAAACATAAGTCTGAAAAAGTTGAAAGGTTCAAAGAATTTCAGAGTGAAGTGGGAAAATCATCGTAACAAGAAAATAAAGTTTCTGCGATCTGATCGCGAAGACGAATAATTAAGTTACGAGTTTGGTTTTCAATTAAAACAAAGTGGAATAGTTTCACAGCTCACGCCACCTGGAACACCACATCATAATGGTGTGTCCGAACGTCATAACCGTACTTTATTGGATATAGTACAATCTATGATGTTTCTTACCGATTTACCAATATCGTTTTGGGATCATGCATTAGAGACAACTGCATTCACGTTAAATAGGGCACCATCTAAATCCGTTGAGACGACACTATATGAACTGTGGTTTAGCAAGAAACCAAAGTTGTGTTTCTTAAAGTTTGGGGCTGCGATGCTTACGTGAAAAAGTTTCATCCTGATAAGCTCAAACCCAAATCGGAGAAGTGCGTCTTCATAGAATACCCAAAGGAAATTGTTGGGTATACCTTCTATCACAGATCCGAAGGCAAGACATTTGTTGCTAAGAATGGATCCTTTCTAGAGAAGGAGTTTCTCTCGAAAGAAGTGAGTGGGAGGAAAGTAGAACTTGATGAGGTAATTGTACCTTCTCCCTTATTGGAAAGTAGTTCATCACAGAAATCAGTTTCGGTGATTCCTACATCAATTAGTAAGGAAGTTAATGATGATGATCATGAAACTTCAGATCAAGTTGCTACCAAACCTCGTAGGTCTTCCAGAGTGAGATCCGCACCAGAGTGGTACGGTAATCATGTTCTGGAAGTCATGTTACTAGACCATGATGAACCTACGAACTATGAGGAAGCGATGATGAGCCCAGATTCATGAAATGGCTTGAGGCCATAAAATCTGAGATAGGATCCATGTATGAGAACAAAGTATGGACTTTGATTGACTTGCTCGATGATCAGCAAGCCATGTAGATAAATGGATCTTCAAGAGGAAGACGGACACTGATAGTGGTGTTACTATCTACAAAGCTCGACTTGTCACAAAAAAGGTTTTCGACAAGTTCAAGGTGTTGACTACAATGAGACTTTCTCAACTGTAGCGATGCTTAAGTCTGTCCGAATCATGTTAGCAATTGCCACATTTTATGAAATCTGGCAAATGGATGTCAAAATTACATTCTTTAATGAAATTATTAAAGAAGAGTTGCATATGATGCAACCAGAAGGTTTTGTCAATCCTAAAGGAACTAACAAAATGTGCAAGCTCCAGTGATCCATCTATGGACTGGTGCAAGCATCTCGGAGTTGGAATACACGCTTTGATAAGTTGATCAAAGCATATAGTGTTATCTGAGACTTACGGTGAAGCTGTATTTACAAGAAAGTGAGTGGGAGCACTACAGCCTTTCGATAAGTATATGTGAATGACATATTGTTGATCGGAAATAATGTAAAATTATTCTGCAAAGCATAAAGGAGTGTTTGAAAGGAGTTTTTTTTTAAAGAAAGACCTCGGTGAAGCTGCTTACATATTGAGCATCAAAGATCTATAGAGATAGATCAAGACGCTAGATAAGTTTTTTCAATAAATATATACCTTGTCAAGATTTTGAAGTAGTTCAAAATGGAACAGTCAAAGAAAAGTTCTTGCCTGTGTTGCAAAGGTGTGAAATTGAGTAAGACTCAAATCCCGACCACGGCAGAAAATAGAAAAGAGAATGAAAGTCATTCCCTATGCCTCGGTCATAGGTTCTATAAAGTATGCTATGCTATGTACCGGACCTATTGTATACCTTGCTCTGAATTTGGCAAGGAGTACAATAGTGATCTAGGAGTAGATCTTTGGACATTGGTCAAGAACATCCTTAGTGAGGACTAAGGAAATATTTCTCGATTATGGACGTGATAAAAGAGCCCGTCGTAAAGAGTAACATCGATGCAAGCTTTTTACACTGATCCAGATGACTCTAAGTCTCAATCTGGATACATATTGTAAGTGGGAGCAATTAGCTAGAGTAGCCCGTGCGAGCATTGTAGACATAGAATATTTGCAAAATACATACGGCTCTGAATGTGATGAGACCCGTTGACTAAGCTTCTTTCACGAGCAAAACATGATCATACCTTAGTACTCTTTGGGTGTTAATCACATAGCGATGTGAACTAGATTATTGACTCTAGTAAACCCTTTGGGTGTTGGTCACATGACGATGTGAACTATGGGTATTAATCACATGCAGATGTGAATATTAGTGTTGAATCACATGATGATGTGAACTAGATTATTGACTCTAGTGCAAGTGGGAGACTGAAGGAAATATGCCCTAGAGGCAATAATAAAGTTATTATTTATTTCCTTATTTCATGATAAATGTTTATTATTCATGCTAGAATTGTATTAACCGGAAACATAATACATGTGTGAATATATAGACAAACAGTATGTCACTAGTATGCCTCTACTTGACTAGCTTGTTAATCAAAGATGGTTATGTTTCCTAACCATGAACAAGGAGTTGTTATTTGATTAACAAGGTCACATCATTAGTTGAATGATCTGATTGACATGACCCATTCCGTTAGCTTAACAGTTGATCGTTTAGTATGTTAATGCTTTCTTCATGACCCATACATGTTCCCGTAACTATGAGATTATGCAACTCCGTTTACGGAGGAACACTTTGGTACTACCAAGCGTCACAACGAATCGGGTGATTATAAAGGAGTACTACAGGTGTCTCCAAAGGTACTTGTTGGGTTGGCGTATTTGAGATTAGGTTTTGTCACTCGATTGTCGGAGAGGTATCTCTAGGCCTTCTCGGTAATACACATCACATAAGCCTTGCAAGCATTGCAACTAAAGAGTTAGTTGTGAGATGATGTATTACGGAACGAGTAAAGAGACTTTCCGATAGCGAGATTAAACTAGGTATTGGATACCGACGATCGAATCTCGGAAAGTAACATACCGATGACAAAGGGAACAACGTATGTTGTTATGCGGTTTGACCGATAAAGATCTTCGTAGAATATGTAGGAACCAATATGAGCATCCAGGTTCCGCTATTGGTTATTGACCGAGAATAGTTCTAGGTCATGTCTACATAGTTCTCGAACCGTAGGGTCCCATGCTTAAGGTTTCAATGGCGGTTATTATGAGTTTATGTATTTTGATGTACCGAAGGAGTTGAGTCCCGGATGTGATCACGGACATGACGAGGAGTCTCGAAATGGTCGAGACATAAAGATTGATATATTGGATGGTTATATTCGGACACCGGAAAGGTTCGGAAGTTTCGGAGAAAACCGGAGTGCCTGAGAGGTTACGGAACCCCGGGAAGTTATGGGCCTTATTGGGCCAAGAGGGGAGAGAGAGCTGCACCAGGGAGGTGGTGCCCCCCTCCATGGGGAGTCCGAATTGGACTAGGAGGCGCAGCCCCTTTCCTCTCCCTCTCCTCTCTTTCCTTCCCCTTCCCTCTTCCTAGTAGGACTAGGAAGGGAGTCCTACTCTACTAGGAGGAGGACTCCCCCCTCCTTGGTGCGCCCCAAGGGCTGGCCGCCCTCCCCTTGCTCCTTTATATACGGGGCAGGGGGCACCCTAGAACACACAAGTTGATCTTCGTGATCGTTCCTTAGCCGTGTGCGGTGCCCCCTCCACCATATTCCACCTCGGTCATATTGTAGCGGTGCTTAGGCGAAGCCTGCGACGGTAGAACATCAAGATCGCCACCACGCCGTCGTCGACGGAACTCCTTCCCGACGCTTTGCTGGATCGGAGCCGGGGATCGTCATCGAGCTGAGCGTGTGCCAAGAACTCGGAGGTGCGAGTGCGGTGCTTGGATCGGTCGGATCGTGAAGACGTCGACTACATCAACAGCGTTAATATAACGCTTCCGCTTTCGGTCTACGAGAGTACGTGGACGGACACTCTCCCCTCTCGTTGCTATGCCATCACCATGGTCTTGCGTGATCGTAGGAAAATTTTTGAAATTACTACGTTACCCAACACCTCCTACTGGATTGATACCTTGGTTCTCACAAACTGAGGGAAATACTTACGCTACTATTGCTGCATCACCCTTTCCTCTTCAAGGAAAACCAACGCAAGCTCAAGATGTAGCAAGAAGGATTTCTGGCGCCGTTGCCGGGGAGGTCTTCGCTCAAGTCAAGACGTACCAAGTACCCATCACAAACTCACCCCCCTCGCATTTACATTATTTGCCATTTGCCTCTCGTTTTCCTCTCCCCCACTTCACCCTTGCCGTTTTATTCGCCCTCTCTTTCCCAATCTTCTCATCTCTTTCGCTTGCCTTTTTCTGTTTGCTTGTGTGTTGGATTACTTGTTGCCATGGCGCAAGATAATACCAAATTGTGTGATTTCTTCAATACCAATAATAATGATTTCCTTAGTACTCCGATTGCTCCTCTTAATGATGTTGAGTCTTGTGAAATCAATACTGCTTTGCTGAATCTTGTTATGAAAGATCAATTCGCCGGCCTTCCTAGTGAAGATGCCGCTACTCATCTAAACAACTTTGTTGATTTGTGTGATATGCAAAAGAAGAAAGATACGGATAATGATATTGTTAAATTGAAGTTATTTCCGTTTTCACTTAGAGATCAAGCTAAAGTTTGGTTTCGTCTTTGCCCAAAAATAGTATTGATTCTTGGAACAAGTGCAAAGATGCTTTTATCTCTAAGTATTTTCCTCCCACTAGGATTATCACTCTTAGGAACAACATTATGAATTTTAAACAACTTGATCATGAGCATGTTGCCCAATCTTGGGAAAGAATGAAATTGATGATTCGCAATTGCCCTACTCATGGTTTGAATTTATGGATGATCATACAAAAATTTTATGCTGGATTGAATTTTGCTTCTAGAAATCTTTGAGATTCGGCCGCGGGAGGCACGTTTATGGAAATCACGTTAGGAGATGCTACAAAACTTCTTGATAATATTATGGCTAATTATTCTCAATGGCACACCGAAAGATCTTCTAGTAAAAAGGTGCATGCTATAGAAGAAATCAATGTTTTGAGTGGAAAAATGGATGAACTTATGAAGTTGTTTGCTACTAAAAATGCCCCTCTTGATCCCAATGATATGCCTTTGTCTACTTTGATTGATAATAATAACGAATCTATGGATGTGAATTTTGTTGGTAGGAGTAGTTTTGGAAACAATGCTTATAGAGGAAACTTTAACCCTAGACCGTTCCCTAGTAATTCCTCTAATAATTATGGAAATTCCTACAATAATTCTTATGGTAATTTTAATAAGATGCCCTCTGATTTTGAGAATAGTGTGAATGAATTTATGATTTCTCAAAAGAATTTTAATGCTTTGCTTGAAGAAAAAATGCTCAAAGTTGATGATTTGGCTAGGGACGTTGATAGACTTTTGCTTGATGTTGATTCTCTTAAACTTAGATTTACTCCTCCTAAGCATGATATCAATGAGTCTCTCAAAGCAATGAGAATTTCCATTGATAAGTGCAAGGAAAGAACTGCTAGATTGCGTGCTAAGAAAGATTGCTTTGTAAAGGCGTGTTCTTCTAGTTTCAATGAAAATAATGATGAAGATCTTAAAGTTGTTGATGTGTCCCCTATTAGATCTTTTTTTGCAATGTGAATCTTGATAATAATGTGACTGGAGATGAGTCAACTTTAGTTAGAAGGCGTCCCAAGAATTCGGAGTTTTTAGATCTTGATGCTAAATTTGGTAACAGTGGGATTGGAGAGGTCATGACTTTAAATAGCATTGAACCCACTATCTCGGATTTCAAGGAATTTGATTATGATAATTGTTCTTTAGAAGGTTGTATTTCCTTGTTGCAATCCGTTGTTAATTCTCCTCATGCTTATAGTCAAAATAAAGCTTTTACCAAACATATCGTTGATGCCTTGATGCAATCTTATGATGAAAAACTTAATTTGGAAGTTTCTATACCTAGAAAACTTAATGATGAGTGGGAACCTACTATAAATATTAGAATTAAAGATCATGAGTGTTTTGCTTTGTGTGATTTGGGTGCTAGTGTTTCCATGATTCTGGAAACTTTATGTGATATTCTAGGTTTCCATGATCTTGATGATTGCTCTTTAAATTTGCACCTTGCGGATTCCACCATTAAAAAGCCAATGGGAAGAATCAATGATGTTCTCATTGTTGCAAATAGAAATTTGGTGCCCTAGATTTTATCGTTCTTGATATAGATTGCAATCTTTCTTGCCCTATTATTCTTGGTAGACCTTTCCGTAGAACGATTGGCGCGATTATTGATATGAAGGAATGAAATATTATGTTCCAATTTTCACTAAATAAAGGCATGGAACACTTTCCAAGAAAGAAAGTCAAATTACCTTATGAATCTATCATGCGGGCTACTTATGAATTGAGTGCCAAAGATGGCACTACTTAGATCTATCTTCGCTTTTATGCCTAGCTAGGGCGTTAAACGATAGCGCTAGTTGGGAGGCAACCCAATTTTATTTGTGTTTTTTGTTTTTGTTTCTGTTTAGTAATAAATTTTGCATCTACCTTCTGTTTAGATGTGTTTTTATGTTTTAATTAGTGTCTGTGCCAAGTAGAACCTATAGGATAACCTATGATGATAGTTAATTTGATTCAGCTGAAAAACAGAAACTTTGCGCGCATGAAATTAGTTTTGTTAAATCACAGAAACGTGCTTTTGCGTTGATTCTTTTTGCTTCTGATCAATAGACAAATTGTCTAGGACTTCCTATTTTGGTAGAATTTTTGGAGTTCCATAAAATTGCGTTAGTTACATATTACTACAGACTGTTCTGTTTTTGACAGATTCTGTTTTTCGTGTGTTGTTTCCTTATTTTGATGCATCTATGGCTAGTAAAATAGTTTATAAACCATAGATAAGTTGGAATATAGTAGGTTTAACACCAATATAAATAAAGAATGAGTTCATTACAGTACCTTATGTGGTGGTTTTGCTTTCTTTCACTAACGGAGCTTACGAGATTTCTGTTGAGTTTTGTGTTGTGAAGTTTTCAAGTTTTGGGTAAAGATTTGATGGACTATGGAATAAGGAGTGGCAAAAGCCTAAGATTGGGGATGCCCAACGCATCCCAAGATACTCAAGAATAGCCAAAAGCCTAAGCTTGGGGATGCCCCGGGAAGGCATCCCCTCTTTCGTCTTCGTTCATTGGTAACTTTACTTGGAGCTATATTTTTATTCGCCACATGATATGTGTTTTGCTTGGAGCGTCGTGTATTATATTAGTATTTGCTTTTTAGTTTACCTCAGTCATCCTTGCTGTACACACCTTTTAGGATAAGCCTACTTGATTAGAATTTATTAGAATATGATATGTGCTTCACTTATATCTTTTGAACTTGATAGTTTTTGCTCTAGTTCTTCACTTATATCTTTTAGAGCACGGCGGTGGCTTAATTTTGTAGAAATTGATAGTCTCTCATGCTTCACTTATATTATTTTGAGAGTCTTTTAGAACAGCATGGTATTTGCTATGGTTATAAAATTGGTCCTAGAATGGTAGGCATCCAAGTTGGGTATAATAAAAACTATCATAGGAAGTGAATTGGATGCTATGATCAATTTGATACTTGATAATTGTTTTGAGATATGGAGGTAGTGATATTAAAGTCATGCTAGTTGGGTGATTATGAATTTAAAGAATGCTTGTGTTGAAGTTAGCAAGTCTCATAGCATGCACGTATGGTTAAAGTTGTGTAACAAATTTGAAGCATGAAGTGTACCCGGATTGTGCATCCTTATGAGTGGCGGTCGGGGACGAGCCATGGTCTTTTCCTGCCAATATATCCCTCTAGGAGCATGCGCGTAGTGCTTGATTTTTGATGACTTCTAAATTTTTGCAATAAGTATATGAGTTCTTATGACTAATATTGAGTCCATGGATTATACGCACTTTTACCTTTCCACCATTGCTAGCCTCTTCGGTACCGTGCATTGCCCTTTCTCACCTTGAGAGTTGGTGCAAACTTCGCCGGTGCATCCAGACCCCGTGATATGATACGCTCTACCACACATAAACCTCCTTATATCTTCCTCAAAACAGCCACCATACCTACCTATTATGGCATTTCCATAGCCATTCCAAGATATATTGCCATGCAACTTTCCACCGTTCCGTTCATCATCATGACATACATTACTTTTGTCATATTGCCATTGCATGATCATGTAGTTGACATTGTATTTGTGGCAAAGCCACCATGCATAAATTTTCATACAAGTCACTCTTGATTCATTGCACCATCCCGGTACACCGCCGGAGGCATTCATATAGAGTCATATCTTGTTCTAGTTTCGAGTTGTAATTCATATGTTGTAATTAATAAAAGTGTGATGATCATCATTATTAGAGCATTGCCCAAAAAGAAAAAAAAAGAAAGGCAAAAAAAGGCCAAAGAAAAAAAGAAAAAAAAGAAAATAAATAAAAAGGGGCAATGTTACTATCTCTTTTTCCACATTTGTGCTTCAAAGTAGCACCTTGTCCTTCATATAGCGAGTTGTTGGAAATATGCCCTAGAGGCAATAATAAAAGCATTATTATTATATTTCCTTGTTCATGATAATTGTCTTTTGTTCATGCTATAATTGTATCATCCGGAAATCGTGATACACGTGTGAATACATAGACCACAATACGTCCCTAGTGAGCCTCTAGTTGACTAGCTCGTTGGTCGACAGATAGTCATGGTTTCCTGACTATGGACATCGGATGTCATTGATAAGCGGGATCACGTCATTAGGAGAATGACGTGATGGACAAGACCCAATCCTAAGCATAGCACAAAGATCGTGTAGTTCGTTTTGCTAGAGCTTTTCCAATGTCAAGTATCTCTTCCTTAGACCATGAGATCGTGTAACTCCCGGATACCGTAGGAGTGCTTTGGGTGTACCAAGCGTCACTGGCGTAATCGGGTGACTATAAAGGTGCATTACGGTATCTCCGAAAGTGTCATTGGGTTGACACGGATCGAGACAGGATTTGTCACTCCGTATGACGGAGAGGTATCACTGGGCCCACTCGGTAGTGCATCATCATAATGAGCTCAAAGTGATCAAGTGTCCGGTCACGGGATCATGCATTCTGATGCGAGTAAAGTGACTTGCCGTAACGAGACTAAGCGAGGTATTGGGATACCGACGATTGAGTCTCGGGCAAGTAACATACCGTCGACAAAGGGAATAGTATCTGGGGTTGCTTGAATCCTCGACATCGTGGTTCATCCGATGACATCATCGAGGAGCATGTAGGAGCCAACATGGGTATCCAGATCCGCTGTTGGTTATTGACCTAAGAGCGTCTCGGTCATATCGCATGTCTCCCGAACCCGTAGGGTCTACACTTAAGGTTCGGTGGCGCTAGGGTTATTAGGAAGACTTGTATGTGATTACGAATGTTGTTGAGTCCGGATGAGATCCCGGACGTCACGAGGAGTTCGGAAGGGTCCGGAGGTAAAGATTTATATATGGGAAGTTGTCAAGCGGACACCGGAAAAGTTTGGGTCATATCGGTATTGTGGAGGGGCCACCGGAAAGGTTCGGGGACCACGGGAGGGGCCACCCCTCCGGGGGCCACTGGGCTGCGTGGGAGGCAGCCAGCCCCTGGTGGGCTGGGCGCACCTCCCTTGGGCCCATGCGCCTAGGGTTGAGGGGGAACCCTAAGGGGCGCCCTTGCTTGGGGGCAAGCCCCTCCCTTGGCCGCCCCCTCTAGATGCATATAGAGGGGCCGCCCCTTCCTCCCTTCCCTATAAATAGAGGGGTGAGGGAGGCTGCAACACACAATTGAAGGCGCAGCCCTCCCTCCCAACACCTCTCCTTCTCCGCGCGCTTGGCGAAGCCCCTGCCGGAGAGCTGTCACTCCATCATCATCACGCCGTCGTGCTGCTGTTGGAGCCATCTTCCTCAACCTCTCCTTCCCCCTTGCTGGATCAAGACGGAGGAGACGTTGCCCGTACCGTACGTGTGTTGAACGCGGAGGTGCTGTCCGTTCAGCACTTGGTCATCGGTGATCCGAGTACGACTCCATCATCACCATCCCCTCGAAAGCTTCCGCACGCGATCTACAAGTGGTATGTAGATGCAAACTCACTCCCTTGACTCGTTGCTTAGATGAACTCATAGATGGATCTTGGTGACGGAAATTTTTTAATTTTCTGCAACGTTCCCCAACAGTGGCATCATGAGCTAGGTCTATGCGTAGTTCTCTATTGCACGAGTAGAACACAATTTAGTTGTGGGCGTGGATCTTGTCAACTTACTTGCCGCTACTAGTCTTATCTTGCTTCCGCGGTATTGTGGGATGAAGCGGCCCGGACCAACCTTACACGTACGCTTACGTGAGACCGGTTCCACCGACTAACATGCACTAGTTGCATAAGGTGGCTAGCGGGTGTCTGTCTCTCCCACTTTAGTTGGAGCGGATTCGATGAAAAGGTTCCTTATGAAGGGTAAATAGAAGTTGACAAAATCACGTTGTGGTTATTCGTAGGTAAGAAAATGTTCTTGCTAGAACCCAATTGCAGCCGCGTAAAAGATGCAACAACAATTAGAGGACGCCTAACTTGTTTTTGCAGCAATTGTCATGTGATGTGATATGGCCAAGTTGTGATGAATGATGAATGACATATTGTGATGTATGAGATCATGTTCTTGTAATAGGAATCACGACTTGCATGTCGATGAGTATGACAACCGGCAGGAGCCATAGGAGTTGTCTTTATTTTGTATGACCTGCGTGTCATTGAAGAACGCCATGTAAATTACTTTACTTTATTGCTAAACGCGTTAGCCATAGAAGTAGAAGTAGTCGTTGGCGTGACAACTTCATCGAGGCACAATGATGGAGATCATGGTGTCATGCCGGTGACAAGATGATCAAGGAGCCCCGAAGATGGCGATCAATGGAGCTTTATGATATTGGCCATATCATGTCACTACTATATAATTGCATGTGATGTTTATTATGTTTATACATCTTGTTTACTTAGAACGACGGTAGTAAATAAGATGATCCTTACAACAATTTCAAGAAGTGTTCTCCCTAACGTGCACCGTTGCTAAAGTTCGTCGCTTCTAAGCACCACGTGATGATCGGGTGTGATGGATTCTTACGTTCACATACAACGGGTGTAAGACAGATTTACACACGCAAAACACTTAGGGTTAACTTGACGAGCCTAGCATGTACAGACATGGCCTCGGAACACGGAGACCGAAAGGTCGAACACGAGTCGTATGGAAGATACGATCAACATGAGAATGTTCACCGACGATGACTAGTCCGTCTCACGTGATGATCGGACACGGCCTAGTCGACTCGGATCGTGTAACACTTAGATGACTAGAGGATGTCTAAATCTGAGTGGGAGTTCATTGAAATAATTTGATTAGATGAACTTAATTATCATGAACTTAGTCTAAAACTTTTGAATGATATGTCTTGTAGATCAAATGGCCAACGCTCATGTCAACTTGAACTTCAACGCGTTCCTAGAAAACCAAGCTGAAAGATGACGGCAGCAACTATACGGACTGGGTCCGAACTTGAGATCATCCTCATAGCTGCCAGAAACAATATGTCCTAGAAGGACCGCTAGGTGACGCTCCGTCCTGAGAACCAAGACATTATGAATGCTTGGCAGTCTCGTCTTGATGATTACTCCCTCGTTCAGTGCGGCATGCTTTACAGCTTAGAACCGGGGCTCCAAAAGCGTTTTGAGCATCACGGAGCATATGAGATGTTCGAGGAGCTGAAACTGGTTTTCCAAGCTCACGCCCGGGTCGAGAGATATGACATCTCCGACAAGTTCTATAGTTGTAAGATGGAGGAAAATAGTTCTGTCAGTGAGCACATTCTCAAGATGTCTAGGTTGCACAACCATATGACCCAGCTGAATATTAACCTCCCTGATGAGGCGGTCATTGACAGAATCCTTGATCGCTCCCACCAAGCTACAAGAGCTTTGTGATGAACTACAATATGCAGGGGATGGTAAAGACCATTCTGAAGTATTCTCTATCTGAAGTCAGCAGAGGTTGAAATCAAGAAAGAACATCAAGTGTTGATGGTCAATAAGACCACTAAGTTCAAGAAGGGCAAGGGCAAGAAGAACTTCAAGAAGGACGGCAAGGAGGTTGCGCGCCCTGTAAGCAAGTTGCCGGGAAGAAGTCAAAGAATGGACCCAAGCACGAGACCGAGTGCTTTTATTGCAAGGGAAGGGTCCTTCGAAGCGGAACTGCCCCAAATACTTAGCGGACAAGAAGGCCGCAACACCAAAGGTATATTTGATATACATGTAATTGATGTGTACCTTACCAATTACTCGTAGTAACTCCTGGGTATTTGATACGGTGCCGTTGCTCATATTTGTAACTCACAGCAGGAGCTGCGGAATAAGCGAAGATGGCGAAGGGCGAGGTGACGATCTTGGCGTCGGGAATGGTTCGAGTCGATGTGATCGCCGTCCGCACGCTACCTCTTCATTTACCCACGGGATTAGTTTTGAACCTTAATAATTGTTATTTGGTGCCAAGTTTGAGCATGAACATTGTATCTGGATCTCGTTTAATGCGAGATGGCTACTCATTTAAATCCGAGAATAATGGTTGTTCCATTTATATGAGAGATATGTTTTATGGTCATGCTCCGATGGTCAATGGTTTATTCTTAATGAATCTCGAGCGTAGTGTTACACATATTCATAGCGTGAATACCAAAAGATGTAAAGTTGATAACGATAGTCCCACATACTTGTGGCACTGCCGCCTTGGTCACATTGGTGTAAAGCGCATGAAGAAGCTCCATGCTGATGGACTTTTGGAGTCTCTTGATTATGAATCATTTGACACATGCGAACCATGCCTCATGGGCAAAATGACCAAGACTCCGTTCTCCGGAACAATGGAGCGAGCAACCAACTTGTTGGAAATCATACATACCGATGTATGCGGTCCAATGAGTGTTGAGGCTCGCGGAGGATATCGTTATGTTCTCGCTCTCACAGATGACTTGAGTAGATATGGGTATGTCTACTTAATGAAACACAAGTCTGAGACCTTTGAAAAGTTCAAGGAATTTCAGAATGAAGTAGAGAATCAACGTGACCGAAAGATAAAATTCTTACGATCGGATCGTGGAGGAGAATATTTAAGTCACGAATTTGGTACACACTTAAGAAAATGTGGAATCGTTTCACAACTCACGCCGCTGGAACACCTCAAGCGAACGGTGTGTCCGAACGTCGAATCGCACTCTATTGGATATGGTGCGGTCTATGATGTCTCTTACCGATTTACCGCTATCATTTTGGGGATACGCTCTAGAGACAGCTACATTCACTTTAAATAGGGCACCGTCTAAATCCGTTGAGACGACACCGTATGAATTATGGTTTGGGAAGAAACCTAAGTATCGTTTCTAAAAGTTTGGGGATGCGATGCTTATGTCAAGAAACTTCAACTGAAAAGCTCGAACCCAAGTCGGAAAATCGTCTTCATAGGATACCCTAAGGAAACCATAGGGTATACCTTCTACTTAAGATCCGAGGGCAAGATCTTTGTTGCCAAGAACGGATCCTTTACGGAAAAGAGTTTCTCTCGAAAGAAGTAAGTGGGAGGAAAGTAGAACTCGATGAAGTACTACCTCTTGAGCGGGATAGTAGTGCAGCTCAGGAAAATGTTCTGTGATGCCTACACCAACCGAAGAGGAAAATAATGATGATGATCAAGGTACTTCGGATCAAGTTGCTCTTGAACTTCATAGGTCCACAAGGACACGTTCCGCACTGCAGTGGTACGGCAACCCTGTCACGGAAATCATGTTGTTAGACAACGGTGAACCTTGAACTATGAAGAAGCAATGGCGGGCCCAGATTCCAACAAAGGGCTAGAAGCCATGAAATCCGAGATAGAATCCATGTATGAAAACAAAGTATGGACTTTGACTGACTTGCCCGATGATCGGCGAGCGATAGAAAACAAATGGATCTTTAATAAGAAGACGGACGCGGATGGTAATTTCACCATCTATAAAGCTCGACTTGTAGCTAAGGGTTATCGGCAAGTTCAAGGGATTGACTACGATGAGACTTTCTCTCCCGTAGCGAAGCTTAAGTCCGTCCGAATCATGTTAGCAATTGCCGCATACTATGATTATGAGATATGGCAGATGGACGTCAAAACAGCGTTCCTTAACGGATATCTTAAGGAGGAGCTGTATATGATGCAGCCGGAAGGTTTTGTCGATCCTAAGAATGCTAACAAAGTATGCAAGCTCCAGCGATCCATTTATGGGCTGGTGCAAGCATCTCGGAGTTGGAATATTCGCTTTGATGAGATGATCAAAGCGTTTGGGTTTATGCAGACTTATGGAGAAGCCTGCGTTTACAAGAAAGTGAGTGGGAGCTCTGTAGCATTTCTTATATTATATGTAGATGACATACTTTTGATGGGAAATGATATAGAATTCTTGGACAGCATTAAGGCCTACTTGAATAAGTGTTTTTCAATGAAGGACCTTGGAGAAGCTGCTTATATATTAGGCATCAAGATCTATAGAGATAGATCAAGACGCCTCATAGGTCTTTCACAAAGCACATACCTTGATAAGATTTTGAAGAAGTTCAAAATGGATCAGTCAAGAAGGGTTCTTGCTGTGTTGCAAGGTGTGAGATTGAGCTCGGCTCAATGCCCGACCACGGCAAAAGATAAAGAAGAGATGAGTGTCATCCCTATGCTTCAGCCATAGGATCTATTATGTATGCCATGTTGTGTACTGGACCTGATGTAAACCTTGCCGTAAGTTTGGTAGGAAGGTACCAAAGTAATCCCGCAAGGAACACCGGACAGCGGTCAAGAATATCCTGAAGTACCGAAAGGACAAAGGACATGTTTCTCGTTTATGGAGGTGACGAAGAGCTCGTCGTAAAGGGTTACGTCGATGCTAGCTTCGACACAGATCTGGATGACTCTAAGTCACAAACCGGATACGTGTATATGTTGAATGGTGGAGCAGTAAGCTGGTGCAGCTGCAAGCAGAGCGTCGTGGCGGGATCTACATGTGAAGCGGAGTACATGGCAGCCAGCGCATGAAGCAATTTGGGTGAAGGAGTTCATCACCGACCTAGGAGTCATACCCAATGCGTCGGGGCCGATCAAACTCTTCTGTGACAACACTGGAGCTATTGCACTTGCCAAGGAGCCCAGGTTTCACAAGAAGACCAGGCACATCAAGCGTCGCTTCAACTCCATCCGTGAAAATGTTCAGGATGGAGACATAGAAATTTGTAAAGTGCATACGGATCTGAATGTCGCAGATCCATTGACTAAACCTCTTCATGGGCAAAACATGATCAACATCGAACTCTATGGGTGTTTGATTCATCACAATGTAACTAGATTATTGACTCTAGTGCAAGTGGGAGACTGTTGGAAATATGCCCTAGAGGCAATAATAAAAGCATTATTATTATATTTCCTTGTTCATGATAATTGTCTTTTGTTCATGCTATAAGCTGTATCATCCGGAAATCGTGATACGTGTGAATACATAGACCACAATCGTCCCTAGTGAGCCTCTAGTTGACTAGCTCGTTGGTCGACAGATAGTCATGGTTTCGACTATGGACATCGATGTCATTGACAACGGGATCACGTCATTAGGAGAATGACGTGATGGACAAGACCCAATCCTAAGCATAGCACAAAGATCGTGTAGTTCGTTTTGCTAGAGCTTTTCCAATGTCAAGTATCTCTTTCTTAGACCATGAGATCGTGTAACTCCGGATACCGTAGGAGTGCTTTGGGTGTACCAAACGTCACAACGAATCGGGTGACTATAAAGGTGCATTACGGTATCTCCGAAAGTGTCATTGGGTTGACACGGATCGAGACAGGATTTGTCACTCCGTATGACGGAGAGGTATCACTGGGCCCACTCGGTAGTGCATCATCATAATGAGCTCAAAGTGATCAAGTGTCCGGTCACGGGATCATGCATTACTGATGCGAGTAAAGTGACTTGCCGTAACGAGACTAAGCGAGGTATTGGGATACCGACGATCGAGTCTCGGGCAAGTAACATACCGTCGACAAAGGGAATAGTATACGGGTTGCTTGAATCCTCGACATCGTGGTTCATCCGATGACATCATCGAGGAGCATGTGGGAGCCAACATGGGTATCCAGATCCCGCTGTTGGTTATTGACCTAAGAGCGTCTCGGTCATGTTCGCATGTCTCCGAACCCGTAGGGTCTACACATAAGGTTCGGTGGCGCTAGGGTTATTAGGAAGACTTGTATGTGATTACGAATGTTGTTTGAGTCCGGATGAGATCCCGGACGTCACGAGGAGTTCGGAAGGGTCCGGAGGTAAAGATTTATATATGGAAGTTGTCAAGCGGACACCGGAAAAGTTTCGGGTCATATCGGTATTGTGGAGGGGCCACCGGAAGGTTCCGGGGACCACGGGAGGGGCCACCCCTCCGGGGGCCACTGGGCTGCGTGGGAGGCAGCCAGCCCTGGTGGGCTGGGCGCACCCCTCCCTTGGGCCCATGCGCCTAGGGTTGAGGGGAACCCTAAGGGGCCCCTTGCTTGGGGGCAAGCCCCTCCCTTAACCGCCCCCTCTAGATGCATATAGAGGGGCCGCCCCTTCCTCCCTTCCCTATAAATAGAGGGGTGAGGGGAGGGCTGCAACACACAATTGAAGGCGCAGCCCCTCCCCTCCCCAACACCTCTCCTTCTCCGCGTGCGCTTGGCGAAGCCCTGCCGGAGAGCTGTCACTCCATCATCATCACGCCGTCGTGCTGCTGTTGGAGCCATCTTCCTCAACCTCTCCTTCCCCCTTGCTGGATCAAGACGGAGGAGACGTTGCCCGTACCGTACGTGTGTTGAACGCGGAGGTGCTGTATGTTCAGCACTTGGTCATCGGTGATCCGAGTACGACTCCATCATCACCATCCCCTCGAAAGCTTCCGCACGCGATCTACAAGTGGTATGTAGATGCAAACTCACTCCCCTGACTCGTTGCTTAGATGAACTCATAGATGGATCTTGGTGAAACCGTAGGAAAAATTTTAATTTTCTGCAACGTTCCCCAACACGAGTCTCATATATTGTGCTTCAAAGTAGCACCATGTTTTTCATATAGAGAGTCTCATATGTTGTCACTTTCATATACTAGTGGGAATTTTTCATTATAGAACTTGGCTTGTATATTCCTACGATGGGCTTCCTCAAATGCCCTAGGTCTTTGTGAGCAAGCAAGTTGGATGCACACCCACTAGTTTTCTTTTGTTGAGCTTTCATTCATTTATAGCTCTAGTGCATCCGTTGCATGGCAATCCCTACTCCTTATGTTGACATCAATTGATGGGCATCTCCATAGCCCATTGATTATCCTCGTCAATGTGAGACTTTCTCCTTTTTTGTCTTCTGCACACAATCCCCATCATCATATTCTATTCCATCCATGGTGCTATATCCATGGCTCACGCTCATGTATTGCGTGAAGATTGAAAAAGTTTGAGATTATTTAAGTACGAAACAATTGCTTGGCTTGTCATCGAGGGTGTAGAATTTGGGAACATTTTTTTGTGACAAAAATGAAGCATAGCCTAACTATATGATTTTGTAGGGATGAACTTTCTTTAGCCATGTTATTTTGAGAAGACATGATTGCTTTGATTAGTATGCTTGAAGTATTACTATTTCTTGTGTCAATATGAACTTTTATTTTGAATCATTTGGATCTGAACATTCATGCCACAATAAAGAAAAATACATTGAGAATTATGCTAGGTAGCATTCCACATCAAAAATTCTGTTTTTATCATTTACCTACTCGACGACGAGCAGGAATTAAGCTTGGGGATGCTTGATACGTCTCCAACGTATCTATAATTTCTGATTGTTCCATGCTATTATATTACCCCTTTTGGATGTTTATGGGCTTTATTTTACACATTTATATCATTTTTGGGACTAACCTACTAACCGGAGGCCCAGCCGTATTGTTGTTTTTTGCCTATTTCAGTATTTCGAAGAAAAGGAATATCAAAAAGAGTCCAAACGGAATGAAACCTTCGGGAGTGTGATTTTTGGAACGAACGTGATCCAGAGGACTTGGAGTGCAAGTCAAGAAGCAATCGAGGCGGCCAGGAGATAGGAGGGCGCGCCCACCCCTCCTGGGCGCGCTTCCTGTCTCCTGGGCCCCACGAGCGGCCACTGACGTACTTCTTCCTCCTATATATACCTACGTACCCCGAAAACATCCAGGGAGCCAATGAAAAACAATTTCCACCGCCGTAACCTTTTGTATCCGTGAGATCCCATCTTGGAGCCTTCGCCGGCGCTCCGTCGGAGGGGGAATCGACCACGGAGGGCTTCTACATCAACACCATAGCCCCTCCGATGAGTTGTGAGTAGTTTACCACAGACCTTCGGGTCCATAGTTATTAGCTAGATGGCTTCTTCTCTCTTTTTGGATCTCAATACCATGTTCTCCCCTCTCTTGTGGAGATCTATTCGATGTAAACTCTTTTTGCGGTGTGTTTGTCGAGATCCGGTGAATTGTGGGTTTATGATCAAGTTTATCTATGAGAGATATTTGAATCTTTTCTGAATTCTTTTATCTATGATTGAGTTATCTTTGCAAGTCTCTTCGAATTATCAGTTTGGTTTGGCCTACTAGATTGATCTTTCTTGCCATGGGAGAAGTGCTTAGCTTTGGGTTCAATCTTGCGGTGTCCTTACCCAGTGACAGAAAGGGTTGCAAGGCACGTATTGTATTGTTGCCATCAAGGATAAAAGATGGGGTTTATATTATATTGCTTGAGTTTATCCCTCTACATCATGTCATCTTTCTTAGTGCGTTACTCTGTTCTTATGAACTTAATACTCTAGATGCATGCTGGATAGCGGTCGATGTGTGGAGTAATAGTAGTAGATGCAGGCAGGAGTCGGTCTACTTGTTGCGGACGTGATGCCTATATACATGATCATGCCTAGATAATCTCATAATTATTCGCTTGTCTATCAATTGCTCGACAGTAATTTGTTCACCCACCGTAATACTTATGCTATCTTGAGAGAAGCCACTAGTGAAACCTATGCCCCCCGGGTCTATCTTTTATTATATAAGCTTTCAATCTACTTTTATTTGCATCTTTACTTTTTGCATCTATATTATAAAATACCAAAAATATATTTATCTTATCGTACTATCTCTATCAGATCTCACTTTCGCAAGTGGCCGTGAAGGGATTGACAACCCCTTTATTACGTTGGTTGCGAGTTCTTTGTTTGTTTGTGTAGGTGCGTGGGACTTCTGAGGAGCCTCCTACTGGATTGATACCTTGGTTCTCAAAAACTGAGGGAAATACTTACGGTACTATTGCTGCATCACCCTTTCCTATTCAAGGAAAACCAACGCAAGCTCAAGACGTAGCATGGGGTGATCATGGCACATGTTCTACTCTTCCTCGCCAGCGACCGGACATTCAGTTCCCTGGTGTTATGGGCTTAGGGCATATTTCTCCCTAAGTGGTTTTGGTGATTGATGACAATGTGTTTGCGGACTAATCGTGTGCATTAAGTTTTTCAGGCTATCAAGCATATGGCATGAGACGATTCGTGCCCCTCGATGTTTCAAGTAAAGACGGTTTTCTTACCTTCGGTTCTTTTCGGTGGTTTTGAGTCGTAGGGAAAACCGTACTATCAAGAGGGGGTCCGCTTAGGAAAGGTTCGGGTGGAATCAACACGCACACACTCATATTGCACGCTTTGCTCCTTTCCGTTTCATTGGAGTTGTCCTCCATTTGTGCCGAAGAAGGGGAGAAGAGCTGCCGACGGTAGTACCGCGGGCAGGAGCGGTAGTACCGCTGCTACCTCCGCTCGCACTACCGCTCGCGGTTGAGGCCTCGACTTTTTCGTGTCGGATTTTATGGTAGTACCTCCGGGTCTCTACCGTGCAACCTGTTCGCCTCTAGAAAACTGGCGGATGTAGCAGCGGTGGTAGAAGCGGTAGTACCGCCTATAGGCGGTAGTACCACCCATACTACCGCGGCTACCACCGCCGCCCCTCTGCTTTCTCCTCTGCTCTTCTAAATCCTCCTGCGGATCTTCAAGGACGGTAGTACCGCTCCCAGAGCGATAGTACCGTGCCATGAGCGGTAGTTCCGTTGGCTTGCGGGCTGGAAGGTACATAACGGTTGGATTTGTCCCCCCACTATAAATTAAAGGGGGTCTTCTTCCCCAAGAAGACTCACCTCTTCCTCCCCTAAACTCCATTGTTGCTCCAAAGCTCATTTTCGTCCGATCTCTCTCCCTAGCCAATCAAATTTCTTGATTTTCTAGGGATTGGTTGAGAAGGCCCGGATCTACACTTCCACCAAGAGAAATTTGATTCCCCCCACTAATCCCTTGCAGATCTTGTTACTCTTGGGTGTTTGAGCGCTCTAGACGGTTGAGGTCACCTCGGACCCACATTCCATTGTGGTGAAGCTCCGTGGTGTTGTTGAGAGCCTCCAATCAAGTTGTGGAGATTGCCCAAACCTTGTTTGTAAAGGTCCGATCACCGCCTTCAAGGGCACCACTAGTGGAATCACGATATCTCGCACTTGTGTGAGGGCGTGAGGAGAATACGGTGGCCCTAGTGGCTTCTTGGGGAGTATTGTGCTTCCACACCGCTCCAACGGAGATGTACTTCCCCTTAAAGGGAAGGAATTTCGGTAACACATCCTCGTCTCCACCGGCTCCACTTGTGGTTATCTCTTTCCTTTACTTTGTGCAAGCTATTGTTGTGTTGTATCCTTTGCTTGCACTTGTTGTTGTTGTTGTTGTTAGCATCATATAGGTTGCTCACCTAGTTGCACATCTAGACAACCTATTTGTTGCTAAACCTAATTTGTGAAGAAAAGCTAAAAATTATTAGTTGCCTATTCACCCCCCTCTCTAGTCAACCATATCGATCCTTTCACCAGGGCTCACGGTCGTCGGGCATGGGCAGGGAAGGGAACAACAAGGACTTGGAGGAAGGTCATGGGCAAAGATTTAGACTAGGTTTTACATTGCAAGTAATTGTATGGATTTGAGGATTTGCTAATGAGGTATCCAATTGTGGAACCAGACTTTTGAGGAGTGGCCTGTCACCGTTCACGGACATTTAGGGGTCAGATTAGCTAGGTTCGTTTGTAGATGGTCTTATCATACAACAATTCATTTGAACTCGACGAGTGCCCGCGAGGGTCGGTGTCGCCAGATTTGTCGGCTCTCTTCGGATGTTGGCAGTTGTTATGTCTATCAAGGAAAGCAGATGATTGGTTCTTGACGCGATGACGTTGACATTTTCAATTGTTTTCTTCTGTGACAAGGTCCGGTTTTCTACAACCCTCTTGATTGGAGGTGAATGAGTGCAGTTCGTGTTGCGTGGGGTGTCGCCCCAAAAGATGTTCCTATAGCGGTCACTGATCTCGTTGTTAGCCGCGAGCACCTATCGTTGTCTTCAAAGCATTTTACACCCGCAAAAAATGTTCTCAAAGCATTGTACAACGAGCACATTTGTAGGTTTCCCCATCCTTTAATGTATGTTCAGTGTATTTTTCAAGCTCCAGCAGGTGACAAACAAATGAATGAAGAAGACGACCAATATGATTTTGTTGTAATTTTAATTTTTACTGGTCATTTTGTGTCTCATTGTCCTTTGATTATACTGTCCACTCTTTCCCTCGATAAATACAATACTCCCTTCATTCCATATAATAGAATTATGGAACGAAGGGAGTATCATATATGAGATGGACTTTGGGAGTGTTTTCTTCAGAGAAAAATGTCAATTCGTGAAAGCTTATTTGGCACGCATCATTTGGGTCTGAATTCGCGGAATTCCGACATTAACATGTTTGTCTACTCAGGAATTTGACGTGCAAAATCATTCCACAAATCCAGTAATTGAAACAGTATGAAAAAACAAATCCCGTCGAACACCCTGTCATTTCACTGATCTGCTCATGCCGGAGGACGTCCTTATCTCGTCCCCGACGTCCTGCGTCTCCTTGAACCACCACCACCCACGAGATTCGCCGCCGTCGGAATCCATCACCACCGGTAGGGCATCCTCGACGCCAGGCCAAGGGCATCCCCATCTCCTAAATGTTCTTAATTGCCATATGGGACGGTCGGTTTAGGGGAGGCCGATAGTGGGGGCTGCCCTCACGAAGGCGATGACGAGGGCAACACGAACAAGCACTGGTGAGATGGTTCAAAGTGGAACCAGTAGGGGAGAGAGGTGGTGCTACATCACCGAATTTCGAATCACCACAACTACCGTCGTCGAAGCCACCGTGAGCAAACCATTGTTGTATGTGTGAACATCAGAGGTCCAATGTTATATCGTTGCTTGTTTGTGTCGGTAAGGATTTCACCTCAAAATCCTAGTGCCAGCCAAACATAAGATTTGGGTTTTGGATTCTGGATTTTGCCAAATGAAATCTCTAAATCAGGGGAGCCAAACGAGTTTAGAGAAGTTTGCAACTCTTTTGAGGAAAAGTTTATAATGGAGAAGTTGGCAACTTGAGCTAACGGACGGCGTCCTCGCCCCACATCCATCCATCTTGCCGCTCGCGCGACGGCTGAGATTCGTTATTCCTTCCACCCACTGTCCAGTGCTATATGCAGCTACTGCCCGTTATTTATCACAAACAAACGAAACGATAATGATAGGATGCACTTAATGCAGCTGGAACCCTAGCGAGCAAATTTCCCAGATCGCCGCTAATCCCATACCCGATCCGTACCTGCTGACAGCGTCGCCCCGCGGCGCGCCTCCGCCCGACGCCGTCGCGCCGGTGGCCCGCCTCCGCCCCGCACGCCGCCCGCTCCCTCCCGCGCGCGTCATCCCGGGGTCGTCTCGCCGCCCCCCGAGCTCCGTCCCTTCGGCCTCCGCGTCGAGGCCGCCCCCCTGGTCCCCGCCCCGTTTCACCGAAATCAGACCGCTCTTCGCCTGGCCTGGTCCCCGCCGTGCCAGCCGTCACAAGGTGAGGAGGGAGGGCCTTGGCCCTTGGGGCATGCATCGGTGCCGAATTTTTTTCCCCCTTTTTTCAGCTATAGAATGAATGGATTGTTCTGGGATAACGTGGTGATGAAATTTGCTGGCACGAACTTGCATATGGCTAGAATGGAACCCGCCCTTGTGTGTTACCATGAACTTGCATTGGTGTCAATCTGTATGTACACGAACCTGCTCTTGATGTCAGTTTGTGGCTTGTGGGTACTCTGTGTCAGCATACATCTGAGTTTGTTGAGGCGCTAAGCCCAAACACAAGGAGATAAAATGTACTTATGACCACTCCGGTTCCATGTCTGCCCATTTGGTTAAAATGTATGATCACTCCAGTTCCATGCCTGCCCATTTGTTACCGATCAAAAATTCGTACATTCTTTAAGGTTTGCAGTTTGTTTCCTTTCTCAGTTAGGCAAGAAACTGTCCTCAATAATGATGCTATTAACTGTGACCAAAAACCAAATCCAAGGTTCGTTTCAGCTTCTGAATTTTAGGCCAAAAATAATCCAAGGCTGGTTTGAGCGTCTGAGTTGTAGGCTGAAATTTGGAAGTGCAGGGGAATTTGTTTCTTGCCCGTGTCTTCAGTAAGACAGTAAGCGATAACACATGTCAATTAATCAGTATAAGGCTACAATTTAGGGTTTCCCAGGGGCTTTATTTCTACCATTGTTTCTGTATGTTTTGATATTTCTTCTGTACCTCCATAGCTATCTGACTGGCTACTACTCTCCTATTTTCTACCTATATTGTGCATCCGCTTGCTGTTGTTATTTGTGGTGCTACTGATCATGGCGTGTTGTTGTCCTCATCTTTTCAGTTAAACTGCTTGCACAATGAGAGTAGAGGACAAAAAGAGATCCCTAACAGTTGCCCCCTTCAAGTGCGCGTGGGGCGAGGAGTTCCGGTTTGTGGAGGCTGGGCGTGGGTGCATTGCGTTTGAGGCATCTGCCCAGAATGATGTTACCCTGGTGTTCCGTGAACAACCTGGGAGCCAGCACTACCACTACAAAATGGACAGCAGTCGTCATTACGCTGTCATCTTGGGTAGCCATAGGAACAAAAGGTTGAAGATTGAAGTGGACGGAAGGACTGTTGTCGATGAAGCTGGAGTAGGCCTATGCCGCTCATCATCTTTCCAGAGCTACTGGATCAGCATCTATGATGGATTGATAAGCATTGGGCAAGGAAGGCATCCAAACAACAATGTCCTCTTCCAGTGGCTCGACCCTGATCCCAACCGAAATGTTCAGTATGTCGGATTATCCAGCTGGGACAAGCACGTGGGCTACCGAAATATAAGTGTTCTTCCATCAGCTCCTCAAAACAGCATCCGTTGGAGTCAAATTGAGTATGCGTATGCTGAGCGGCATGGGGAAGGAGGTCATGCTAAAAATGAAGAATCAAAAGATGGCTGTGAGCAAAGGGTGATTGCAGACTTTCTTGAGAGCTGGGATTTCTCCGATGCTATGTTCGTTGTTGGTAGTGAAAGAAAGGTTGTCCCTGCGCACAAAATTGTCTTGGCTGCTTCTGGAGAGTTTGATTTTATCTCAATGAGTGGAACTGCCATCGAGCTTCCGTCATTCTCCTACCCAGTTCTCCACTCGCTTCTTGAGTATATCTATACTGGGTCTACTCAGGTAAGCTTCGATTTGTTTCAAATGCTCTTATATTGAAATTATGCAATGGTGGAGACCGTTAATGTATAGTGTGCTCTTATTTTGGGGTTAACACAGATTGCAGAGTGGCAACTGGATTCACTGCTGGAGTTGAGCTTACAATTTAAAGTTAAACCTTTGGTAAAACGTTGTGAAGAAATGCTCGACTGTTTTACTAAGATGGATAATGATCTCTCTGTGTCTAGTAGAAACTTAGAAGTATCAAGTAGTGGATCTAAAGCCCATCAAGTTGATTATTTCCCTTTCAAGGCTCCAGTGAGTGTGCAGAAAATCAAACAATTCCTTGCAAGTGGTGAGCATAGCGATATAAATATCTTTGTTAGTGGACAAGGTTTTGTTGCCAAGGCTCACAAACTCGTCCTTAGCTTGTGGAGCATGCCATTCGCCAAGGTACATCTTCGTCCCAACATTGTATTTGTTTCTGGTTTTTCCTTTGTTTGTTTACAATATTCACATTTTCGCATAGTGCATCAAACTTAGCGTAATTAAAGATACTAGTATACTTATGCAGATGTTCACAAATGGGATGAAAGAAAGCAGCGCTCCGAATGTATTTTTCGAAGATGCTTCTGCTGAAGCATTTTCTCTCCTCCTTCAGTTTATGTACAGTGGGGAACTTAAAGTGGATAACCGGTATATCACACCTGCATTGGTTCAGCTCCTCTTATTATCAGATCAGTTTGGCATCACTGTTCTTCAGTTTGAATGCTGTAAAAGAATTATGGAATTCCTTTCAGAGGTACCTTTGCTTTCTCTTACATAGAATGGTACACCAAGTGATGCAATTTAGTAACTTTTTTCTGTTGCTATTCAAGACTTGACGCGGGCCTGTGCTGGTTGTAGAAGTGGGGCCGTTAGCCTCAGAATTCAATTCTTTGAGATATTGATACAACTTTCCATCTGCATTATACATGCAGGATTCGACTGTTCTACCGGAAGAAGCTTATTTTAACGAATTTAAGGGATATGGCTTGTGCACATTTGGTGAACTTGCTAGCTGGCTCGGCATAGACTGACCCCTGAAAGTTTATTGCAGGACACAGTATGTTCAGTATTACAAGCAGTGTCATCAATACCATCTTGTAAACTGCTTGAAGAAATGTGCAAACAGAATTTTGCAACACACTTTGATTATTGCACAACTGCTTGCACGGACTTTGTGCTGTTAGATGAGGCAACATTTAAGGATATTCTTCAGGCAAGTTGGCATACTGTTTCATTTTATCAATTGCCCTGCAGTCAGGCCAAACACGAATCATGTCCATGAGAAAATAGAAATAAGATGACCAGACCACTGAGATTGAGCATCACATTCGAAAGCTGTAATAGATTGCTTCAACTGTCACCTCCCACAAGTGCAACGATGCTACTAGAAACAACTTAAGGATTATAACTGTGTTGATAAAGCTCTTCAAAAGAAATCTCATATCTAATTTTGGACTTTTCCTACCAAGCAAAGGTTTCTTCCTTTAGTTTTTGTAAAGTGGTAACTTTCTGGTAGTAATCCAATCCTACAATTGTTGGTGGAATCTGTTGATCAACCTGCACCTGTAGAAACAGAAGAAAAAAGAATGTCATGTGGTTGGGTATGGATGGTGAAAGCTCTCTTTTATTACTTCAAATGTTGGTTTTGCCAACATATGCTGAACATCAGTGGTATCTCTGGTGCACTTATTAAAGCTAAGGATTACATAGTTGAATAAATCTGTATGGAACTGCATGCTAAGTTTCTTGCGAGTTGCGAAATGGCATGCATAAGATTTGTCCTAAATGGACCGCGTTGCTGAGAAGTTTAGCTAGTTTTTCTTGTCGACATTGGTCATATTAGTAGTAATTTTGCAGCAAGGTGACATGACTGTAACATCGGAAGAGAAGGTTCTGGATGCCATCTTAACATGGTGTATGGAGGCTTGTGAAACTTTTTACTGGAGTTCTGTAGATAAGCTATTAAGCACTTCAACACCAGAGCAGCTCTTCGGAGAGAGGCTCACGGCCATCAATACTTTACTACCATTTGTGCGGTTCCCTTTAATGCCGTCGTCTCTCCTTCAGCGGGTACTGCCATTTGTTTTTATATTGTCCTATCATATATCAGTTGTAACTTTCTGCTAAATGTTTGTTTTGCTCCTAATAAACACTTGTTGGTTCTCTGCAGATGGAGAAAAGTAACCTAGCAAAGCACATAGAACTATTCAGACAGTTGGTTAGTAATCCTATAGATCCATTTTTTTGGCACGTCATGGTATGTTATCCTACACAGGAACTTTACAGCTGATTTACTTCTTGGATAACAGGTTGCAGAAGCCATTGAGTTCTCTAATGCTGGTCCATGGATGATGATGACAAACAAATGGTCAGTATATGTTGATGCATTGATCAAGTTCAGTAAGAGTTGGTACGCCTGAATATTTATGAACCTTAAACCTTCCAGTGAGAGATTTCTACATAGACGCTCAAGCTATAGAGAGCTTCAGTATATTTCTGATGGTGATAACAATGGTGTGATCTACTATGCTGGGACGTCATTCGGGAAGCATCAATGGATCAATCCTGTTTTAGCCAAGGTAAGAGAGAGGCTTGTGTTTGTGAGTATTCAACATAGAAGTAACTCGGGTTTTCAGTGGCTCTAATTCTCTGCGATCAGAATATCACTGTGACGGCAAGCAGCCCAAATTCGAGGTACACGGATCCAAAGGCTCTGGTTTCAAAAAATTACCAGGTATTGATGTTGTTGAGAATGCTTGGAAAACATTTTTGTTAGTATAATTCTCCCTTGCATTGGATAAAGTTGACATGTTGGGACACATGACATCAGGGGACTTGTTTTGCTGGGCCTCGAGACGAAGATGGCAAGAAGTGTTCTTGGTGGATGGTAGACATTGGACAGGACCACCAGGTTGTGTATGTGAAGAAATAAAAGAAAAAGGTTCTTTTGTTTGATCTGAGCAAAGACGTTAAGTTACTGTGTTCTGTTTTCGTGCAGCTTATGTGCAACTACTACACGGTAAGGCAGGATGGCTCTACGGCATTTATGAGGTCTTGGGTTCTTCAGGTGCAAATCTTTCTTTGCTTTGCGTTTCTCCTGAGAGCTGAATGGGGTTGACATGAGCTAACCATGCATCGCGCATGTCAGGGATCCATGGATGGTGAGAACTGGACAAGCCTCGTTGTTAACGAGGACGAGCGGGCCATTTGCCAGCCAGGGCAGTTTGCGTCGTGGCCGATCACAGGCCCGTCGGCGCTGCTGCCGTTCCGGTTCTTCCGGCTTGCTCTGACGGGGCCGACGACCAGTAACACATGGAACCTCTGCATCTGCTTCCTAGAGCTCTACGGCTACTTCCGCTAGACGGAGACAGGTCTTGTGTAAGATGTTTTCTTTCTGTTGTTTTAAAAATTGAAACTGCACCAGATGTTACAAAGAAGGACAACACTGTATGTATCACTGTTTACACACAGCACAAACACCTCTTGCTTGAGTTTCACACACTGGCACAAGCATGTGGTACATAGAGTTCATAAAAGGATACTTGTAATAAGCTGGATAAATGTTTCCACAAAAAGAAAGGCTGGAATAAATGTCTTTTTATTTTGCTTCTCCCTAGTTGTTGTCATGGTGAAAGTTAATTGTAAAACTTGAGAATGTTGTCTGAAGTGTATGATGCATACAGCTTTGATTTGCTTTCCCTAGCCCTAGCTTCATCAGTATGACAGTATCTCTTTACAATATTCTCTCTTTTTTAAAAGGCTTTACAATATTCTCTTAAAAGTCGCAAATTTCACCGTTGCACAACTTTCTCATTAGTCACTACACCACTTAGCATGTAGTGTATGATCTTTCTATGAAAAGACTACAGATGGACAGCATGGATGTATGGTACAGTATCTCTGAAAAAACAGTTCTGAAGCGCTTCAGCTCAGCTCCTTGGTATATATACCTCAAAAAATATATAATCAGCTCCGTTCTTCGATCGCGCAATAACTTGAATATGCTATCAATCATACTGAAACATTTGCAAAAGATTTACAGGCTGATTGACGGACACATCTCAAAGGTAGCAAAGCATTTCCCTCCGTGCAAATCTAGCTAAGCTAATACACCTCCCTTTTCGGCCTGTTCCTGGCGCGCGTGCCAGTGCCAGTGGCTGTGACAAGGACCTGCTCCTTCTCCGCCGCCGGCAACGGGGCCTCGTCTCCGTCGACGGCGTACTCTCCGCCGCCGTCTGCCGCCTCCTCGGAGGAAGCCTCGTTCTCCTCCAGTATCGCCTCGTTGATCTCCATCTGCACATGCACACACGTAATTCATCTCTGAATGATACTACTACATGACAATCTGCAGAGGCTAGTTCGTACAGAGTACGAGCTTGGGCGCGTACCTCCCGGAGGAAGCGCTCGTCGAGGTCGTCGGCGACGCGGGCGGCGGCGACGAGGGTGCCGACGAAGAGCGAGAGCGGGAGCACGAAGGCGAGGATGAGCACGTTGGTGCTCGGCGGCCCGCCCGCCCGCACCACCATGGGCCGGCGCCGCCGCGGCGGCCTGGCGCTGACGCGGACGGCGGGCCGTCCGAGCGCCGACGCGCCCCCGCCGAGGCGCGGCTGGATGGACAGGGCGGCGAGGGCTCGAGAAGCCATGGACGGACGGTGGAGACTGGAGAGGCTCAGCTCGGCTCGGCTGCCTGCGCGGGCAGAGAGTGTGGTAGGACGATGGCGTTTGTCTTATCCATTCTCCCCTCTGCGCCACGTCGTTCCGATTAATCCTAGCCGCCCGATCGGAGCGTTTTTTTTATGATTAAGCGTTAGGCCCTATGAGCGGCCCATCGTCCAACGGGCCACAAGCCCACGGCAAGCGTGCACAGGACGAACAGAATAGGCCCTGTTTGTTTCGGATTCTGGGACCAGATTCAGCTTTGGCAGTGAAGCTGAATCTAGAATCTGAAACAAACAGCTATTTGAAATCAGTTTTGCCAGTAAAGCTAAATCTGAATTTAGGCCATTTTTAGTGCAATTTCCTGAAGCACCTCAAAGTGTACTTCGGTGGTGTTCATCACTGAAGCGAATCCGCAGGTGATTAAAATCCAAACAAAGCTCAAACAAACAGGGCCATAGTATCATGAACAAGGATCTCCTATTGCACGCTCACTGTGTCAAAACGCTCGAGTTTCACACAACAAGTCGACCTAGCGGGCAGCACTACTGTAGCGAGCGGCTGTACACTAGCGATCGGTTTTTCCTACGTTTTTTCCAAAAGATTTTTATATTAAAAGGCAAACATTTTAAGCAATTTTATAAATCCGCATTTTTTGGGTAACAAGTTTTTTTTTTGTAAAACACGAATAGTTTTTTGAAAATATGAAGAATGTTTTTTTTTCAAATCTGCACATGTTCCAAAAAACTCAAGCATTTCTCACTATTGTGATTTTTCTAACGTGCATTTATTTTAAAAACACAAGCATTGCCTTCAAAGTGAGACTATTTTTTAAATTTGTGAACAATTTTTTGAGACATGCACATTTTCCGAAAACATGAATATGTTGTATATTTTGTGAAATTGTGATAACTTACTAGACATTCAGAACATTCTAAAATTTTCAAACAGTTTTTATAAAGTTCCATTTTTTAAATTCCAAATATCTACAAGTATTCTGAACAAACTTTAAAATTTGTGTCACTTTAATAATCTCAAACAATTTCTTAAATTCTTAAGGTTTTTTTGGACAATTGTATAAATTCCAAATATTATTTTGGAAAATTTATTATATTTTGAGAATTTTTAAAAATCAGCAATATCTTTTTGAAACTTGGAAATTTATTCTTTTTTTAAAAGACGAACAATTTGGGAAACTGGATTTTTTTCAACATATTCGGACATCTAGAAAAACTAGAAATTATAAAAGAAATATCAAGGGAAAAATGAACCCGGACATTCTAGAATGTTCCTAAAACAAAGAAAACCGTATTAGAAGCTTCCCCCACCAGTAAAACACCTAGAGTAGCTAACGGGTGGACCTAATTAGGGGCCTGTTGGGATTCCCTCCCACTCCGCCACTCCGCTCCCGGAGCAGGTGGAGCTGCGGTTTTAACCTGTGTATCGGGCAAATAGGTACTCTGCAGATCCTTGAATTATGGGGAGCCGGTGGATTGCCGAATAGCTCCTAGGTATCTCGCTCGTTAGCTTTGTGCGGTAGGGCGACAATATGCCGCATATAGCAGGAAGTAGGATGTGCCTCATGAATATGCCAAAAAATTGAAGACTTCTTTAATTACATGAAAACTTTTCAATAAAGATTTGGCGTTGGACGATCACCTCTTTGTTTCAGATTGCAAACCAATTATGGCTGATAGATGGCATGCCGGGAACAATGGTGCAATTGTCATTCTCGATGCAATTTAATTTCACCCATGAAAAGTAGGGCCTCCAATTTTGAGGTACATAATCTCATAAAAATTGCATCATCACTAGATGTTGGGCGCCATGTATGGCTAGGCAGTCCTTATGATCCTATCCATGTATATTCAAATATCATTTATGAGTAATAAAAGCGAGGTTATCTAAAACAATAAATATTTTTGAAATACAGATAATTTTTATATTATTTAAAAATAAACACTTTTATGTATATTATTTTTAATTTATGATATGTGGAAATATTTTAATAGCACACAGATAGCAAGCAAATTGCACATGTGAGGAGTATGCCTGTGCAGGTTTTATTTTTGCGATTTAGTGTTTGTTTATGGTTTTCATGTTTTTTTAGAGAATATGTTTTTGCCCATTTTCAATTAACTTTTAAATAGATACAAGTAACTTTTAACGTAAGACAAATCAGATTAGGTGAGTATTTTTTGAATATCTGAACACTTCGAAATTTCCAAGATCATTTTTAATGCAGGGATACTTTTTAATTAAATTAAAATGGTTTACAAAAATTGAGCAGTTTCTAAAATTATGTGTACATTTACAAAATATATGTGAACACTTAATTAGTTACATGAACATATTTATAAATTTTGAACACTTTCTGTACTTACATAAATATTTCTTAGTGACGTCTGAACACTGTTTAAATTTCATAATTATGTTTTAAAATTTATGTTAACAGAATTTTCAATACTATGAACATGTTTCAATGAATGTGTAAAATGTGTATATGTTTATAACACATGAATATTTTACTTTTTTTTGTGATTAATAAGATAATAATTTAGCGGAAAAATAAAAATAAAGTACATCTGTACTAAATGAGCGAATATTAATATGGTTCGAAGTGAGAACCCTTTCTTTTAGAAGAATAATGTACCTATTTTAGTTGGCTGCACTGACTGCAGCCTATTTTAGGCACCGCTGTGAGCTACAGGAGATTGCATGGCCCGGCCTATTTTACTACTCCCTCCGTTCCTAAATAATTGTCTTTCTAGAGATTTCAATAAGTGACTACATACGGAGCAAAATGAGTGAATCTATATTCTAAAACATGTCTACATACATCCATATGTTGTAATCCATTTGAGATGGCTAGAAAGACAATTATTTCGGAACGGAGGGAGTACTTTGCGGGTGGGTTCTTATATTCAGGCATCGCTATGTCTCACGTTCAGCGAGTCGAGGCTTCAGCTGAAGCGCTACCCTATGGGCAGGCCCAGGGTCGCATGTACTACACTGCCTTGTTTTCTTTTCTGTTTTTTTCACGTTTTTATTTTGTTTTTTATTTCTTTATTAAGTTTTTTTACACTTTAAAATAGACTAAACATATATATTACAATAGGTATACTTTACATAATATTTAGAAAAATGATAATCATGCATTTGAAAAATGTTGAACAAGTATTTAAATTTTTTGAATGAGTATTTGAAAATGTTGAACAAGTATTTAAAAAATGTTTATCATGTTTTTGAAAAATATTGATCAAGTATTTGAATAAATATTGATCATGTATACAAAAATATTGAACAAGTATTTGAAATTTTTTGATGATGTATATAAATTTTGAACAATTATTTGAAAAATATTGAACAAGCTTTGTAAAATGTTGAACAGTATTTGAAAAAAATACTGATCATAATATAAAAAAGGAACAAATCAAAACCAAGAAAATGAAAACCACAAAAGAAAAATAACAAAGGATAAGAAAAAGGAAAACCAAACAGAAAATGGAGAAGAAAAAAGAAATCCAAACAAAAAATAGAGAAGAAAAAGGAAACCAAACAAAAATTGAAGAAATCCCAAAGAAAAATGAATAAAATAGAAAACAATTGGTGGAGAAGAAAAGTTCATGTACCTTAGGTAGGTCGTGCCTTATAGTTCATCACGAATTCCAAGCATAGCATAGTGGCTATCATCGCCATCAACTATCAAGTGACCCAGGTTTGAACCCCAGCTTCGTTCCTGTTTTACCCCTATTTCTTTTATTAAGTCGGCCGACCCAGTTGCTCGCGGGACACAACTATCCTTCAGCGAGAAATCCCTGGAAAACCCTATTTGCCACTCTGTGCGGCAAAATGTCAGGGTTGCGCACAGGGCTATCGAGCGAGCGGTCGCGCTGGGCCAGCCTGTTAACGGTTCCAACTATACCGGTTTTGAGAACCTTCGATGAAAGTTCCTAGCCATTTTTTTTTCTGTTTTTGGGAAACTTCTAGAAGGTTCCTCAACCGGTTTTTTCTTTTTATATTTTTTTTCATTATAACTAGGACCATGCCCGTGCGTTGCAACGAGATATAAATTTCAGTATGTTAGCTTGTGATTGACTTTCCCGTATTAATGCATATGAGTCAATAAATATTTATCAAATCCTACTCGTGATATACCTTATTTTTTATGAGAAGTTTGGTAAGTAAATTAAAGTGAAATTGATTCGAAAGAAAACTAAATAGTGATTGATTATGTTTCAAGGAAGGTTGGATAAACGGGTCATGGTAAGAAGTGAAACATGAAACCTTACACATTTTAAAATAGTATATAGAATAAGTAATAATAATAAAAAGCAAAGAGTAGAGTTTTTTTGTGAATCAGTCAAGAGTATAGATAGAGATGGAGATTTTACACAGATTTTTTGAGACTCCCCTTCCAATGTTATCTTCTTCTTACTTCATCCCATTGACCCTACCACCGTCACCTACCTAATCGGCCGCAGCCACCGCGTGCGGCCTTGCCGCACCAGCCCGCCCGTCACCGCTCCGACCATCCTTCTAAACACCAAACATCATGAAGGAACAACGACTATAGCAGTTCTGCTCAGATCTCTGCGGCATGCGCAAGAGAGGGTGGGAGAAGGGGAGTCAACGATTGCGATGGGAGGCATGCGAGTAGTCGACAGCGGGCGCTCGCGAGGGAGAGCACACAAGGAAAACTCAGTTTGTGTTGCAGTATCTACACGAATGCAAGAAAAAAACAGTTTGTGCTCAGTCCATGCAACATTAAAAGTCCATCCAAAAAATAATTTTTCTATCTGCAAAATCTCATGATTCTTGAGTGCAAGACTTGCTTGGCAATGTTGCTCTTTCCCCTATGCCTATCTGCTGCACATTTTCATGACTGTGCTTGCCAGTAGAAAATATGGAATTTAATGAAATGAAAACAACCAAAATATGGAATTTAATGAAGTGAAGTACAGCGACTTCCACGAAGTTAATGTCACAAACAACTTGCAAAGCTTCTTTTGACCTCATATCTCTACTCTCCACCATTTGTAAAGAAATCTGTTGTGTTCTAGCTAGCATGTACAAATTATTCAGGTTCCGTTCATTTGGTGTCACTAACCAATGGAGAAATATGTTTGGAGAGAAGAGGTGGGCGAGAAAGGCGCAGGCATCATTGCCTATGTAGTGTTTTAATATAATAATTTAATCAGCCAACTTGCAAGTGCTAACATGCTGAAGGAAGGGATTAATCTATTGATAATTATTGTATGCATAGAAGTGACATGAACATACAATCAGAGTTTCTTTTTGGGAACCCAAAGTCAAGCAGAACTCTCAGGCAATATAATTCCCAAAATCAAGCATAACATACAATGCATGAACAAGATTCTTCTGAGAATTATATTTCAAGCATAACAGGAAATTGCACTACTGCCGATGAGTTGGTATGGCGTCGCAGCCTATAGCTAGCTATGCATCCCACCTGGGGGGCACATCAAGGATGGTGGATAATGCTGTGTAGGTGCAGCGGCACCGCCGCTACTGCCGGTAAGCTGGTATGGCGCCGCAGCCGACGACTACACAGCCCACCCGTGTCCCAATTTGCATCGCCGGATGGGCATGATCCATGAGTATAATAGGAGCACTTACCTTGCTAGAGATCAGCCTTTGGCCCTCACGAGAGACCGCAACCAGCATAGATCCTGAACACACCTTCAATGGCAGACAGCAGACTTCGACACCCTAATTTGGCGTGGTGAATAATGAGGTTGATGCACGTATCAGACCAACATGATGGCGATGTTCATTGGAGACCTCCACCTCTGGGTCTACGTCGCCGAAGAGGGTGGACGGGCGTGGAGTGACTATGATCGCCCAACCGGGGCGAGCCGGCGAGGGAGCAAGTTGCCTTGCCTCCTGTTTCCTGGTTGACGAGCCGGCGAGGGACTCAGATCGGATCTGAGGCAGAGGGCGATGCGTCCTGATTTGTTTTGATCATAGATGGTGGAGCAATCCGTTTTCTTAGGAAGGTGAACGAGGTGGGAAGAATAATTAAGGAAGGAGGAGAAAAACCGGAGGGTGGGCCATCGTGGAAGCGAGGAGGAGATGGACGACGAAGGGCGTAAGAGGGGAAACGGAACAATACGTTTCTTTTAGGTAGTAGAGATTTTTCATTCTACTTTCCTTTTTCCTTTTTTCTCTTTTTTAGTCTATTTTTTCTTGCTTCTTGCTCTTTCCTTTTTGTTTTTTTCTATTTTCAACTAATGTTTCCGAATTTTTTAAAAAGTGAAATTTGTCAGAATCTGTTCATTTTTTCAGAAAATATTCCTGTTTCCAATTTTTTGTTCAGAAATTTCGTAAGAGTTTAGAATTTCAAAAATTGTTTGCTTATTTTCAAAAAGTGTTCATCTTTCTTAATTTTGTTCACAAACTAAAAAATGTTTGGTTTAAGAAACATGTTCCCGTTTTCAAAAAAATTCAAAAAATTCAAAACATATTCATGTTTCAAATTTTGCTTGCAAATTCAGAAAGTGTTCGTATTTTTAAATTTTTGTTCACGAATTAGAAAATGCTCAGGAAATTTCAAAAATGTTCTCATTTCTGAAAATTGGTAAGTTTCAAATTTTTGTTCATAAATTTCAAAAAATGTGCATGTTTTCGTTTTTTCAGGAGGTTTGTAATTGTTCAGTTTAAAAAAATTCACAAATTCCAAAACTTGTTTGGGCAATTCAAAACATGTTCCGATTTCCAAAAATTGTTCGCAAATTCAAAATTATGCATGTTTTCATTTTTTCAGGAGTTTCAAAATTATTCAGTTTCAAATTTTTGTTCACAAATTCAAAAAATATTCTTGTTTTCACATTTTCAAAAATATTTTCCTGTTTTCAAATTCTGTCTTGGAATTTCAAAAAATGTTCCTCATTTTCGAAAATATTTCAGTTTAAAATTTTATTCACAAATTAGCAATTTGTTTGTGTTTCACAGACCCTTTCGTTTTTTAATAAAAACGCTTTTGAAATTCCAGATATAATTCGCATCTGCGCTGCGGGTTGGTTCTTTTAAGCCTGGTGCTGTTGTAGAATCAGTAACGAGTGCTAGGTCAAGTCATAGTACCACGTTAGGTATAGCGTGAGGTCCTGTTTTCGAATTCCCACGACGGCGTCAATTTTTTTAGCTACAGCGCGCTGTCATTTGCTATATTCATGGGCCGGCCTAGTTGGACACCAGCCTATGCGAAACCGCGCCTATTTGCCCCAGCGAGCAGCGAATAGGAGCTCCCGAGATACCTTTCCAACTCGCGTAAAGCGAGAAGTAGCGCTCATGCTTATATTCTGCGCCGGCCCACTAAACCGAATGCAGGTCTACTCCCTTAAAAGGCCCCTGGCCGATAAATCCAAATATCCATCCAGGCTGGTTCCAGCAGTATTCCCCTCTTTCATCCAGTTCTACCAAACAGCTAAACAAACATGAAGCCATGAGTTGCTAGTGTTTTCTTTAGATCATAAACACATAGCTTCGTGGGACTCATTCTGTATTATCCAAGTGGAATCACTGAAAGGTGGTACGTCTTGACATCACAAACACAATGCAACCATTTAATCAGAAATCATTGATTTGATGTAGTTAGTTTCTTCTTCCAGGACACAACATTGACATGTACCTTTTTACTTAGCGACATGAGAATCTTGCAAGGTGGTTCTCCTTACTTGTTAGGATAATAAAATTTTATCATAACAGAACTGGTGACGTATGTGTTAGATTAAACAATCCATAAGTTAGACTCACATTTGCTTTATTTGAACATCTTATTTAGAATGATATAACACATGCAATAGCAACAAATAGATATTGTACGTGTGTCCTAGGGAAAAAGGATTTGTCCCTAACTAATGAACGTGTTTATCTGTTTATTCGCCTCAAAATAAATCCAGTGGAAGCATAGCAGATCATTGTTCCAAGAAACTAAAAACAAAGGGCATATCATCAAGTTTGGAGGGCTACTGTTCAACACAGTGACATATAGAAATTTCGAGCTACAATTGGTCGCTCCCAAGTACATCCTGGCATGTCAACAATGGGCATGCTATGTCAATAGGAGTCCAATCAATCCTTGTTTTACTACCTCTTTCTATTTTTGCAAATCGGTCTCTCTTTTGCCATATTCATAAGCTGCGCCGTGAGGTCCAGTTCATTCATCTTCATAAGAGATGGCAATACATTTGATCGCAAAGCAAGAAATAATCGAGGAAAAAAGCTAAAGTGGAGCTCAGATACTAACACGAAAGAATACTCAGAGTTGTCAAACAATGTGATTATTGCTAGACGTTCTAAAAAAATGTGAATATTCCTTGAGCAATCTTAAGCCTACAAATATCAGTGCAGCAGTAGAAAAGTAAATCAGTGAATTTAGTATGTGTGCCATAGTTAGCACCATCGTGTGTACTGTGCAGTGCACTTGAAAAATAAAACTCTTGTACGAATTATCTAGAAAGTTGTGCAGAGATAAGTTGCTCAAAGAAATTCCTTTATAACATATACAGGGTACTGACTTCGGCATTCTTGCAAATTATCAGCTAAATCTTTGTTAAATCAGAAGAGCATAACAGTATGTCTGATGAAGATATTTACATAAGAGAAGTGGTTTTTAAGGTTTTCATTTATACAGATTATCAAATTTGAATGGTATAGTGGCGTTTTAGTTTACATGAAAGAACAAAATAACCAAAAACTCAGAGAAGACACGTGAGAATTTACATGAGCAAACATAGTTAGCAATCCCTAGGCCCCCGAGCACATTTGCTGCTGAGGATCCTTCTTCACCTAGTACTTTGTTTTCAAATCCAAGGATCAAATCCTTGATGGCTAAGCTGCACCTCTCTATTAGGGACTACGACAGGCAAAATTCAGGAGCCAAAACTGCGAACCTAGGCATGGAGCAGGGAGGCTAAAGCAGCACCGCTACCTTTATCCCTTCGATAGATGTATCCCGATGGCTGGTACTATGCACATATACGTACTCAGGTTATTACCTCCTTTCGTAGTAAACAACACACTGGCCGGTGCAAAATCTGAACCTCTTACAGAGAATCACTTATGTTCGATGGATGATCACAACCATGTTTTCCAAGGTTGAGAGTAACATGATTACAACAGGAGAAGATGGATTGGAACATACCTCTTTTGAGATTGATTCCAGGGCTTGGTGGTACACTAATGGTGGCACCCATGGCTCGGAGAACAGATGGACGCGGCGAGGCGGAGGATTAGGAAGAGCCTCGGTAGAGACTTTACATGATGCGCCGTCGGGACGGGCGGCGAACTGAAGAAGGATCTTTGTGGCAGCATGCGGATGTGTTGCTTTCCATTAGAAATCAATTGAGGAGTACAAAAACGATCTTGCAATCTCCAAACATTATTTCACTGTGCAACTAACGATATCAGTCCACGGAGATTCTGCTCATCGTCTTACCTCGATGATGGATGAAGAAATAGGACTCGCAATCTTTAGAGTAACTAATGGTTACAACGGATCAACACCTTAATCAAGAATTATATAGTTAGTCGGGGCACAAATCAGACGTCTGCATTTTCAACATGGCCCATTAAAAAAGAATGTGAAAATACGAACTTCAGAATCAAAATATTCTTATTACAATTCATATACTTATCCTAACCTCATCAGAAGAGATTATATTCCAACAAATAAGAAGCAAGAGGATGCTACTTGATCTATTGATCTCTGCGATGTCCTTCAGCTTGATTTTTCAATTCTTTTTAAAAGCAATAGTATTGTAGGGCACCAATAGATCAACACCTTGTATACTGATCATATTCTTCTTAACTCTGTACTAACATAAGGAAAGTAAGAACCACCGATGAGATCACTCCATGCGACTATTTTCGTGGATTGACACTCTTTATTTTTTTGCAGGACGCTCCATATGCTTAACCATAACATCAGTATTGAGATCTTATTGAAATTAATAAAAAGTAGCATGACAGCAACAGAGACATGAAACTGTAGACATATTCATCAGAAGGTCACGGGAGCATTGGAACACTTAAATCTATAGAATTTGCTTCCATAATCTTGCATCAACCGCGACCTAACAAAAGAAACCGAACCACCGATGAGATCACTCCATGCGACTATTTTCATGGATTGACACTCTTTATTTTTTGCAGGACGCTCCATATGCTTAACCATAACATCAGTATTGAGATCTTATTGAAATAAATAAAAAGTAGCATGACAGCAACAGAGACATGAAACTGTAGACATATTCATCAGAAGGTCACGGGAGCATTGGAACACTTAAATCTATAGAATTTGCTTCCATAATCTTGCATCAACCGCGACCTAACAGAAGAAACCGTATCTCCCTGTCCAGCCGCCGGTTTGGAAGATGTTGAAACCTGATCGTACATGTTATCGAGGATAAACCTAATGCCTGAATAGGCCCGTACATGAGCTTGGAGGGGATGACAGCCTGGAGGAAGTAATGGAGACCTTAATCGGTTGAGCCTTGTGCGCTCAGAACATGGAGGAGGGGATGGATACATTGGCAGGCAGAATGGCAAGGGCGAGAAGACCATGCGACGTAGAGGCAACTCGCATATTGAGGATACTGTGGCGAAGCCGGCGAGGAGGGACTGCAGACTTTGGCCCGCTGCACGGCAAGGGCGAGGGGCGACGTAGAGGCCACGGCGATCTAGTGGACACCATGGCAGAGGCGGCGCTCGTGAAAATAGATGAAGGAGAGGTACACTGGGCTTTTTTAGGGAGAGGTACGTACAACTATTCGTACATGGAGTCATGGTACAGGACTCCAAAATTGAGAGGTACGTACAGCTATTAGCACATGGCGATGCAAAAAAAAAGCTATTAGCACATGGTGTCATGGTACACGTTATTAATCAAACAGTTCTAGATTTATTTCATCTAGCATTAACCATGTGGACTCCTAGTGTCCCCACCTGCTACTCCTCAAACGGCTGTAGGTATGGAGAAATACGTGTAGGTTTGTTCAGGTTTGCCCTTTGTCACGTGTATGTTGGCTCTTTTTTTCACGGTGAGAGTAACATCAATCGTGGGGTTAAGATTGATCAATAATACAGATCAACGGTGTAATTAATTTTAATGATGTGGATTACTGTAGAGACTCGTATGATGCCTTCAATTAGTAAATATAAGATTGCATTTAATTCAATGCATACCACCCTATATATTTCAATTCTGTTACAGTTTATGTTCAAAATTTTGTATGTCCGTGTTTGATTTATTTTAACCTGGGCAGTTCTTTTTCTTTATGTAGGAACGAAAAAAGAATTCATTCATGTAGGGAATCTTTTTTATATATAAACTTGAGGTTCAGGACCATTTTTTTTGTACGTGTGTCCTCAAAAAATATTGTACGTGTATTTTTTTCAAGGCAACATGCATGTGGCTTTGTTTTTGTTCGTTTTCCAATGTGGACTTTTTTCCTAGCGTGGGGATTGAGGACTTCTCATTTGTGTGTATCTTTTTTTCCCTTTTCAATAAGGGATGCACGTGTCCTTTTCTTATTTTTTAGGAAACATGTACGTTGCCTTGTTTTTGTGGAATTTGGGATGTACGTACTCTTTCCTTAGCGTGATGTTTGAGGACTTCTAATTTATATGTATCTTTTTTTCTTTACAATATGGGATGGCAAGTGATTTTTTATTTTTTTCTTTACTTAAACGTGATATTGAGGACTCTCATGTGCATGTGGGTTTAATATTTTTTATCACATTAAACAATAGATCTTGACCACTAATATTTAAATCTAATGGTCAAATTAATCTTACTGATGTGGATTAATGTGGAGCCTGGAAAGGTGCCTCTAATTAGTAAATATAAGATATAAGATATAAGATATAAGATATAAGATATAAGATTAGTTAATGCATGCTCGTGGAACTTTAATGGCCTTGGATTCTTCCAAGCGGCTTGATGATTCGGACCGCATTCGTGTACTCGTACGCTTGACCGGTCTGGGAGCTTCACCAGCACTGCATCAGGAGGTAATTATTGCGCCACATGGATGATAAAACTTCACGACAGCACCCATGCATGTGGTTTCTGTCATCATGTGAGGCGGCAAAGATAAATACCAACGGAAAAATTATCCCGCTGTACGGTTTGTACAAAATAGTGGAAAGTTGCTGAAAGAAAACGGAAGAGGTGAGACGAAGACGCCGGCATGGCGTGACACACGTGGACCACGTTTCCGGCACGACACGCCGCGTCCCGCCGCTCGCTCGCTGCCTTCTCTCTCAGGCACACGTACCGCCACTGCACTCCACCACCTTCCTTCCCATACAGGCCCATCAGCTGGCTTGGCTAACGATCTGACGGTGACGGGACGGAGCAAGTTGCATGGGCGCTGCAATGATGAGAGCAAGGAAACCAAAGCAACATCTATCTGACTATCTCTATCCGGTTTTTTGAATCGAGCTATCTCTATGGCCGATCCAATCCAATCCATTGCTTAAACTATTTTATCTTTTCCTCAGGAGTCCCGGTCATCATTCATTCAGACCGCCGACCGATCAGCCGGCGGTGCCGCCGGAGCCGTCCAGCTACACAACGTGTTCGTTCTACGTCCGTCGTCCATGGCCGCCTCGGGCACGATCTGATCGATAAGCCCGGACGCGTCGCTGTCGTTTTATTTTCCTTTTCCCCGGCGACGGCGACGGCGACGCGGCTGGATCATATCACGTCGACGTCCACCGCCCGGCGTCACCAACATCGGTCGCTGCGACATGTGCGATTGACCGGTGTTTCTGTTGGCAATTAATTACTCGTCCTCCCATCGGTCCCTTTCCTACGTAGTACGTACATCGTGGGCGTGGTAGAAGAAACCCGTATTTCCGGAACGGAGGGTGTAGTAGCTGCCAATTATTAATGCTGCTAGCTATAGTGGGAATGAGGATGACCGGCGGCCGCTAGTACCATCTCTCCGTCCTCACGCCGGTCTCCACCACACGCCTTGCATGATGCGTGCCGTGGCGTCATAAGATCGTGTTCCGTGAGGTAGCATATGTTGCGCGGACATACAAACTCATGGAAGGGTTGCTTAGTCTCTCTTTTTTATTAACACGGTATAGATGCGAACGCTGATACATACACACACACTCATCTGCATAAATGTATGCACGCATATTTTATCCCTATCAGCACCTTCGAGAGACTAAGTAGACACAGTGTCTTAAGATTGACGAAGTGGTCACAAACAGCTTCATAGTCGACAGGAATATCTCCTTCCACTGAACATAAATTACCGAAAGGCGTGAATGAATCCAGAGCATGCGACCATCAATGCCAAATCTGGGGCTCGAACACTATCGCAGACGCACCCACGGACTGCGCCGGGCAGGTCCATTCAGTCCTCTTCACAATCATAATCCTCAAATCTTGATACCCAAATCCATGCAAATGCATGCATGAGGATCATACAACACAAATTGAACGTACATTCAATGATACAAAGCTAGTGTAGGCTGAATAAATTCACTACATGCCAAAATAAAAAATTCAATATTTCATACATAGATAAGCAATACAAGTATGAATCAACGACTTCAATTCTCGTGGTCCTTGATCAATTTAAAAATCGCTTTCATCATACTAGGGCAGTCAACTTATATGTACGAGACGAACTTGACACTCGATGAACAATCATCAACTGATGAAATGCTATCTAGTGTCAATCTACCTCGTTCACACAACGAGAATTGATGAACCAATGCAACAAGAGAGAAGCTTACGGCCGTCCCCCAACGCGGCTATTTAAGCTGGTCGGCATGCACCTTCCGCGACGAGGCGGGGCTAAACCTGTAGTATTTTTGGACGATTTGCATGGATCCGGCTTGACAGAGCCTACGTGATGGGCGTGCCCAGGCGCGTCCGGGCATCTCCATATCCAGCCAGAGTTGGGCTGGATATGGGGAGTGACGGTAAATCCAGGCGTTTGGGCCGGATATGAGGAGGCCGGTTGGGTGGCATTTTGCGTCCAGACACTGAACGGACAGCTCGTCCGGGCGTTTGGGCCAGGTATTGGGGTTCCGATCGTAGATGCTCTTACATGTTGGAATGGACTTAAGTATTATATGCTTGTCGATTATCAATCAAATTATATGTTCTTTATTTATATACAAAATGCTATCCCACAACATTGACAATTAACACATGGATTAGGTCGTGGCCCTAACAAGGACTTGAAGGAATAATGAAATTTAGATATGATCATGACGCACTGCATGCATACACGTGCGTATTACAGAGACACCATGGTTAGAATCCATTAACATATGAACTATATCATGGTTGGTGGTTTAATTTTGACTCTGTATAAAAGCTATTTTAAATATAGAAATTTTATCGGTGTATGAGATGGAGTCTTCAAAAAGTTACACAAGAAGGCCCTACCCGACTACCCCTAGCCTCAGATATGCAATTGCAAGCGGCACCATGAAAAAATATTGAAGAGTAGGGTTCAAACAAAGCCCTCGCCAGAGAAGGGGATATCATGGCCAGGCGAGGACAAGTGTTCATACTTGCGAGTGGGAAGCTTTTTGTTGTGAGTGCCGCTAAGATTACACAACGACGGAGCTCCAACTAGAGGTGGGACAAAATGACTCACTGAGGCTTCGGCATTGGGGAAGATGCATCTGGGCGGGAAGTGAAAGATCGGGATCCGGAAGAGTAGAGCGAAGCAGCAACCGTTGGATTTCGATCCAACATGCCAAGCAACTTGTTTCTACACATTACTAGCACATATGCTCGAGCGATGTAATGGGAGAAAAAAATGGCGTATATGCAAGCAAAGCATCCTGTGCGTGGCTACAGACAATGGTGTTAGATTTTTATGTAAGATATGGGGTCGATTAATACCCAATTGATGGATGCAACGTCTTTCCCCTTTTTTGACATCATGCATAGTTTGTCATGTATTCCGACAACCAAAAGACAGATGATCCTTATCTATTTTCTTTTGCATTACAACTGTAGTGCATGTCTTTACATACACTTGCAATTATCACCGAGTTCACTGCATAATATGTTGTGCGAGAGAGGTCCAACTCGTCCTTTAACCTTCTCCCTATTTATTACTTCTTATAAGCCCTCTACTTTAATCTAGACTGCGGATTGATTTCATAAAACACCACTACTATTTTATTAGCAGGTATATGTATTTTCTAAAAAGTGTGCAACTGACGGATATAAACGCTTCGTATTTTATTAGCAGGTATAGGTATAGCAATGGTCCCTTGATTTCTTTCGCTCCACTGTCACGTACCACTACTATTTTCTCCCTCTATATCCGCATGTACGTCGGTACGCCCCATGTTTGATCTGGTCCCGGCTGGTGCGGTTCGCGTGAACTCCGGCTCAGTGGTTCGACTGATCGGCCGGTACGTCGGAAGCAAAGGAACAAACGACGTGATCCCGTAATGGCACGACGCGCAGAGGAACAGCGCACCCATGTTAGAGAAGTATGCAGAACGCATGCAGCGGGCCAATCCATCGCCGTACGCTACGCTCCGGCGGTGCATGAGCTGGATCCTCCTCGGATCTATGTCTGCTCCGGCGGTGCAAAACGGCCAAACTTTCACCCTAGCTCGGACATGGAGCGTAGATGCATATCAATACATGCGTACGTACATGACAGTGACGGTACTTGTTTGGCGTGTCTACGTACGAGTGTAGTGGTGCAGCGACAAATGGCACCTCATACATTCTGTAAGTATGTACGTGCCCGTCCGATCGATCGAGCCATCCCTTTCGATCGGCGTGTCGCACACCGAGGAGGGCTTGTTTGTGACACTTCTACATCGAGCCAGCGGCAGCGGGGGCGATGCTGTCCAAAATGCGCCCGTGCAAATATGTATTTTAATGTTGCTAATGGAAACCATTTCGATCTGATTTTCTTTACGAGAACATGCAAATGCTAGGCTTGTGCGCCGTGGTCTTTTTTTTAACATTTCATTCCATTAATCAACGTGCCGAGTAGAATCGCTGGCAACCAAAGACTGGGAATATTCATGAAAAAAAAAAACCCGAAGACTAGGCAAAGGTAGGGGCGAGGCACGGCCATATGGCTTTATATTTTGATGAATGATGAAAACGTTTGGACTCAACCGACTGATCGTTGGAGCCGCGTCGACTGCCTTCTTGACCATTTGTTCAGTACTAACCATGGTTCAGGTTTGCAACTTGGCCAATGTTGCAATCCTTTCATCTGCAATAAGGAGCATGTTGCATACCCACCGAGCACGTCGTCAAGAAAGCCCGACCTTCCGTGGAACCCCGATCCACGCTCAACTAGATGCCGACGCGCCTGCCAACAAACTCATCGGCAAGAGCGAATCAACCTGTGGTTGAGTTGGTTAGGTGGACAGTGGTATCCCCAACCCACCAGGGTTCAAATCCTGGTGCTCGCATTATTCCTGGATTTATTTCAGGATTTCCGGCGATGCGCTTTCAGTGGAAGGAGACGTTCCCGTCGATGACGAGGCGCCTACGGTGACTTCGTAAATCTCAAGATGATATGCCGGCTCAGTCTCTCGGAGATGCTCATAGGGGTAGGGTGTGCGTGTGTGCGTTCATAGTGATGAGTGTATGCGCGTGTATATGAGCGCTTGTGTCTGTACTGATGCTAAAAAAAAAAACTCATCGGCAAGAACCACATCGGCCCATCAGCTTCTCTCCTCTCCCTGATTTTTATCATCTCCCTTTAGTGGCGGAGCTTGACAAGAATGTATGGGGGGGCCAAAAATTTTTTTTACCCACTCCAATAAACTATAACTCGTAACCTTCAGACAAAATTATATTAATATTATCTATATTGGCTGCAAAGTACATACATATATACTTCAAAAATCAACCAAACACATACATCTTGTATACATATACTGCTAAGCTTTCAAACCTCATAGAGACCACACCATGGGGGTACTACAGATCAGCTTTTTGGTCTCTTTTATAGTCCCAATTCAAGTAACTAGGTGAACAAATATGTGCTGCCAGCGCCAAGACAATCCTTAGTGAGACCAAGTGAATAAGAGTACTAAGGGCATCTCTAATGGTTGTAAGATAGTTGTTGGTAGACTTTGCCATATATGATTTTTGATAATGTGTCATACAATAAATGAAGGAAGAGAAAAAGGTTGTATGTACATGAACCAACACCCTTTGCACAAGCTTCAATGTAGAATGAGAGAGCACCTTATTTATTATCTCACATCCTATTGGGCAAACTAGATACAATTCATTGGAGTTGTTGTATGTTACGGTGTTGGTTGATGACATGGCATATTGTACTAACAAGTTAACATACAAATTGTTGGAGATGCCCTAATCAAACCCATATAGGAAACCAAAATAACTGGACAAGGAGTGGCCGACCGGCCGTTCATGCAGATTTGGGCAAGAACATCGGCGGCATCGGATTAGTGGCGAAGACACAGCTCGACCGCGTCCTTGTTCCTTGCTGTTGCCAGCTGCACGCGCGGCCTAGAGGTGGAGCTCGTCGAGAGTCAGCTTCGAGCTAGTGTGGCGTCAGTCCTGCTGGATGAGATGGAGCAGCCAGGGGCGGAATTGGGCCTGGGGCAACTGGGGCTATAGCCCCAGGCGTGGCCCAACTAAGGCCTATACTCTGTAGTACTTTTTCTGAATTTTACACTTACAGAAAGCCCAGCCCCAGGCGCGCAAGTGCAGGCCCAGCCCCACGCTCTAGCCCAGTGAGTTCTGCATCACGTACGAGCTCTCCTTCTGCTAAAAAAAACCTACAAGCTCTCCACCTCATCACGTAAGCAGACCCAGGCTACCAAAAAAGAATCGATGGTCATCTCGGCCGTTAGAAAAGGGGAAAAGAAATCACATCTGCGTAGATTTCTCGTGCCTTTGTGGACCCTCGTCAATTCCAGGGCAGATTGATCTCATGGCCGCCCCAGCGGCCAGGCGGCTCGGGCTCAGATCATCTCACCGCAGAGCAGCCCCCTTCCTTACTGGAGTAGTCTCCCTACTACAATTGGAAATCTGTTTGGCCGTCTCTGCAGGTAAATAATATGTACTCATATCATCCGACCCGTCCCCCCCCAGTTCCTGAATCAACCAAAATCCACTAGTTCGTGATTTTGAATTGTAGGGATAACTTGAATCAATTTTATTTTACTGTTAACAGGAAATTAAATATCCAAGATGAAGAGGGTGGTGTATTTGCAAGTGTAGATGATATTAAGATGATACAATGCTATGAAAAAATGTGGAAATGTAAGGGCTACTACCTCACGCATTTTATGGTAATAGTATATTATATTCTTATTTCTAAAATTTATTAAAAATTAACTTATCCTATGTCCAGTGTCTTGATTTTGAAAACTGAATTTTATCTTTAAGCTTTAGGTCTTTCTACAATTGCTGATGAAGAAACAATGGGCTCAACTGAATCAAATCTTCATAAATTTGGTACCCACTATTGAAATGAGGTACTTTATCGAATTGTTTACATCCTTCTGACGATTTTCTCTTGTCGTAATAATGAAGCTGTTTTTTCCTTCTATATGAATTTTGATTTTGCTAACCACATGTCCCATGCGGTAAGCTGTTTTTTCCTTCGAATTGTGAATATGTAGAGTACTTCTCACACGCACTAATACTTGTGGTATAATAGTTTTAGGCGTTTTTTATAGCCGCTTAGTTTTAGCCCCAGGCTTTGAGAAATGCTGGCTCAGCCTCTGGGAGCAGCCGAGCGTCCGACTAGGAGCAGCAGAGTTGTGCATGCGTGAAGACGGGCGTATGCATGCATGCAAACTGCAGGGGCCACTAATAGTAAATAAAAAATTAATCTCCTTTGGGCTGGGGGGGCACTGCCCCCTCAGACTTGTACATAGCTTCGCCATTGCCTCCCTTTGCGCCCGAGCTCGCTCATCCGTGTGCCGTGGCAGCCACCGCGACTGGCTCCTAGTGTCGGTGCCCACACCCTGCCTCCCATGTAGCCTCGTCCGGCAGCCACAACCGCGAGCTTCTCCCTTGCAGCCTCGTCTGCCGGACGTGACCGCGAGCCAGAGATGCTTTTTCCATAAGGATCTTATTGCAATTGCAACAAAGCTCTTTTGCAATGACGATGTTGACTGGATGTTGACTGTCACGAGTCAGAGATGCTTCTGCAATGAGGATCCTGTTGCAATTGCAAAAAGGGTCTTAATGCAATGATAGATCGCACGATGAGCAAATTGCCCTGTGACCGGCCTATGTATATTTTCATAGACTATACCTCATATGTCCCGAATAATTTCATTCTTCACTCAATTCAACGCCTTATTCCCACTCATTGGAGGAAAATGAGGCATTTCTATATTTATACTACTCCTATAAAAAGTAATCTGCTTTTCACATAATTTATAATTCTAAATAATATCTGCATTTTGACTTATGAAGAACATTTCCATTATAATAGTGGCCCACCGCCCGTACCATGCATGAGGAAAAAAGGCTGGCGTGCTACGGCGGTGCATGGACCCTCCATGCATGCAGGCTGTAGCGTGAAGGGGAGGGTCGAGACCGGCCTATGTCTATGTGTGTGTGTAGACGGCCTTTTTAGCCTTGGGACACGCAGAAAACTCATACGGACTGTCGGATGGTCTGGCCGGCGTCCTCTTCTCTCCATCGAGCAATCCGCTTCCTTATATATGGAGTAAGAGCAACTCCAGTGGGGCGACCCATTTCATCCGCAACGTTTTGTCTGGGTCGGCGCGGATAAAAGTGACGGCCCAACGCGTCGACCTAAACTTAAATCGTGTTCGTCTGATGTCCGCGCCGACCCATTTCCGGCCCAAAATTCGAAGCGGATCGCCTCGCGTCTCCTCGCCGTCCGCCGCGTCCCCACCTGGCAGCCACCCAACCACCACCGGTCGTCTTATTTATGACGACCACCGACAGCGGGCCCACGCGTCAGCCAGTGAAAGCGTCCTTTTTTAACCACGCGTGCGGCGAGGTCGGCCTCATCCACTTCTCCCGTCCACATCTGGCCCCCCACCACTCTCTTTGCTTCCTCGCCGGCGACCGCAAACCCTAGCGCGCCCATGGGCCTCCTCGGCAGCAGCAAGGGCAAGGGCAAGGGCAAGGGCACCCCCGGCGCCTCGTCCTCCCGTGCTCCCCTTCCCCCTCCTCCTCCTCCGGCAGCGACGCGTTTCGCCTGGTGGCGGCGCTGACATCCGGTGCACCAAGCGCGGTGGCACTGGGAGTACAGGCAGCCATTGCCGTACCCCGATGTCACGCTGCCGCACCGTTGGCATCTGGATCCGCAGCGGATTCCGGAGCCGGCGGTTCCTCGTACCAAGCGGGCGCACGATGACGAGGTGCGCAGGCGCCGCGCGCAGCTCACGCCGGAGCAGCGTCGGCTACTAGAGTATGCCGCCGACTCCCCCCAACTGGGAGGCGTGGTTCGCCCTCGAACACGAGGAGCAACGACGCTCGAGTATCGACGCCGTCCTGCCGCCGTTCCCACCGCCGCCCCCGCAGGTAGAGCCGGAGGACATGGAGGCGGGCGCGGAGTACCAAGCCGCCCTCGAGGAGGCCCTGCAGCACACGCTGGAGGCTAGCCGTCTCGAGGAGGACGCGCACTGGGATGTGCTGGAGCAAGCCCTTGTCGGCGGCGGGGGACTCCGTCCATACCCCGCTCTTCGTGCCGCCGCCACCACCGTCGCCGCCCGTCCAGCCCAAGCCGGAGCCAGAGCCGGAGCCGACGCTTAAGCGCTCCCCGCCTCCACCCACTTGGCTGGAGGAGGCCTACTCGTGGACGGGCCAGTACCGCGAGTGGGTGAGCGCGCCTCCCGTCCACTTCGCCGCGACGCCGGAGGAGGAGGCGGCCCACCTCGAGTGATGGAAGGAGCAGGCCGACGACGAGCAGTAGATGCGCTACGAGGCCATGCTCCGACGCGACGCGGAGGCGCTCCGGCTCGAGGAGGAGGAGGAGGAGCACGCGCGGCTTGCCGCAATGCCGCCGCCCCAGCAGACGCCGGAGGAGGCTGCCCTGGCAGCGTACCAGGCGGCGTTCAGGTGGGCTGGCCCTGCTCCGGTGTTCATCGACCTCACCGACGACGGCGGCGTCGACTTCAAGGGCAAGAGCAAGGCCGACGGCGTCTAGGGCAGCGTGCCGGGCGGCAGTAAGCGGGCGCAGATTTTTTTTGATGTTTTATTTAATGTTTATTAGATTTAGGTGGATTTTGACCGGCGTTTGACCGGCCACTTTATGTTTAATTATGTTTATTTCGTACAACTTGTTATTTTTTTTCCGCGGCGGCACATTTTTGGGTCGGCCTTCCCGTTGGGCGGTCAAGTCAATCCATTTTAAAATGCGGACGCGCACGTCCGTCTAGCCGACCCAAACCGACAAAAAACGGACAAAGCGCGCGTCCGTTTGGGTCGCCCTGTTCGAGTTGCTCTAATAACGTGACACTAATCAGCGTCTATTCACGGGGTGGTGGAGCACCTACGTCTGCCCGTAGTAGCTAACTAGCTATAGCTGAGTTAATACTAGATCCGACCTTCATAGTTAAGCTAGTCCGGACCAATGTGAACAGTGCTCTACGCGACTATTAATAACTAAACTAATTAACTACGGTCATTCGGTTGCCGTACACGTACGTGCAAACTAGCAGATCGACCGAGACGATCGATCTGGCATTGCCATTTTAGTGTGGATCCATTCGTACGTACGGGCCGGTGCGTATGTATCCATGGATGTCCTGTGCCATCCCAATCCTATACTTTTTCTATTCCTACATTTTCAAAATCTTACGAACCAAAAAGGCCCTATGGCGCGCAGGGCAGCTAGAAGATCGATCTACATCGACGACTTCTTTGCGTCGTCTACCTAGGCCCATACTACTCACGTAGTACGACCGTACGCAAGTACGGCTTGCATGGGCAGCCAGAAAATTAGCAGGATCGTCTTGCCGCACGCACGTAGGTCCAGCTCGCCCGCCGACGGCCGGCTGACAACGGCGTCGGGTCTAGCACGAAAACGACCGACGGTTAATTGCACCACAGATACGTGCATGCATGGCGCTGCAGTAGACCGCATGCACGTACCAAGTAAGAAACGTCCAATCAGAGATGAATTTAAGTCTTACTGTGTCTTTGTTCCTGAGCTGGTAGTACTGTAGTACCGCGATTCGATTAAACACGGCGCGCGCACAGCCAAGTGTAGAATTAAGCCGTACGTGGATTTTCATTCCGTGTGGATCGAGGGCGCTACGCGAAACGTGCGGCCGATTGTCTATCGGATCGCAGGCCCAGGATTCGACTGGATAGAGATCGAGCACGCTCGAATTACAGCCGCTATCATTTCGTCCGGTACCAACCATACACACGGTTAATGAGCTTGCTCGATTCTATGCTTTCTACTGCTAGCTACTAGGTACCCGACCCACTCGATTATAGTACTCACTACTCCCTTCATTTCACAATGTAGTACTCGCTTTATTTACTCGGCATATATTAGATTTGCTGAAATTAAACTTTGTAAAGTTTGACCAAGTTCATAAGAAACTGCTAAGAAACTGACTTACTACTTTTCCATCAAGGTTCACTCGAAATAAAAATAATCAGTGGTCATAAGCATGATATGAGTGAATGGATTGAAAACTCGAGCGTAAAAAAGATGTAACAAAAACATAGAAGGAACAACAAAATTACCTTTTAACCTCTGACTGCCCACCTGCACATCCAAGCACGAGCCAGCTCACCTGCGCGGCTGCACTCCACTGCACCCAGCTCTGCTGGTGAGATTCCTTTCTTCCTTTTCTTTTAGGGTTAGATTTCTTCCTTCCTTTTCTTTTATTCTGAGTACAATCGTTTCTTTTTTCTTTTTTTTTTGCGGGAAGAGTACAATCGTTTCACCGCTGCTTTTGTGCTTTCCGATCGTAATTTAGTGAACAGAAGAGCACCCTTGGCACCTCCCGTCTCCTCCAATACGTACTACGTTTCTGAAAAGTAACCAAACGGCAAGCAAACACGCCCATAGTACATTTCTGTCTTCCCGCAATCGTTTCACCACCGCTTTGTGCTTTCTGGTTGTAGTTTAGTGAACAGAGGAGCACTTCCAGTACGTACTGCGTCCTGTACTTGTTTTTGTGAGACGGTACCACCTGGAACACAGTGGGGCTGTTTGGATTGTGACTATCTTTGCCATATGTTGTCACATGATTTTTGCCACACTTGCCACACTTGCCTTACTTGAGTTGCTCAAATTGTTAGCCACGCTTTGGCTTGCCTAAGGGAATCTTGCCACACTTTTTGTGTCTATGGCATGTGGGGTTCACTGCTCATAAAAAATTCCTTGCCTCAATTGTGGCCAGAACCAAACACTTACCTAACTTGGTCAAACTTGCCTAAGGTTAGGTGTGGCAAAGTATGGCAAGGTGTGGCTAGGAACCAAACAGCCCCAGTAATTATCATCGGCACGAGTGCATAAGTGAGGTACACTACTTGCGGTCATTTCATCGTCTCGATCGAATGTACGCGACTGCGGAAGCTGTCTTTTCCAGTCAGCGCGCCTCCCTCCCTCCCTCCATCTGTCTCCAGCTTGGAGGACTGGCGTTGCACTGTTGCAGGCAGCCAGGCAGTGCCCTCCAGAACCAAAAACGTACAGTACGTACCAGCTGGGGCGCGGCTTCGAGAGGTTCGAGGTCTCAGTCGTTGAGACACACGACGCAGCGAAGGAGCCGCCGGTTCACGGCTCACAAGTGATCGTAGACAGAGGACGGACGTGTCGACCGCTCCACGCCAGCCAAACAACTTTTTTGGCACAGTGATTCCGGCTACGATGGCCACACTGCATGCATGCATGCTTCCTGGAGGACAGCACGTTTTGAGAAGACACCGCCGAGCATGACAAGGTGGCGGACCTCGCCCTGCAGCCGAAGGAGAGCATAGAAAAGCTCTTTTCGCTCAGCCACCCAACGCTGTCGACCAAGCGGCGGTGGCGGGGCCAGCACGGCGAGCGCAACAGTGTCGTCCTCGTCGCGGCGCCTGCCTACGCGCGGGCAGCGTGCCGCGGCGCACTCACTGGAACGTGCCCCCAGATGTACCCCGTGCCGAAATCAAACCGCCACATGCCTTGCCTGCCGGCGACGCCTGCTCCCTCCCCGGCTCGTGCCCGGCGCAGGCCTACGTACGGGCTACTCCCAGCTAAGCCCGAAATGAGAAATCTGCCTCGCCTGCCACGCTCCGCTCCGCCACCACCCCTTTCACGTGCGCCAGCTCACGGACCTGCCGCGCCCCATACCCAGCCAGCTAGCCGCCCCGCGCGCCGTCCGATGCCGATCCAGCGGCCCGCCCGCGCGCACAGCCAGGCACGGGTTACAGTGCGGTGCCAGTGTGCTCGCTCCACTCGACTCGAGCCCCGGGCCCCGGCTCGGGGGGTGGGCCGCCGTGGGCTTCCGCGAGATCACCACGATGGGTCTCGCGCGCTCGGTTCACAATGCACGCTTCGGCTCCGCCCACCCGGACTTGTCCCCAGCAAAAAAAAAAAAACGCTTCCGTTCCATTTCCTGCTTGCTTGTGACTTGTGAGTAGCATCTGGAGAGCATGTGTTGTTGCAAGTGTAGAGCCAGAGCCAACGACAGGGTGTATCGAAGCAATCAGGAAGGGCTCTCCTCTCCTTTGGACCATATTCAGGGGCCGGAAGGAAACTCTACAAAATGAGGTAATAGCACTGCAGGTCCTTGAACTTGCATATCAGGTGATGGTTTGGTCCTTGAACTTGAAAAAGCTAACTATTTCATCCTTAAACTTGTCATGGATGTGCAATTTTAGTCCACGACCAATCGAACTCGCCAAGTGGAGCCAGTGGTCTGGCTGGTCGGTAGGCTGCTTTTTGCACATAGCCCCTGCCTTAATCACCAATCAACCCGCAGATTCTCCTCCCATGGAAGCAAAAACACTGAATTTATTTTGTCCCCTTCCCACCCCAATCATTCATCCACTTGGCGATTGCGGTTGTTGTCTTGCTCGAGCCGATCACAGGCGCCGGGTTGGGCCGACGTCAAGAACCATGGCGGCGGCGTCGCCGGACTACACCGCCGGTGTCGTCCCTCCTCCGACCGCGCATCAAGTTCGCGAGCATGGCGTCTTTCCTCCAGACTATGGTGCGTCCTCCTCCGCTCTATGCTCTGTTCCTCCCTCCTCCTCTGGTTTGATTGTCCTGCCGTGTCGTCCGGAGCACCGGCGGATCACCCCCTCTGGATAGCGTTGCGGTTATTTAGGGTCGATTTCTGTGTCTATACAGCTTCCGGCGCTGCGAAGCTGGTCGTTGATTTAAAGCTAGGGTTTCGGCTGTGAAATTTAGGATTTCTTGTGTTTTATGTTCTTTCGGGCACAATGTATTATTTTGTCAAGAACATTGAGCGAGAGAGCAGATCATTTCATGTTCGTGTCTATCTGATTAACATTGTGTTTTCATGTTCTTTCGGGCACAATGTATTATTTTGACCAGTTAACATTGACTAGCAGAGCACATCATTTCATGTTCTGTGTATACAGTAGTTGGTCAGTAGTTTAGTAGTGCCAGTACATCATTAGAATGCCTTTTTGTTGTTTTATTTTGCTAGATCAGTTATCTGAATGTAGTCAGTTAACTGAATTTAGTCAGCTAACTGAATTTAGTCAGTTATCTGAATTTGGTCAGTTAACTGAATTTAGTCTTGAAGATACTATTATTGACTGTGGTTGTTTGAGTTAGGTTTAAGATTGTGCTTAACCTGTTTTTGCAAAAATTCAGTGAACTGCTGATTTATGCTGTTAACTGAATAAATTCAGTTAACTTGCTGCTTTATGCAGTTAACTGAATAAATTCAGTTAACTTATTAAGTTGAGTTGCAGTTATTTAATGTTCAGTTATCTACTTAGAGGTTGTTTGAGATGTGATATGCTTTGGCTTACATAATGCACTTTCTTGCTCCAGTTTGTGATTCAGAAATGGGACAGATTGTGGACACCCCTTTCTTTACACTGGAACTTGAGCATGGTGGGATTTTCTGTGGACCAAGAAATAACATGGAGTACTATAATCCTTCGTGGAGGTGATTGACTATGTTGATGCGGCACATTCTCATATTCAGCTATTGAAGAGCACTTGCTATGGTTGGGATATCCTGTGGCTGAGCACATAATTTATTGGTGCATGCCTGACAAAATGATTTCAGATGGTATGTTCAGAATTAGAGGTGATGAGGATGTGCAACACATGATCAGAGCTAGTAGTCAGCATAAGGTGCTTGCACTAATGGTTGACCATGCAGATTTCATCAGTAATTGCAGGGAAGATTTGGTATTGACAGTGCCAACAGTTCACAGTTCTGTCATGATGGCCAGTGCAGCATCTTCTCACAGCCTCATTTCAGTAAATGTTGAAGAGCCCATTTCAGAGGTGGCAGCAGATAACATAGAAGCAGACAACTTGGTTGCTAATGGAACAGAAACAGAGACTTTGCTAACTGATGGTGCAGCAGCAGATAACTTGCTGACAGATGGTGGAGCAGCAGAGAATGCAGTGCTCTCAGATTCAGAGTTCAGTGATAGTGATTATGACATAGATGATGGAGATGATGATTTATATGAAGACAACATTGATTTTGATGTTGATGAAGAAGCTGAGCAAATTGAGGAAGAGGTGGAGCCAGACTATTTACTTGAGGATGAAGACCTAAACCTCTCTGTTCAAGAGCAAGAGGTACTGAAATACAAGTTCAAAGCTTTCAATTCCAAGGTGGACATGAAATCCCCTATATTTAAATTAGGGATGGTATTTTCTGATGTGGTTGAGCTGAGGAAAGCTCTTCTGCTTATTCTATAAGGAACAGAGTGCAAATCAAGAAGGTGAAGAATGATAAGATGAGATTAGAGGCTGTTTGTCAGAGAGGTTGCCCATGGCTGATTAAAGCTAGCAAGGACAACAGGACAGGAGGATTTGTCATCAAGGCATACTCAGGAGAGCATCTCTGTCAGAAAAAGTGGAAGTTGAAGGATTTGACAGCTAAGTTTCTTTGTCAGTTTTTCTTGGATGAGTTCAGAGATGACCAGAAGATGTCGGCTTGCAACATTTTCAAGGAAAATTACTAAGGAATTCAATGTTACTCCTAACAGATGGAAGCTTGCTAGGGCTAGAAAGCAAGGACTTAATGAGATTCATGGTGATGAGGAAGAGCAATTCAGTAGGCTTTGGGACTATGGACAAGAATTAAGGTCCAAAAACCCTGGGTCTACATTTCTGGTCACAACCTCACTAGTGAAAGATACAAAGTTTCCATTGGGGTGAAATGTTTGAAAACATTGTACTGGTCATATGATGCATGTAAGAGAGGGTGGCCAAAGGGCTGCAGGCCAATCATCTTCATTGATGGTTGTCACATGAAAACAAGGTTCAAAGGAGTGCTACTCGGTCTTGTTGGTATTGATCCCAATGACGTGCATATTCCCAATAGCAATGGGATGGCTGGAAGTTGAATGCACAGTTCATGGGAGTGGTTTCTCACCACACTCGTGAGATGATCTCAACATCACTAACACTGCTCCTTTCACAATCATGAGTGACAAAAGAAAGGTTTAATAAATGCAGATGCACAAAGTTTGGCTGATTCGAACACGTGTTTTGTGTCAGACATATTTACCAGAATTTCAATGAGAAACATAAAGGAGAGGTACTGAAACAAGACTTGTGGGCAATTGCAAGATCTCCAAACAAAGTCAAATGGAGAGAAAACTGTCAGAAAATGGATGGCCACAGTTCAGCTGCTTTCCACTGGACTGAAAGACTAGAGTGGAAAACTTGGTGCAAAGCATTCTTCAGTGAATTCCCCAAATGTGACATCCTGCTCAACAATAACTCTGAGGTTTTTAACAGGTAGGTTGGTGGTCAGTTTGCCAAGTTGTTTTGATATCATATCATACTAACATGTTTTCTTCCTGTCTGTATGCAGCTACATCCTTGAGGGCAGAGAGATGCCAGTGCTCAGCATGCTAGAGTACATTTTCTATAAGATGATGAACAGGATTGTTAGCAAACAAAGAGAAGCTATTGAAAAGTGGGCAGGCCAGAGAATATGTCCCAAGATCAAGAAGAAGTTAGATAAAACACGAGTTTGTCGCTAATCGCCATGTAATGTAAGTGGCCAACAAATCTTCAGAGTTCAGTCTGGCAACAATAGCTACACTGTAGACCTCTGCTTGTACACTTGTGATTGCAGGAGATGGCAATTATCTGGAGTACCATGTGGCCATTCCATAGCATGTTGCAGAGAGGAGAGAATTGACCCAGAAACACTGGTTCATGACTGCTATACTGTTCAGACATATCTCAAAGCTTATGGATACACTCTTGTCCCTCTTGCAGACCCTAAGGAGTGGGAGAAACAGAATGGCTATAAGGTGTATCCACCAGTGTTCACCAAACAGTTGGGTAGACCCAAGAAAAACAGGAAGAAGACACCTGAGGAGAAGATCAAGAATGGTGTTAGGGTTTTGAACAAGAAAGGTGTTACAATGCACTGCTCTATTTGTGGGAGAGCTGATCACAACAGAAAGGGGCATTATAGATGGCAGGAGGCTCTCATTGAAGAAGGGGTAGAGGTTGTTGATGAGAACTATGATGACCCCACATTTCTTCAGGTGCATGCATTTTAAAATACTTGAATTAAGTTCAATGCATTTCACTGAATTTTACTGCATTACATTCTTCAGGTGCACTACATTTCACTGCATTTTACTGACTGTTACTGAATTTGTTGTACTTATTTGAATTTATGCAGAACATCTTCCCTAACCAGCCAGATCCTTTACTGGATCCAATTGACACACCATTCAAGATGGTCTACAACATGGCTCGAGAGAGCTTGCAAGAAGAGCTCCTCGGAGGGTTCATGGGCCACCGCTCGAGCAAGCTGCATTTGTTGTCTTCTTTGGTGCTGCAATACCTCACCAAGGATCACTACAGAAATGAACAAAGGTAGATGACAAGGGCAACCACAAATGACAGAGGAGAAGGATCTGCTAGGGGAAGAGGAAGAAAAGACAAAGAAATCCAGATGCAAGCGGAGGAGCAAATCAGAGAGAGGAAGAGGGTCAAATTCAGTTGCAAAGCAGAGGAAGAGGGTCAAATTCAGTTGCATGTAGAGGAAGAGGAGCAAATGCAAATGCAGGTAGAGGAAGAGTAGCAAATGCAAATGTAGGGAGAGGAGAAGTTCCACCTGCAAGGATAGGAGAAGCAGCAAATGCAAATGCATATGCTTGGAGAGGAGGAGCAGCAAATGCAAATCCAGATGCTTGGATAGGAGGATCATTGACATTTGCAGGGAGAGGAGGATCAATGCCATTTGCTTGGACAGGAGGATCAATGCCATTTGCAGTGACAGGTGGATCAATGCCATTTGCAGGGAGAGGAGGAGCAGCAACAGCAAATACACATGCTTGGACAGGAGGTTCAATGCCATCTGCAGGGAGAGGAGGAGCAGCAGCAGCCCATATGCAGGATGGAGATGGCTTCTGCTTGGAGATCGAGGATAATTCCTGATCTCAATGCTCCTGTTGATGATTTCATGGCACCACGCCGCTGATTTGGTGATGATTAATGTCTGCCATTCTTTTTGTTAAGGCCTACAGTAATGATTAACTTGCTGTTTTATGCGATTAATGAATAAATTCAGTTAACTTATTAAGTTGAGTTGCAGTTATTTAATGTTGAGTTATCTACTTAGAGGTTGTTTGAGATGTGATATGCTTTGGCTTACATAATGCACTTTCTTGCTCCAGTTTGTGATTGAGAAATGGGACAGATTGTGGACACCCTTTCTTTAATGGAACTTGAGCATGGTGGGATTTTCGTGGACCAAGAAATAACATGGAGTACTATAATCCTACGTGGAGGTGATTGACTATGTTGATTGGCACATTCTCATATTCAGCTATTGAAGAGCACTTGCTATGGTTGGGATATCCTGTGGTGAGCACATAATTTATTGGTGCATGCACGACAAAATGATTTCAGATGGTATGTTCAGAATTAGAGGTGATGAGGATGTGCAACACATGATCGAGCTAGTAGTCGACATAAGGTGCTTGCACTAATGGTTGACCATGCAGATTTCATCGATAATTGCAGGAAGATTTGGTATTGCGGTGCCAGCAGTTCACGATTCATCATGATGGCGGTCAAAGCATCTTCTCACAGCCTCATTTCAGTAAATGTTGAAGAGCCCATTTCGGAGGTGGCAGCAGATAACATAGAAGCAGACAACTTGGTTGCTAATGGAACAGAAACAGAGACTTTGCTAACTGATGGTGCAGCAGCAGATAACTTGCTGACAGATGGTGGAGCAGCAGAGAATGCAGTGCTCTCAGATTCAGAGTTCAGTGATAGTGATTATGACATAGATGATGGAGATGATGATTTATATGAAGACAACATTGATTTTGATGTTGATGAAGAAAGTGAGCAAATTGAGGAAGAGGTGGAGCGGACTATTTACTTGAGGATGAAGACCTAAACCTCTCTGTTCAAGAGCAAGAGGTCTTGAAATACAAGTTCAAAGCTTTCAATTCCAAGGTGGACATGAAATCCCTATATTTAAATTAGGGATGGTATTTTACGATGTGGTTGAGTGAGGAAAGCTCTTCTGCTTATTCTATAAGGAGCAGAGTGCAAATCAAGAAGGTGAAGAATGATAAGATGAGATTAGAGGCTGTTTGTCGGAGAGGTTGCCCATGGCTGATTAAAGCTAGCAAGGACAACAGGACGGGAGGATTTGTCATCAAGGCATACTCGGAGAGCATCTCTGTCGGAAAAAGTGGAAGTTGAAGGATTTGACACTAAGTTTCTTTGTCGAGCTTTTTCTTGGATGAGTTCGAGATGACCGGAAGATGTCAGTTGCAACATTTTCAAGGAAAATTACTAAGGAATTCAATGTTACTCCTAACAGATGGAAGCTTGCTAGGGCTAGAAAGCAAGGACTTAATGAGATTCATGGTGATGAGGAAGAGCAATTGAGAGGCTTTGGGACTATGGACAAGAATTAAGGTCCAAAACCACAGGTCTACATTTCTGGTCACAACCTCACTAGTGAAAGATACAAAGTTTCCATTGGGCAGGAAATGTTTGAAAACATTGTACTGGTCATATGATGCATGTAAGAGAGGGTGGCCAAAGGGCTGCAGGCCAATCATCTTCATTGATGGTTGTCACATGAAAACAAGGTTCAAAGGAGTGCTACTCAGTGCTGTTGGTATTGATCCCAATGACTGCATATTCCCAATAGCAATGGGATGGCTGGAAGTTGAATGCACAGGTTCATGGGAGTGGTTTCTCACCACACTCAGAGATGATCTCAACATCACTAACACTGCTCCTTTCACAATCATGAGTGACAAACAGAAAGGTTTAATAAATGCAGTGCACAAAGTTTGGCCAGATTCAGAACACAGGTTTTGTGTCAGACATATTTACCAGAATTTCAATGAGAAACATAAAGGAGAGGTACTGAAGCAAGACTTGTGGGCAATTGCAAGATCTCCAAACAAAGTCAAATGGAGAGAAAACTGTCAGAAAATGGATGGCCACAGTTCAGCTGCTTTCCACTGGAGTGAAAGACTAGAGTGGAAAACTTGGTGCAAAGTATTCTTCAGTGAATTCCCCAAATGTGACATCCTGCTCAACAATAACTCTGAGGTTTTTAACAGGTAGGTTGGTGGTCAGTTTGCCAAGTTGTTTTGATTTTAACATATAACACATCTGTACTGCTAATTATCATATCATACTAACATGTTTTCTTCCTGTCTATATGCAGCTACATCCTTGAGGGCAGAGAGATGCCAGTGCTCAGCATGCTAGAGTACATTTTCTATAAGATGATGAACAGGATTGTTAGCAAACAAAGAGAAGCTATTGAAAAGTGGGCAGGCCAGAGAATATGTCCCAAGATCAAGAAGAAGTTAGATAAAAACACAGAGTTTGCTGCTAACTGCCATGTAAAGCTGGCCAACAAATCTTCAGAGTTCGGTCTGGCAACAATAGCTACACTGTAGACCTCTGCTTGTACACTTGTGATTGCAGGAGATGGCAATTATCTGGAGTACCATGTGGCCATTCCATAGCATGTTGCGAGAGGAGAGAATTGACCCGAAACACTTGGTTCATGACTGCTATCTTTGTTGGACATATCTCAAAGCTTATGGATACACTCTTGTCCCTCTTGCAGACCCTAAGGAGTGGGAGAAAGCAGAATGGCTATAAGGTGTATCCACCAGTGTTCACCAAACAGTTGGGTAGACCCAAGAAAAACAGGAAGAAGACACACGAGGAGAAGATCAAGAATGGTGTTAGGGTTTTGAACAAGAAAGGTGTTACAATGCCTTTGCTCTATTTGTGGGAGAGCTGATCACAATGAAAGGGGCATTATAGATGGCAGGAGGCTCTCATTGAAGAAGGGGTAGAGGTTGTTGATGAGAACTATGATGACCCCACATTTCTTCAGTGCATGCATTTTAAAATACTTGAATTAAGTTCAATGCATTTCACTGAATTTTCTTGCATTACATTCTTGGTGCACTACATTTCTTTGCATTTCTTGATATTCTTGAATTTGTTGTACTTATTTGAATTTATGAGAACATCTTCCTAACCAGCCGGATCCTTTCTTGGATCCAATTGACACACCATTCAAGTATGGTCTACAACATGGCTCGAGAGAGAGCTTGCAAGAAGAGCTCCTCGGAGGGTTCATGGGCCCTTTGCTCGAGCAAGCTGCATTTGTTCTTCTTCTTTGGTGCTGCAATACCTCACCAAGGATCACTACAGAAATGAACAAAGGTAGGCAGACAAGGGCAACCCACGGTGACAGAGGAGAAGGATCGCTAGGGAAGAGGAAGAAAAGACAAAGAAATCCAGATGCAAGCGGAGGAGCAAATCAGAGAGAGGAAGAGGGTCAAATTCAGTTGCAGGCGGAGGAAGAGGTCAAATTCAGTTGCATGTAGAGGAAGAGGAGCAAATGCAAATGCAGGTAGAGGAAGAGTAGCAAATGCAAATGTAGGGAGAGGAGAAGTTCCACTGCAAGGATAGGAGAAGCAGCAAATGCAAATGCATATGCTTGGAGAGGAGGAGCAGCAAATGCAAATCCAGATGCTTGGATAGGAGGATCATTGACATTTGCAGGGAGAGGAGGATCAATGCCATTTGCTTGGACAGGAGGATCAATGCCATTTGCAGTGACAGGTGGATCAATGCCATTTGCAGGGAGAGGAGGAGCAGCAACAGCAAATACACATGCTTGGACAGGAGGTTCAATGCCATCTGCAGGGAGAGGAGGAGCAGCAACAGTTCCATATGCAGGATGGAGATGGCTTCTGTTTGGAGATCAGAGGATAATTCCTGATCTCAATGCTCCTGCTGATGATTTCATGGCACCACGTCAGTGATTTGGTGACAGTTAATGTCTGCCATTCTTTTTTGTTAAGGCCTACAGTAATTTTATATTATGGACAGGCCCTTTTTGATAGGCAAACAGTGGCTTATATTGCCTAATTTTTGATGGCAAACGGTGGCTCACATGGCATTCATTGCCCTTTTTGTAACTAAATTTGATGATGCATTTCAGTACTGTAGTTTAAGTTGGAACTTAAATGGATGCAGTGTTAGTGATTCAGTTAACTTAGTGAACTGAAGATGCTTTCTGTTGTGCTAACTGAAATGAACATTGCTGTTTTTATCTGAAAAAAGGTTTTAAAAATATCTTCAGAAAGAGGTGCTGTGCTGGGTTAACAAAATCATGATATGTTTTGGAATGTGAAACTTTCTGTTGTCGACTAAAAATAATTTTCCCAAAAAATGGTTGTCCTGGGGATCGAACCCAGGACCCTCTGTGTGATAGGCTGAGTTCCATGCCAGTGCGCTAGTACTAGTGATCTGCTAGATACTATTTGCCAAGTTTATTATAGTGAGATAAACTGTACATGCTGGTAAGAGCGGTGCCGTTCGCTCTTCCATTCCTATTATGAGGCCACCACCCACCACCCACCGCCCCCACTCACCACTACCGTTTCACGACGCCTCGGGCTCTACGCTCCCCACCTCCCACTCCACCTGAGAAGAAAACCCTCGCCGGCCATCTCGACGCCGCCGAGCTGATGCCATGGACAGCCACCCTGCATGGCGGAGGATGGTCGGCGAGTGGCGAGAGCGACCAGTCGCGTGTGAGCTCGGGAGATAGGCGGTGGTTCCCCGGCATCGACATGCTTAGGAACCACGCTGGGCCTCATCGACCAGATGACCGACGACGAGAAGAAGCGGCGCTCGTGGGCGGCCAGCACGCATCCGACCAACATCTTCCGCTTTGCAATGGCGGAGACGCGCTCCGACGATCCGAGGCAGCGCTGGCGTTGGTGGATGTACAGGTCCGCCACCACGCAGCAGCCGCAGCCGGATCCGACGCGTGTGTGGTCGAGGATGCAGCGCGTCCACGATGTGGTTCTGGCCCTGCCTGCGCCGGAGACCTCCCAATTGACGTGGAGTTGCTCCCAGATGTGGCAGACATTGTCAAACAGGAGGTGATGGATGAGGCAGAAGAGGAGAAGGTGGCAGCGGCACCACAGAAGCGGAGAAGACGAAGAAAAGGCAATTTGTAGGGAGGTCGCGCTCGGGCGCCTCAAGCACTGAAGAACTGAACTGAAGATGACGGACAAGAAGATGATGCAGTGGTTAGGTATGCTGACTAGCAAGAAAATTCAGCATATAAGTTAGAGATATTTTGGTTAGTTTATGTTAGGTGTGCTCTATATATGCAGAGCACATAAGTTAATTGTAATGTTGCACTTCTGCTATATTGTCTGAACAATCCTGCAATGTTTAGGACATCTGCATGCTATCTATATAGTTAATCTGCTTTGCTATGCCTATCTTGTTATCATGCTTTGATTTGCTGGTGCTGCTGCTGTTACAAATGCTCCGTTATAATGTGGTCTGTAGCTACAACTTTGCAAAGAAAGAATGCAACAGTTAGGTAGGGCATTCTGATGCTGCTTTGCAATGCTGCTACTGCTGTTACTTTGCAATGCTACTGCTGCTGTTGCTTTGCAATGTTGCTGCTGCAGTTGTTTTGCAATGCTACTGGTGTCGTTGCTTTGCAATTCTAATTGAATATAACTCATTTAAATTCAGTTAACTGAAGATTCAGTTAACTGAAATTGTGGTTAACTGAAGATATCTGATTTACATTCAGTTAACTGAAGATATAGATAACTGAATTTGTATTTAACTTAAGATTTCTCATTAAAATTCAGTTAAGTTGTGATCTTCAGATAACTCAATTTGTAGTGAACTAAAGATTTCTAATTAAAATTCAGTTAAGTTGTGATCTTCAGATAACTCAATTTGTAGTGAACTAAAGATTTCTAATTAAAATTCAGTTAACTAACTTCTTCAGATAACTCAATTTGTATTTAACTTAAGATTTCTCTTTTAAATCCAGTTAACTGAATCTTCAGATAATTCAATTTGTGTTTAACTGAAGATATATCATTTACATCTAGTTAACTGAATCTTCAGATAACTCAATTTGTGTTTAACTGAAGATATATCATTTACATTCAGTTAACTGAATCTTCAGATAACTGAACTTCAGTTAACTACAAACTAAGTTAATTCACACTGTAAAAAATTGGACTTATCTGGAGACATTCAGATAACTAGTAACAATAAAAGCAGTCATGCAGATTTAGTTAACTTAAAGCATTCATACAAATTCAGTGCATTACACAATACTGGCATTAAACCAACAAATTCAATACAACTAATTAATAGATCTTCTTCAATGAATTACTCAAATTCATCTAAGATCTCCTTCACCCTCCTTATCTTGCTCTTGGTCTCCTCCTTGTGCCTGAATAAATCACCAATCATGTACTCTAGTTTCTTCTTCTCCTTCTTCAGCTCATCCCTCTGTGACACAACTTTGTCCAACTCCTCCTTCATGCTGTCCATCTGTTTCTTCATCTCATCCCTCTCTTTCTCTCGCCTTAGCCCTAACAACTTTGATGAATGCTAGTGGTAGATTTATCAGACATCTTCTTCTTCTCAAGCTCTTCCTTTAGGTCAGAAAGAGCAAGTCTTGCATTGCCCAATTCAGTAACTGCCTGCTCCTTGTCACCCACCATCTTAGCAAAATCTAGCTTAAAAAACCTCAGATCATTTTCCATCTTTTCCTTCTCTTTCACAACCCTAAAACTTTCTTCAGCAAGAACTACACTTTCCCTGAGCCTTAGCTTCTTCTCATCATCATACATGCCCCAAACCCTAGCTAAACTCATCTTCAAAGTGGCAGGCCATTCAGGGTCAATCCACTCCACAAAGTTGCATTTAGGTATTTCCTACCAAATAAGAAAAGAATACAACTTTAGATAAATGAAAATGCTTGGAGCACTATTTAAATTCAGATAAGTTCAGTTTGTTCATTTACATTCAGTTAAGTTCACAAACAACATGTTGTTAACTGAGAAATTCAGTTAATTTAAATGCTGTTAAACAAAAAGATGTTGTTAACTGAAAAGTTCAGTTAACAGACTGCAGTTTTCTTCAGTAAAATGAATTTGGATATAGCTGCAGTTATCTTCAGTCAAATGAAAAATTCAGTTAAGTAACTGTAGATTTCTTCAGTTAACTATATTGCTGCACTCTTATACAGATCACAGTGACATGACACATTCCAATAGCTGTAAATCTACAAACCTTCTGTGCACAAGCAAGATACCTTCTACCACTGCCAACAGATTCAAAGGACACAAACTTCTCACAGACGCATTGGTGTTCACATCTAGCTGAAAGATCTGAAGCAAGGCCACTCCACTCTGAGCAGAAGATAGTGGCAGCAGCAGGAGCCTAGAACAAATTCTTGTCAGCACAACATTGCCCATTTCTTAGCAGCAGGAGCCCTAACCCTAACTGCCAGTGAGTATGTATGTACTAGAGGTGGACGAACTAACCTCACTTGTCACAGAGTAGCCGTCAGACGACAGTGGATCCTTCACTCCAAGAAACCATGGCGCGGTGGAAGGCGGCGGCGATCTGGAGCAGACGAGCTGAAGAAGAAGAAGCTGATAGGCGAGTGGAGAGGAGACAGAGGATAGGATATGCCAAAGGAATATACCTTTCAGCCGACAAGTTAACTCCTCAGGTGAAGTACTGCGGGTTGATTGGTGATTAAGGCAGGGGGCTATGTGCAAAAAGCAGCGCGCTGACCAGCCCAGGCCACCTGGCTCCACTTGGCGAGTTCTGATTGGCTGTGGACTAAAATTGCACATCCATGACAAGTTTAAGGATGAAATAGTTAGCTTTTTCAAGTTCAAGGACCAAACCATCACCTGACATGCAAGTTCAAGGACCTGCAGTGCTATTACCTCCTACAAAATCTACTCCACCCATGAAAAGTCATGCAGTGTAGGCCTAGGTCCACCTGCTTGCTAGCTAGTAGTACAACTAGCTTTGCTGGCAGAAATACAAATTCATATAAGCCGTGGACCACTGGAATACTACGTACTCCGGTTCTTAGCCATATGTGCATGATGATTGGCAAGACTCTCCTCCACCATCAGATTTAGTTGTTGGTCTAATAACATAATAACATATGAATGAGACGAGAACATGAGACGGTTATGTATCCAAAACTCATGATTAGGCACACGCTGTAAAGTCTTTCTTATATCTATGCGCAGCGCGCATGCAGGTGCTATCTTTTTTTGTCCCTCCATAAAAACGTCACACTCGCATAATGTATGTGCCGAGTGAACCACCGCCATAGAGAGAGTTGTTGATTAATAAGAACGTACTTCGCCTGGTACCATTCTATGCTTACATTAATATTCTGTGCAATGTCTCCAGGCTCAAGAATTGGAATAATTTCAGAAAAAAAAATCCCTTTACAAGCATGCAGGGGAAATCATAGTCATCATTAACGCATAAAATACAACCGGTGGAGCAGCTGCGTGCTTCCTTAAGTTATTTAGAAAGCGGATTTTGTTCTTTTCCGAAGGACGATAGTCCTACCCAACGCAACCCGAAAAACAAGCTCACGAAATCAAGCATTCCTGGAAATCGCTGTCGCCTAATCCCTCTTTGAACAAAATAACCGATGATTCCTAGCTGCCTTGTGGGAAGGAATATAAGTAAAATTATAGATCACGATCAAATTATGGGCATTTCGATTGTATGCATGCAGAGTATTTATTAGGCGCGAGCGAGCGTGCATGATTGTTGCTGGGTGGTTGATGGTGGTGGGGAGGCGTGGCAAGTTGGCGAGAAGGGTAAGGTCGTGGGGCCTGCCTCTGCATGCCTGACTGCGCGCCTACGTGGAGGGAAGCGGCATCTCGAGGAGGACTGGCAGCGCGTGGCACGGGTGGGCCACATTTCGGGGCGTGTTTTTTATTATTATTAGTCGACGAAAAAAAAGGTGAAATAAAAAGGCGCAGGCAGGCAGGGCAGAGCAGGGCGGAGGGAAGTGGGGTTGGGTGTGAGCTGGGAATGAGCGGACGCCAGATTGGACTGCGGTACGGCCGGACGCAGCTCCCGTGGCCGCTCGCCTCGACTCCGCCGACGCCCTAGGTCCGGTCCATGGACATCCCCGATGAAAAGTCCACCCTGTTTCGCTGTACTCCCATCCGACGCGGCGGCTAGTTTTTGTAGCGCGCGGTCCATGGATCGGGCTCACGCGCAGCTCGTGCCGCTGCAGCCTCGCCTTTTGTTTCCTGCCCAGAACCAGAGGTGCACTGTAGCTGCCGTGCTGTCCTGCTCGCTCTCTCTCTCTCTCCCATGTGTCCCACACACTTTACCTTGCGCGGGCCCACCGCCTCATTCTATTTTGCTCCAAAAGGCTGGCTTCCCCACTATGCCCTCCGCCACCCCGCCAAATGCCCGTCTTGCCCCTACCCCTACTTCCATTTCGGGATTTGGTCCCCACAGATCTATCTTTGGCCTTGAAGAAAAGAGAAAACATGCAGCGGCACCACAATGTGGGTGCGGTCTCTACTCTCTCTCTTCCTGGCTGTGAAGCATGCATGCATGACCCGGGAACTCGGTCGCTTGATAGGGAAACAGAGTAGTATTAGCGATACTGACAGATAGCACATGTATTCTGAATACAGTTGATGGAAGAGTTAAGTAATAATAGCAGTAGTAGTATAACTTCCGATTGGTCAACATAAGCTTTTGTTCTATTTAGGCTGGTCATAGTGGGAGTAACATAGCAAGTACCATAACACATCTCAAGAAAAAATTTGCTTACATGACATGTGTTTAATAAGGAAAGAGATGGTTGGAGTAACATAATACTCCCTCCATTCCTTGATATAGGGTGTATAGTCTTTTGTGGAAAAGTTCATATTATAAAGTGTATATATTTAGTTGACACTTTTACCCCTACCAAAGCTACAGCCCACGCATGACCTTCCTAGAAAATAAGATGGCAAATCCCATCTCGTAGTTTGTTTGGAAGGAGGGAGTACTCCCCACTATGAAGATGGTATTCCACCACTCACCATCTACCTTGGTTGGTGAGATTTTTGAATTGAGCCCTATAAACCAAAAAGGAGGGAGTACTCCCCACTATGAAGATGGTAACATAGACTAGTAACATATGCATGTTACTAGTCTAAGTTACTCTCCACTATGACCAGCCTTATATTAGTAGTATCTTAACATGAAGGCCCTACATGGATTATTCCGGGAATTTACTCCTCCGGTGTATATTCATTTTGGACAGCACAATGTTGTTCCCCGGTCCATTAAAAGGCACATTGCTACACATGTGGTAAGCAATCCAAACAATTCAAAACAAAAAGAGACACATTGCTAAAACCAATCTCCACGAGTACATAGATACTCGACAGGCAGCTACGCAATTCGGGCGGTTGTGGGCGGCACGTGGTATCGAATGGCCAGTGGCGTGTGGTGGTTGTGGTGAACTCCCGGCGGCGGTTGGCGTGGCTACGGTGGAGGTAGGTCGTTGGGGGCTCGCAGGTGGTCGGGTCCGGGAGACCCCGTGCATGTGTGGTGCCGGACCTCTACGACTCTTGGTGCTGGCACTGGCTTGACATTAGCCAAAACATAGAGGTGCAGGGCTCCGGTGGCTGGCGACTTGGACATGTTGGAAGATTGGGGTGGGGCTAGCGGATATCGGAGCTTCCCCTTGGCCGGATCTGGGCGGACAGATCTAGACCGCGGAGGCCAATTGCCCTGCAGCACGACATCTCCGGTGGTTCGGGCAGTTGGCCCATGGCCATTGAGTTCCCCTTTCCCAAGCTCCTTCTTCGGCGTGGGGTTGGATCCAGTTGGGATTTGACCCCCGCATCCACAGTCCTTTGCGCGTGGCAATAGTCTATGTTGTTCGCTCTTATCAGCCCTATGCGTTGACGGCGATGGAGTCCGTCTTGGATGTCGGGGCGGCGACCCTGGATGGAAAAGGTTGCGTAGGTTGTTCAGCGGCAGGCAATGTCTCAGTGGTGGTGGCGCCTCCTCTTCTCTATGAGGGTAACAAGGGGGAGGGGTGACGGTTGATCCTAGTGTTGTCGTGGCTTCAACGGCGGGTCCTCCTTGGTCTGGAACTGGAGGCCTTGCGTTGGCTGCGGCGACCCTCCCTCTTCATTCGTTGGGTCGGCATCCTTAGTTCCGTGGGTGGCACTTATGAGAGTCTGAGTGAAAGCTCCACGTTCCGGCACTGACGACGACTGTGCCTGCGGGTGACGCTTCCATGGTGCCTGCGGGTGACGCTTCCATGGTGCCCAGGGGCGTTGTAGTGGGTTCCCTCATGGTGCCTAGGATCCGGAGTAGAAACCCTTGTCCGGCCTTTCAAACTCAACAATGGTTGCGCTCCATGTCATTACCTTCTTGAGGGCATCGTCATGGAGCCACGCTACATCTCACTTGCAACTGGATGGCGGTTGCGGGGTTGCTTGCGCCTGATATGTAGCGGCTTCGGCTCTGGCATGGGGTGGTCCTGGTGATCTCCTATCCTTTACACGTGCCCCCCCGTCTTTGTTCTTGGTCCTTGCTATCTACCGGCAAAAGCAGCGCTCCACGGACCGGAGCAAGGGGGCTGCCTCATTAGCGAGTCGGCCCCCCTCCGAAGAGGGGTTGGTGTGTTCGGGGCTATGGGGTCCCGGTGCTTTCTCGAGGAGGCATTGTTTCAGTCTTGTTCAGTAAGTTTAGGTTGTCTTGTGGTAGGTGCGGCGTCTCGTGTTTCCCGTGCTCGTTGGTGGGCTGGTGGAACTTGTGCCATTTATTGTTTGGCCAACATATAAGATGATTTCCTTACGAATTTGTATATGTTTGCCTGTTTGTGCATTTATCTATAAAAGGGGCGAAAGCCTGTTTGTGAGGAGATATGTTTGTTCCTAAAAAAAATATTGTTTCAAGCTGGTGAAGAGAAAGAAGTACTGTTTACTTTTTTTTACGTGAAAAAAGGAATGCTTCAAGGTAGCAGGAGAGAATTTGAACAGTGAAAATATATCCAAATGGGGCAGGCTACAACGAAAATGCCAGTAGCAATCCAGCATACTCCCTCCTTTCCTGTTTATAGGGCTCAATTCAAAAATCTCACCAACCAAGGTAGATGGTGAGTGGTGGAATACTTTTTGTAGTTTGCAAAAGCATCTAATTAATGCTCTTGTTTTCCTCAAAAAATTATGTTTACCAATGCATTAATTGCAATGCATGCATGCATAAAGTACATGCATTGGTCAATTTTTTCTTAATACTTACATGCAATGATTTAATGCACCTTGGAATCTGAACATGTGATGGGAAACAACCAAATTGAGCCTTATAAAATGGAAAAACTAAAATTTTGATATAAGCCCTATAAACCGGAAAGGAGGGAGTACTACTGTACTAGTAGTTGTATTACGATACATGCATTATTAAGTGAGGATATATTAAGTTAATTAGTTAACACTCGTGGAACTTTAACGGCCTCAGATTCTTCCAAGCGGATGATTCGGACTGCATTCTCTTGACTTGAACGCTTGACCGGTCTGGGAGCTTCACCAACACTGCATCACGAGGTAATTAATGCTCCACATGCATGATAAAACCACTGTACGTTTCTACGCATGCAATTTCCTTTTTTTTAGCATCCGGCATATCATCTTAAGATTTACGAAGTCACCGTAGGCGCTTCGTCGTCGACGGGAACGTCTCCTCCCACTGAAAGCGCATTGCGGGAAATCCTAAAATAAATCCAGGAATAATGCGAGCACCAGAATTTGAACCCTGATAGGTTGGGGATACCACTATCCAACTAACCAACTCAACCACAGGTTGATTCGCGCATGCAATTTCCTTACTGAGCCGTTTATGCGCATGCGATTTCTTTACTGAGTACCACTACTGTACTACTAGTAGTTTTTGTTATACGTCCCGGCCCAGCCCCTAATATAATCACGAAAGCTCCTGTTGCCATAGTAATGAGCTATTAAGTGCACGCTTATGTAGAGTTGCAGGCAGGGGCGCAGGGCGGAGAGTGGTAGTAGTAATGGCGTGATGTAATGAGCAGTCGTGTCGTTGGCGTGGTGATGGCAGCACGTACGGCGGTTTTGCTGAACTGTAGACGCAGCTCGATCGGCAATTGAGTGTGATGTACTCGTGGTCGTGTAGTGTATAGGAGTAGTAAGATACCCGTAGGAAAGCTACACACCTGGTCTGGTCTGGTCGTGGTCGACGACAACGACATAGCATGCTTTAAAATACCACTCATCATTCTTATATTTTGGTTCATACTACATGACTCTTCTTTTTTTTTTTGCGAATCTCATACTACATGACTTGACCATCGTCAACTTCTGCCTGTTTGTTGTCCCATCTCACACGTGGAAAAAAGGTACAATGCGGTCATGCATTGGATGCCAATACATTCAAAGCCCAATTTCAACAAAAATAATCGTCCGTTGATTAATTATCTCTATGTGATGTGTGGTCCAAGGAGAAGCTATAACGAAATTCGAAAACAGTCTCGAGTTACAGCCTCTGTCCGAGACAATAAAAAGGGACAGAGATGGATCCAACGTGGGCGGTGGCAGGCCGGCAGCCGACTGCGCAGTCGTGTCTGTTGGTGCGGGTCGGTGTGTTAACACTAATTGCCGTTGGTGGTTGCTCAGCTTCGCCCTCGCCGCATGCATGCATGCAGGCCCGGCCGGTGCCTGCTACGTACCACTACGTACTGCGTCGTCACGCGGGGCTGCCTGCCCACAATCAATACTGTAGGTAGCTAACCCAGCCCAGCCACCCCGCTGCGAAAAACCGTTGCCGTACCGAGAGATTTCGAGAAAAATTGGCGTACGCTGCAGCCCGATCTACCGCCTGCCTGTGCCGAGTCCGGCAGCGAGAGGCCCGCACGTACAGCGTAGGGGCAGAGGCCGGTGCGCGCACAGGTACGCTAGCACGCGGAGAAGGAGCGTGGTACAGTGGGCACTACGTGGCCGGCCGGCGAGAGATCGGAGGATGGATCAACGACGTAGCTACGGCAGGTGCACGGCCATTTATAGTTGGTTCGCACCGCGGCGGTGCATGGTCCAGGCCGGACATGTTTCTTGCGCCTCCAGTCCAGTCTCCCGGTCGCCACGCCCACGCGCATGTGGGCGTGCCAGTAGGTGCGGGTGGAGCATGGCTTTCCGGTTTCAAATTTCGGGTTTCTACAAAATGCCCCAACTGGCATGAGTGGAGCAGCGGCCCAATCCGGGCGACGGCTGGGTGTCACTGCGGGCATTGATCCGGCGTCAATGGTTGGCTGACACTCGCATCACCATCCACCCATCGAATCGTGCTGCTAATGATGCATCCGCTATAGTCATCTTTTGGTTGGGGGCGTTCTAGAAGACCTAACGAAATTTACTTTTGGATTTAGTATCATGTTTTCTAATAGAAGAATTGGGCGTGCTTTGAAGCATTGTTGGTGTACTGGGTTTTCATAAAAAAAAATTACTCATTGTATTTGAAAATATAAGGTGTATTAGTTTTTAAAAAAGTCAAGCCTCCTTAAGTTTGATCAAAGTTATAGAAAAACACATCAATATTCATAATATTATATCCATATCATTGGATTCATCATAAAAATAAATGCTCCTATTTTATTTGATTAGTACTCCCTATATTCTGTTTTATAGTGCACATAAGCTTTTGGCTAAAATTCTATAATGTAGTGCGTGCTTGCAGTTTTGGACAAACCTGCATGCAGGGGTATTTTGGTCCATAACACAACAACCAGCTCATGCATTGAAAAAAAAAAATGAAACTCCATGGGCACTAGCACCCACGGTTTATTGATATAGAAGAAGCATCCCTCATGAGAATTCCAGAAATTCGTCCCCGACGGGGATCGAACTCTGGTCGTTAGGTTTACAATCATGCGCCCCCAACCACTGGGCTATGCCCACGTCCTCACCAGCTCATGCATTGGTACTGATGATAGAATCTATGCGCACTATGAATTGGAATGTAGGGAGTATTGTGGATGTTGATATTTTTGCCGAAACTTTGTCAAAGTTAAAGAAATTTGACTTTACAAAAACTAAATACACCATGTACTTTGGAAGCGAGGGAGTACTTGGTTTTGCTAGTGGGGGAAATGAAGTGTGTTTCTCTCTTTATTTATAGTGCGGTATTTTGATGGGATTTTGATGGGCCTTTCACGGTGTGATGATGTGTTATCTGCTAATCAACCCATAATTATGGCCAGATTTTCTACCTTGGATTGTGCATGTGCTATACTGATGCTACAATACTATATTTTGTCGTTTCTTTTTTTTTTCTAGGTGGTGTGAGAGTGTGCGGGATTGATATGTTTTATAGGCCCGTTGCCGATAATTGATTTGAAAAATAATTGACCCGTTAAAAATTGTGAACCAAATTTGAAATTGAATGCCTCAATCAAATGAAAAAGATTCAAAACTAAGTGGCATAATGAATCTGAAGAATTGAATGAGAGAGCTCCTTGAGACATTATTGACTCGATCAAAATCGGACGACCCAATTTCAAATTGAAGATCTCAATTGAATGTAGGTCCTTGTAAATTTGGGAGGATAGTGCTATTGAGGATTTAAATTTAGGAAAAAAACTATTTGAGTTGCAAAAAAAATCTGAAGAAACACAGAGCGAAGCTGGCCCATCCAGGTCCAAGCAGAAGAAGAGGCCCAACAGGTTGTTCAATCCATCCACATGGGAGCTGTAGTATTTATGTAGGCTCAGTCAGGGAGAATGGCATGGCGATGTAATTGGATGATTTATTTCCCCTTTCTCACTCCTCATCCTCCTCTCTTTCGAAACTGCTCCTCCTACCCCCTCTCGATTCCTCTGATCCCCTCGCAAACCTTGTACTGTGTTCGTCAAGCTATAGATCGAGCAGGGCTGCGTAACATGTTCATTCTACAAATGGAATATCAACATGTGTCCTGATTATTCCTTCTGAACTTGTGGCACACTTTATTAAAACTTAAATAATAGTTACATCTTTAACTAGTTCGGCTAAGTGAAAATCAGGAGGTTCGTCACCCCAAGAAATAACAACTTGTTTTGGATAAATGACATTTAATTGAATTGATTTATCAAGGTGATACAACTGCATCGAAAGAATGCCCGGCCTCTGCATAACATGATGCACACAGCCAACAAGTCCAAACGACCAAAAAATAAACATTGTTTTGCAGCAAAAATAAATCAATCCAGCCTAGGGTTTGGCAGATCCTATCCGGAGATTACATCGTCATCCATGGATAGAGAAAAACTCGACCACTGGTCGTACGCTCCAGCCGTGTAGACGCCATCATAAAAAGGTCTCTGTCCTCCGGCCTCTGCAGGATAGACCAAGTACGGAGCCGTCGTGTACATACATGAGTAACCTGCGCAGGAGAAGACAACATTTTTTATTAAAATCCACATCATTCCTGGTAAGACACACAGCCATCCCCACAAGAATCTGGGCAGAAAATTGTTTATCAATACCCCGCAACCAGTTGTCGAACATGTTACATGCACTACGTGGGGGGGGGGTATAGATTTGAAACTACTTGAACTACGGCTCATACTTCACGAGCAAACTTACACTCAAAAAACAAGTGTTTAATATACTCGTCATGTTGACAAAAGACACATGTCTAACTACCTTGCTAGTTACGTCGTGCGAGGTTTATCTCTAGTTGAGATGTCACCTCTGCTTAAAAACTAGAGGAATATCTTCAGTGTTAGAGGTATTTTTAGCTTTCAATTTTTTTTTGCTTATCAATGGGAACATCACTATGACCTATTGTATCGTACAATGACTTGACTGAGAAACTGCCGTTCAGATGCAGCTTTCGTTGAAACTTGTCTGGCTCACTTGTCAGTTGAATGTCCTTCAGAGAGAGAGTAATTCATTCCATGCTGTCAGACGATGGCCTAAGAGATCCCAACTGAAAGAAATATTGGGGTTTTCTTGTCCCAAAACTTGTTTGATCGTGACAAATTTATGTTTGAGAATCCTATACAAGCCAGGGTACTGCACCATCAATGGGGTGGCGCCTAACCAGATATCATTCCTGAATTGAACCTGAGAACCATCCCCAACTAAAAATCACAGGACTTTCTTGATGAAGAGTGTTCCATCATGTTGCCTCTCTTGGGCAGTGAACAAAAGAGACTGATCCAATCCTCTGCGCTATAACGTGTGTCCTGATTCATTCTAAGAGCATCTCTAATAGACCTCTTATCGCGCGGACCCTTAAAGTTGTTACAAGGGCCGAGAAAAACGTGTTTTATGCGCCGATTTTAGCTGCGACCAAACAAATCTTGTATAATCATCCTGTAAAAAATAATATTCTCTAAATATACCAACTTTATCAAGTAAGGCCCACAACTGGCCCACTTTTTTTCTTGGTCGTCCTCTTCCTCACGCCCTTCCCATCTTCACCTCGATGCCAGGACGACCCCAAGCAACGGCGACTCAGGAACCTTCCTCGAGGCCAGTGCGGCGAGCAGCAAGGATGGGGGTGCCGCCACCTTCGACCGAGGAGACGCGGGCGAGCTACACGCTTTGCACCCCTGAGACGCGGCGGCCGAGATGGAATGGGTGGGCGTCAGCCTGAACTGCAGAGGGAGAGACGCGGGCAGGCGACGGACGGACGGACGGGCGGTGAACTGAACTGCAGTGGGAGAGACGCGGCATGTCGACGACGACCTAAACTACAGCGGGAGAGACACGGGCGGACGGTGTCTGAGGCGGCGTGGACGCGCACGGGTAATGGAGATGTTTCCGTAGCAGTTGGGCTCCCGCTAACGTCTTTCTCCCGATACGGGGCACCGTAGAAGCGGACACATAAACTGTGTTTTTACTGATCGGGAGGAGCTTATTACCGCACCCCTTTAAAAAATTTAGAGGTCGAAGGTGTATAAGGTGTATGTTCGAGCTACCTTTTTTGTATAAAACTGAAAACTAAAGGTTATTTTATCGTTCGATGGGATATAAAGGGTTTGCTAGAGATGTCCTAAATCTTCACCCACTTCTGTAAAGTTCATGGACCAAGCAATCCAAATATTCCAGCCGCTTCCACCATTATTGAGGAAAAAAAAAAACTGTTCAATACTCTCCACGACATTAGCAACAAAATAATGGAAGATATGAGACGAGGACTCTGGTCGGATATTGGCGTAATTGTTTTGCGTATCTTAGAGCAAGTACAATTAGTTTTTGTAAACGGGCTATAAGAGTTAAATATTATATTTCTGCTGACATGAAAGGGAGAGAAAAAAAAGGCAGATACAAAATAAAAACCACCTGCAACACGTGCTCACTACGTAAGAGTGGGACATAGACCATGCATTAATAAAGTAGCACATTTTTACCTCCAGCTATAGATGCCATTGAAATATCCTATAACCACTAGCTGACTGTACTATTAACCATACTCTTAGGCCAACTCCACCGCGCGACTCTATCCTGTCCGGCCCCGTCCGTTTGGGGTAAAAGGGACAAAAGAGACGGCCCAACGCGCGGGAGCAAACGGACTTTTGTCTATTTTGTGTCCGCTTTCGACCCATCCGCGGCCCAAGTTTGCGCCGCTTTTGGGGTGAAACGGACACCACGCAGACGCGTTGGTTAATCTGTGCGTGTCCCCACGCCCTTTGTTGGTGGCACAAAGCGGGCCTTTTGTATCCGCCCTCCTCCCTCCGCCGCACTCCTCCACTCTTCCCCACTTTCCCTCGCCGCCGCCGCCGCCGTCGCCGCCGCTGCCATTGCAGCCGTGCGATTCAGACATAAGCTCGCCCAACCTTCCCTCGGTGCCGCGAGCTACCCAACCACGCCACTGGTTTGCGCACCCGCCGCCGGTTTTAGGCGGATCCGCCGGTGTTGAGCTCGGCCGGTGTGTGGGAGGTGGGCAGCGCCATGGATCGCCAAGCACTCGCCGGAAGGCCTGGCGAACCGCAAGGCCACATCTGACGATGGCTCCTCCTCTAGCCGCTCGGATCTGCACCGTTGGTGGTCCGCCGCAGATACACGAATGGCGGTCGGCGGGCTCGGTGCTTGCCCAAAAGCTCGCCGGCGCACCGTTGCCACTCATTAAGTGCGACCACTGCCCAAGGATGGTCGTGCGCCGCGTGTCTACAACGCCGGAACATCCCGGATGGGTGTTCATCAAGGGTTTAAACGATGGCATATGCGCTTTTTTTAGCTTCGGTTTGTGCTCTAGATTTGACTAGTTGTGCTAACTTCAAATTTTGTTGTGTAGAATGGATGCAAGTTTTGGTATTGGGAAGAAGAGTACATCGATATATTGATAGAGCGAAATTTAGTACATGTTCGTGCACTTTTAGCTAGCATAGAGGCTGTAAATGAGACAAGTGCACTTGTTGCTAAATTAGAGGCTAGACACGAGACTAGGTGTGAGGAAGTAACATCTACTTCTGGCTTGAAGAAGAAAGGAGGATGCCAGATCGAGTCTCCTCCACAGATCAACAACGAGTGCATCCAGAAGGCCCCAACTCAAGGGAGCAGTTATGAAAATTGGGTATCTTCTAAAATGTATTCTTGTGGTTCTTGTTTTCTTTGGTCTTGCTTTACTAGTCAAAATGTGATGATGTATTTTTCATGTACCAAAAATGAATGATAAAATAAAGTTAAGGACTTGCAAAGAAATAATACGCGGACACGATGCGACCGACAGTGGCGGAGACAGCTCAAACTTAGAGCCTGGGCAAGATATACGTGATACCAAGTTAATTATATTTTGCCCAAATAAACTGTTAAGAAACCATTTGTTTACTACTAGAGCTCCATGCACATGCACCATGGGAGCCCGAGCAGCAGCCCCGGCTCGCCGGGTGCTGTCTCCGCCACTGGCGGCCGGGTGCATCCGCACGCTAGACGCACGGTCACCACATCTCAGGATAGATTCGGACACGACTTTAAATCCCTACCCAAACGGACAGAATCCGGACAAAACAGACGTCTGTTTGGGGTCACGCAGTGGAGTTGGCCTTACTGGTTTGTCAACGTGAAAACTTTTGATTGGAAAAGAATGAGCAGGGACCGCACCCAGTGGAATTCAGATGGGTGAAGATTAATTAGAGATGGAAAGTTTCGTAAGATTTAGTATGACGTACGTAGGTGTAGCATTTTTGATGTGGTGTGACCCACGCGTACCACGTTTCCGGCACGACCTGCCGCTTCACGCCTTCTCAGACACACGTACAGGCACCGCCACTCCTCCACCTTCCCAGACAAACCCATCAGCTGGCTGGCTAGCTAGCGATCTGACGGAGCAAGTTGCATGGCTGCTGCATGAATGAAAAGCAAAGCAAAAGGTGTATCTTTCCCTCTGGCGTCCCGGTCTATCAGACCGACCGACCGACCGATCACCCGGCGGTGCCGTCGCAGCCGTCCAGCTACACAACGCGTGTGTTTTACGTCCATTGTCGATGGCCGCCTCGGCCACGCGATTAGCCACCATGCGTCGCTGTCCTTTCATTTTCAATTTCCCCAACGACGGCGACGCGGTTGGATCGTATCAGTGCATCACGTCGGCGTCGATCCCCTGATGGCCTGATCTCGCCGTGGTCGGTCGCTGTGACATTCGAGATTGACCGGCGTTTTCTTGCAATTAAATACTCTCGCTCGTCGCTCCCGTCGGTCCTTTTTGGTACGTACGTGCATCGGCGCAGAAGAAATATTGGCAAGCAGGTGGGATTGATTAATGCTGGATACTAGCTAGCGGGAATGACCGAGGATGACCGGTGGAGATCTCTGGCACCATCGTGGCGCCGTCGATCGTCACATCAGTCTCCACGAGACGCCACGCATGATGGGTGGTGTAGCGTCATGAGATCGTGTTCCGTGACGTGCACACGTCGATCGGACGGATTTATTGTATCGGGTCTGCTCGTCCCTTGCTGCTGCCATATACTCACTCGAATTGTCCAAACTATTTCTTTGTTATATACTCCTTCCGTTCTGAATTACTTGTCTCCTATATGGTTGTATCTAGATGTATTTTAGTTCTAGATACATCCATTTTAGCGACGAGTAATTTGGAACGGAGGGAGTACTAGAGTAGAGTATCATTTCGAGTTTGCCACATTTCATATCCGGCTTACTCAATTTTAACTACTTAACCACTCCACCTGGACCATCAGCACCACGATATCTTTTTTCTCTCTCGATGTGTACGTACGCACGTACGAGTACGCACCAAATCGATCTGGTCCCTCCCGGGCGGTGCGGTGCGCCGTGCGCGTGAACTCCGGCTCAGCGGCTCGACCGATCGGTCGTGCGTGTGACGCAAAGGAACAAACGGGGTACACATGCAAAGCAAGCCCAGAATGGCACGACGCGCAGAGGAACAGCGCATCCATGTCAGGGAGCCCATCTCTGTACTCACCGCCGGTGCATGAGCTAGCTGGATCCTTCCACGGATCCATGTCTGCTCTGCTGCCTCCAGTATGCAACGCAGGCGCAACGACAGCTCGAATACACAGACACACATACATCGATACACGCGCATGATGAGATGAACAGCTGCTCCTTTCGACCCGAAAACCAGGAGCACACACATGCATGCGTATGCATGGATGGATGCACGCACGTATGCATGCGTAACGCATTAGTTACCTGGTCTCTTGGATTGTGTATCCCACCACGCAGAACGGCCAAACTCTCTTGCGATGCTGGCAGTGGTCACCCATCCTAGCTCGGATTTGGAGTGTACAGATATACGCGTATGTACATGACAGTCACGGTGTTTGTTTTGCATATGTGCGTAGTACGAGTGTAGTGCTGTAGCTACAAATCGCACCACATAAGATTTGTATAAGTACGTTGGTACCCGGCCGATCGACGGAGCCGTCCCTTTCGATCGGTGTGTGGCCAAAACCAGACACCGAGGAGGGTTTGTTTGCCACACCTGACACCTCTACTTCGAGGCAGCGATAGTGGGGCGATGCTGTCCAAAATGCTCCCTTGCACATATGAATTTTACGGTTGCAAAGAGCATATACATTAGCGTTGGGCAAATCCGACCCGTCAAACGTCCACGGACACGTCCGTGGACACTGACCAATCACGTCTCAAATAATACAATCCACATCCGGACACCTTAATTATTATATCTCAAATTCACACAAATTCATGCAACTACGTCAATGCACACAAATCGTCCGGCTATTCCATCACTACTAACTAAACATGCTATTGGACTATAAAATTTTGGCATGTTTGGCTATGGTGGAGATCATCCATGGCTGCCTTTGCCCTTCCCGAGCCCTTGTCGTCCTTCTCGCGGAAGTACCGGTCGAAGACGGAGTAGGGATCGAGCCGGATCTGCTCTTCGCCGGAGTTATCCTTGCCGTCAATGTCCTCCTTCTCCTCCTTCGATGGCAGTCCGGCCATGGCACGGACCGCCCAATTATGCTCTCAGTGAGGGTGCGTGTGTTTCTCCGTTGCCGTTTCTTCGCAATGCGGGCGTGCATGGCTTCCTCCGCTGCTGTCGCCCGCGCCGCTGCGTCAACCGCCTCTGCCGCCGCCATTTCCGCCGTGATACGGGCCTTGGCGGCCATTATCCTCTCCTTCCAACGGCGGGCCACCCGTTCCCGGTGGAACTCAGAAGGTGTTTGTTTTCAGGAACTTATTGGTTTAGGGACTTAAAAAAGTCCCTATAAGTCCCATCTAAACCAAACAGGAGTGACTTATAGGGACGTAAAGTGGGCATTTGGGACTTATGAAATAAGACTCTCAAGAAGAGTCTTATAGGAACTTATAGTTGTAATATGGTCTTATAGGGACTTATAAGTCCCAGGAACCAAACAGGTAGGGACTTTTAGGGACTTGGGACTAGAAAAAGTCCTAAGACTTATGAACCAAACAGAGCCTCAAAGTCTGCCCGACCAGTGATGGGGAAGGAGAGATTTTCCGGCTGCCGGGACCACGATGATCCAGCCCCAGAGGACCCGAGCGCCCGTTGAACCGACGCTATGGAGTCGCGCCGACAGTTCCGTCCGTCGGCTGGGCGCTGTCCTCCCGGGAGCGGCGGAGTGCAATGCGGACCACCATTGCCTCTTCCAACCTACACGGGATGACGCCCCAGTCGACGGATCCGGAATGGTCGGAGTCAGATCCGCTGTCCGCCCTGCCGGAGACGGCCGAAAATCGCCGGAGCTGAGCTCGGGTGGTGGAGGGAGTGGCCAAACCTCGAGCCGAGCCTAGCCAAGCCCGGGGCAAAAAAACCTAGGCCCGAGCCCGGCCACCGGGCCTGTTTTTTGGTCCCAAGCCCGGCCTGGACACGTAAAAGCCCATCGGGCCTTGGGCCTCAGGCCGGGCCCCTTCAGAAAAGCGCAAACACGACGGGCCCGGCCCGGCCATCGGGCTCAAAATCTACGCCCGTGCCCGGCCCGGGAGCAGCATCGGGCCGGGCCGGGTCGGGCTTTTTCAGGCCGGGCCGGGCCGAGCTTCTCACCATGAGAGTAGTGTGAGTGGCTAGGGTTTGGTCGGGCGAGCGGATGGGGACGAATATATGTGGGATCGGGTGGGCCAGAGTGGGTCGGGTCCGACGTGGCGGGCCTACTTAGGCGCGCTTGGGCGCCCCATATCCACCCCATATTCAGGCTGGATATAAGGGGTGCCGGTCAGTCCGGGCGTTTGATGCCCGTTTGAGGCGCCCGTCTGGGTCAGATTTTCGTGACCGGTTAGTGACCGGGCGGGCCGCCTAGGCGTTTGAGGAGGGTTTAGGGCGCCCGGCTGTAGATGCTCTGATGAAGACCATTTTGGTCTAGTTTTTTGGCGATAACATGTAATCACTAGATCGTTATGTGGATCCTTATAGTAAGACCCTTATTGCAATTTCACCAGACTAATATGTTCTACTTGTTAAATGGGTTTATTAGACCCTCGTATTTGGTTCATTATATATATATATATATATATATATATATATATATATATATATATTTAATTTGCAGAACATGAGTGACAACATAAAAATTATATTACTGGATTCATATTCAATAGGATCTTTCAGTTGTGCTATTTTACTACATATAAATATTATTAAGTTACACAAATGTATGATAAAACCGCAAATTGTGAGGGAGGGGGGGGGGGGGGAATAAGTCCGACCAAAGGAACTTTTTTACTCTGATTCACAGAGAACATGCTCTCTTTGATGCCCCTATCGCGAATGATCGTCTGCTCCTGGAGGCTCAAACAAGTGAACGAAGCCGTTCGCCCTGGAAGGCTCTAGCCAGCAAACAACGTCATGAGCCCCTACCTCACACACGCTAGAGGATTGCCATGTTGTGAAAGAGAATTGACACGCTGCACCATGTTGTCAAGAGAGAATTGTCATGTTGCAACAGAGAAACCTGCCATGTGTTGTGGGTTTGCCACATGGTGGCGCAGAAAATTGTGATGATATACAAGAAGAGTTGCCCCGTATTTAGGGTTTACCGTCTACATCATAAAATTTTGCCACCTGATCATGGATTGCCCTGCTGGAATTGTCATGTTATAGCCAGAATTTCCATGTCATTTAAGAGAGAGATTGCCCACATCTTTAATAATTGCCATGTCTATATGAAAAAGATTGCCATGTTATCACAAAGAGATTTGTCATGGTAAACCAGAGGAAGTTATCATACATGTCTAGAAATTGACATGCTACAGTAAGGAAAAAATATATGCTACACGAAGAAGTTGCCATATCTATAATACATAAATAGTTCATCCCCACTATCTTATTTCTCTTGACATGCAGCCTATCCACATCATCAGCCTTCCACCTCATCATTTTTTGAGTTTTCTCATCATTTTTTCTGTAAGAAATCTCTATTTTTTCTGGTCCCACCATCGGTTTCTGTAAGTGCATCTAGTGCCCCTTAGTGATTTTGGTGTATTGAAGACTTATAGGTTAAGCAACTAATGCGTTTGTGAGTGTACACAGGTCTATAAGTCTATGAGGAGTTTGATATTTACAGAGAAAGTCGACCCCTAAAAATGAATTTCTTCAACTGAAGAATTTGATATTCTGAAGACTTTCTGAAGACTTTGAAAGTGAAGAAATTGGTGTGACCTTGAAGACTTGGTATTCATTTGAGGAACATGAAGCGTGAAGACTTTTGTTTTCGTAGTTTCATTTTCTCTTTCTTGAGTCATAGGAAACACCGTACTGTTAAAGGGGGTCGAGGAAATACTAAGGAAAAATTTCCATTTGATGCTCAACTCAAAATCCTACACCTACCAATCCCTTCGAGTGAAGCTTTTGGAAATCTCATACAGTTCAGTCAATTTCTTGATGATGAGACGAAGCTCTTCAGTATTTGAGAATTTGTTCGACCGAGGAGTTAGGAATTCGCCAGTCTGGATTGCCTACGATGAGGAACATGATAATACGAGGAATTTGAGAGTCAAATTTCCGACCGTTCTTTGTCTTCTGGCACTGTCCCAAAATATCTTATCCACCTAACGGTCATATCATTGAAGGGCATTTATGTCTTATCATGTCGGGCTGCTCCCTAGGCTATAAATAGCCGCCCCCTACAACCACTAGTTGGTTGGCTGCTCCGAGAGAACTTGACACTTGTCATTTGAGAGCAACCCATCCTCTGAGGAATTTGAGCGAAAATCATCAAGTGAGGAAAAACCCAAAGTGAGGAAAAACCCAAAAACCAAACCCCAACAAACCCAAAGTGATTGAGCATCACTGAAGAAATTGATCCCGCGTGGATCCGACGCTTTTTACCTTTGAAGACTGTGCTTCTTCCAGACGGTTAGGTGTCAAGGTCTAGAGCATCCAAGAGGAATTGTGGATCGCCGAGTGACCAAGTATGTGAAGGTTTGGAAGTCGCCTGAAGACTTACCACGAGTGATTGGACGAGGTCTGCGTGACCTTAGTTCAAGGAGAATACGGTGAGGACTTGGTGTCTGAGCTGCGTGCTCGATGGATGGATGTCCGGACTGCGTGTCCTCGAGTTTAAATACTCAGCCGCTCCAACCAGACGCATAACCGAGACAGCAGTTGGAACTGGTCTACCAAATCATTGTCTTCACCAACCTAACTGGTTCTATTTCCTCAACCCTTTCATTTCCTCATTCTTGTGTTGAGTGTTAATCATATCTGTGTTTGAAGACTTTGGTCAAGATTTTATCAATTTCCTCGTTCAATTTCTTGATCTGTTTGTCTTCATCTTGTGTTATCCTGTGATTACGCTTTCGTACTCTGTGATTGTCTTCATTTCATCATGATGACTATGCCTGTAATCTGCTATGCTTACTTCGAGTACTTATTCCGCTGCATGTATTTCTTAGCTAAGGAATTTCCTCACCGACAAATTCCTCGGTGAAGAATTTGTAAAATTCTCTAAAATCGCCTATTCACCCCCTCTAGTCGATATAACGCACTTTCAATTGGTATCGAGCAAGGTACTCCCTTGTTACGTGTGATTTTAGTTTAACCACCGGAGTTTTAGTTATGTCGACCGCAGGTATGATCAAGGTCTCAGCAGGGTGTCCTACCTTCGATGGGACGGACTACCCCTCTTGGAAGAACAAAATGCGAATGCATCTTGAAGCAATTGACAACGATCTACGGTATGTTGTGACAAAAGGTGTTTCCTCGGTCACACCCTCTCGAATGATGCTGATGTGAAGAGATTCAACCAACTCGATTCTCAAGCGAAGAATATCATATGTGGCCATCGAGCAAAGGCCAATATGGAAGAGTGAGTGCTTTGGAATCTGCCAAACTCATTTGGGACAGGCTGTCCAAAGTAAATGAAGGTGTTTCAACTCAGCGTGACTCTCGAGTTGATGTTCTTGGAATCTCTTCAACCGCTTCAAAAGACTCGACAACGAAAATGTTCAACAAACCTTGATCGCCTCACCGACATCTCAAATGAGCTTCAAGCCTGGGTGCCACTTGACATCACCGACAATGAGGTGGTGAAGAAATTACTAAGATCGCTTGATTCCTCATTTGACACTCGCACCGATGATACAAGAGCGAGCTGACTACAAGTCTCTTGATCCTGCTGATATCCTCGAAGGCTAAATACTCACGAGTTCGACTTGCTGAAAGAGATCTCTATGGTTACGGCTATGGAAAAACACGTGCCTCAAGGCCAAGGCTGAATCTGAATCGAGAGTGAAGACTCGGTAGTAGCCTTGGAGATCTGAAGAATTTGGCCAGAGCTAGCACTCGCTCGTGAAGAAATTCCAGAAATTCACAAGGCGTGGTCGTTTTGGAAAATCCTCAAGAAGCGGTGATTCCTCATCTAGTGACTATAAGCGAAGACTTTGCCACAAATGCAAGAAACCTGGTCACTATATCGAAGATTGTCCTCGATGGGAAAAGGAATTAAGAAAGAAGAAACACAAGGATTACAGTTTTGATGGCGTGAAGAAGAAGAAGAAATCATCAAATCTTCATCATCAAAATCCTCAAAGCCTTCTTCTCACAAGAAGAGCAGCTCCAAAAGGCTCGGGCATTCATTGGCAAGGAAATGGACTCGAGGCTGAATCGAGGAAAATGAGGAAGAGGAGGAGTCGGAAGAATCCGAATCTGGTGTGGCTAGTCGACTCTTGCTACTCGCCTATGTTAGCAAGTCCATCTTCAACGCTCAAGAAACTGACTCCACCGACAAACCTGATGAGGAAAATGATGACTACGCCCCACCTATTGCTTCATGGCAAAAGGTGCCAAGGTACTCAATTTCACCTCCTCTGAATCCTAGTGAAAATGAATCGATGAGGATCTTAAGCCCAGCTACTCTAAACTTGCTAAGATTGCTATAAAACAACAAAGGGCTTTTGAAAAGGTTCAAAACATGCTAGATAAGAGTGATGATATGTTAGGTGAAGAAATGGATCGCACTCAAGCCCTAGCTGAAAATCTTGAGAAAGTTCGGTCTAGGCTTGACAGCCTTCAAGGTCATCATAACACTCTCTTATCGATCATGAGAAACTTTCTTATGAATTTCTTCAAAGAAAGCAAGATCTTGAGAAGCTAAGAGCGAGTTATGAAGATCTTGAAGGGCGCGATTCATTACTTGCTCAACAAATCAGCGCTTCTCAAGAAGAATTTGTTCCTCCATGCTTAAAATGCATTGAGCGTGAATCGCTAATTCTTCACTGAATGTTCAAATGCTTCAACTGTTACAAATTCTTCACCTGCCTCTGCTATCACTAATTCCTCATCCGAGGACATTGCTAGTATCCTTGACGATGCAGATTGAAGGAATTGTACATGACAGCATGTACAAAAGCCTCAAAGGGCATCAGACTCTTTGTGATGTGCTTAAAAGCAGATCCTCAACAGAACCCTAGGAAAGAGGGTATTGCCTTTGAGAGGAAACTCAATGTTGATGGAACATCTTTGGAAGCCCGAGCGGTATCCCAAAACCTCATGGGTTGCTGCAAAGGGACCTCCAGTTGATCCATCTACCTTATCTGGTTTTACATGCGAATTTCCTCATTCTTCTGATGAGTCATTTGACTCCAACTATAAACTGTTTAAAAATCAGAATGGTGAAGTATTTGCTAGATATGTTGGCACTAACTGCAGGAACGGTTCCCCTATGAAGAAAATCTGGGTTCCCAAGAAGTGCCTTGAAAGTCTTCAGGTGAATGTCCTCATGACACCACCTCTGAAGAAAAGGAACCCCAGATCAAATTCTTCATATGGACCAAATTCTTCATATGGATCCAAGTCCTCATACGGACCAAATTCCTCATGTGGATCAAATTCCTCAAAAGGATCAAAGTCCTCATACGATTATCATCGTGCTAACAACTCTGTTTCGCAGGGTAGAGCCAAGGGCTATGAATATGTGCATTATTCTTCAAACCAATATGTTCATAAGTCCTCGAAGAATTTCTCTGCTTATTCATATGCTTACCCTAACCCCTCTTATGTGAAACGAAATGGTTTGGCCTCTATGCCACCATTCTCATATGATGCTTTCAGAATGATGAACTCTTTGCCACCCCTTGAGATGTGGGTGGTGAAGAAAAGAACTAATCTCTTCTGCAGGGTCAGGTCTCGGGCGTGTCTTAAGCGTCTGAAGAATTTCTTTGGGGCACGACAAAAATGCTCGAAAGGGCGCAGCTAATCATGATGAAATGAACTTTCATTTCACACGTCCTCATCTTGCTTATCTAAATCTTGGTGATGAAATTCATCGATGAACTTGATATCATATTCTTCAGCGATGAAGTATATGAGATCGTAAGTTGTACTAATTCATCTGCGGGATGATCAACCCAAAGCCACCGAGTGGGTTCTCGATAGTGGATGTACAAATCACATGATTGGTGACAAGAATCTATTGATGGATGCTCCTTATCACCGTCACATCTGAAGCATATCATCTTTCTTGACAAAGGCAAAAGTCGTATTGGGACTTGGTAAGGTTGCTATCTCTAAGGGCATGCACATGGACAAAGTCATGCTTGTTGAGTCTTTAGGATATAACCTCATGTCAGTCTCAATGCTTTGTGATCTTGATATGGTTGTTATCTTTGGCAAGTATCGTTGTGTTGTGATTATGGAAGCTGACAATTCCAAAGTCTTCGAAGGCTTTAGGAGAGGAGACTTGTATATTGTTGATTTCTCTACAGGTCCACAACCGGCCGTGTGTCTACTTGCAAAAGCTTCAGAAGGCTGGCTATGGCATCGACGACTTGGTCACGCAGGCATGAGGAATTTGCACACGCTTGCAAAGAAGAAGCATGTCATTGGCATTGAGAATGTCAAATTCCTCAAGAATCACTTATGCGGTGCCTGTGAAGCTGGAAAAATGACCAAGGCCAAGCATCCAGCGAAGACTATCATGACCACTACTCGTCCCTTCGAATTGCTTCACATGGACCTCTTTGGTCCCAATCATTACTCAGCTGTCGTTAATGAAGCATCACTATATGGCTTTGTTATTGTTGATGATTACTCTCGTTACACATGGGTACACATTGTTACTTACAAAAATCAAGTGCAGGAAATCTTCAAACGATTTTCCTCGAGGGCTTCAACCAACTTTGGTGAGAAGATCAAGCACGTCAGGAGTGACAATGGAACTGAGTTCAAGAATTCCGGTCTTGATGATTATCTTGATGAACTTGGTATTACTCATGAGTTATCTGCTCCCTATACTCCTCAGCAAAATGGCGTCGTGGAGCGCAAGAACAGAACTCTTGTTGAGATGGCTCGCACTATGCTTGATGAATACAAAACGCCTAGTCGTTTACGGATTGAAGCAATTGACACTGCGTGCCACATCATCAACAGTATATCTTCACAAATTCTTCAAAAGACTGCCTATGAACTCCTCACGACAAGAAACCCAATGTAAGTTATTTCAAAGTCTTGATTGCTAAATGCTGGATTAGAGATCCTCACCACAACTCTAAATTTGCACCGAAAGCACATGAAGGTTTTATGCTTGGTTACGGAAGGACTCGCACACCTCTGAGTCTTCAACATCACTCTTCACAAGATTGTTGACTTTGTAGATGTGCGGTTCGATGAAACTAATGGCCCGCAAAGAGAGCACCTACCTTACGTGTTAGGCGAACCAGCACCGAGGATTCTATCAGGTTCAAGGCAACCGAGGATGTCATTCCATCAAGAAACTGCTGAAGAATTCATCCTGTCTGACGAAGAACGTCGAGCTAATGCACTGAAGATAATGTGAAGAAAATGGTGCTGAGGAAAATGATCAAATTCCTCGAAGACAACCAGCTCATCCTCGCGTTGCAAAAGAAGTGCAAGTTGACAAGATCATCGATGACATTGAAGCGCCAGTCCTCTCACTCGCTCAAAAGCTTCACACTTATCTAACTTTTGTGGGCACTATGCTTTTGTCTCTATCACAGAGCCCACTAAGGTAGATGAAGCATTCTGGAGCCGAGTGGATTCAGGCCATGCAAGAAGAATTACATCGATTCGAGCTCAACAACGTCTGGGAACTGGTCAAACGTCCAGATCCTCGCAAGCATAATATCATTGGCACAAAGTGGATCTATCGCAACAAGCAAGATGAAAATGGTCTTGTGGTGAGGAATAAGGCACGACTAGTAGCTCAAGGCTACACGAGTTGAAGGAATTGATTTCGATGAAACTTTTGCACTGTTGCTAGACTTGAGTCTATTAGCATATTACTCGCCTATGCTAACCATCACAATATCACTTTATATCAAATGGATGTGAAAAGTGCATTCCTCAATGGTAAGCTTGAGGAAGAAGTATATGTTGCTCAACCCCAGGTTTTGAAGATCCAAAGAATCGACAAAGTCTTCAGACTAAATAAGGCCCTCTATGGCCTCAAGCAAGCCCCTCGGCGTGGTATGATACATTGAAGGAATTCTTCGTGAAGAATGGCTTCACACCGGTTCACTCGACCCTACTCTCTTTACTAAATCTTATGATGGTGAACTGTTTGTGTGCCAAATATATGTTGATGATATTATCTTTGGCTGTCTTGACCAACGTTATAGTGATGAATTTGCCTATATGATGAGTGAAGAATATCAAATGTCTATGATGGGAGAGTTGAAATTCTTCTTAGGTCTTCAAATTAAATCAACAACAAAATGGCATATTCATATCTCGGAGAAATACCTCAAAGATGTCCTGAAGAAATTGGCATGCAAGATTGCAAAGGTGTCAAAATTCCTATGCCCACAAATGGCCATCTATGCATCGATGAAAATGGTATTGACTTGATCACAAGGTATACCGCTCCATGATTGGTTCTTTATTGTACTTATGTGCATCTAGGCCAGATATAATGCTTAGTGTTTGCATGTGTGCCCGATTTCAAGCTACACGAAGGAATCACACCATAAGGCTGTGAAGCATATTCTTGATATCTAGCTCACACACCAACACTAGGATTATGGTACCCCAAGGGCTCTACTTTTGATCTCATTGGATATTCGACTCGACTATGCTGGTGATCGTGTGGATCGCAAGTCAACATCTGGTACTTGTCATTTCCTCGGACGATCTTTGGTCATTGGTCCTCGAAGAAAGCAGAACTGCGTATCACTATCCATCTGCGGAAGCTGAATACATTGCTGCTGGCTCGTGTTGTGCTCAATTACTATGGATGAAGCAAACCCTCAAGGACTACGGCATCAACGTGAAGAATGTGCCTCTCTCTGTGACAATGAGAGTGCCATCAAGATTGCTCACAACCCAGTTCAGCACTCAAGACAAAGCACATTCAAATTCGTCATCATTTTCTTCGTGATCATGTGTTGAAGGCGACATCTCCATCGAGCACGTGAAGACTGAAGAACAGCTAGCTGATATCTTCACTAAGCCCTTGGATGAGAAGAGATTTAGCAAGTTGCGGTGTGAGCTAAATATCTTAGAATCTTGAACGTTCTTTGAAAAGGACACACATCCTAACACTTATGCAAAATTGATGACTTAGATGTGCAACACATGAAGAAGCGTTTTCTTCAATCAATGAAGAATAACACTCTAAGTGTGAAGAAATTAATGAAGAAATTGATTCTCGAACCCTCGACAATTGTACGCGGTGTCTGAAATCATCATTCTTATACGGTGGGTCACGCCACCACCAAAGTTGAAAATCTTCAATTTGAGTTTTTCCTCAGTTTTTGAAATTCTTCAGTTTTTGAAATTCTTCAACTTTGCAAAATCTTCACTGTTTCCGTCGTCTATCTTCATTGGCTATATATATATATGGATTTATGTCCTCTACAGCATTCACTTATGGCTAATTCTTCAAGTCGCTTTTTCTGCTAAGTGAATGTGATCGGACCCTTTCCCCTCTATGCTATACTCAACCCAATCCATTCACAAATTCTTCATGTGCGTTCTACATTGAAACTCGTTCAAATTCTTCACTGTGTCCTTGACAGCTGAAGAAATTGCAACGAAACTTTTAAAACAAATCTTATTCAAACCTTCGTTTTTACCGCTCAAACCGTTCCGCATCCCACGATGCATTATTATATTCACCCACGATCGCTTTACGATCTCCACTACACTATCGTGGGTGACACATGTCGTGAGAAGGAAGCGGTCAGGCACGTTAGTCCTAAATCTTGGACGATCCGTTTTCACCGTGGCTATAAATACCCTCTCTCCCTTCCTCACTCTTTTACTTCGCTCGACTCTCTCTCCGCTCGAGCTCCTCAAAACCCTAAGCGCCGCCGCTACTCCATCGTCGCCGGTGAGGAAAAGCTTCACTGCCTTGACCTCTTCGCCGACGTACTCGCGCCGACCGTGGAAAATCTTCACTCCGCCGTCGCCGTAGCTGATTTCCTCTGCCAAGTTAGGGCGGAGAAGATCTGAACGGACGAACTTCCCAACTGTTCATCTCAGTTCGTCGTGTTCTTCACTTCGGGTAAATTAAAAGTTACTTTTACTACTCGATTTGATTCTCAAATTTTCTTCAAATTCTTCAAAGGTGTTTATTCTCCAAATCTTCATACATATGAACACCTCAAATCTCTTGACTCATTTCTCTAAGCAATGATTTTCTTCAAGATTCCTCAATTGTGTGGATCTTGATCTATACAACTCTGGAACCTAAGACAAAAACGCTTATTGAAATTCTTCAAGGCTCATCTGGTCAAAATCCTCAAACTTGTTCTTTTGAAAAACCTCCGAGAACGCATATGACCTCTTCAAATTCCTCGCACCTATACTCATTCACAGGTACAAATGTCTGCTGTTGAATCCCTAGGTTCTCATCAACTTAACTCATTTGTAGCGTTCCTCGAAGAAAAACTGCACACTTCTTCAGAGAACTCAATTGTTCAATTTCCTCAACTGAAGAAAATGGCAGATGGTAAGAAGCCGCAGAAGGGAGGAAAGAAACCTGAGGTCATGACAGCATTCGAAATCCCTGAGGAAATATATGCTGACTACTGTACACCAGATGAGGAAAGCAAAAATCAACGGAAGGTGCGTATACAGAAGATTGAACGGAGATGGGCACGGGAATGGAAGGAATACCGATATGTAACACCTAAGTACATGAAGAAATTCGCGTTAAATCCTCCATGCCCAAGAGCTCCTTTGGCACCAGGCCAAATAGCTGATCCCACTAGCGTCAAACGCGGTGAGGACTTTCTTGATGAGTGGGCTAAACGCCAAGCAAAGTTGGCTAAGCAAGCAAAGGAAGCGGTGAAGAAATTCAATGAGGATTCTGCCGCTGCTGCTGCCACTGAGGTCTCGGTCAAACCGAGGAAATCAATGCAAAAGAAGTTTGCTAATAAGCCAAGTGCTTCATCATCTGCGCCTCACGGCCAAGTTCATCGGCAGCTCCCTCCGTGCAAATTCCTCAAGACAAATTCCTCACACCGCTCTTGTTCCATCAAAGTCCTCAACTGCTCCGTCCAAACCTTCAGCCTCTGTGCACCTAGCTACATGTCAAAGGACTGCTGGTTTCTCAATTGCCTCGAGCATCTCGCAAGTTCCTCGGATGCCCTCAATTCTTCATCCGCCCGACTCTGCTGAAGACAAAAGCAACAGTGGGCGTGGTCCTCGGCCTAGCCAAGGAAGAAACAGCTTGTAGTCCGTGCCATCGATGATGAGGCATCGATGAAGAACTTGAAGAAATCATCAGAGACCGCCAAGTTAGGGCCGCTAGAGCCAAAGGTACATCTGTGCCACTGCTTTTGGACCCAAAGAAAGTCCTCGACTTCATCGACCTCTGGCACAATGATCCCAATACCCCTCTGCCTGATCTTCCTTTGACACTGGTCAAAGTCATGCGTTGACTCACTTCATCGCTGAAGAAAATGGAAGTTTGAGAAGGCGAGGGAAATCAAGAAGGCTCAATACAGAAGGAGAGGTTCACAAGAAAATGTTGTCAAGATGACACGAGGAACTCCTTCAAATCCAAACTGACATTCAGAACCTCAGCAAGAACTTCGACACATACTATGCTGATTGGCAAGGAGTCAAGACCAGATTCGTTGATCTGACGAAGAAACTCACAAGTGTTGCTGCACCTGTGCAACGTGAAAATCCTCAGGCTGAAGCATCAACTCAGCCTACTGAAGAAAATGCTGATTCCAGGGCTGATGAAGAAATTCCAGCCGCTGAAGAAACTGCCAGGGCACCCACTAGTGGTGCGCCTGAAGAAATTGCTCAAGATAGGGGAACTGCATCAGTTGCTCCTGAAGAAACTGCACCAAATTCCTCAGCTCCTCCTGCGCCAACTCCAGCTCCAATTCTTCCATCTGCTTCTGATGTGAAGAAAACCAAGGCTCTTGAGCGAGCTGCTGTGAAGAAAAGGAAAGCATCAGCTGCGTCGATTCTTCAAACTGCGAAGAAAATGAAGCCAATGACCAGCTCCATTGAAAACCCGATTGATGCTATTCCAATTTCCTCCATACCATCAAAGGAAGTAGTTCCTTTTGGAGAAGAATATGAGGTGCCAACGGATCGATGAAGAACATCAATCTCCGCTTCGTCGGAGAAAATTGATGAAGAAATTGAAGTGGAAGCAATCCCTTCAACCCCAGTCATTCCTCATCGGACCATGAAATTCCTCAAGCTGGTACTGAGGAAATTGAAAATGAAGATGTGGATATTGGATGCACCACTCCAGTGATAAATGATGACTTTTGGGAAAGTCAGCATCCCAATACTCCTCTCTTCACCCCGCTTCAACAAGTTCCTCACTCCCCGCCTGCAACTGTTCAAATAGACTTTGAAGAAAATCAACCCACGAGTTACGTGCATGAAGAAATTCCAGCCACTAGTCTTGATGAAACTGCTGCTGCTGCTGAAAATCCTCGGTGCACAAGTTGAGGACCAAGAAATTCCTCAAGTGAAGAACCTGAACTTACGATTCACGAGGTGGTGATGCAACTGATCGACACCCTCTCGCCAAAGCAAAAGAATCCGTTCTCAACCAAACAAAAGTTCAAGGCTGAAGATTTCTTTGCCGAGCACGTGTTCTTCATGAATATAATCCTTATGATTCTGCTCGAATTAGGAAGAGGCGCTTACGGACTGCCGGTCAAGCCAACTTCTATTCCTCGGTGCTTTTCAACAAGGACAAAATCTTGATCATGCTCATATTCCTCATGTGGATATGGAGTCGCTGCCGAGCTTTGAGCCCGTCCTAAGTGTTCTTCACGACGCAGGTCTCCTAAACTTTACGCGATATTTGTGATTGGAGCGAAGAGCTAATTCTTGATTCTATGCAACCTTGCACATCACCGGAGACGCTGAAGATGTGACTTCATGGGTCTTGGATTGGATGACCGAAAATACTCACTACAAGGCTCCAAGCAAGTGAATTGCTTCGTGCCCTACCACTCGATCCTCCGCTTGATGGTGCACGTCACATCTATGAAGAAAAGGAACTTTCAAATCACTATATGCAAGTCTTGATGAAGCCATTGAAGCCAAGGCAGCACCAAGAACCAAATTCCTCGTCAAGGAATTATTATATGTGCCTCGGACCGTCTATCGAATTTTGGCGAAGACTATGAGTCCTATCAAGGGCCACGACTCGAATGATGAAGAAGTCGTTGGCATCATGAAGAATATGCTTTTCAACATCATCCATGGCGTTCCGTCAATTTCCATGATTTCTTCATGAGGACTCTGGCTAACATTGCCATGTCACCTTTTGAGCTGAAGCCTTATGCGCCTTGGATTATGAGATTCATCAGGTCAAGATCTTCACTGAATTACAAGGCCGACACTTTGAACCACTGCAGCTACCTGCCCCCAATTGAAGTCCTCAAACGGCCAATTACCTTAGCTGATGAAAAGGGAAAGGCTACTGCTGTGATAGATGAAGGCATTCGTCCATTGGATGGACAGTTTCGCAAAGCAACATCCTACTCCACCAATGATGACTCGCCACACATGACTCGTGACAAATACCTCGATTAAGCATAGTCCTCAAGCTATCGCACCTGTGGTGATGGTGATCGTGAGTTACTCCTCGGTCTTCATCGGAAGGTTGATCGCAATCACAAGTGGGTCAAGCGTCGGTTTGGTACTCTTCTTTACAACTGACCTCAACTCACAATGCAGTGAAGAAAAACCACTACTATCTTCATGAAACCTTCAAGCGCTTTGGGCTGTTCTTCTCATGTCTACAATGAAGAAGAACGCAATCAATGGGACTCAAGGAAGAATTTGACTGGTCTGCACCTCCTCGAAGAAATTCAAGAAAGTCAAAGTTCCTTCCTTGGTGGCCAGCTCCTATTCTTCATCTCGCGACAACGATGAAAATGAAGATTTGGAAGACAACTGCTGCTGATCCTACTTCAACGAACAACCCGACAATCTTTGGCGCTCCGTCTTCAACTTGAAATTCTTCAAGAGCGTTAGTCCTCAGTTTCGATCCTTTTGGTCATTCGATGACAAAGGGGGAGAAATTTGAGTTAGTCTTCAAGCGGGTCTCGTTTTTATCTATATACAGTATTCTATTAAGTTACAACTCTCGTTCTTCTGAAACCTTTTATTGGATCGAGTTGTAATCTTAAACCCGATGGTGCTTTGATACTTTTGATGCATTATGCTTTTGCTCTATGCTCGATTACGATAGTGTTGATATGCTCGATATTTGTTATGCTCGATCCTCATGAGCTCGTTGAAAATCTTCAAATCGATTTGGGATCTGATACTCATGAAGAGTTTCAAATTCCTCATACGCATTGGGCTCTGATACTCTTTATGCATTATTTTGCATGCTCGCATATCATCAAGCACCATATTTCATCATGCATTTCAAATCCCTCATATTATATGTCAAATCGTGTATGAATTACAAGATATAGGGAGATCTCCATGATTCAATTCTTCAAATGTGCATTGCCTCAAAAGCAAATTCCTCACTATGCACATCTTCAGGGGGAGTTCTTCTATATCTTGCAATCAAAATCCTCATTATCAGTGTTTACACTTCATATATTTATCCCCGTTGAAAACTTAACCTATGTTGTCATCAATCACCAAAAGGGGAGATTGTAAGTGCATCTAGTGCCCTTAGTGATTTTGGTGTGTTGAAGACTTATAGGTTAAGCAACTAATCGTTTGTGAGTGTACACAGGTCTATAAGTCTATGAGGAGTTTGATATTTACAGAGAAAGTCGACCCTAAAATGAATTTCTTCAATGAAGAATTTGATATTCGAAGACTTTACGAAGACTTTGAAAGTGAAGAAATTGGTGTGACCTTGAAGACTTGGTATTCATTTGAGGAACATGAAGTGTGAAGACTTTTGTTTTCGTAGTTTCATTTTCTCTTTCTTGAGTCATAGGAAACTCCGTCTTTGTTAAAGGGGTCGAGGAAATACTAAGGAAAAATTTCCATTTGATGCTCAACTCAAAATCCTACACCTACCAATCCCTTGAGTGAAGCTTTTGGAAATCTCATACAGTTCAGTCAATTTCTTGATGGAGAGCGAAGCTCTTACAGTCATTGAGGAATTTGTTCGACCGAGGAGTTAGGAATTCGCCGGTCTGCGGATTGCCTACTGTGATGAGGAACATGATAGCCACGAGGAATTTGAGAGTCAAATTTCCGACCGTTCTTTGTCTCTTGCCACTATCCCAAAATATCTTATCCACCTAACGGTCATATCATTGAAGGGCATTTATATCTTATCATGTCGGGCTGCTCCTAGGCTATAAATAGCCGCCCCTACAACCACTAGTTGGTTGGCTGCTCGAGAGAACTTGACACTTGTCATTTGAGAGCAACCCATCCTCCGAGGAATTTGGCGAAAATCATCAAGTGAGGAAAAACCCAAAGTGAGGAAAACCCAAAACCAAACCCCAACAAACCCAAAGTGATTGAGCATCATGAAGAAATTGATCCGCGTGGATCCGGCGCTTTTACCTTTGAAGACTGTGCTTCTTCCAGACGGTTAGGCGTCAAGGTCTAGAACATCAAGAGGAATTGTGGATCGCCGAGTGACCAAGTATGTGAAGGTTTGGAAGTCGCTGAAGACTTACCACGAGTGATTGGGCGAGGTCTGCGTGACCTTAGTTCAAGGAGAATCGGTGAGGACTTGGTGTCTGAGCTGCGTGCTTTCGATGGATCGGGTGTCCGGGACTGCGTGTCCTCGAGTTTAAATACTCAGCCGCTCCAACCAGACGTACAACCGAGACAGCAGTTGGAACTGGTCTACCAAATCATTGTCTTCACCAACCTAACTGGTTCTATTTCCTCAACCCTTTCATTTCCTCATTCTTGTGTTGAGTGTTTATCATATCTGTGTTTGAAGACTTTGGTGAAGATTTTCTCAATTTCCTCAGTTCAATTTCTTGATCTGTTTGTCTTCATCTTGTGTTATCCTGTGATTACGCTTTACGTACTCTGTGATTGTCTTCATTTCATCATGATGACTATGCCTGTAATCTGCTATGCTTACTTCTGAGTACTTATTCCGCTGCATGTATTTCTTCGCTAAGGAATTTCCTCACCAGCAAATTCCTCAGTGAAGAATTTGTAAAATTCTCTAAAAATCGCCTATTCACCCCCCCTCTAGTCGATATAACGCACTTTCAGTTTCTATTTCCTGAAGGTCCCCGTACACATCGCTTCTTCCTTATTCCCCAACGTAGGCGCACCCCCTCTACTTCCTTCTTTTACTTTCCAATTGTGCGCCTCCTCTGCTTCCTTTCTTCTCCACTAAGCAGGGCAGCACTCTTTAATTCCCCCTCCCCCGTAAGCCGTAAGGATTCCACATCTCAACCTCTTATCTTCCCTACGGCAGCCTGTCTTCCTCTTCGTCTTCTCGAATCTCCATTGCAACAGAAACAAATGTTCATGTAAAAAGCCGGATGTACTTTCTCCTGCCTCCTCACGCTGAACTAACTGCGCAATTGCCCCCCCCCCACACACAGACCCACCCTATTAAGTTGTGGATGCCCCCGACTCAATTGATACTCGAGGGTCATCAGTTTCGTCCTCCTATAATCATCAACCTTCACGGTGGTCTGAATTTGAAGCCTTCATTGCCGACGCCCATTGCTTGCTGGTGATGCACGTGTTGGCAGGAACGCACCTGCATCCCCGGTACTGCCTCCCCTCTCTGTACCAGGTACCCCCTCGGCCTCTTCCTCGTGACGTCCCATCCATTTTTTACGAGTCCGGCTCTTAAGTCCAGAGATTTAGAATTGTTGTGACTAGAACTGCATCAGCTAACTGTCTTGCAAAAATATCGTCTTGACCGATGCAAAGCTCAAAGTATAGGTTGGTGTCTGATATGCTGAAGATTGGTATGATATGGCTGTCGTACTAAATGTTCCTTACAGGTTTCTATGTCATATTGAAATTCTTTTTCTTCTCTATCTATGAATTTTAAGTCCCGCTACACTTTCTTTTCACTTAGGTTGGTGTTCCGTAAATCTTCGTCTGTAAACTAAAGATGGACAGAAATTCAGTAATGTTCAGTTCACTACAGCAAATGGCAAGGTAAGAGTGCATTTTGTTTAGCTTCATTGGACAAGTACTTCATAATAGTACAGATATGTTGTACCGTAATTTTCACTAACGCCATTTGTCTAAAAGAGCAGGTCTAGGAATAGAGAATACTAAGCAATGTTTTTTCTTTCGGAGCAAGAACTATCAGTACTCATACCGGACTAGACTATCCCTCCTCTGAATAATATTCTTCTTTCAGTATTGTATTTGTTTTTCTTTTGTTTTTTTAGGATCAGACCAGGTATTTGGCTTGTCAGGCATTTGGGGATATACAATTTGAGCTGCAGCACTGCAAACTGATCTTCCTGTTTATATTTTTTAGTTGCAGGGTATTGCGTTACAACTAATACTACTAGCGACCTGAATGTAAATATCAAACATTTTTGCACACGTATAACTACCCTTGTCTTTTTATAATTTGTCAATTCTTGCATTCTCTCAGCTCTCTTCAACCTGGTAAGCTCATAAGTGTGACAACATTACCCTGTGAAAGTTCTTAAGCCCCATCATGGTATATATGAACCGGTAACTAGAGATACGCTTTACCACCTGGCCCGGTTAATTATATCCCCCATTGTATCCACCAATTAGTTATATTGGCCAGAATAACTTTGGGAAGCACTACAAACAACAAGAAATCAGGAAACATTTCAGGAAAAGTGGAATAATTCCACTAAGAAAGATATACATCAAAGGACTACGATCCATGTTTTACTGCTAAATAAATATATTCCATGTATTGGCAGCAGTAGCTGGTCATTCAAAAAGATGTGATTACTGGTTGTGTTATTTGGCAACAATGGACTATGATTGTACTAAAGTATGTTGTCTTACCATTTCACTTTGTCTATAGTTTGTTGTAAATCCTTTTGGATCTTTGTCTTTGTTTATTAGCGAGAATGCCGTACTATGGTGTGCGATGCCCACAACTTATTAGCAGTTCTTGATTTCTGATATGATCTTAAAGATTATCTCTGAACGGTTGTGCAATTTGTTTTCAAATCCTAGATCTCTATATGTAATGTCAAATGGCTTATTACTAAAAAAATGATGTAACAGTTGCTTGGATGCGTTATGTTTACCTTTGGAGGCGACGACATTATATGTTGTCATTTGAAGTTTTTGCATTTCCAAGATCACACTATGAAGTTTTAATCTTTTACCTTCATAATAATTATTACTGAGAAAAGATATGGAACCTTATTTCTCCTTACCACTTCATCATTTCAACCATGGATGGATAGCCAGTACATATGGACAACCGAAGCAGCAAGTACTGAATATTGGTTCGCTCTCTATTTTTCATATCACTTTTTTGCCTTACTCCATCTATTTTCATTAACAACATAAACATCTTATCCAGGATGCCACCTAATTCTTCAAACAATAATCAGTCATGTTCTTTACTGTTTTACTAAGGGAAGCTCGGAACAAATACACAGATGCAATTTCAAAAATAAAGAATGCAAAAGAATTTGTATTTATAGCTTTCAAATGTGACCAATAAATTTGAATAATAGATTTGTGAAAATAAAGGTCACCTATGTTTCATATTATTGAAAAAATGGTTTTATTATTTGATATTTTAATGTTATCTGAAAATCTACAACAAATTCCCGCAGCAACGCGCGGGGAATTGTCTAGTTTTTAACAATTGCCATGCTCTGACTTCACGTATACAAGTCTCGCTCGCTCTAGGGGGTGGATGCAGAGAACATTTGGGTCATTCGCTCTAGGTGACGCAAACGAAAGTAAAGCACGCCCATCAGGTTTGCTACTCGTCACCTCGTTGAGATTGGCGTGTAGAATCCGGCGCATCATAGAGCGTTCCCTTAGCACGTTTGCTCTATAAAATTTTCCTTGTTTTGAACTTTTCATGCCCTTCTTTTGGAGGGGGGATTTAGTTTTGATGTACTCTCCCCGTTTCATATTAGTTGTCGTTCAAATGAATGTATCTAGTACTCCCTTCAGTCCTTTTTAATCTGCATATAAAAATTGTCTGAAGTCAAACTTCATAAAGTTTGACCATATTTATATGAGAAAATATCAACATCTACTATACCAAAGTTATACAATATGAAAATTTAAGTCATGACGCATCTCCTAATGTTGATTTCACACTGTGAATATTGATATTTTTTCTTATAAAGTTGGTCAAACTTTACGAGGCTTGACTTCACAAATCTTATATATGAGCTAAAAAGGACCGGAGGGGGTATTGAAATACATTTAGATACATCTGTATCAGCGATAACTAATATGAAAGGGAGGAACTACTTTAGAACTCTATTTAATAGGTGCATTTCATGAAAGCTTGTGAAAATTCAATTAGAGCATGGTTAATAGAATAGCCAGCTGCTGGCTATATGGACATGCCATGTCATCAAGAGTTAGCATTATTAATTGGTCATACAATAGAGTGAGCTATAACACGTTTTTTCACTTTCTCTCTATCTCTTTCCTCTCGTTAAATGCTTTTGCCTATGAGCACGCGTAGAGCCTGGCTCTTGCATGAGAGGACACTCCTTCACTTTTTCCTTGTCTTACTCCTTCACATAGACAAAAGTGTCATGTAAGAGCAACTCTAGCAGACCCCGCATCCCGCCCCGACCCGTAAAATAACTGCCAAAATGCGGGCTGGGGCGGAAAAACCCGCCCGATCAGACCCCGCATCCCGCCCCGGCCCGCAAATTTTTTTATGGGGCACGGCAAAATCCCGAGCCCAACCCGGGAAAACGCGGGTTTCCCCTCGCGGCCGCGGTGCCTTCATATAAGCGGAAGCGGTTGGCGGGGGGACATTTCATCCCGCGCTTTCTCCCACCAACCACCTCTCCTCTCCCCTCTCGCCCCGCCGCCGGCCGCCGCCCAAGATTCCGGCGACCGCAGCCGGCAGGAGCACGCCGGAAGGCTGCCACGCGCACGAGGACTCCTCCCTCCCCCCTGCGTCGGCGGGCCGCCGGATTTGCAGATCTGCAGCACTTCATCGCGGGCCGCCGGATTTGGCTTTTTCCGGCCACCGGTTGCTGCCCCAAGCGATGGAGTGGTCGGGGAGCCTCTCCCGCAGTCCAGGCAAGGGCGCATCGCCGCATGCAGGTGCAAGTTCGTCCGCCCGCTGTCGCCACCCGCCGTACTCGTCCGGCCGTCCACCGGGCTCGGCGCTCGTGCAGCGTCTTTGTGGCTTGCCGATGCCGCTCATAGAGTGCGATGACTGCACGCGGAAAGTGCCGCGGCTCACTTCGAGCACGCCGAAGCACCCCGGATGGGTGTTCTTCAAATGCGAAAACGACGGGGTACGTGCACTGACGGTAGCTCGTTTCACCGTTCATTCTTTAGCTAAATTGCGGTGGCTCACTTCGAGCTTGCTCATTCTTTTGTGTAGGACGAAGGATGCTCATTTTGGTTTTGGGAAGGGAAATACATTGATTTGTTGATAGAAAGAAATTTAATAGATGTTAGTGCACTCCTTTGTACAATCGAAGGCAATGATGCGGCTGCATCTGCAACTAGAGGGGAAGCAACATCTACTTCTTCCGAACCAAAGATGAAGAAAGAAGAATGCAAAATCAAGAATTTACAGATCAACAACGAATGCATGGAGAAGATATTAGTCCAATTAGTGGGAGCAGTTATGGAAATTGGAAATCTTCTAAAATGCATTCTTGTAGTTCTTGTTTTCTTTGGTCTTGCTATTCTAGCAAAGATTTGGTGATGCTTTTTTGTATCCGTTGTTGTCAAAGCAATGCAATATGCTAGATCAAATTGAGTTGCAAATTTAAGTTTTGCGGGCCAGGAGGAGATGCGCCAGATCAGACGCTGCAACCCCAACCTGTAAAAAAGCATATTCTGGGAATATTCTTTTTTACGGGTCCATTATCTTGAGATCTGCAAGCTGCGGTCGTCGCGCCGACCAAAAGAGCGTTTTCATGAACTGCAAAAATATTTTGCTGGTCGGGAGGATGCGGGGTCTGCTAGAGTTGCTCTAAGTGGGCTTATTAGCCCACTATTGTGCTTGCTCTTAGAGCAAATATAATAAGGTGATGTAAGCGGGATGTAAGGATTTAAATATCATACTATTACTGAGTTGGAAGAGAGAGACGAGGAGAGAGAAGAGAAACGGGGTGTAAACCACGAGCTCCAAGAAGCTTTTTGAGAGTGAAAGATGGATCATAGGTTGATAAAGTAGTACTTTCTTATAGCCAACTATTATACATGTTAGCTATTACGTTGACTATAAATGATATGGCAACATGTTATAGCCAGCAGTCATCCGGCTTGATGCTCTTACTTGGATGAATTCTTCCTGGAACCCGAGGCATTTTTTTTGCGAGGTGGCATCGTTAGATTAGTGGCCCACCACCCATACAATGCACGAGAGAAAAAGGCTGGGTGCTACAGTGGCGCCTATATGCATGCATGGACCCTGCATGCAGGCTGTAGCGTGATGGAGAGGGTGGACACCGGCCTATGTCTATGTGTGTAGACGGCCTCTTTTAGCCTGGGGACACGCACAAAACTCATACAACGGATCTTTGTCGGATGGCCTGTCCGTCGGTCCTCTCCTCTTGATCGAGCCATCTACACCCCATGTACACTAGTAACGTGACATTAATTAAGCCAGCGTATGCTCACGGGGTAATGCAATGGGGTACTACCTACGTCTGCATGTAGTAGTAGCTATATGTAACTTCAGTACGTGGCTATAGCTCTAACCCGTATGCTAAGCTAGCACGGACCAATATGAACAGAACTCTACGCGAATAGTACACTAATTAACTACCGCCGGTAGCCATGCATACACGTGCAAACTAGTAGATCGACCGATCGATCTGACATCGCCATTGAGTGTGAGTATAAATGTATGGGTCGGTGCCTATGCATCCATGTCCTGTGCCGTGCCGGTGCCGGTGCCGGTAGCCAGGCAGGTACGTCATACGTACGTACGTACGGCCGGCCGGCGCGCATATAAGGCGGGCGTGGATGCTGGAAGATGGATCGACCTACATCGACGACTTCTTTCATTGCCGTAGGTACGTACACATCGCCAACCGACACCCGGCTGACAACGACGTGTGGATCTAGCTAGCACGAAACGACCGACGGTTAATTGCACCATGGCGCAGTAACAGCACGCACGAACTGTCCAATCAGAGATGAATTTGACCCGTAGATTCCTTTTTTTGAGCAGCAACTTCAATTCGCATGCAATAACCAAGCCGGATACGTACGACCCAAGCCTGGTGCGTGCTCGATCCCGGCAACGGTGGACACAGGACACACCCCTCCGGATAGCCAAATATAGAGTTAAACCGTACTCATTAAAATTTAATCTACCGTAGGTTGAGCCATAGGGGGGCTGTTGTAGTACTACTTTATCAACCTCACTCCAAGGAAGGGGGAGGGCCGCCTGCTGGAAGCCGGCCTCCCCCTGAGCCGACTGGTCAAGGCTCGCTGCCTTCTGGCATTTCACGGACAGGTAGGGCCCGCCGCTCGTGGGCCGTACCGACAGTCCGTCGTGGGAGCATGGCTCCCTCTGCCATGGGTGATGTCATGAGCAGCATGTCAACAGTGCCACGTCGGGTGTGGGATGTCCGCCTGGTACGCTGCACTGTGACCATGTTCTGCCCTGGATTCGGGGGTGGCAGGCTGCACTGTAGCCACGCCCCGTCTCGTCATGTTTATGTGGGTGCTAACTTCGAGGGCTTGAGGGGCCGCCTGCTAGAAGCTGGCCTTTCTGAAGGCCGCCTGCTAGGAGTCGGCCCACTTCATGGCCGTCTGTTAGGAGTCGGCTCACTTCATGGCCGTCTGTTAGGAGTCGGCCCACTTCATGACCGTCTGTTAGGAGTCGGCCCACTTCATGGCCGTCCTCTGAATTCTGCCGCCTTCCGGCAGCCGGCCGCTTGGACCAGCCGGCCCAAAGAAGGCGGTCCTTCGTCATTGATGCTTGTGGGGCGCAGCCGGCCCCGATGTCTTCAAATACCATGGGAGGCTGATGAGGCTACCCGTGGTCATTTACTCCGATAGTAGGCCCCGAAGCTGGTGGGGTGCTGCCGCTGAAAGGGCAAGGAGCCTCAGCAAGTTCCTACTCCGAGTGGTCTGGTCGCTTTGCTTCGTCCATCTTCCGAAGTGCCGTTTGGTAGGAGTCAACCGTGACCGGGCAGGCCGCCTGGTGATTTTGAAACATCGTGGCGGGAGCCAAATGGCACGCCGGCGGGCGTCGGGCTTGCCGCCCGCTGCCCGCGACGCCACGCTTGGCGCCAGACCAGCCGGGCCGACCTGCTAGCCCACGCACGCGACAGGACATCGCCGCAGGCTGGGGTCCGCCACTACCGGGCCTCGGCACGCGTGCAGATCTGCTGCGGCCGAGGCGAACGGCTGAAATTCCAGGGCGCAGTTAATACGCGCTGTTACCGCACGATAAACGCGGGATCGTGGGGGAGTGTGCGCAGTTAATCCCATGACCCCCCACGTTCTCGCCCCCTCGGCTCCGCCGCCTAGGGCTATAAGTAGGAGAGGAGGGGGGCGGCAAACGCACGCGCGCCCTCCTCTCCCTTTTCATTTGCCGCTCTTCTTCTTCTCCTTTCTGTTGCCGCAGCGCCTCTTCTCCCCGCCGAAGCGCTGCCGCAGCTCTCCGTCGCTGGGCTTCCTCTCGCCGCGGCCTTCTTGCTCCGTCGCGGTTTCATCCGCTCGCCACCGCACCGCGCCTCCGACGAGCTCCTTCGCCCATGGCTCGCTTACGGGCCGACGACTAGGACGGCCCGAATGTCCACGAGGACCACCTTTCTTTCCTCCACCAGATGCGGTGCCTGCCCCGCGAAGTGCACGTGAAGGTCGCGTCCCTCTTGCGGCTGAAATCTCGCCGGGGCCGGAAGAGGACGAGCGCGTTGTCTTGAGCTCGCATTTCCTTCGTGGCTTCAGCCTTCCGGCGAGCGGCTACGTGCACTCCTTTCTCAATTTCTACCAAGTCCAGCCGCTCCAGCTCTTTCCCAACACGGTGGTGCTGCTGGCCGCCTTCGTCACTATGTGCGAAGGTTACCTCGACATTCTCCCCACCCTTGAGCTCTGGGCCGAGTGCTTCTACATCAAACTCGGCACCGCCGCCAAGGGCACGCCGGCTCAGTGCGGTGCCCGCGTAGCGGTGCGGCGTCCGGGTGCCGAGAACCGCTTCCCATCCATCACTCTGCTGCAGTCGCCCAAACCGTGGCAAAGGTCTTACTTCTACATCAAGAGCCTCCACCCGACGATGGACTACGTCAACCTATCGGCCTCCGTGGGCGGCCCGCCTGCTGAGCCGCGCGCCAACTGGCGGTACAAGCCGGCCACTCTATCGGCCGCTTCCAACGCCGCCCTCGCCCCACTTCAGGTGATGACGGAGTCAGAGGGCCTAAAGGGCTCGGACTTGCTGGCCGCCTACGTGGCGCGCTGAGTGCTCCCCCTCCAAGCCTGGCCGCACATCATCAGTAGAATGAGCGGGCACCGAGACCAATGCCGGAGTGCACAAGAGAGCTGCCGGACGTGGAGGTGGTCCGGCTGGTCAATTACTTCCCCATCTTCAAGCGGTCAGAGAAGGACTGGCAGTTTGGCAAGCGGCCGTACGACCGCGCACACCCGCCGCCTGCGGTGAGTCTTGTTATCCCTCTTTTCTTCTTTGCTTTTTCGAGTTCCTGCTTTGCCGTCTGATCAGTCGGCAATGGAACAGGTCTTCTCGACCCAGTCGGCCGCCGACGCTCTGGAGCCGGGTTTTGTGTTCATGTCATCCCGGTCGAGAAGCGATGTGGATGACCCTGACTTGGGGGCGGCCGCCATGGAGGAGGATGACGCCACGGGTGGCGGTGGCGGTGCAGGCGGCTCCGGAGGGGGAGGCGGCCTCGAGGACTGGCCAGATGACGATGAGGAGGAGAACGAGCCGCGCCGCCCGCGCGGCACCGACAAGATGGGTGCGAGCTCTTCAGCCGCACTGGCTGCACCAGGCGGCACGCTGAAGCGCCGAGCCAGCCAGCTGATGTTCGGCACCGGCCGAAGAAGCCCAAGAACCCGGCCACCGTGACCAGGCGGCAGGAGACCGCCGCGAAGGCGGCCCAGTTCTAGAGGACCACGAAGCAGCCCCCGACGGTGTCTGCGTAAGTGCTTGATTTCACTTGCATTTTCTTTTCTTCTTTCTTGCCAACTCCTTCTGAGTTTCTTCTTATCTTGCTTGAACAGGGCTCCGCTCTCTCTTGATCGGGCCCCGTCCGCCTCGGTGATTGGGGTGGCGGGCAGCTCTGCAGATTCCCGCCGCGTGGACCCTCTTGCCGACCTCCGAGAGGCGACGGAGAGGAACACGCGGGAGGCGCACGAGGAGCGAGAGAAGGCAGAACGGGAGAAGGCGGATGCGGCCAAGGCGGCGTAGGCGGAGGCTGACGCGGCAGCCAAGGAGCAGGCCGACGCCGCAGCCAAAGAGCAGGTGCACGCGGCCGCCAAAGTGCAGGCGGAGGAGGCAGCCCGCAGACGAACTCCGCAATGCATCATCCTTCTGCGCTCTACGCCACCGGCGCCAGAGATCCCGACGCCGACTGGAGGAGCCGGCGATGACCAGCCGGCCATGGAGACGGGAGGGGTCGACGCCGCCATGTTGGGGGCGGAGATGCCACCGCAAGCGCCGACTGCCAAGGCCCAAAGTAGCCAGCCTGACGCGCCACTGTCGCACCAGGTCAGCGGCGAGCTGGTGGTGGGGGCGACCCCTGTGGTCCGCACTCCCGCGCGCCGGCACGCGGCGAAGGCGGCTACGGCAGCAGGAGATCTGGGCTGCAAGCTTGTCGGCCCCAGATGCAGAGGCCACCAGTGCTGCCCCACCAGAATGGACGCCTGAAGGTGGGGCAACTGTTTTGAACATGGCCGCGCAGGACGTCCAGGTCCGGCTCCAGGCCCAGGCCACCGCTCTCTCCAGTAGTACATGCAGGAGTTCGCGGCGACGCGAGCGGCCGTTCGGGTATGCTTCTCGTTTCTTGTTTTTTTATTCTTGTAATCTTTCGTGGGGGAGCGTCAGCGCACCCACTAGGTGTAGACCCCGAGTTCCGGGCCGGCTGCTGAGCAGGCGGCCTGGAACTTCTAGGTAGGCTTCAAATGCTAACTCGTTTTATATCTGTTGCCTTCGTTGCAGGATTATCACAACGTCTGCGCGGCCGCCTTCAACTCCCACGTCCAGGAGCTGGCCAAGCGGACCGCTGATTTGACCGAGAGCCGCACTCTGCTTCCTTTCTCGCGGGAGTGCGTCAGCGCACCCGCTGGGTGTATTCCCCGAGATTCGGGTCGACTGCTGAGCAGTCGGGCCGGATCTTCCCGGCAACTTCTTGTCTTTTTTATTGATTATTGATGCCTTTTCTTTCTTGTCTTTGTAGGGGAAAACGCTGCCTTGCAGCAGCTGAGCGAAGCTCAAACCGCGGTGCGCTCCAAGGAGAGGAGTGCGGCAAGGCGGCCCAGGAGCGCGACCGCCTGGTCAAGGAGTTGGCGGACCAGGCGGACCGGCACAAGGCGGAGCTTCAGAAGCTGAAGGACAGCAAGGCCAACCTCCAGGCCGAGTTCGAGACTCAGCGCTCTAACTAGGCCGAGACGGAGAAGGCATTGTCCGCCGGTATGGTGAGATCGAGAACATGCTCGACGATGAGTTATCTTCTCCTTTCTTTCGTCTACCGACTGTTATATGATACGACTTTCGGCTTTATACTTGTTTTTCCTTCTTGCGCAGAGTACTTCCCTGGCCACGCCGTCGTCGCCATCCAGGCCATCAAGGTGTGACGTGATGAGCGAAGGCAGGATGGTGCGGAGATCGCGCCCAACGCCCCTCGGACTCTCGGCGAGCAGCTTCTTGCCGTCCAAGCTCGTCTCCAGCCGGCTCATCGGATGCTTCGCTGCCTGCAGCATGTTGGGGCCCAAGTGATCTCCGCCCTCTGGATAGGCGTCCAGGCTCCGCGCACTCCTAGTCGGACCGCCGACTCGTTGGAGGTGGCAGTCGGCCGCTTCGAGGCGTGGAAGGGCTCCTCTGCCCGAGCAGGCACCCGGAGGGCCTTAGAGTTCGTCAAGGCGTGGTATCCTGGGCTGAAGCTAGCCTAGTTCGCCATGTTCCGGCAGGAGGTTGGTGGCAGTGGGGCCTGTGTTCACTCGACGTGCGGCGGCGATCGCCGAGTACACAGAGACCGGCGTCTTCCTACCCGAGCTGGACGAGGAGGGTGCCGAGGTGCCGCCGAATTGGTTCGGGCTGAACCCGAACGTTGGCGAGGATTCAGCGGAAGAAATCTCCTCCAGCAACGATGGCGAGGACGAGGAAGGCAAGGATGGTGAAGACGACGCACCGGAGGACGGAGCCGACATCCAGCCTCAGATCGACCGGGCCTCCAGCAACGAGCTGCGTGTGAGCACGCCGACTGCTGCTGATGGCGACCAAGCCGAGACTCGCCAGACGACCGCTTCGTCAGCCGGCACCGCCGATTTCTACCAACTTGCCGGACCCGCCTGCTGCTCCTCTGGCCTAGGCGGCCAATTTTATCTTAACTTTTCCTGCTTTGTAGTCTTTTGAACAAAGTTGTTAATTTTGCGCAGTTCCACCCGCGGGGGGTGTATTCAAACTTTGTTGAATGTCGGCCGAGGGCTTTCTGCTATGTAAATGTTATCTCGCACAAGTTTTGCTTTGCCGACTTCCGACTTGTCTTGCTTTCTGTTCTTTTGGCTTTTTCCTTTGCCGCCTTCCCTTGGCTGCCGCCTTGCCAGACAGACAGCCGCTTTGCGGTTTATGGCCGGGTCAAGTACTTAGCCATTCGGGAGGATAGGTACTTTGCCGTTTAGAATGTAGCAAGTTAAGTAAGAAGCCGGCCGGCCGGCTCCTCAGCAGCCGGTCGATTTAGGCGAGGAGCCGGCTTGGCCTATGTGAGTGCTTTTGTCCTTAGCCATTTTTCATGTGGGCACCGTTTCCTGCCTTTAACTCTTGCCGGCCGGACAGTCGCTATGCGAGCTACGGCTTGTGTGGCAAGAGAGGGCTTAGATGCCGACACACTACTTGTCCGACTGCGGGTAGCACCGACATAGTACAAGGCGGCAAGCTCTCGGGCCGACTGGTCAAACCCGGTGCCAGGCTGAAGAACGAAATAACATATTCATAGGCATAAATCTTATCATATAGATAAAAAGGGTAGCCCCCGAGTGCTTCTCGAGGAACCCGATGTCTTTGTGTTTAATACAAAAGGTAGCATGGTACATACTGCATCAACTGTAAAATAATCGAAGGAGATTTGCATTCCATGGGCACTCTGTTTCCTTGCCGGAAGCGTCCCTCTTGCGTGCCCTGGGCTTCTGTGCATCGATCAGGTAGTAGGAGTTGTTGCCCAAGGCTTTGCTGATGATGAAGGCCCCTTCCCAAGGGGCCGAGAGCTTGTGTTGACCGGCTGTTCGCTGGATCAGCCGGAGCACAAGGTCTCCCTCTTGGAAGGATCTAGGCTTGACCTTCTGCCTGTGGTAGCGGTGCAGGTTCTGCTGGTAGATGGTGGACCGGCTTAGTGCCAACAGCCGGCCGTCTTCCAGCAGATCAACGCCGTCTTCTCGCGCCTTCTTTGCTTCCACCTCCGTGTACATGGCAACGCGAGGCGAGTCAAACTCGATGTCTGCTGGGATGATGGTCTCGGCCCCGTAGACGAGGAAGAAGGGAGTGAAACCGGTTGACTTGTTCGGCGTGGTTCGTAGACTCTAGAGGACGGTCGGCAGCTCATCGATCCAGCAGCCGGTCGAGCGCTCCAGTGGCTCGACCAGTCGGGGCTTGATGCCGGACAAGATGAGGCCGTTTTCTCGCTCGACTTGGCCGTTTGACTGCGGATGGGCAACGGATGCTAAGTCCAGTCGGATGCCCTGCGTCACGCAGAAACGGTCCAAGGCGCCTTTGGCGAAGTTGGTACCGTTGTCGGTGATGATGCTGTGTGGTACAACGTATCGGACGGTGATATCTGCAATGAAGGTCACAGAAGTCGGACCATTCAGTTTCTTGATTGGCTTCACTTCGATCCGCTTGGTAAATTTGTCCACGGCGACCAGTAGATGGGTCAAGCCGCCGCGGGCTGTCTTGAATGGGCCCATGATATCCAGCCCCCAGACTGCAAATGACCAAGTGAGGGGGATGGTCTTGAGTGTAGAAGCCGGCAGGTGTTGCTTGGAGCTGAATTTTTGGCAGCCTTTGCACTTCTTGACCAAGTCCTTGGCATCTTCCAGATCAGTCGGCCAAAAGAACCCATGGCGGAAGGCTTTGGCGTCAAGGGACCTAGAAGCCGCGTGGTGGCCGCACACGCCTTGGTGGATATCTTTGAGGATTGCTTTGCCCTTTTGTGGCTCTACGCAGCGCTGGAATACGCCCTTGACGCTGCGCCTGACAAGCTCTCTGTTCACTATCGTGTATGCTCCTACCCGGCGTTGCACCTACCAGGCCGAGACCTCGTCGGCTGGTAGCTCTCCGTTCACCAGAAAATTGAGGATGGGTTGTGCCCATGATGGTGCTTGGACTTCGTCCACTATCATTACGGCCACTTGTACCAGGGCGATTGGGTTGGGAGGTGGAGAGTTGGAGTCAGCCATTGCTTTCTGCGTCGTTGAAGTCCATGAGCCCATTCTTTGCTGTCCCGGGCAGACTCACGAAGTCCCTGGCCGATTGCCATGATCCCGGGCGGGTTACGAAGTCCCGGGCAGGGTGCAACTACAGCAGTCCCCGAGCCGCCTGCCGAAGTCCCCGGGCCGGTTGCTGAGGTCCCCAAGTCGGATCCGACTATTCCGGGGGCATCCGGCTTGAAGATAGACTCTGATTCCGGTGAAGGCTCGATGGACAGCTTGAGGAGGCGCTGAAGGGAAACACCGGCTGGTATGGCTTGCCGAGAGGAGCCAATCCGTGACAGGGCATCTGCTTGCTCGTTGTCTGCCTGTGGCACGTGAAGGAACTCACACCCGTCAAAGTATCCACTAACTTGCTGGACGAGGAAGCGTTAGCTTGCGCTTGGTGGCCCAGTCTCCTGACAACTGCTGGACCACCAAATCTGAGTCGCCTAGCACAGAATCCGGCGGATGCCGATCTCTTTGGCCAGTCGGAGTCTGTGTACTAGCGCCTCATACTCGGCCACGTTGTTGGAGGCGGCAAAGTCGATTTGCAATGTGTATCTAAGCCATTCGCCTTTGGGACAGGTTAGGATGATGCCGGCTCCCAGTCCGCTGCGCATCTTTGAGCCATCAAAGTGCATCCGCCAATGAGTGGAATCTGGCGCAGGCGGCAAGTACTGGGTCTCGGCCCAGTCGACGAGGAAGTCGGCCAGCGCTTGGGACTTGATGGCGGTGCGAGGCTGGTAGAAGATGGTGTATGGATCCAGCTCGATGGCCCACTTGTCCACCCGACCTGATGCATCTCTGTTGCTTATGATCTCGGCAAGTGGGGCAGTGTAGACAACCGTGATGGGGTGCTCTTAAAAGTATGGCTTGAGCTTCTTGGCGGCAAAATACACGCCGTAGCACATCTTCTGGTAGTGGGGGTAGTTCTGTTTTGAGGCTGACAATACCTCACTCAAGTAGTACACAGGCCTCTGGACCCGGCTATGCCTTGCCGTCTTCTGGGCGCTGTACCACAATGAATGGGCTGACCACCTGGCTGGTTGCAGCGATGTAGAGGAGCATGGGCTCTTTAGCAGTCGGAGCCGCTAGGACAGGAGGTATGGTCAACATCTTCCTCAGATGGAGAAAGGCCTCATCTGCCTTGTCGTTCCACTCGAAGTGAGTGGTTTTTTTCATGAGCTGGTACAGGGGAAGGGCCTTCTTGCCCAGCCGACTGATGAAGCGGCTGATGGATGCCAAGCAACCGGTAAACTTCTGGACGTCTCGTAGTCGGGTGGGTCTCTCCATCTGCTCGATGGCTTTGATCTTCACAGTGTTGCACTCAATGCCGCGTTCTGAGACCAGGAAGCCAAGGAGGTGGCCGGTTGGTACTCCAAATACACACTTCTCTGGGTTGAGCTTGATTTGGAAAAGGCGCATATTATCAAAAGTTTCCTTGAGATCTTGTAAGAGGGTACTGTCTGGAGTTGTCACGACAGATGTCCTTGTGGAAGGACTTACTTGCGGAGCCATCGCGACAAGGTTAGCTTAAAGGGGTTAAACCGGGACAAGGACACGAGGAGTTTATACTGGTTCGGCCCCTTGCGGTGAAGGTAAAAGCCTAATCGAGTTTGAGGTGGTATTGCTAGAGTTTTGATTACCAGGGAGCGAATATGCTTTGCCTGGCTTTCGATCTGTTGTTTCTTGCCCTAAGCCGCTGCCCCCCGGCCCCCCGGCACGAACCGCCTTGTCGGGCACCCGCACGAGAAGAAAGAAGCTGCCAAAAAGTTCCCCGACCGCAAGAAAACGCTTCACCGCTCCCAGCACCGCCACGTCAGGATCGCCTGCCACGGCAGGGCCATGCGCCACTTGCCGTGGCGGCGTGGGGACCCCAAGATAAAGCTCCGCTCCCATGACGGGCCCCAGTGGCGACAACAGGCTGCCGCGCTTTCACTCAGGAGCTGTGTAGCATAGTCTGGCCGGGCAAGTTCAAGCCAGACCTGCCTCCCCGCTACGACGGCACCCCCGACCCTGCGGATTTCTTGCAACTATACGAGCTGAGCATCGAGGCGGCCAACGGCGACAAAAAAGTCATGGCGAACTGGTTCCCCATGGCTCTCAAGGATGGCGCACTCTCGTGGCTCCTGAACCTGCCCGCGGGATCAATCTCCTCCTGGGGTGAGATGCGCGACCGCTTCGTCGCCAACTTCCAGGGTACTCGCGACCGCCCGCCGGCCGCGGGTGACCTGCGCCGCATCAAGTAGCAGCCTGGAGAGACCCTACAGAAGTACATTCAGCGCTTCAACTGCTCCGGCCTTAAGATCCCCAAGATGACGGACGAGGCCATCATCTCCGCGTTCTCCGACGGCATCCATGATGTCAAGATGAAGGAGGAGCTCGCTATCCACGAAGGCCTGTGCACGACTTTGGAGCTGTTCAACCTAGCAACCAAGTGCGCGAGAGCCAAGGAAGGGTGTCTCTGCCTCGTCGAGCTCCCGGCGTCAGACCCAGAAGACAAGAAAACCAAGGCCAAAGACGTGAAGCACAAGGGAGCAGCCGTGCTCATAGCAGAGCCAGATACGAAGCGCGGCCGGGACCATCCCGAGTCGTCCAAGAGCAGCCGACCATTCTGCGCCTTCCACAACATGCACAACCACAACACCAACGACTGGCAAGAACTCAGGGCCATTCGAAATGGACGCTTCAGTCGACGCCCCGAGCGCAATGACCGGGGCTACGACCGAGGAGGAGGCCGAGGCGGAGGATGCTGGGACGGCCGTGGCCCGCGCCAGGAGTGGCACGACCAGCCTCGTGAGGACCGCTGTCACGACCAACCATGCGAGGGCTCTTGGAGGAATCAACCTCGTGAGGACCGCCCTTAGGGCAAGGCTGGCCTTCCTCCTCTATCGCCATCACCAAGAAGGAACGATGACCAGGACGAGGGGGCTGGGGGCTTCCAGGATCCTCGTGCCATCGCCTGCATCTTGGGCGGTGCACAGGCCCAGCCTCCCAGCGCCTCTTCAAGTAGTTTGCTCACGAGGTGAACTTGGCTCTCCCCAGGCTTGAAGCCACGCGACCACTCAGGTGTTCCAACTGCACCATCACCTTCAGCTCAGTAGACCAGCTCAAGTGCGCGGCAACTGCCGGCACCCTCCCGATGCACTGCTCACCCGTCATCAGCAATGTTCAAGTCACCAAGACCCACATCGACGGCGGCGCATGACTCAATGTCCTGTCCGTCGAGACGTTCGACAGCCTCCAAGTGCCCTACGATCAGCTACAACCTACCAAGCCCTTCTCACGACTGACTGACGGCTCCACCACGCCGATAGGACAGGTCCGCCTTCCGGTCACCTTCGGTCAGCGCGACAACTACATCACCAAGCTTATCGACTTCGATGTCGCGCACATTCATCTTCCCTACAACGCCATCCTCGGGTACCCATCCTTAGCCAAGTTCATGGAGGTGACCCACCACGGCTACAACGTCCTCAAGATGCCAGGAAGCGGTGGGATCATCACAGTCCCCTGCGTAGAAAGAGATGCGGTGTGCTCCCTCGAGCGCGCCTACCAAGCCGCATCAATCGAAGACCCCGACAACAAAGGAATCCTTTACCCTCCTGAGGCCATCCCCAAGAAGAAGAAGCAGTTGCTTCGTACAGGGCCTCAGGAGGGCGGCAGCACCACCTCAGGACCTGCGCCTTCAGATGGGGCGCCTCCCTCCCACACATAGGAAGGCGCGCCCAGCGCCCTCCTCAGGCAAGGCTCGGGGGCTCTCTTCTGGAGGGCCTCATACCTCACCAACGTCACGAGGGAGGCGCTCGGGCACCACATGGAGGCGTGCTTTGCGGCACGTTTCCCTCAGGAGGGCACTGTGCAAGGAGTGCTCGACGCTCAGGATTTAATCGCCAAGACCACTCAGGAGCTGCAGGATGCAAGGGCCATGCGCAGCGATCGCCGCTCGCCTGGTGTGGCCACCCATCCAGGTGAGGATGGCAGGCTGCGCGTCTGCATCAACATCCCAGGGCCCAACCGGGCCGCGTCTCAGGAGCGCTTCTTGCCTTCGCGCGTGGGACATTGCGAGGGCCGACCTCACAACTATGTTCGCATGCCATTCGGCTAGCCGAGGATGGCGGCCGCCTACCAGTGCAGCCTGCGAAGCATCCTGGCGGCTCAGGAGGCCAGGCATCACGCGGTCCTGGCGGAGATGGAGATGGTCCTCAAGGAACCGCCTGGACCCCCAGGGCCTCCCGAGGCTCAGGGCCCCGGTGGCCCATGAGGAGCGACCCCTTCACCGCGCATCTTCAGCTACCCCAACATCCCCTCGACAACGAAACCAGGTGACATTTTCCTAGTTCATTTAGCTGGGAGCGCCCCTTGGGCTGCATCATTCCCAGGCCGCATGGGCCCGTCCCTGCGACATGTATCCTTTTCCGTCTTTAGCTTACTCTGCTTGGGGCGCCCCTCGGGCTGCATCTTCCCCAGGCCGCTCGGGTCCGACCCAGTGGCATGTATCGTTCCTGCATTTACCCAAGCTAGTTCGCTTTCCATGCATGATCTATCTATGGTTATCACCTGCTTGATTATCACACACCACGGAAGCTGCGCACCGATCGTCTTTCTTCAGGATCTTTCGCATAAGGAGGCTAGGCACGGTGTCTGTGCTCGGGCCCGTCCCTGCAGCGTCGATAAATCCAACGGCTGAGCTCTGTCTGGCAGGCCAGTCCCGTTCACGTCACCTCCTGGGGTCGTTGGTGCTTGGCCTTCTCATGCGATAACCTCGGGAGATTCATTCGGCGCAGGTTGCCTAACCATCTCGCAGGATCACCGCAGTCAATAAGAGCCAAGACCAGGCGCAACCCGCCTTGAGGTAGAGCCTCGTGAGTCCCGCACTGGCTCATAGTGCTCAGACATACCTCGTCTAGCCCTGCCGTGCAAGCAACGTGTCAGGGCGGGGCTGTACATGCCCAGGGGGCTCTCCGCAGTAGGGAGTCCCCTCCCACGTGCCAGTGGAAGCACCATGCTCCGCACTGGAAGTCAACACTGCCGAGGAGCGGCTATACCCGTGCAAGTGCGGAAGCGCTATGCTCCGCGCTAGTGATAAACAACTGAGGCGGCCCCATGGCCGTATCAACCTCAGGGAGCCTTTGAGCTCAATGCCTAGCCTCACCGCGCTGCTTTCCCCTCAGGAGGGTAGCGCGACGTGGCTAGGCACCGGGGCTGCGCTCAGGTCACGCCTGGCGTACGCCCCACCAGGTCCCTCAGACCTGGTCGTCGCGCGACCCTCCTGAGCGAAAGCTCAGCGAGGACAGGTATGAGGTCTGTTCGTACGTCAAGGGGGACCCTTGGGCATCGCGACCCAAGGGCCTAACTGGTCATGTAGCCCCTCACCGCCTGGCCTCGTCCTGGTGTTCCGGTTGAGTCAGCGGCTGCTGAGGTATGCGCGGGGCCGGGCCCTTCCGACGAAGAACGCTAAGGCCCGCTCTTGCATTTCCTTCTCAAATGTCGTTTGAGCGTCAAGGGGGACTCCTGAGCATCGCGACTTAGGAGCCTAACTGACCACATAGCCCCTCACTCCTTGGTCCCGTCCTGGTGTTCCGGACGGCCCAATGGCAGCTGAGGTATGCGCGGGGTCGGGCCCTGCCGACGTAGAACACTAAGGCCTATTCCTACATCTCTTTTCTGTAAGCTGTTTGCGCGTCAAGGGGGACTCCTGAGCATCGCGACTCAGGAGCCTAACTGGCCATGTAGACCCTCACCCCCTGGCCTCGTCCTGATGTTCCGGTCGAGTCAGCGGCGGCTAAGGTATGCGCGGGGTCGGGCTCTGCCAACGTAGAACGTAAAGCAAATAGGAAGGAAATCGCAAAATCTCAAGCAAATATTACAAGACATATTGTTCTCCCGGTACCAAACGCAAGTTTAAATGCCTCCACGAGGCATGGTACATATTGCAGGAACTAAACAGGAAAGAGCCGCAAGCAAGTCACCTCGTCATCCCCAGACGCCACCGTCACCTGCAAGGGATGCTTCTTCCACAGCGGCATTGCCCTCACCTGCACCGCCCGTTGGAGTTACAGGTTCGGCATCACCGCCAGTCAAAGGCGCGGGTGAGGGAGTCTTGGATTAGGGGGTATCCGGACAGCCGGACTAGATACACCGTCCGGACTATTGAAGCGTGAAGATACAAGACTCAAGACTCCGTCCCATGTTCGGATGGGACTCTCCTTTGCGTGGAAGACAAGCTTGGCGATCCAGATATTGTATTTCCTTCCTTGAAACCTACTCCATGTAAACCCTAGCCCTCTCCGGTGTCTATATAAACCGGAGAGGTTGGTCCTTAGAAGGCCGATCACAATTACAATCATACCATCATAGGCTAGCTCTTAGGGTTTAGCCTCTACGATCTCGTGGTATATCCACTCTTGTACTACTCATATCGTCAATATTAATCAAGCAGGAAGTAGGGTTTTACCTCCATCGAGAGGGCCCAAACCTGGGTAAACATTGTGTCCCTTGCTTCTTGTTACCATCAGCCTAAACGCATAGATCGGGATTGTTGTGGAACGTAGCAGAAATTCAAAATTTTCCTACGTGTCACCAAGATCTATCTATGGAGAAACCAGCAACGAGGGGAAGGAGAGTGCATCTACATACCCTTGTAGATCGCTAAGCGGAAGCGTTCAAGTAAACGGGGTTGATGGAGTCGTACTCGTCGTGATCCAAATCACCGGAGATCCTAGTGCCAAACGGACGGCACCTCCGCGTTCAACACACGTACAGCCGGTGGCGTCTCCCATGCCTTGATCCAGCAAGGAGAGAGGAGAGGTTGAGGAAGACTCCATCCAGCAGCAGCACTGGCGGCGTGATGGTGGTGGAGGGCGTGGTAATCCTGCAGGGCTTCGCCAAGCACCGCGGGAGAGGAGAAGGGAGAGAGGTAGGGCTGCGCCAAGAGGGAGAGAAACTCGTGTGTAGGGCAGCCCCCAGACCTCAAGTATTTATAGGGGAAGGGGAGACGGCTGCGCCCCCTCTAGGGTTCCCTCCCCAGGGGTGGCGGCAGCCCCCATATCCCATATGGGTGGCGGCCACAAGGGGAGAGGGGGGAGGCGCACCTAGGGTGGGCCTTAGGGCCCATCTGCCCTAGGGTTTGCCCCCCTCCCCACTTCCCTGCGCCTTGGGCCCTGTGAGGCGCACCAGCCCACACAGGGCTGGTCCCTCCCACACTTGGCCCATGCAGCCCTCCGGGTTGGTGGCCCCACTTGGTGGACCCAGGACCCTCCGGTGGTCCCGGTACGTTACTGAAAAAACCGAAACTTTCCGGTGACCAAAACAGGACTTCCCATATATAAATCTTTACCTCCGGACCATTCCGGAACTCCTCGTGATGTCCGGGATCTCATCCGGGACTCCGAACAACATTCGGTAACCACATACAAACTTCCTTTATAACCCTAGCGTCATCGAACCTTAAGTGTGTAGACCCTACGGGTTCGGGAACCATGCAGACATGACCGAGACGTTCTCCGGTCAATAACCAACAGCGGGATCTGGATACCCATGTTGGCTCCCACATGTTCCACGATGATCTCATCGGATGAACCACGATGTCAAGGACTCAATCAATCCCGTATACAATTCCCTTTGTCTAGCGGTATTGTACTTGCCCGAGATTCGATCGTCGGTATCCGATACCTTGTTCAATCTCGTTACCGCAAGTCTCTTTACTCGTTCCGTAACACATCATCCGTGATCAACTCCTTGATCACATTGTGCACATATGATGATGTCCTACCGAGTGGGCCCAGAGATACCTCTCCGTCACACGGAGTGACAAATCCATCTCGATTCGTGCCAACCCGCAGACACTTTCGGAGATACCTGTAATGCACCTTTATAGCCACCCGATTCGTTGTGACGTTTGGTACACCCAAAGCATTCCTACGGTATCCGGAGTTGCACAATCTCATGGTCTAAGGAAATGATACTTGACATTAGAAAAGCTTTAGCATACGAACCACACGATCTTTGTGCTAGGCTTAGGATTGGGTCTTGTCCATCACATCATTCTCCTAATGATGTGATCCGTTATCAATGACATCCAATGTCCATGGTCGGAAACCGTAACCATCTATTGATCAACGAGCTAGTCAACTAGAGGCTTACTAGGGACATGGTGTTGTCTATATACCCACACATGTATCTGAGTTTCCTATCAATACAATTATAGCATGGATAATAAGCGATTATCATGAACAAGGAAATATAATAATAACTAATTTATTATTGCCTCTAGGGCATATTTTCAACATCTCCCACTTGCACTAGAGTCAATAATCTAGTTCACATCGCCATGTGATTAACACTCACAGGTCACATCGCCATGTGACCAACATCCAAAGAGTTTACTAGTGTCATTAAACTAGTTCACATCATCATGTGATTAAGACTCAATGAGTTCGGGGTTTGATCATGTTTTGCTTGTGAGAGAGGTTTTAGTCAGCGGATCTCGAACCTTCAGATCCGTGTGTGCTTTGCAAATTTCTAGGTCATATTATAAATGCTGCTTCCACGCTCCATTTGAAACTATTCCAAATGGTTGCTCCACTATCGTATCCGGTTTGCTATTGAGTCATTCGGATAGGTGTTAAAGCTTGCATCGGCGTAACCCTTTACGCCGAACTCTTTATCACCTCCATAATCGAGAAACATGTCCTTATTTACTCCAAGGACAATTTTGACCGCTATCCAATGATCCATTCCTGGATCATTCTTGTACCCTTGAGTGACTCATGGCAAGGCACACTTCGGTGTGGTACACAAGCATAGCATACTATAGAGCCTACGTATAAAGCATAGGGGACAACCTTCGTCCTTTCTCTCTTTTCTGCCGTGGTCGAGCTTTAAGTCTTAACTTCATACCTTACATCTCAGGCAAGAACTCCTTCTTTGGTGATCCATCTTGAACACCTTCAAGATCATGTCAAGGTATGTGCTCATTTGAAAGTATCATTTAGCGTTTTGATCTATTCTCATAGATCTTGATGCTCAATGTTCAAGTAGCTTAATCCAGGTTTTCACTTGAAAACACCTTTCAAATAACCCTATATGCTTTCCAGAAATTCTACATCATTTCGATCAACAATATGTCAACAACATATACTCATCAGAAATTCTATAGTGCTCCCACTCACTTCTTTGGAAATACAAGTTTCTCATAAACTTTGTATAAACCCAAAATCTTTGATCATCTCATCAAAGCGCACATTCCAACTCCGAGATGCTTACTCCGGTCCTTAGAAGGATCATTTGGAGCCAGCATACCTTTTAGCATCCTTAGGATCGACAAAACTTTCGATTGTATCACATACAACCTTTCCTTACAAAACTGGTAAGGAAACTCGTTTTGACATCCATCTGCCAGATTTCATAAATGCAGCTAATGCTAACATGATTCCGATGGACTTAAGCATCGCTACGGATGAGAAAATCTCATCGCAGTCAACTCCTTGAACTTGTGAAAAACTCTTCGCCACAAGTCGAGCTTCATAGACGGTGACATTACCGTCCACGTCCGTCTTCTTCTTAAAGATCCATTTATCTCAATGGCTTGCCTATCGGGCAAGTCCACCAAAGTCCATGCTTTGTTCTGATACATGGATCCTATCTCGGATTTCATGGCCTCTAACCATTTGTTGGAATATGGGCCCACCATTGCTTCTCCATAGCTCGTAGGTTCATTGTTGTCTAGCAACATGACCTTCAAGACAGGATCACCGTACCACTCAAGCGAGACGCGTCCTTGTCACCCCACGAGGTTCGGTAGTGACTTGATCCGAAGCTTCATGATCACTATCATAAGCTTCTTCTTCAATTGGTGTAGGCGCCACGGAACAACTTCACGTGCCTGCTGCACACTAGTTGAAGTGATGGTTCAATAACCTCATCAAGTCTCCACCATCCTCCCACTCAATTCTTTCGAGAGAAACTTTTCCTCGAGAAAGGACCCGTTCTAGAAACAATTACTTTTGCTTCGGATCTTGAGATAGGAGGTATACCCAACTGTTTTGGGTGTCCTATGAAGATGCATTTATCCGCTTTGGGTTCGAGCTTATCACGATGAAACTTTTTCACATAAGCGTCGCAGCCCCAAACTTTTAAGAAACGACAACTTAGGTTTCTCCAAACCATAGTTCAAACAGTGTCGTCTCAACGCAATTACGTGGTGCCCTATTAAAGTGAGTGCGGTTGTCTCTAATGCCTAACCCATGAACGATAGTGGCAATTCGATAAGAGACATCATGGTACGCACCATATCCAATAGGGTGCAACTATGATGTTCGGACACACCATCACACTATGGTGTTCCAGGCGGTATTAATTGTGAAACAATTTCCACAATGTCTTAATAGCGTGCCAAAGCTCGTAACTCAGATACTCATCTCTATGATCATATCATAGACATTTTATCCTCTTGTCACGATGATCTTTAACTTCACTCTGAAATTACTTGAACCATTCAATAATTCAGACTTGTGTTTCATCAAGTAAATACACTCAGTATCTACTTAAATCATCCGTGAAAAAGAACATAACGATATTCACTGCATGCCTCAGCACTCATTGGACTGCACACATCAAAATGTGTTACTTCCAACAAGTTGCTATCTTGTTCCATCTTACTGAAACCGAGGCTTTTCAGTCATCTTGCCCATGTGGTATGATTTGCATATCTCAAGTGATTCAAAATCAAGTGAGTCCAAACGATCCATCTGCATGGAGTTTCTTCATGCGTATACACCAATAGACATGGTTTGCATGTCTCAAACTTTTCAAAACGAGTGAGTCCAAAGATCCATCAACATGGAGCTTCTTCATGCGTTTTACACCAATATGATTTACATGGTAGTGTCACAAGTAAGTGGTACTATCATTACTATCTTACATCTTTTGGCATGGAAATGTGTATCACCACGATCGAGATTCAATAAACCATTCTTTTAGGTGCAAGACCATTGAAGGTATTTATTCAAATAAATAGAGTAACCATTATTCTCCTTAAATGAATAACCGTATTGCGATAGACATAATCCAATCATGTCTATGCTCAGCATAAACACCAAATAATAATTTTAGGTTTAACTCCAATCTCGATGGTAGAGGGAGCGTGCGATGCTTGATCACATCAACCTTGGAAACACTTCCAACACATATGTCAGCTCACCTTTAGCTAGTCTCCGTTTATTCCGTAGCTTTTGTTTGAGTTACTAACACTTAGCAACCGAACCGGTATCTAATACCCTGGTGCTACTAGGAGTACTAGTAAAGTACACATTAACATAATGTATATCAATATACTTCTATCGACCTTGCCAGCCTTCTTATCTACCAAGTATCTAGGGTAATTCTGCTCGGTGGCTGTTCCCTCATTACGAAGCACTTAGTCTCGGGTTTGGGTTCAACCTTGGGTTTCTTCACTAGAGCAGCAACTGATTTGCCGTTTCATGAAGTGTCCCTTCTTGCCCTTGCCCTTCTTGAAACTAGTGGTTTCACCAACCATCAACAATTGATGCTCCTTCTTGATTTCTACTTCGCGGTGTCAAACATTGTGAATACCTCAAGGATCATCATATCTATCCACGATATGTTATAGTTCATCACGAAGCTCTAGCAGCTTGGTGGCAATGACTTTGGAGAAACATCACTATCTCATCCGGAAGATCAACTCCCACTCGATTCAAGTGATTGTTGCACTCGGACAATCTGAGCACAAGCTCAACGATTGAGCTTTTCTCCCTTAGTTTGCAGGCTAAGAAAATCGTCGGAGGTCTTATACCTCTTGGCGTGGGCACGAGCCTGAAATCCCAATTTCAGCCCTCGAAACATCTCATATGTTCCATAGACGTTCAAAACGTCTTTGGTGCCTCAACTCTAAACCGCTTAACTGAACTATCACGTAGTTATCAAAGCGTGTATTCGATGTTCCTAACATCCACAAGCGGCGTTTGGGGTTCAGCACACTGAGCGGTGCATTAAGGACATAAGCTTTCTCTGTCCGCATAATCGCCATTGTCAACTTTCAACTATATTTTCTAGGAACATATCTAAGCAGTGGAACTAAAGCGCGAGCTTCGACATAATTTGCAAAGATCTTTTGACTATGTTCAGGATAATTAAGTTCATCTCATGAACTCCCACTCGATAGACATCCCTCTAGTCATCTAAGTGATTACATGATCCGAGTCAACTAGGCCGTGTCCGATCATCACGTGAGACGGACTAGTCATCATCGGTGAACATCTTCATGTTGATCGTATCTACTATACGACTCATGCTCGACCTTTCGGTCTCTTGTGTTCGAGGCCATGTCTGTACATGCTAGGCTCGTCAAGTTAACCTAAGTGTTTTTGGCGTGTGTAAATCTGGCTTACACCCGTTGTATGTGAACGTAAGAATCTATCACACCCGATCATCACGTGGTGCTTGAAGCGACGAACTTTCGCATAGCGGTGCACAGTTAGGGGGAACACTTTCTTGAAATTTTAATGAGGGATCATCTTATTTACTACCGTCGTTCTAAGCAAATAAGATGCATAAACATGATAAACATCACATGCAATCAAATAGTGACATGATATGGCCAATATCATATTGCTCCTTTTGATCTCCATCTTCGGGGCTCCATGATCATCATCGTCACCGGCATGACACCATGATCTCCATCATCATGATCTCCATCATCGTGTCTCCATGAAGTTGTCTCGCCAACTTATTACTTCTACTACTATGGCTACGGTTAGCAATAAAGTAAAGTAATTACATGGCGTTGTTCAATGACACGCAGGTCATACAAAAATAAAGACAACTCCTATGGCTCCTGCGGTTGTCATACTCATCGACATGCAAGTCGTGATTCCTATTACAAGAACATGATCAATCTCATACATCACATATCATTCATCACATTCTTCTTGGCCATATCACATCACATAGCATACCCTGCAAAAACAAGTTAGGCGTCCTCTAATTGTTGTTTGCATGTTTTACGTGGCTGCTATGGGTTTCTTGCAAAACGTTTCTTACCTACGCAAAACCACAACGTGATATGCCAATTGCTATTTACCCTTCATAAGGACCCTTTTCATCGAATCCGATCCGACTAAAGTGGAGAGGCGGCACCGCTAGCCACCTTATGCACCAAGTGCATGTCGATTCGGTGGAACCTGTCTCACGTAAATGCGTGTAAGGTCGGTCCGGCCGCTTCATCCCACAATACCGTCGAAACAAGATTGGACTAGTAACGGTAAGCATATTGAACAAAATCAACGCCACAACTACTTTGTGTTCTACTCGTGCAAAGAATCTACGCAATAGACCTAGCTCATGATGCCTTTGTTGGGGAGCGAGCAGAAATTCAAAATTTTCCTCGTGTCACCAAGATCTATCTATGGAGAAACCAGCAACGAGGGAAGGAGAGTGCATCTACATACCCTTGTAGATCGCTAAGCGGAAGCGTTCAAGTGAACGGGTTGATGGATTTGTACTGTCGTGATCCAAATCACCGGAGATCCTAGTGCCGAGCGGACGGCACCTCCGCGTTCAACACACGTACAGCCCGGTGGCGTCTCCCATGCCTTGATCCAGCAAGGAGAGAGGAGAGGTTGAGGAAGACTCCATCCAGCAGCAGCACAATGGCGTGGTGGTGGTGGAGGAGCGTGGTAATCCTGCAGGCTTCGCCAAGCACCAGCTGGGAGAGGAGAAGGAGAGAGGTAGGGCTGCGCCAAGAGGAGAGAAACTTCGTGTGTGGGCAGCCCCAGGACCTCAAGTATATATAGGGGAAGGGAGGCGGCTGCGCCCCTCTGGGTTCCTCCCAGGGGTGGCGGCAGCCCCAGATCCCATCTGGGTGGCGGCCACAAGGGGAGAGGGGGGCGCACCTCGGTGGGCCTTCGGCCCATCTGCCTAGGGTTTGCCCTCCCATTCCCTGCGCCTTGGGCCTGTGGGGCGCACCAGCCCACCAGGGCTGGTTCCTCCCACACTTGGCCCATGCAGCCCTCCGGAGTTGGTGGCCCCACTTGGTGGACCCAGGACCCTCCCGGTGGTCGATGCGCTACGAAAAAACTCGAAACTTTCCCGGTGACCAAAACAGGACTTCCCATATATAAATCTTTACCTCCGGACCATTCTGGAACTCCTCGTGACGTCCGGGATCTCATCCGGGACTCCAAACAACATTCGGTAACCACATACAAACTTCCTTTATAACCCTAGCGCCATCGAACCTTAAGTGTGTAGACCCTACGGGTTCGGGAACCATGCGACATGACCGAGGCGTTCTCGGTCAATAACCAACAGCGGATCTGGATACCCATGTTGGCTCCTACATGTTCCACGATGATCTCATCGGATGAACCACGATGTCAAGGACTCAATCAATCCCGTATACAATTCCCTTTGTCTAGCGGTATTGTACTTGCCCGAGATTCGATCGTCGGTATCCGATACCTTGTTCAATCTCGTTACGGCAAGTCTCTTTACTCGTTCCGTAACACATCATCCGTGATCAACTCCTTGATCACATTGTGCACATTATGATGATGTCCTACCGAGTGGGCCCAGAGATACCTCTCCGTCACACGGAGTGACAAATCCCAGTCTCGATTCGTGCCAACCCAACAGACACTTTCGGAGATACCTGTAATGCACCTTTATAGCCACCCGATTCGTTGTGACGTTTGGTACACCCAAAGCATTCCTACGGTATCCGGAGTTGCACAATCTCATGGTCTAAGGAAATGATACTTGACATTTTAGAAAAGCTTTAGCATACGAACCACACGATATGTGCTAGGCTTAGGATTGGGTCTTGTCCATCACATCATTCTCCTAATGATGTGATCCCGTTATCAATGACATCCAATGTCCATGGTCAGGAAACCGTAACCATCTATTGATCAACGAGCTAGTCAACTAGAGGCTTACTAGGGACATGGTGTTGTCTATATACCCACACATGTATCTGAGTTTCCTATCAATACAATTATAGCATGGATAATAAACGATTATCATGAACAAGGAAATATAATAATAACTAATTTATTATTGCCTCTAGGGCATATTTCCAACAGGGATCCCCTACCGAGATCCGCCGGTTTTGACACCGACAGTGGGGACGAAGGCGCGGAACTTCTTCAGTAGGGCCTCCACTTGGCCCTTCACGGCTTTGGCAGCAGCTGCGCAGCGCTTGTCATCCACAGGCTCTAGCAGCTCGTCAAGGTCGGCGGTAGGATCGCGAAGATGGAGGTGACTAAAGACGCGCGTCAGAGTGGCTGAGGAAAGGATGCGGGCTTCTACCTCCACCATGGGGCCGATGGCGCTCACGACTTCCTCATGCGCATCGACCAGATAAGGAAGCTGCTGGGTAGGGCCCTTGTTGTCGGCAGCTAGCGGCTCCTCCAAGCCCTTCTCGTAGAGTGACCGTAGCGCCGCGCGAGCCCTCTCGTCAAGGAGCTTGAAGGCCACGCAGTCCTCAGTAAGGACCTTCGCCTTGGCTTCAAGCTTGGCCTTCTCCGCCTTCAGCGTCTCCTTCAACTCCTCCAGCCGGCTGCGCTCCGTAGCCTGCGCCTTCGCCAGCTGCTCCAGTTCGGTGTCGCGATCCCTGACGGCATCCTCTCGGGCCTTCATCTTCTCCTCCTCCGCCTTGCGGCCTCAGGCTTCATCTGCACGCTCTCTCCGCATGGTCTCCAGCTCGGCCTCCAGCGACCGGCAGCGGTCCTGGGCGGCTTCGGCATCCTTCGACGCCGCCTCGCGGGCTGCCGCAGTTTGGGCGATGGCCTGCTTGTCGTTCTCGCAGTCCACTGAGGGAGTCCTGGACTAAGCGGTCCTCGGGCGTCCGACCTGTTAGCCATGGGCCAGACTGATTGGCTGTGAAGATATGAAGACCGAAGACTGCACCCGTGTCCGGATGGGACTCTCCTTGGCGTGGAAGGCAAGCTTGGTGACCAAATATGTAGATTCCCTCCCTTGTAACCGACCCTGTGTAACCCTAGATCCTCCTGGTGCTTATAAAAACCGGAGGACTTAGTCCGGATGACGATATACTCATTACCATAGTCATACAGGCTAGACATCTAGGGTTTAGCCATTATGATCTCGTGGTAGATCAACTCTTGTAATACTCATATTCATCAAGATCAATCAAGCAGGAAGTAGGGTATTACCTCCATAGAGAGGGCTCGAACTTGGGTAAACATTGTGTCCCCGTCTCCTGTTACCATCGACCTTAGACGCGCAGTTCGGGACCCCCTACCCGAGATCCGCCGGTTTTGACACCGAAATTGGTGCTTTCATTGAGAGTTCCACTGTGCCGTCCCCAAAAGGTTTGATGGCCCCTTTAATCGTCAACGACAATGCTGTCCAAGGAGAAACCTTCCTCCCTGGACAGATCTTCATATTCGGCGGTTTCGCACTACGGGCCAACTCGCTTGGCCGTCTGGAACAGATCGACAGCTACGCCCCTGGCCATCAAGTCAGATTTGGGAGCTTGAACTATGTCGCGGACGTCCGTGCAGACTTGATATTCGCTGGATTCGAGACCGCAGCGATCGCTCCTGGCCACCCCGATGAACATGACCTAAATCTGTCATCGGACTGCATCCAGGAGATTGCTCATGTAACTGCTCTGGCCGTAGATCCGGAGCATATTGCACCATCCAAGGACAGGAGGAACCCCACCACGGAGGCCACAGATTCCACGGCGTTTGAGCCAAGCATAGACCTAAAGTCACACGACGTCTTTGTCACCAGAACTCCGGACTCGTCTCTGGTCATAAATTCCGATCCATTTTCATCCGCGGACGTCGAACTTGATCGCTTATCGATCTTTGAGTTTAGCGCCACAGACATCTTCCAACACTCGCCCTATGGCGATGCTAAACTCATTAAAGAATCAGTCCCTGGCGGGGGACTCATTGCCGAATTATGTCCGGTTTGAACTGGAGGCTGGTGATGGGGGAGAATTCAGTTTCCCACCCGCCACCCACTTCATGGCCACTGCGAAGACTTCACCGACGTGCTTGATTATAGCTAGGACGACATCGACGGTATGGACGACGATGCCGACGAGGAGCAAGAGGATCACTTACCGGCCGCTTACCGGACGCTGGACGGCCACTTACTCATATGACGTATACATGGTGGATACACCTAAAGAAACTAACAATGATGACAAGAGGATCAAGTTAGGGACAAACCTCCTGAGACACAGCCCTGGCACCGGCGTCAGTGGCGCCGGTATAAGTCACGTCGTACAAAAGACAACAACACCGGCACTGAAAGGATCGAGAAGAGGTGTCTAGAGGGGGGGGGGGGTGATTAGACACTAAGTACCAAAAGTTGCAGTTTTTAACTTCTTTAAGTTGGAGTGGAGTTTAGGCACAAGTTTAACACTCACAATACATATCAAGCAAGCATGCAAAGAGTATATGAGCAGCGGAAAGTAAAGCATGCAACTTGCGAGAATGTAAAGGGAAGGGTTTGGAGGATTCAAACGCAATTGGAGACACGGATGTTTTTGTCGTGGTTCCGATAGGTGGTGCTATCGTACATCCACGTTGATGGAGACTTCAACCCACGAAGGGTAATGGTTGCACGAGTCCACGGAGGGCTCCACCCATGAAGGGTCCACGAAGAAGCAACCTTGTCTATCCCACCATGGCCGTCGCCCACGAAGGACTTGCCTCACTAGTGGTAGATCTTCACGAAGTAGGCGATCTCCTTGCCCTTACAAACACCTTGGTTCAACTCCACAATCTTGTCGGAGGCTCCCAAGTGACACCTAGCCAATCTAGGAGACACCACTCTCCAAGAAGTAACAAATGGTGTGTTGATGATGAACTCCTTGCTCTTGTGCTTCAAATGATAGTCTCCCCAACACTCAACTCTCTCTCACAGGATTTGGATTTGGTGGAAAGAAGATTTGAGCGGAAAGCAACTTGGGGAAGGCTAGAGATCAAGATTCATATGGTAGGAATGGAATATCTTGGCCTCAACACAAGTGTAGGTGGTTCTCTCTCAGAAAATGTGTATTGAAGTGTAGGTTCATTCTGATGGCTCTCTCCATGAATGAAGAGTGGGTGGAGGGGTATATATAGCCTCCACACAAAATCTAACAGTTACACACAACTTGCCAAACACGGTGGGACAGAATTGATAAAGTCGGTCAGACCGATTCAGCAAATCTAGTGACCATTAGGATTTTTGGTGGGACCGACATGCAACTCGGTAGGACTGATATGGTTAGGGTTAGGGCATAACATAATCTCGGTGAGACCGATTACACAAACTCGGTGGGACCTATTTTGGTAATAAGCTAACCAGAGAGTTGGTCAGGCAAACTCGGTGAGACCGATTACACAAACTCGGTGGGACTGATTTTGGTAATAAGCTAACCAGAGAGTTTGCATTGTAATCTCGGTAGTACCGATTGCTCAAGCTCGGTGAGACCGATTTTGGTAATGGACATACACAGAGATTACAATCCCATCTCGGTGAGACCGAGATCCCTATCGGTGAGATCGATTTGCCTAGGGTTTGTGGCAGTGGCTATGACATCTGAAATCGGTGGCGCCGGCTAGAAAGAATCGGTGGGGCCGAGCTAGACCTTTTGTTTAGGACATATGTGGATGTGAGAAAGTAGTTGAGGGCATTGGAGCATATCACTAAGCACTTTGAGCGAGCAAGCTATTAAGCAACACCTCATCCCGTCTTGATAGTATTGGCTTTTCCTATGGACTCAATGTGCTCTTGGATCACTAAAATATAAAATGTAGAGTCTTGTACTTGAAGCTTGAGCCAATCCTTTGTCCTTAGCATCTTGAAGGGGTTCCACATCCTTTAGTCCATACCACTTAATTTGTTGAACTTGTCTGAAACATACTAGGTAAAAGTGTTAGTCCAACAAGAGATATGTTGACATTAATTACCAAAATCACCTAGGGAGCACTTGTGCTTTCAATCTCCCCCTTTTTGGTAACTGATGGCAACATACATCAAAGCTTTAGATAAAGATATAGAGAATAGCAAGTAAAGCTTTGGAAAGACATGTAACATGCATAGGCTCCCCCTACATGTATGCAGTCATGTGAATATGGAATATAGAAGCATGTGAGAGCATAACCATGACAGAGTAGGCAATGTGTTACATGTATCTTGGCTATATGCATCAGAGCAAAAGATGTGAATGTGGGAAATGTACCATCATGCTCATGAGTCCTTCTTGCAAACAATATGTACATCAACAAGAATTCCTCATAGACATGATAGTGATGCATATTGTCAGTGTCAAAACCGGCGGATCTCAGGTAGGGGGTCCCGTACTGTGCGTCTAGGCGGATGGTAACAGGAGACAAGGGACATGATGTTTTTACCCAGGTTCGGGCCCTCTCGATGGAGGTAATACCCTACTCCTGCTTGATTAATATTGATGATATGGGTAGTACAAGAGTAGATCTACCACGAGATCAGAGAGGCTAAACCCTAGAAGCTAGCCTATGGTATGATTGTTGTTCGTCCAACGGACTAAAACCCTTCGGTTTATATAGACACCGAATAGGGTTAGGGTTACACAGAGTCGGTTACAATGGTAGGAAATCTACATATCCGTATCGCCAAGCTTGCCTTCCACGCCAAGGAAAGTTCCATTCGGACACGGGACGAAGTCTTCAATATTTTATCTTCATAGTCTAGGAGTCCGGCCAAAGATGATAGTTCGGCTATCTGGACACCCCTAGTCCAGGACTCCTCGGTAGCCCACGAACCAGGCTTCAATGATGGCGAGTCCGGGCGCATATTGTCTTGGCATTGCAAGGCGGGTTCCTCCTCGAATACTTCATAGAAGGTTTTGAACACAAGGATAGTGTCGGCTCGCAAAACAAGTTCCACATACTACCGTAGATAGAATAACTTTTGCACAGATCTGCTCGGCGTATTCCGCGGCGTAACATCACACCACGGCCAGGCCTTTATACGAATCGTTTTCTACTGTTCCACCTCGGTAGCGTTTAGCGAGGCGGTTTCCTTGGCACGTCTTATCAAAGCGGAGATCGTGCCCCCTTATTCTGGGATTCCCATCAATACGGACGTGGGTAACCCATCCGCACCATTGATTATGGCGCTTGGGAGATAAGCGAGTTTTACCGGTGGCGGGGACGCATAACCGTCCGTCCATATAAGGGATAAGGATCCACCTTTTCACCTCGCCTTCTTCCTCCTTTGCTCATCCATTTCCACTTTTCGAGCTCCAGCGCCCAAGTCCGCACATCCCACCTCAACCTTCTCCAACTATGTCCGGAGCGGGAGGCAGGTGGATGGCCTCCTCCATCATGGTGGGGCACATCGAAAAGCTGCGGACGACCGGATACTTGTCCAGCAACATCGCGCACCGGCTACCCGACGAGGGGCAGCTCATTCCAACCCCCAGGCCCCATGAGAGGGTGGTGTTTCTCACCCACTTCCTCCGCGGACTAGGTTTTCCACTTCACCCATTTGTCCGGGGGCTCATGTTCTACTACGGCCTGGACTTCCACGATCTGGCCCCGAATTTCGGCGTTCATCGTCGTGTGCGAGGCCTTCCTCTGCATCCAGCCCCAGTTCGCCTTATGGCTGAAGATCTTCAATGTCAAGCCGAAGGTAGTGGGCGGCCGCCAAGCGGAGTGCGAGGTGCCATGGTTGGCAAGATGGCCAAAGTCCTATGGCTCGAGGGCTCCTTTGTGGAGACCATAAAGGGGTGGCAATCGGGGTGGTTCTACATCACCGAGCCGCGCGACTCTAAATGGGCGGCGGCCCCCGAATTCTGATCTGGCCTCCCCACGCGGCTCACATCATGGAAAGAGACGGGCTTGACGTGGGGGAATTCGGACGAGCTGTCCGGACTCCAAAACTGCGTCCGAAACCTGGTGGACAAGAATCTCAGGCCTGTCAACGTAATCCAGGTGATGCTCATCCGCCGGATTCTCCCATGCCAACAACGGGCCTTCAAATTGTGGGAGTTCGATCCGGCAAGCACCCAACTCGAAAAGGCTCTTGACACTTCGTGCGAAGATGCAGAGAAAGTCTTGTTCAAGGCGCCGAGGCTCCCACATCCGCTACGAAGATCGTGGATTCAGCTCGCAGCGTCAAGCCAGCGAGGTAAGTTATTTACCCTTTATGGGACTCTTTTTTCATAGTTTGACTCTGTGCGGGATCTAAAACTCCCTAACCTTTGACAGGACTGGCTGAAGACGTCCGGACAGATTAACTGTCCGGCCCCTTTGCCAGAGAACCCAGCGGACGCCCGATTGATGAGGCTGCTGGCTCCGGCACCTCACGTGGTGTCGGAGAAGAAGGCCAAGAAGGAGGCCATGGGAACTCGAAGGAGCTCCCGTCGCCAGGTGTTGTCGGACTCATCGCCCGACAACCCTGAGGCGGAATCCTCCTCTGAAGAAGAGGAGGAGGAAAAAGCCTCTCCCGGTGGGAGAGAAGAAAAAGGAAGGCCGCAAGCGGGGAGGCGGAGGAATCAGAAGGAAGGACCCTTCCTCCGGACTTCTCCTGCGCCGACAACGACGAGGAGGAGTGGCCAACAAGGCCAAGCCTGGCGAGATCGTAAGTGTCCGGATACCCATGGCTTTTTTCATTGCATAGTGTTCTCTAATGCCGAACAATCATGCAGCCCGCCCAAAGGCGAGCTCGCCGCTTCATCGGCGGGTCGAATGGTCGTCGGAAGTGGAGAGTACTTCACTTCCGCCGCTTCTCACCTCACGCTGCAGACGACGCCGAGGTGGGGCCCGAGGGGCCTGGTCAAGAGGAGGTGGCACAGAGGCGCCGCAAGGCAGCCTCCCGGACTCAGCGCGAGGGGGCGAGACCCCAGGGCTCTAAGCCCGACCTTGTCCGGACTCCATACCGGATCCTTGATGGTTCCTAAGTCCGCAAGCGGTCCCTTCGTAGGAAGGGTAAGACGCCGGTGTCCTCCGTCCAACCGGAGACACCGGATAGCCTACTGGAGGCACTTAACGGCGCCTCCATCGACGAGGAGCACCACCTTTGTTATGAGTGTGGTGATCCGAAAGTTCGATCCACCAAGGCGGGCTGGTGAAGCTGTACCAGCCTTCTAACAGGCTTTGAGGTAAGTTTAGAATATGTAAAAATATTACTGCATAGACAGTAGCTCGATGCTTAGTTCGGTATTCGGAAAGAAAAGCCGAACTAAGGATCTAAAAGATATACCAGGAGTCTAACATAAGTATGTCAATATGCGAATGCAGGCTGCGCTTATTGACTTGACCTCTGACCCTTGCTTGGAGGTCAATGCATTGAAGCAGAGCCTCGGCGGTCCGAGAACGAGCTCGGCCTTGCCAAGAAGCAGCTCGAGGACAAGGAAGGTAAGCAATACCTTATTAAAGAAATACCTTATAGAAAGGATTTGGTTGCAAAGATAACAGGAATAACATGGGAACTGCGGGGGCCACGAGCAGGTGGCGACCACAGAAGGAAGCGGTGTCCATGACCGAAAGCAAAGCGGCCACGGAGCGCACCGAGCGAGAGAAGCAGGAGGAGGCGGGTGGCGGAGGTGCGGCAAGAGCTCCAGGCTCTCATGGAAAAACACGAGAGTTTGGAGCGTGACTCGAAGACTCGAGAGTCCGAGCTTGCCTCGGCTCTTGAGAGTGCCAAAGCCGCTAAGGCCGAAGCCCAAAAAGCCCTCCAAGAAATTGTATCATTAAAGAAGATAGTGGCGGGTAAGGCATTCTTTATGCAAAGCAAGCATGTTAAAGTGAATTACCTATTACTTACCCGGATTCAGAGCTCTCCAGGAGCATTCGCAGATCTGCCCGTAGTGTATACGATGCTTTGCGTTCTACCGCGCGCCAAGGAGGGCTCGGCGGAGAAGGTGTTCGGTCTCGGTATCTTTGAGGCGAGCGTTCGGTGCCCTGAGCGACCAGCTGAAGCAGCTGGTCGAGCTCCACAAGGTCACCGAACAGGCCATGAAGGGCCTCATAGTTCGGTTGTGGCCATTGGAAGCCATGCCTGGGAGCTACTTCGGGCTAGTGCAGCGGCTGGTGGACGCCTGTCCATGGATTGAAGTCATCAAGCACTCCGTCTACATTGAAGGTGCCCATCGGGCCCTTGCTCGTGCTAAAGTGCACTGGGGCAGGCTGGATGCGGAGAAGCTTGTGACGGACGGGCCACCGAAGGGCAAGGAGCATCGCAAGCCCGAAATGTACTATGAGGGCGTCCTGAAGGGTGCCCGCCGTATAGCGGATGAGTGCTCCAAAGATGTAATTTTTTAATAGACTCGCATTTGTTATCCTGTACGCTGAAAACTTGTTCATATGCGCTAAGCAACGCTTGTTAATTTAAAATATTACCTTCTATGCGGCCGTTTATCAAATTTGAGAGATGGCAAGTCGTTGGCTTCAGCCCCCATGCCACAGAAAGTTTGGGGTGTTGGGATAAACTTGAGCGCTCTTGTTCCCATTCTTGGGTCCATCGAGGAGGCGCTCAGCATAGCGAACAAGGCAACCGGACTTATAGTGCTTGAACACTCTCATTTAGCCATAGAATTCTATAATTTTAAATTTGGTGAAGCCCCTAGTATTCGGAAGACCGAGTTGAGGCGCTATCCACGCCTTGGTCGGACAATGCCGACTCCTCGCTCTAAGCGGCATAAGTCTTTAGGGACCCGGAAAAACCTCTCGAACAGCGACCGACTCTCGCCTTATCATGACGGTCAGTTTTAGCTTTCTCCACTGAGGTGCTCAACCCAGCTCAACGAGGCACAATCGCAGTGGTTCTCCCAGCGCTACCTTAGCCGATAAGCGGGCGTAAGGTACCAAAACATGGGAGCAGGCAAACCCAACTATTGACCCAAGACATGATTGAGCCGATGCATATAATGCTATAAGTTCGGGGTGCCGCACTTGTGAAAGTGTTCAGACTTATCACACCATGCTTTTGGGGTACTTAAGCCCCTGGTGTATTGGCCGTACCAAAGTGTACGGGTGCAACATGTCATGAAATGAACATATATATAGATAAAGAAATGAGTGCAATAATAGGCAAAAGCTATGTATTGTTTATTCAAAAGAAACTGCAAATAAAAGCAGAACAATACAAATTGTGCGATAAGCAAGGTATGGGACTATTTAACATGTTCCCCTCCAGGGGTAAGCTGCGGGATGGTATGTAAAACAGGTATATTGCTCGTAATAGAGACCACCTGGACACTCGACGCAGTTTTCTGCTTCCCTGGCTGTTGCATCGTGTATTCGGCGCGAATGCCGGACAGTGCTTCTGGAGAACAGAGTCCTGAAAGTAAGAGGAAGAAAAAGGAAAAGAATGACACAACTGGCCCAGGAGCCCCAGTGCGGTTGAGCGCGTGCAGGCGTGCCGTGGTCGTGCCCTTCCCTTATGCCCATGGTATCTCGGGCGCGAATTACGCACCGTAGTCTGGCCGCAATTTCGCGAGGGCTGGGGTTGGGGCGGATTACTACGCGTGCTTGGATCATGCCAGCGGTCTTGTTGTAGGTTACTCCGGGCGCGCTTGACAGTGTCCGGACGTTTAGTGGCCGGACTCGAGAATTGCTGTGAGAGGCTGCTTTGCACCTCCGCCGCGAGGGCCGCCGTGTGCTCCTCCATTCGGAGAGAGCGTTCGGTGTTTCCATTGACCGTGATTACTCCTCGAGGGTCTGACATCTTGAGCTTGAGGTATGCGTAGTGCGGCACCGCATTGAACTTTGCAAATGGGGTTCGTCCAAGCAGTGCATGATAGCCGTTGCGTAACGGGACTATGTCGAAGATTAACTCTTCGCTTTGGAAGTTATCCGGGGATCCGAAGACCACTTCGAGTGTAAGTGAGCCTGTACAATTGGCCTCTACACCCGGTATGACGCCTTTAAAGGTCGTCTTTGTGGGTTTAATCCTTGAGGGGTCTATGCCCATTTTGCGCACTGTATCCTGATAAAGCAGGGTCAGGCTGCTACCGCCGTCCATCAGGACTCTAGTGAGGTGAAATCCGTCGATGATTGGGTTAAGAACCAATGCGGCGAATCCGCCGTGACGGATGCTAGTGGGGTGGTCCCTTCGATCAAATGTGATCGGGCAGGAGGACCATGGGTTGAACTTCGGGGAGACTGGCTCCATCGCATATACATCCCTTAGTGCATGCTTCCGCTCCCTTTTGGGTATGTGGGTTGCGTATATCATGTTCACCGTCCGCACTTCTGTGGGAAAGCCCTTCTGTCCTCTATTGTTCGGCGGCCGGGGCTCTTCCTCGTCATCGCTATGCAGCACCTTGTCATTGAGTTCGGCACTTAACTTGCCTGCTTGCTTGAACACCCAACAATCCCTGTTGGTGTGGTTGGCTGGTTTTTCGGGGGTGCCATGTATCTGACACGAGCGATCGAGTATTCGGCCCAAGTTGGACGGGCCCTGGGTATTTCTTTTGAATGACTTCTTCCAATGACCGTGTTTAGAGCCTCTGAATCCGGCATTGACTGCCATATCTTCATCATTATCGCCGTTAATGCGGCGCTTGTTCTTGATGCGACGCGACCTGCCATTGTTGTCCTTGGTATCCGAACTACCAGGGTTTTTGGTCAAGTTGTTACTACGAGCTAGCCAGCTGTCCTCTCCCGCGCGAAAGCGGGTCATGAGTGTGGTGAGGGCTGCCATGGATTTCGGCTTTTCCTGTCCTAGGTGCCGGGCTAGCCACTCGTCGCGGATGTTATGTTTGGAGGCTGCAAGGGCCTCTGCATCCGGACAGTCAACGATTTGATTTTTCTTGGTTAGGAACCGTGTCCAGAATTGTCTGGCCGATTCTTCTAGCTGCTAAATTATGTGGCTGAGGTCATCGGCGTCTGGTGGTCGCACGTATGTGCCCTGGAAGTTGTCAAGGAATGCGGCTTCCAGGTCCTCCCAACAACCAATTGATTCTACTGGCAAGCTGTTGAGCCAATGCCGAGCTGGTCCTTTAAGCTTGAGTGGGAGGTATTTGATGGCGTGTAGATCATCGCTGCGGGCCATGTGGATATGGAGGAGGTAGTCCTCGATCCAAACCGCAGGATCTGTTGTGCCATCGTATGATTCGATGTTTACGGGTTTGAAACCCTCGGGGATTTGATGATCCATTACTTCATCTGTGAAGCATAGTGGGTGTACGGCGCCCTCTGTATTGAGCTATATCATGACGCAGCTCAAATGAGCTTTGTCTACTGTGTTCGGCCCGGCCGGAGTTGTTGTATCCGGCGTGACGGTTATCATCACGTGTCGTGGGGCGCCCACGCGATCCGTAGATCAATCTTGTTTGCCTTGCCTTGTCCTCCAATATGTCTCGCAGGTGTGGTGCGTTTCCCCGTGCCTTGGTACTTATCGAGCGACGCCGGAGTGCGGCTTGAATGGAGGGTCTAGAGGCCTCTCTGTCGCGACCACGGGGTGGCCGGTCGGCCGCATCATGCGCTGGTGATGTAGGTTTGGGTGCTGCTTCCTCTAATTGGGGTAGCAGCCTGCGTTTGGGGTATCTCTTGGAGGGGCGTTCGAGTTCATACTCTTCGGCTGCAAGGACTTCAGTCCATCTAGCAACTAGCAAGTCTTGGTCAGCTCTAAGCTGCTGCTGCTTTTTCTTGAGGCTTCTTGCCGTGGCCATAAGCCTGCGTTTGAAACGCTCCTGTTTGGCAGGATCCTCCGGCACGACAAATTCATCGTCGTCGAGGCTTGCCTCATCTTCAGAGGGAGGCGCATAATTATCATCCTCTACCTCTCTTTCTGCCGCACTTTCGTGCGGACTTGCTTCTCCCTCCTCCTATGCTGAATCCTGCTGGAGGGGGTTGTCTTCGGCACTGTTCGGGGTGTTATTATCTCCCGTGCCGGAATCACCGTTTTTGCTGTGGCGGGATTTAGAGCGGCGCCACTGACGCCGACGCTTGGGCTGTTTCTTGGAGGGGTCATCCTCCGCTTTTCCATCGCCGTTCCCATCTTTTGGGATGTCCACCATGTATATGTCGTATGACGAGGTGGCCTTCCAGTGCCCTGTAGGCACTGGTTCTTGGTCATCTCCGGCATTGTCGTCCATGCCGTCGATGTCTTCGGAGTCGAAGTCGAGCATGTCGGTTAAATCATCGACAGTGGCTACAAAGTGGGTGGTGGGTGGGCGTTGAATTTCTTCGTCGTCCGCATCCCAACCTTCCTGACCGTAGTCCGGCCAGGGCTCTCCTGATAAAGGGGGAGACTTTAGTGAATTCAGGATGTCGCCAAAGGCGAGTGCTGAAATATGTCATGGCGATGAACTCCATGACCGGCGCCCAATCAGATTCGATTAGCGGGCGCGGAGGTTGGAGTCCGGAGAGAGTCCGGCACCTTGGAGTCACGGTCTTCGCAAGAGACAGGGATGGAGTTCGCTCAATCGCCGTTGAGATCGTAGCCCCGAGGCGGTTTCCAACCACTCGTCCTCGATCGGAGAGTCGGCTCCGAGCTAAGGGTCGGAGCGGACTCGTGCGCTTCAAGGCCTTTGTTCAGCGGCAGAGCTAGATCATGCCCATCGAGACAGTGCGGCGCACTTGGCTGTGGCTCGAATCCGTCGAAGATCAAGTCTCCGCGGATGTCGGCCGTGTAGTTCAAACTCCCAAATCTGACCTGATGGCCAGGGGCATAGCTTTCGATCTTCTCCAGATGGCCAAGTGAATTGGCCCGCAGTGCAAAGCCGCCGAATACGAAGATCTGTCCGGGGAGAAATGTCTCACCCTAGACCGCGTCATTGTTGATGATCGAAGGAGCCATAGGGCCTATAGGTGACGACACAGAGGAACTCTCAATGAAAGCACCAATGTCGGTGTCAAAACCGGCGGATCTCAGGTAGGGGGTCCGAGGCTGTGCGTCTAGGCGGATGGTAACAGGAGACAAGGGACACGATGTTTTACCAGGTTGGGCCCTCTCGATGGAGGTAATACCCTACTCCTGCTTGATTAATATTGATGATATGGGTAGTACAAGAGTAGATCTACCACGAGATCAGAGAGGCTAAACCCTAGAAGCTAGCCTATGGTATGATTGTTGTTCGTCCTACGGACTAAAACCCTTCGGTTTATATAGACACCGAATAGGGTTAGGACTCCCTCACATATACTTACCTTGTGGTCTTGAGTTGGCTTAGGATGGAATGAACCTGTGAAAATAAGGTTAGATAACACAGATGCACCTACTAGCCAGAGCAGACAGAAAGAAACCACAAGAGTACCAAGAATGGGATGACATGTAAAGTGAGTACTAGGTACCACAATAGATATTGGCATGTCCCCAAAGGTAAAGATGTGCAATGAATTTAAGAAATTTCCTTCCCTTAGATGTCTTACTCCCCCTGAATCTAGCATGGGATACTGGGAAAAGATAGGGACAGAAAATCAGAGCTCAAAGAAACAAATGAACATAGCTAATGCAAATAAGTACATATGAACATGTCTTTCCCCTCAAGAAGACATGTGGCATCTCTCCTCTTGAACACCAAGCATCTGGGATCTTTGAAGATTACTCTTTACTTGAGTATTCCCTCCCCCTAGAGATGTGACTATTCTCTCCCCCTAGAGATATGATTAAGCTTTGATGTGATCTCTCTCTCCCCCTTTGACATCAATTTCCAAGAAGGGCCTTCTGGAATTTGTCATGAATGGGTTTGGTCCTTGAGTCACAACACAAAGCACTAAGGTAAATGTGATGCTTGTAGAGTACAAGATTCATTGAGTGGAGCTGGATCAAGAGTAAAGCAGGAATAAATGGCAAAATAATTTTCCTGTAGTGAAATCGGTGGCACCGAGTTGGATGCTTCGGTTGCACCGAAAAATTTCGGTTAGACCAAAAACAAGAAACCGGTGTGACCAAGTTCATCACAGAGAAAAGAACTTGTCACCTCAGCTCACTAGACAAGTAAGATCTCACAAGGATTTGCAAGGAATTAACTGAAAGATTTGCAATGAATTGGATGCAGGGAATGCAGAACAAATAGAAACGAAAAGAAAAGAAAAGGAAGGAAATCTAGATGAAGTTTTTTTTGAAAGGGGAAACAAATATGCATGAGACAAATGCAAGGGCACAGAAAAGAACACAAGAAAACTTCATCTAGAGATGGTCGGCGACAAAGTCACCTATGTTAGAGTATATTGACTTAGGAGTCAAGTGAGATCACTTGATCTTAGGTCATACTCATCGTTTAAGCTCAAAAATGGGGTTGCCATTTTTCATTTAAGCATCTTGATGTATTCACATCTTGTCGAGTTGCTTTGACTCATGACTTGGAGTAAAGCTTCTCTAAGATGGAATAACATACCTTGGGTGGTGGTGTTGATCGTGATCATGTAGTTGAACTTGTGTGGGTTGCTCAAGGTTGATGTAGCTCATCAAGAGTTGGGAGCACAACTTGGAATTTGAGTTCATCTACCTACATGGGTTAGTTTTCGCAAGGAAGAGCACTGATACATCTCCAACGTATCTATAATTTTTGATTGCTCCATGCTACTTTATCTATTGTTTTGGACTATACTGGGCTTTATTTTCCACTTTTAAATTATTTTTGGGACTAATCTATTAACCGGAGGCCCAGCCCAGAATTGCTGTTTTTTTTGCCTTTTTCAGTATTTCGAAGAAACAGAATATCAAACAGAGTCCAAACGGAATGAAACCTTCGGAAACGTGATTTTCTCACCAAACGTGATCGAGGAGACTTGGACCATACGCCAAGGAACATCGGAGGCGGTCACGAGGGTGGGGGGCGCCCCCCTAGGACGCGCCCCCTGCCTCGTGGGCCCCTCGAAGCTCCACCGACGTACTCCTTCCTCCTATATATACCTACGTACCCCAAGCGATCGAACAGGGCCAAAACCTAATTCCACTGCCGCAACTTCCTGTATCCACGAGATCCCATCTTGGGGCCTGTTCCGGAGCTTCGCCGGAGGGGGAATCCACCACGGAGGGCTTCTACATCAACACCATAGCCTCTCTGATGAAGTGTGAGTAGTTTACTTCAGACCTTCGGGTCCATTGCTAGTAGCTAGATGGCTTCTTCTCTCTTTTTGGATCTCAATACAATGTTCTCCCCCTCTCTCGTGGAGATATATTCGATGTAATCTTCTTTTTGCGATGTGTTTGTTGAGACCGATAAATTGTGGGTTTATGATCCAACTTATCTATGAATAATATTTGAATCTTCTCTGAATTCTTTTATGTATGATTGAGTTATCTTTGCAAGTCTCTTCGAATTATCCGTTTGGTTTGACCAACTAGATTGGTAGTTCTTGCAATGGGAGAAGTGCACGGCTTTGGGTTCAATCTTGCGGTGTCCTTACCCAGTGACAGAAAGGGTTGCAAGGCACATATTGTATTGTTGCTACCGAGGATAATAAGATGGGGTATTTATCATATTGCATGAATTTATTCCTCTACATCATGTCATCTTGCTTAAGGCGTTACTCTGTTTTTAATTTAATACTCTAGATGCATGCTGGATAGCGGTCGATGAGTGTAGTAATAGTAGTAGATGCAGAATCATTTTGGTCTACTTGTCATGGACGTGATGCCTATATACATGATCATACCTAGATATACTCATAACTACGCTCAATTCTGTCAATTGCTCAACAGTAATTTGTTCACCCACTGTAGAATATTTATGCTCTTGAGAGAAGCCACTAGTGAAACCTATGGCCCCCGGGTCTATTATCATCATATGAATCTCCATCACTTTTATACTTGCCTTGTTTTTACTTTGCTTTTTACCTTTCACTTTGCATCTATATACCAAAAATACCAAAAATATTATCTCTATCAGATCTCACTCTCGTAAGTGACCATGAAGGGATTGACAACCCCTAATCGTGTTGGTTGCGAGTAGCTATCATTTTTTGCAGGTACGAGGGACTTGTGCGTGGCCTCCTACTGGATTGATACCTTGGTTCTCAAAAACTGAGGGAAATACTTACGCTACTGTGCTGCATCATCCTCTCCTCTTCGGGGAAAACCAACGCAAGCTCAAGACGTAGCAAGAAGGATTTCTGGGGCTGTTGCCGGGGAGTCTACACAAAAGTCAACATACCAAGTACCCATCACAATCCCTATCTCTCGCATTACATTATTTGCCATTTGCCTTTCGTTTTCCTCTCCCCCACTTCACCCTTGCCGTTTTATTCGCCCTCTCTTTCCCAATCTCCTCCTCTTTTTCCCGTTGCCCTTTGTTTGCTCGTGTGTTGGATTGCTTGTTTGTCGCGATGGCTCTACCTAAATTTTGTGATCTTCACCTTAAAAGGCTAGAGGAGATCGAAAACAATGTCAGAAAGTTTATGGTTTTGCAATTTGAGCATAATAATTTCTTTAGAATCGAGCTTAAGGAACAAAAGAGTTTTATGAGTTATATGAATAAAGAACTCGATGATATGTCTAAAGAATATTATGGTATAAGAGCCCAAATTGCTCGTCTTGAAAAGATGACCGCTGAAATTTTAGATATGCAAGCTACCTTAGTCAATAAGATGGCCGCTAAACCGAATTCCTATGTGTCCCCTATTAAATATTTGTTTTGCAATATGAATCTTGATGAAACTGAATATGATCTTCCTTTACCTAGAAGGCGTTCTAAGAATTCGGAGTTTTTAGATCTTGATGATAAAATTGATAAAAGTGGGATTGAAAGAAATAAAAATCTAGATGTTGCTAAACCCACTATATTGGATCTCAAGGAATTTAATTATGAAAATTGCTCTTTAATTGATTGTATTTCCTTGTTGCAAACCGTGCTAAATTCTCCTCATGCTTATAGTCAAAATAAGGCCTTTACCGAACACATTGTTGATGCCTTGATGCAATCTTATTAAGAAAAACTTGAGTTGAAAGTTTCTATCCCTAGGAAACTCTATGATGAGTGGGAACCTACTATCAAAATTAAAATTAAAGGTCATGAGTTTAATGCATTGTGTGATTTGGGTGCTAGTGTCTCTACTATTCCCAAAACTTTATGTGATTTGCTAGATTTCCGTGACTTTGATGATTGCTCACTAAACTTGCATCTTGCGGATTCCACTATTAAAAAAGCCTATGGGAAGAATTAATGATGTTCTTATTGTTTCAAATAGGAATTATGTGCCCGTAGATTTTATCGTTCTTGATATAGATTGCAATTCTTCATGTCCTATTATTCTTGGTAGACCTTTCCTTAGAACGATTGGTGCAATTATTGATATGAAGGAAGGGAATATTAGATTCCAATTTCATTAAAGAAAGGCATGGAACACTTCCCTAGAAAGAAAATGAAATTACCATATGAATCTATTATGAGAGCCACTTATGGGTTGCCTACCAAAGATGGCAATACCTAGATCTATCCTTTCTTTTATGCCTAGCTAGGGGCGTTAAACGATAGCGCTTGTTGGGAGGCAACCCAATTTTATTTTTAGTTTTTTGTTTTTTGCTTATGTTTAGGAATAAATAATCCATATAGCCTCTGTTTAGATGTGGTTTTATCTTTTAATTAGTGTTTGTGCCAAGTTAAACCTATTGGATCTTCTTGGATGATAGTTATTTGATCTTGCTGTAATTTCCAGAAACTTTGCGCTCAGTGCCCGAATTGTTAAAAATCACCAGAACGTGATAAAATACTGATTCAAATTGCTGCTGATCAATAAACAAATTGTCCAGGATTTCTAATTTTGGTAGAACTTTTTGAGTTCCATAAGTTTGCGTTAGTTACAGATTACTACAGACTGTTCTGTTTTTGACAGATTCTGTTTTGCGTGTGTTGTTTGCTTATTTTGATGAATCTATGGCTAATAAAATATTTTATGATCCATAGAGAAGTTGGTATACAGTAGGTTTAACACCAATATAAATAAAGAATGAGTTTATTACAGTACCTTAAAGTAGTCTTTTGTTTTCTTTCTCTAACGAAGCTCACGAGATTTCTATTGAGTTTTGTGTTGTGAAGTTTTCAAGTTTTGGGTGAATTCTTTTGATGGATTATGGAACAAGGAGTGGCAAGAGCCTAAGCTTGGGTATGACCATGCCACCCCCAAGATAATCCAAGGACACCAAAAAGTCAAAGCTTGGGGATGCCCCGGAAGGCATCCCCTCTTTCGTCCACTTCCATCGGTAATTTACTTGGAGCTATATTTTTATTCACCACATGATATGTGTTTTGCTTGGAGCGTCTTGTATTATTTGTGTCTTTGCTTGTTAGTTTACCACAATAATACTTGCTGTACACACATTTTGAGAGAGCAATACATGAATTGGAATTTGATAGAATACTCGATGTGCTTCACTTATATCTTTGAGCTTGATAGTTTTGCTCATAGTGCTTCACTTACATCTTTTTGAGCGTGATAATTTTTGCTCTAGTGCTTCACTTAGACATTTTAGAGCATGGTGGTGGATTTGTTTAAAAGAAACTTGATCTCTCATGCTTCACTTAGATTATTTTGAGAGTCGTTAATAGCATGGTAATTTGCTTAATGTTAATATACTTGGTATTCAAGATATGTGAAACTTTTTTTTGAGTGCGTTGAATACTAAGATAAGTTTGATTCTTGATAATTGTTTTGAGATATGAAGATTGTGATATTAGAGTCATGCTAGTTGAGTAGTTGTGAATTCAAAGAATACTTGTGTTGAAGTTTGTGATTCCCGTAGCATGCACGTATGGTGAACCGTTATGTGATGAACTCGCAGCATGATTTATTTATTGATTGTCTTCCTTATGAGTGGCGGTCGGGGACGAGCGATGGTCTTTTCCTAGGAGCATGCGCGTAATACTTTGCTTTGATAACTTCTAGATTTTTGCAATAAGTATATGAGTTCTTTATGACTAATGTTGAGTCCATGGATTATACGCACTTTTTCCCATCCTTCCACCGTTGCTAGCCTCTCTAATACCGCGCACCTTTCGCCGGTATCATACACCCACCATATACCTTCCTCAAAACAGCCACCATACCTACCTATCATGCCTTCTCCATATCCATTCCGAGATATATTGCCATGCAACTTTCCACCATTCCGTTTATTATGACACGCTCCATCATTGTCATATTGCTAGCATGATCATGTAGTTGACATCGTATTTGTGGCAAAGCCACCGTTCATAATTGTTTCATACATATCACTCATGAATCATTGCATATCCCGGTACACCGCAGGAGGCATTCATATAGAGTCATATTTTGTTCTAAGTATCGATTTGTAATTGTTGAGTTGTAAGAAAAATAAAAGTGTGATGATCATCATTATTAGAGCATTGTCCCAAGTGAGGAAAGGATGATGGAGACTATGATTCCCCCACAAGTCGGGATGAGACTCCGGACGAAAAAAAAGAAGAGGCCATAAAAAAAAAGAGAAAAGGCCCAAATAAAAAAATGAGAGAAAAAGAGAGAAGGGACAATGTTACTATCCTTTTACCACACTTGTGCTTCAAAGTAGCACCATGATCTTCATGATAGAGAGTCTCTCATTTTGTCACTTTCATATACTAGTGGGAATTTTTCATTATAGAACTTGGCTTGTATATTCCAATGATGGGCTTCCTCAAATGCCCTAGGTCTTCGTGAGCAAGCGAGTTGGATGCACACCCACTTAGTTTCTTTTGTTGAGCTTTCATATACTTATAGCTCTAGTGCATCCGTTGCATGGCAATCCCTACTCACTCACATTGATATCTATTGATGGGCATCTCCATAGCCCGTTGATACGCCTAGTTGATGTGAGACTATCTTCCCTCTTTTTGGTCTTCTCCACAACCACCGTTCTATTCCACATATAGTGCTATATCCATGGCTCACGCTCATGTATTGCGTGAAGGTTGATTTTTTTTTGAAAATGTTAAAGTATGAAACAATTGCTTGGCTTGTCATCGAGGTTGTGCATGATTTAAATACTTTGTGTGGGGAAGATGGAGCATAGCCAGACTATATGATTTTGTAGGGATAACTTTCTTTGGCCATGTCATTTTGAGAAGACAGAATTGCTTAGTTAGTATGCTTGAAGTATTATTATTTTTATGTCAATATGAACTTTTGTCTTGAATCTTTCGGATCTGAATATTCATACCATGATTAAGAAGATTTACATTGAAATTATGCCAAAGTATCACTCCGCATCAAAAAATCTCTTTTTATCATTTACCTACTCGAGGACGAGCAGGAATTAAGCTTGGGGATGCCTGATACGTCTCCAACGTATCTATAATTTTTGATTGCTACATGCTACTTTATCTATTGTTTTGGACTATAATGGGCTTTATTTTCCACTTTTATATTGTTTTTGGGACTAACCTATTAACCGGAGGCCCATCCCAGAATTGCTCTTTTTTTGCCTTTTTCAGTATTTCGAAGAAACGGAATATCAAACGGAGTCCAAACGGAATTAAACCTTCGGAAACGTGATTTTCTCACCGAACGAGATCGAGGAGACTTGGACCCTACGCCAAGGAACATCGGAGGCGGTCACGAGGGTGGGGGGCGCGCACCCCTAGGGCGCGCCCCCTGCCTCGTGGGCTCCTCGAAGTTCCACCGACGTACTCCTTCCTCCTATATATACCTACGTACCCCCAAACGATCAGAACAGGAGCCAAAAACCAAATTCCACTGCCGCAACTTCCTGTATCCACGAGATCCCATCTTGGGGCCTGTTCCGGAGCTCCGCCGGAGGGGGCATCCACCACGGAGGGCTTCTACATCAACACCATAGCCTCTCCCATGAAGTGTGAGTAGTTTGCTTCAGACCTTCGGGTCCATAGCTAGTAGCTAGATGGCTTCTTCTCTCTTTTTGGATCTGAATACAATGTTCTCCCCCTCTCTCGTGGAGATCTATTCGATGTAATCTTCTTTTTGCGGTGTGTTTGTTGAGAACGATGAATTGTGGGTTTATGATCCAGCTTATCTATGAATAATATTTGAATCTTCTCTGAATTCTTTTATGTATGATTGAGTTATCTTTGCAAGTCTCTTCGAATTATCCGTTTGGTTTGGCCAACTAGATTGGTAGTTCTTGCAATGGGAGAAGAGCATGGCTTTGGGTTCAATCTTGCGGTGTCCTTACCCAGTGACAGAAAGGGTTGCAAGGCACGTATTGTATTGTTGCCATCGAGGATAATAAGATGGGGTATTTATCATATTGCATGAATTTATTCCTCTACATCATGTCATCTTGCTTAAGGCGTTACTCTGTTTTTAACTTAATACTCTAGATGCATGCCGGATAGCAGTCGATGAGTGGAGTAATAGTAGTAGATGCAGAATCGTTTCGGTCTACTTGTCACGGACGTGATGCCTATATACATGATCATACCTAGATATACTCATAACTATGCTCAATTCTGTCAATTGCTCAACAGTAATTTGTTCACCCACCGTAGAATATTTATGCTCTTGAGAGAAGCCACTAGTGAAACCTATGGCCCCCGGGTCTATTCTCATCATATAAATCTCCATCACTTTTATACTTGCCTTGTTTTTACTTTGCTTTTTACCTTTCACTTTGCATCTATATACCAAAAATACCAAAAATATTATCTCTATCAGATCTCACTCTCGTAAGTGACCGTGAAGGGATTGACAACCCCTAATCGCGTTGGTTGCGAGTAGCTATCGTTTTGTGCAGGTACGACGGACTTGTGCGTGGCCTCCTACTGGATTGATACCTTGGTTCTCAAAAACTGAGGGAAATACTTACGCTACTATGGTGCATCATCCTCTCCTCTTTGGGGAAAACCAACGCAAGCTCAAGACGTAGCAAGCACTTGTGTATCCAAAATGACAATCATGAAACTCAACATAAAATTTGTCAAAGTATATGTTTGAATGGTTTCGTGCTTCCTTGTCTTCAACCACCATTGTGTAGAGACTTGGTGATGTAGAGATTGCTCAAGATGTGAGTGAGTTGCGATCTCATAGATTTATATTCATCCAAGTACCTACAAGGGTTAGATAACATGTAAGATGAAAATATATCCAAGACATCAGATAATCATCATAAGAGAAATATCAAGGATTAGTCATAAACTCAAGTCTTGCATGTATCCAATGGAGTTCCTACTCCAAGTTTTAAGCATCAATGATGTTCAATTCACCTCTTAACCTGCAAAACACTTTCTCATCAAGTGGTTCCGTGAATATATCTGCTAATTGCTTGTCGGTGCGAACATGCTTAAGATTAATTTCACCCTTAGCAACGTGATCTCGAATGAAATGATGACGAACTTCAATATGCTTAGTTCGAGAGTGTTGCCCGGGATTGTGAGCAATCTTGATAGCACTTTCATTGTCACAAAGTAATGGAACATGTTTCACATATATTCCATAATCTTTAAGAGTTTGGGTCATCCAAAGTAATTGAGCACAACATGAACCAGCGGCAATGTATTACGCTTCGGCGGTGGATAAGGATACCGAGTTTTGTTTCTTGGAAGACCAAGACACAAGAGATCTACCAATAAATTGACAAGTACCCGAAGTGGACTTTCTATCAACCTTGTCACCGACATAGTCCGAGTCGGAGTACCCAACAAGATCGAAAGAGGCCCTCTTTGGATACCAAATGCCAAAGTTTGGTGTATGGATTAAGTATCTCACTATCATTTTCACGGCCTTAAGATGACATTCCTTAGGAGCAGCTTGATATTGTGCACACATGCACAAACTTAGCATGATATTGGGACATGAAGTACATAGATATAACAATGAACCAATCATAGAGCGATAAACCTTTTGATCAACCGGTTCACCATCTTTGGTCAAATCAAGATGTCCACTAGTAGGCATGGGTGTAGTCATACCTTTGCATTCTTGCATATTGAACTTCTTGAATAAGTCCTTGGTGTACTTCGTTTGAGAGACAAAGGTACCTTCCTTAGTTTGCTTGATTTGCAAACCAAGAAAGAATTTGTGTTCACTCATCATAGACATCTCAAGCTTCTCCGACATTAGCTTCCCAAACTTTTCACTAAAATGAGGGTTAGTAGAACCAAATATAATATCATCAACATAAATTTGGTACACAAATAGTTCCCCATTAACCCTTTTTGTAAAAAGAGTAGAATCAATTTTACCAATTTCAATGCCTTTTTCAATAAGGAACTTGGTCAAGCATTTATACCATGCTCTAGGAGCTTGTTTAAGACCATAAAGGGCTTTGTGAAGTTTGTAGACATGATCAGGTTTCTTAGGATTGACAAAGCCGGGAGGTTGCTTAACATAAACTTCCTCCTCAATTTCACCATTTAGAAAAGCACTTTTAATCTCCATTTGGTACAAGGTGATATCATGGTGATTAGCAAAAGCAAGTAAGATGCGAATGGACTCAAGTCTAGCAACGGGAGCATAAGTCTCACCCTAGTCCATACCTTCGACTTGTGTGTAGACTTGGGCGACGAGCATTGCTTTGTTGCTGACTACTTGTCCATCTTCATCTTGCTTGTTGCAACACACCCATTTGGTACCGATGATGTTGTGGTTGTTGTCGGGCTTCTCAACCAATGTCCACACTTGATTTCTCTCAAAGTTGTGTAGCTCTTCATGCATAGCGTTTATCCAGTCCGAATCTTCCAATGCTTCTTCAACCTTCATAGGTTCAATGCTAGAGATGAATGAATAGTGTTCACAAAAGTTAGCTAAATGAGTTTTAGAGCGAGTAATTCTCCCGGTTTGGATATCTTTGTAGATTTGCTCGATGGGATGGTCTTTAGCAATTCTTGCTCAAACTCGCGAAAGCTTTGCTTGGGTCTCGGTTGAACATCTTCTTCATCTTGTTCTTCTTCTTGGCCTTCTTCATTGTTGGTGTTGTCGTTCTCATGTCGTGGTGGAGAAGGAGGTTGTTGGCGTTCGTCTTGGTGCACTTCCTCGTTTTCTTCATCTTGGTATGTCCCACTTGTGGATGCCTCCGTATCAAATCTTGGTTCACCTTGTCGTGAGGTAGAACCTTCCACTTGGACGGACGAGGTACTCTCCTTCACCTCCGTTGGACGAATCTTACCGATAGACAAGTATTGGATTGCTTCCGAGGGATCTTTGTCTCCTACATCAATTGGCAATTGCTCTACTTGCGAGCCGTTAGATTCATCAAACTTCACATATACCGTTTCTTCAACCTTTCGGGTGAAATTGATGTAGACACGGTATGTGTGAGGGTTTGAGCCATAACCAAGTAGGAAACCTTCATGAGACTTAGGAGCAAATTTAGAACGACGATGCTTATCAAGAATGTAGCACTTTGAGCCGAATACTTGAAAGTATCCAACTTGGGGTTTGTTACCGGTGAGGAGCTCGTATGCCGTCTTGCCGAGTAGCTTGTGAAGATACAAGCGATTTGTTGCATGACAAGCTGTCTTAACCGCTTCCGCCCAAAAGTGCTTTGGCGTCTTGTACTCATCAATCATCGTTCTTGCCATCTCTATAAGAGTCCGGTTCTTCCTCTCAACGACTCCGTTTTGTTGAGGTGTGTACGTAGCCGAGAACTCATGTGAAATCCCTTCTTCGCCAAGAAAGGTATCCACATTTGCGTTCTTGAACTCCGTTCCATTGTCGCTTCGAACCTTCTTGATTTTCACGTCAAATTGATTTTGGGCCTTCCTAGCGAAGTTTTTGAAGATCTTTTGGACCTGCGATTTATCATCGAGAAAGAATACCCACGTAAATCTTGAAAAATCATCAACTATAACTAGACCAAAAGAATTTCCACCGAGACTTTTGTAAGCTTTGGGACCAAAAAGATCGATGTGAAGTAGCTCGAGTGGCCTCCTTGTGGTCATCATGTTCTTCACGGGATGCCTTCCTCCAACCTGTTTACCTGCTTGACAAGCGCTGCAAAGTCTATCCTTATCAAATATGACATCGTTAACGCCAAGGATATGATTCCTTTAATAAGCTTGTCAAGGTTTCGCATACCAACATGACCTAGTCTTCTATGCCACAACCAGCCTTTAGAGGATTTAGCAATAAAGCAAGTTCTAGGTTTAGCCGTTTTAGTGAAATCAACGATGTAGAGATCACCTCTACGTACACCGGTAAAGACCATTTTATGATTATCTCTACGAAACACTTGGCAATCTACTTCAGTAAATAGGACATTGAAACCGAAATCAGCAAGTCTAGATACTGAAAGTAAGCTGTATCCAAGAGATTCAACGAGCATGACATTTTGTATGGAGCTATCATGTGAGATGACCACCATACCAAGGCCAACCACCTTACCCTTTGAATTATCACCAAAAGTGACATATTTTCGAGGCCGTCATTTTCAGCAAGCTCAGGGAAGATGTCTTTATCTCCGGTCATATGATCAGTACATCCACTACCAAGGACCCATTCCTTTCCTCCAGCCATGTAGCCGCGAAGATTTGCCATAAGACCAAAGTGTCTCATTGCATCGTCAATATCATATTCACTATCATCATCCTCATCATAGTATCCATGTTCAACATCATCTTGTGATTGATCAATTCCTAGAGAGGGTAATTCATTAGACAAATGATCATTTCTATGATTGGCTTTATGGATTCTAATAGCTTCCGAATTGCTAATGATTCCAACATCTCCTATGGCACGCATGAGATTTGTAAGCTCAAATAGACAATCACCAAAGCTAGGATCACTAGAATTCATCTTACTCAAGGCAATAGACTTATGGAGAATTTCATCTAATTTTTTAAGGAATAATCTGGAAATCATTCCTCAAGAAATTTCCATATAGTATAGGCACAATCAAGAGTAGGAAAACTAGCAATCAAAATTTTGGGCAATCCTATTATGATAAGATTGATGGTTCTAAGATTGCGAATCATGTCAAGATCCTCTTCGGGTGTGGGATGCAAGGGATCAATATGAGGTACACAAGGGCTAGCAATGTACTTGTTCAAATGATATTCATTGAAAATCTCAAGCATTTAATTTTTCCACTCATGAAAATATTCTCCATCAAGAATAGGAACTCTATGTCTAAGACTCCCCAAAGTAGATACATCCATCTTCCTCCAATGGTGATTAAACCAAGGAAATGGAGACCAAAGCTCTGATGCCAATTGAAAGGATCGAGAAGAGGTGTCTTGAGGGGGGTGGTGATTAGACACTAAGTACCAAAAGTTGCAGTTTTTAACTTCTTTAAGTTGGAGTGGAGTTTAGGCACAAGTTTAACAATCACAATACATATCAAGCAAGCATGCAAAGAGTATATGAGCTGCGGAAAGTAAAGCATGCAACTTGCGAGAATGTAAAGGGAAGGGTTTGGAGGATTCAAACGCAATTGGAGACACGGATGTTTTTGTCGTGGTTCCGATAGGTGGTGCTATCATACATCCACGTTGATGGAGACTTCAACCCACGAAGGAGTAGCAGTTGCTTTGAGTCCACCGAGGGCTCCACCCACGAAGGGTCCATGAAGAAGCAACCTTGTCTATCCCACCATGGCCGTCGCCCACGAAGGACTTGCCTCACTAGCGGTAGACCTTCACGAAGTAGGCGATCTGCTTGCCCTTACAAACCCCTTGGTTCAACTCCACAATCTTGTCGGAGGCTCCCAAGTGACACGTAGCCAATCTAGGAGACACCACTCTCCAAGAAGTAACAAATGGTGTGTTGATGATGAACTCCTTGCTCTTGTGCTTCAAATGATAGTCTCCCCAACACTCAACTCTCTCTCACGGGATTTGGATTTGGTGGAAAGAAGATTTGAGTGGAAAGCAACTTGGGGAAGGCTAGAGATCAAGATTAATATGGTAGGAATGGAATATCTTGGCCTCAACACAAGTGTAGGTGGTTCTCTCTCAGAAAATGTGTATTAGAAGTGCAGGTTCGTTCTGATGGCTCTCTCCACGAATGAAGAGCGGGTGGAGGGGTATATATAGCCTGCACACAAAATCTAACCGTTACACACAACTTGCCAAACTCGGTGGGACCGAATTGGAAACTCGGTCAGACCGATTCAGCAAATCTAGTGACCGTTAGGATTTTCGGTGGGACCGACATGCAACTTGGTAGGACCAATATGGTTAGGGTTAGGGCATAACGTAATCTCGGTGAGACCGATTACACAAACTCGGTGGGACCGATTTTGGTAATAAGCTAACGAGAGAGTTGTTCAGGCAAACTCGGTGAGACCGATTACACAAACTCGATGGGACCGATTTTGGTAATATGCTAACCAGAGAGTTTGCATTGTAATCTTGGTAGTACCGATTGCTCAAACTCGGTGAGACCGATTTTGGTAATGGACATACACAGAGAGATTACAATCCCATCTCGGTGAGACCGAGATCCCTATCGGTGAGACCGATTTGCCTAGGGTTTGTGGCAGTGGCTATGACATCTGAACTCGGTGGCGCCGGATAGAAAGAATCGGTGGGGCCGAGTTAGACCTTTGGTTTAGGACATATGTGGATGTGAGAAAGTAGTTGAGGGCTTTGGAGCATATCACTAAGCACTTTGAGCAAGCATGCCATTAAGCAACACCTCATCCCCTCTTGATAGTATTGGCTTTTCCTATGGACTCAATGTGATCTTGGATCACTAAAATATAAAATGTAGAGTCTTGTACTTGAAGCTTGATCCAATCCTTTGTCCTTAGCATCTTGAAGGGGTTCCACATCCTTTAGTCCATGCCACTTAATTTGTTGAACTTGTCTGAGACATACTAGGTAAAAGTGTTAGTCCAACAAGAGATATGTTGACATTAATTACCAAAATCGCCCAGGGAGCACTTGCGCTTTCAGGCACCGGAAAAAGTAATACTCCGGACGAAGCCGAAGACAATGAAGAACCTGTCGGGGCAATCTCCGAACAAGATGAACGGGAGGACGGGCACGTTAGCCTGATGAACAGGCCACACATGGAGACTCGGAGGATAGTAATTATCTTCCGCTCTCCGAGGAAGAGGAGAGCCTCGGCAACGAAGAATTCATCGTGCTTGAAGAACCTCTCGAGCAGGAGCGCTTTAAACGCCGGCTAATAGCCACTGCAAGGAGCCTGCAAAAGAAGCAGCTGCAGCTTCAAGCTGACCAAGATCTGCTCATTGATAGATGGACCGAAGTCCTGGCCGCCGAAGAATACAACCTCAACGGCCCAGCCAAAAATTACCCGAAGCGAAAATTGTTACCTCAGTTCGACGACGAGGCGTTGGAGCCCGTACCATTATCGCACAACACCAGGCCGCCCCACCTCACCGTAAAGGCAAGAATAAAATAGCTCGGAGATGTACATACGACCGTCGACAGGACTTGGAAAGTAGAGCAGGACACACAAGATCGATCTATGGGTTGCGAGGACGTGCATCGACAATCGACGACGGCTACCTATTCGGACGTGACAAACCTAGCCACGCCCGGGCCGAAAACTGCAAACAGACACCATCGGAGGTACGTCGCAGTGTGGCCCAGTATAGAGGCGCCGCACACCCTCTTTGCTTCACAAACGAAGTAATGGAGCATGAATTCCCAGACGGGTTTAAACCCATGAACATTGAATAATACGACGGAACAACTGATCCCGCGGTATGGATCGAGGAATTCCTCCTCCATATCCACATGGCCTACGGAGATGACCTTCATGCCATCAAATACCTACCACTAAAACTCAAAGGACTAGCTCGGTACTGGTTAAACAGTTTGCCAGAAAATTCTATTGGCAGCTGGGAATATTTGGAAGACGCCTTTCGCGACAACTTCCAAGGAACATATGTCCGGCCATCGGATGCCGATGACTTAAGCCACATTATCCAGCAGCCCGGAGAGTCAGCTGGGAAGCTCTGGACTAGGTTCTTAGTTAAAAAGAACCAACTCATCGACTGTTCGGACGCGGAAGCCCTTGCGGCCTTCAAACACAACGACCAGGATGAATGGCTTGCCCGCAACCTCGGCCAAGAAAGACCTAAATCCATGACAGCCCTCACCGCTCTAATGACCCGCTTTTGCGCGGGAGAAGACAGCTGGCTCGCTCGTAGAAGCAGCAACACCTGCGACCCGGGCACTTCCGAAATCCGAGACGGCAATGGCAAGCCACGAGGCAGCAAACACAAAAGTCGCAATGATAATGAAAGATCACGCGACCCAGCGGTCAATGCTGGATTCAGCAGTCCCCAATCCGGTCAACGGAAAAAGCCACTCAAGGCGAACAGAGACGGACCATCCAATCTATACAGGATATTGGATCGACCCTGCCAGATTCACGGCCACCCCGATAAACCAGGTAATCATACCAACAGAAGCTGTTGGGTCTTCAAGCAGGCCAGCAAGCTCAACGCCGAACACAAGGGGAGGAGGCCGCCCAGCGATAGGGACGACGAACAGATCCACCAACCAAATACCAGGGGTCAGAAGCAATTTCCCCCCGAAGCAAAAACAGTAAACATGGTATACGTGACACACACCCCTAGAGGTGAGCGCATGAAACACTCCCTCCGTACAAGAGATCATAACATAGCTGCCTCAGCCGAACTACACAGCAGCCTTATCACGCCGCATACCACGTCGGCCATCATGTCGCCGGTCTCCATTCAACATGACCGATCAATGCCCATATTGGACTAGCAATTAGGCTTCCGCCGTCCGCCTAATATGCCTTCGAAGTGGGTACCGCGCATACATAATTATGCACTTGAAATACCCTGGGCACCGGCGAAAGCACAGTATGGGTGTGCCTGCAACCCCCCTACTTTTCTAACTGCCCCTTTTTTCCTTTTTATTATCCCCTCCACAGGTAGCTCAAGGGCCGGTCACCCCGAGGACTCTACCAGAGTTCGGGTTCGTACAATCATCCAAGGGTTATTCCTATCATGGAATCCCTTAACCGAGGACAGGCGGCGCAGACGTGCGAAAGGAGGTCCAAAGTAACCTTTTGTAGACCAAGCTCTCTATTCCGAACCTGTAAAGTGCCTTTTTCCCCAGCTTTCGACCCCGGGCATGTCAAATAGCCAGGGTAGCGGCTTTGTTATGTATATAATAATTGGCTTATCACTCAGCTCCCAGTACATGTAACCAGTGTCCAGTATCGACTTTTTCCTCATCGACCCGATTTTTTGCTCCTGTGGTTGTTTTACACACAAACCTCGGCATAACTCGCCAGGGGCTCGGTATGGGAACAAATGAGTTGCCAACAAGTCCGAACAACTTTATAGCTTACTTCGGCGTCGCGAGTTTGGCCTTATATGCTTCAGCTCCGAATCATGTCTTGGGTCAATAGTTGGGTTGCCCGGCTCCTGTGCTTGCTACCCTACGTTCCGCTCTATCGGCTAGGGTCGTAAAGGGAGAACTACTACGATTGTGCTTCCGGTTCATCTGGTCAAGCACCTCAGTAGAGAAAGCCGAAAACTAACTGTCATGTTGCGGCGAGAGCTGGTCAACCACTCGACGACTTATTGGAATCTTTAGCGATTCTTTTTGTGTTATACGAAGGATCTTTTTCAGATCATCTGTACAGATGCTACCTCTTGAGCAATGCGTTGGATTTCCCCGAAGAGGAGAGGATGATGCAGCAAAGTAGCGTAAGTATTTCCCTCAGTTTTTGAGAACCAAGGTATCAATCCATTAGGAGGCCACGCACAAGTCCCTCGTACCTACACAAAACAATAGCTCCTCGCAACCATCGAGATTAGGGGTTGTCAATCCCTTCACGGTCACTTATAAGAGTGAGATATGAAAGAGATGATAAATAATATTTTTGGTATTTTTGGTATAGAGATGCAAAGTGAAAAGTAAAAGGCAAAGTAAAAACAAAGCAAGTATTAAAGTGATGGAGATTGATATGATGAGAATAGACCCGGGGGCCATAGGTTTCACTAGTGGCTTCTCTCAAGAGCATAAGTATTCTACGGTGGGTGAACAAATTACTGTTGAGCAATTGACAGAATTGAGCATAGTTATGAGTATATCTAGGTATGATCATGTATATAGGCATCACGTCCAAGACAAGTAGACTGACTCCTGCCTGCATCTACTACTATTACTCCACTCATCGACCGCTATCCAGTATGCATCTAGAGTATTAAGTTAAAAATAGAGTACCACCTTAAGCAAGATGACATGATGTAGAGGAATAAATTCATGCAATATGATAAATACCCCATCTTGTTATCCTCGATAGCAACAATACAATACGTGCCTTGCAACCCTTTACATCCTTTGGTAAGGACACGCAAGATTGAACCCAAAGCTAAGCACTTCTCCCATTGCAAGAAATACCAATCTAGTTGGCCAAACCAAACGGATAATTCGAAGAGACTTGCAAAGATAACCAATCATACATAAAAGAATTCAGAGAAGATTCAAATATTATTCATAGATAATCTGGATCATAAACCCACAATTCATCGGTCTCAACAAACACACCGCAAAAAGAAGATTACATCGCATAGATCTCCATGAGAGAGGGGGAGAACATTGTATTGAGATCCAAAAAGAGAGAAGCCATCTAGCTACTAGCTATGGACCCGAAGGTCTGAAGTAAACTAGTTACACTTCATCAGAGGGGCTATGGTGATGATGTAGAAGCCCTCTGTGGTGGATGCCCTCTCCGGCGGAGCTCCGGAACAGGCCCCAAGATGGGAGCTCGTGGATATAGGAAGTTGCGTCGTTGGAATTAGGTTTTTGGCTCCTGTTCTGATCGTTTGGGGGTACGTAGGTATATATAGGAGGAAGGAATGCGTCGGTGGAGCAACAGGAGCCCACGAGGCAGAAGTGCGCCCTGAAGTGCGCCCCCACCCTCGTGACCGCCTCTTTGTTCCTTGGCGTAGGGTCCAAGTCTCCTGGATCACGTTCGGTGAGAAAATCACGTTCCCGAAGGTTTCATTCCGTTTGGACTCCATTTGATATTCTGTTTCTTCAAAATACTTAAATAGGCAAAAAACAACAATTCTGGGTTGGGCCTCCGGTTAATAGGTTAGTCCCAAAAATAATATGAAAGTGGAAAGTAAAGCCCGATATAGTCCAAAACAGTAGATAAAGTAGCATGGAGCAATCAAAAATTATAGATACGTTGGAGAAGTATCAGGCATCCCCAAGCTTAATTCCTGCTCGTCGTCGAGTAGGTAAATGATAAAAAGAGAATTTTTGATGCGGTGTGGTACTTTGGCATAATTTCAATGTAAAACCTCTTAATTGTGGTATGAATATTCAGATCCGAAAGATTCAAGACAAAAGTTCATATTGACATAAAAATAATAATGCTTCAAGCATACTAACTAAGCAATTATGTCTTCTCAAAATAACATGGCCAAAGAAAGTTATCCCTACAAAATCATATAGTCTGGCTATGCTCCATCTTCCCCACACAAAATATTTAAATCATGCACAACCCCAATGACAAGCCAAGCAATTGTTTCATACTTTAACATTTTCAAAACTTTTTCAATCTTCACGCAATACATGAGCGTGAGCCATGGATATAGCACTATATGTGGAATAGAATGGTGGTTGTGGAGAAGACAAAAGGAGGGAATATAGTCTCACATCAACAAGGCGTATCAACGGGCTATGGAGATGCCCATCAATAGATATCAATGTGAGTTAGTAGGGATTGCCATGCAACGGATGCACTAGAGCTATAAGTATATGAAAGCTCAACAAAAGAAACTAAATGGGTGTGCATCCAACTCGCTTGCTCACGAAGACCTAGGGCATTTGAGGAAGCCCATCAATGGAATATACAAGCCAAGTTCTATAATGAAAAATTCCCACTAATATATGAAAGTGACAAAATGAGAGACTCTCTATCATGAAGATCTTGGTGCTACTTTGAAGCACAAGTGTGGTAAAAGGATAGTAGCATTGTCCCTTCTCTCTTTTTCTCTCTTTTTTTGGGCCTTTTTTATGGCCTTTTTTTCATTTTTCTTTTTTTTTCGTCCGGAGTCTCATCCCGACTTGTGGTGGAATCATAGCCTCCATCATCGTTTCCACACTAGGACAATGCTCTAATTAATGATGATCATCAAACTTTTATTTTTCTTACAACTCAACAATTACAACTCGATTCTTAGAACAAAGTATGACTCTATATGAATGCCTCCGGTAGTGTATCGGGATATGCAATGAAACAAGAGTGACATGTATGAAATAATTATGAACGGTGGCTTTGCCACAAATATGATGTCAACTACATGATCATGCTAGCCATATGACAATGATGGAGCGTGTCATAATAAACGGAACAGTGGAAAGTTGCATGGAAATATATATCGGAATGGCTATGGAAATGCCATAATAGGTAGGTATGGTGGCTGTTTTGAGGAAGATATATGGTGGGTGTATGATACCGTGAAAAGTCTTGCGGTATTAGAGAGGCTAACAATGGTGGAAGGATGGGAAAAATGCATATAATCCATGGACTCAACATTAGTCATAAAGAACTCATATACTTATTGCAAAAATCTAGAAGTTATCAAAGCAAAGTATTACGCGCATGCTCCTAGGGGGATAGATTGGTAGGAAAAGACCATCGCTCGTCCCCGACCACCACTAATAAGGAAGACAATCAATAAATAAATCATGCTCCGAGTTCATCACATAACGGTTCACCATACGTGCATGCTACGTGAATCACAAAATTCAACACAAGTATTCTTTAAATTCACAACTACTCAACTAGCATGACTCTAATATCACCATCTTCATATCTCAAAACAATTATCAAGCATCAAACTTTTCTTAGTATTCAACGCACTCAAAAGAAAGTTTCACATATCTTGAATACCAAGTATACTATTATTTAAGCAAATTACCATGCTATTAACGACTCTCAAAATAATCTAAGTGAAGCATGAGAGATCAATAGTTTCTTTAAAACAAATCCACCACCGTGCTCTAAAAGATCTAAGTGAATCACTAGAGCAAAAATTATCACGCTCAAAAGATATAAGTGAAGCACTATGAGCAAAATTATCAAGCTCAAAAGATATAAGTGAAGCACATAGAGTATTGTAGGACCTTGAAGTATGTCTAGAGGGGGGGTGATTAGACTACTTGACCAATAAAAACTTAACCTTTTCCCAATTTTAGAGTTTGGCAGATTTTAGCTATTTTAGGACAAGTCAAGCAATCATCACACAATTCAAGCAAGCATGCAAAGAGTGTATAGGCAGCGGAAATTAAAGCATGCAACTTGCAAGAAAGTAAAGGGAAGGGTTTGGAGGATTCAAAGCGCAATTGGAACACAGATGTTTTTGGCGTGGTTCCGATGGGTGGTGCTATCGTACATCCACGTTGATGGAGACTTCAACCCACGAAGGGTAACTGCTGTGAGTCCACGGAGGGCTCCACCCACGAAGGGTCCACGAAGAAGCAACCTTGTCTATCCCACCATGGCCGTCGCCCATGAAGGACTTGCCTCATTAGCGGTAGATCTTCACGAAGTAGGCAATCTCCTTGCCCTTACAAACTCCTTGGTTCAACTCCACAAGCTTGTCGGAGGCTCCCAAGTGACATCTAGCCAATCTAGGAGACACCACTCTCCAAGAAGTAATAAATGGTGCGTTGATGATGAACTCCTTGCTCTTGTGCTTCAAACGATAGTCTCCCCAACACTCAACTCTCTCTCATAGGATTTTGATCTGGTGGAAAGAGGGTTTGAGTGGAAAGCAACTTGGGGAAGGCTAGAGATCAAGATTCATATGGTAGGAATGGAATATCTTGGCCTCAACACATGAGTAGGTGGTTCTCTCTCAGAAATGGTAAGTTGGAAGTGTAGGTTCATTCTGATGGCTCTCTCCACGAATGAAGAGGAGGTGGAGGGGTATATATAGCCTCCACACAAAATCTAACCGTTACACACAATTTACCAAACTCAGTGGGACCGAATCGTTAAACTCGGTCAGACCGATTTAGCAAACCTAGTAACCGTTAGTGATTTTCGGTGGGACTGACATGCATCTCGGTGAGGCTGATCCGGTTAGGGTTAGGGCATAACGTAATCTCGGTGAGATCGATTACACAAACTCGGTGAGACCGATTTGGTAATAAGCTTTCCAGGGAGTTAGTCAGGTAAACTCGGTGGGACCGATTTGCTCTTTTCGGTGAGACCGAAATGTTACAAAAAGGAAACAAAGAGTTCACATTGCAATCTCGGTGGGACCGATCGCTCACTTCAGTTAGACCGAAACGTTACGAAGGGAAACAGAGAGATTGCAACCCCATCTCGGTGAGACCGAGATCCCTATCGGTAAGACCGATTTGCTTAGGGTTTGTGGCAGTGGCTATGACTTTTGGAATCGGTGGCGCCGGATAGAAAGAATCGGTGTGACCGATTTTGGCTTTAGGTTTAGGTTTAGGTTTAGGTCATCAACCCGTGCATCTGCACGGCTAGTGTCGATAACCATTCAAATAATTATAGTACGAAACGTTTGGTACGATTTGATTTACACAGATTTTTTAAAGGATTTGAGACATGTAAAGCAGGTTCATTAGTAGAAACTTTGGTCTTCAGGAATTGAAGAATGTACTTATGAAACATTACTTTATACCAAGTACACCATTGTTGTCCAGTATCCATTGGGTAAAATATGTTATATTCATTTATGAAATAGCCTGTTGTCCTTGGGCGCTATTGCAAAAAGTAATTTATATTTCAAATAGTTCTAGATGCATACATGCTTTTCCAATTGTATTTAAGAGTTTTTGCTACGGTTGTGTTGCTACGATGATCTGATTTTAATTATATGGCTCATCCGGTTACTTCATTATATACATGGAATCATCGTCGCACCACACAATGTACAACATGGTTACCCGCTCAGCTACTGAATTATTTTTTCTTCACGGATTCCTAATACTTTTATTTTGATATCTTAAACTTCAAGAATTCCCATTACAAATCTTGGGGCATCATATCACTTTTAGATGCAATATTTACCAAATATATGCTGAAGCAAGTACAGATGGAAGAGCGGAACCAAATACAGTATGAAACAATACAAAAATGTGAAAATAGTATCAGTAGGGGCACAATATGCAGTAAAAATCTATGGAAGAAATATCATATATCCAGGTAGAGTACATAGGTTTCTTCAAACAAAGAATATAACAAATAAGTAAGAACAAACATAAATTATGCAGGAGAGAGTATCGTGTACTCCTGGACATGGGCCACTACGTGTCAACTGCAAGGAGCTTGTAGACTATATTTTCATTCAAAATTTGTTTTCTTTAAAATTCGATTTACAAAACGGAGTAAACACCCAGTAAATAAATATCGAACCCTTTCAAAGAAAATACATTTGTTCCATAAATAATATAAGAAATACTTAAGAACAACCATCAGCGATGCAATGGAGTATCATGTACTCAGGGACATGGGCTTGTGTCCACTGCAAGGGTTATGTTTGATGCTATTATTTCGCTCTACTTTTCATTAAAAATGTTTTAGAAAAATGTAAGTCTATACAAATCATGATCAGGAAAACCTAATGAATAGGGGATGCCAAAATATTTATGTTTGGTTATAGTTTCATAGGGTATTCTATGTAAGACAAATGTAAGATAACCTTTTTGGGACAGAGGGAGTACATGATATCTTCTAATCTATACCACTTCTAGAGATGTACCCTAGATTTTTTTCATGTACCCAACATATCATATTGATGTGCCAAATTGACATTTTTTTCAAAAGACATGTATCCCATGTAGTTAGTAATTTATGCATGGCACTGGAGCAACACAAATGAATCTTTTCACAGGACATAGAGAAAAGAAAATTAGTACTCTGAATTTGCAGGACTGCTTGTAGTGCATCCGGCGTCTCGTCCATCTGGTCGCCTTAGCTGACAGCCCGACACCGACGTGTAGATATACATCTCGTTAGGCCTACATGTTGGCACTGGTGTGTCTTGCTCTCGTAGAAAAAGCATCAGCTGAGATAATCAAGAAAATAAATTAGCCGAGCATGTAGTATATGTGTGTGTTGCCGGCCAATCGATCTAGAGTAGCTGGCTACCCTTGAAGATAATCGATTCAGTAACTTGCTCCGGAAAGACAATTCGTGTGCTTGTATGTCCGTAGAGGAATCAAGCCAAGAGTACATGTGTGCGGCGTCGTGCAACTGCCGTCAATCGACAACCGTTGTGCAGCGCTTCGCTCATGTTGGAAGAGGTAAACTTGCAGTCCCTTGCGAGAGCCATCGATCCAGGTTGCACGTCAGCCTCAAGGTTGTCCAGTCCGTGGAGAAGCGTTCTCTCGCTGGACTTCAAATTTGAGGCGCTATCTGAACAACGGCCATAGGGATCTCGAGGAAGCATCTAATAATGGCGAACAATTCTTGAAGGAGGTATTTATCTCGCCAGAAACTTTGGTGGGCAGATGAATATTTTTTCCTATATTACACATGCAACAGTTTGGTAAAATTGCATGTATCGACACCGATTGAGGATTCCCTGTTTATTAATCCGGCGAAGATGCTTTTTTATGTTAAGAGGCCAGCTCTATCACGTAACCTTTTTTTCCTTTTATACTGCTTCCTATCTATCGGTGGAGTTTTATGGGTGGAATCTTACTTTGTTTTTTTTTGGCTAACGGTGAACGTGGCAGATGGTTTTCTGTGTTAATAAGGGGCCTTCTCTGTTACGTAAACTTTTCCTTTTATCCTGACCGTAAATTCTACAATCCAACAGTATAATTAATTTTAATGATGTGGATTAATGTAATGGCCTGAAAGGTGCCTCCAATTAGTAAATATAAGATTTGTGGATGTGGGAAAGTAGTTGAGGGTTTTGGAGCATATCACTAAGCACATGAAGCAAGAGGCTCATTAAGCAACACCTCATCCCTTCTTGATAGTATCGGCTTTTCCTATAGACTCAATGTGATCTTGGATCACTAAAATGTAAAATGAAGAGTCAAGAGCTTTTGAGCTTGAGCCAATCCTTTGTCCTTAGTATTTTGAGGGATCCACTTTCATCATCCATGCCATGCCATTCATTGAGCTTTCCTGAAACAATAGTCTTGGAATAGCATTAGCTCAATGAGCTATATGTTGTTATGAATTACCAAAACCACATAGGGATAGTTGCACTTTCAGTCTCCACCTTTTTGGTAATTGATGACAACATATAGATCAAAGCTTCGACAAATGATAACAAAATTTAAATAACATAAATAAGCTTTGAGAAGTATGTGATAAGCAAGAGCTCCCCTAAATTTGTGCATAGTTTTAGATTTGCTTTGGACTGCAAATTCACAATGAATTAGGCTCATGGGTTACTCTTCCATATCACATACATCTTGGTGGAGCGCTCAAAAATAATAAACAATGAATACATGCACTCATCACCAAGCATAGTGAGTGATCACATAAGATAGATAGGATAATATCAAGCATGCATAAGTGTAGCTTATGATCAAACACATGATCATCAATGTCTCACCAGGATAGTATCTCAACCAAAAGCAAACAAAGATTGAAAAACCACCAAATAAAGCAAGAGAGAACAAAAGCAACACCCTCTCTCTCGAAGCCTATGATCTATACATTTTTCTCCCCCTTTGGCAACAAGTTACCAAAAAGTTCATAGAAAATACATAGTGCTAGATCGACTCTCGGGCTTGCTCTTACGGTGGTGGTGTAGAGATGGCTCCTTGGATGAAGGCTTGAGTTGAAGTGGATGGAGCTGGAGGAGTTGGTCTTGGAGCTGGTTGCCTTTGGAACCTGTGAGGCGGTGGCTGGTGCTGAAGTTGTTGCTCTAGTGTCATCCTTGCACCTTTGGGCCGGCGTCTGGGCTCTGGGCACTCTGGCAAACACATTGGTGGTAGTCTTGCCCTTCCTCTCCTGCATGTCATCCTGCAGCTGCTCCACAACTAACTGAATCTCAGTTACCTTGACATCTAGATCATAGAATTTTTGTTCCATGATCCTTTCCAGGCTCTCCTGGTTTTGAGTTAGGGTGGCCAACCCTTCTCAATCCTCGGAGATGATGCTATCAAGTAACCAAGCTGCTCTGTTTGGTTTTCAAGAAATATTCAGATGCCTCCTCTTGAGTTGGCATCTTGGCAGCCTTCTCCCTCTTTGCCTTCTCCTTCTTCTCCTAAGCTTGAACCGATTGTGGATCATCTTCATTCATGACAACCTCATTGTCCTCGAGTCTGGATAAAGTGGAAAGTGTTCCTTATCCAGCTGATATTTTCTGTGCCCATCTTTGAGTTTATCAATTCTTGAATCGAGGAGCATATCCATAGCTCCTCTTACGATCTGCTGCAGTCCTCTTGATTGTTTCAATGATCGGGCTCATGACTTTGAACTTCGTGGCACATCAAACACATGCAACATGTTGATGGCATGCCCTCTAATCATGTTATGGTCACGGACTTGGGCAACAAAGTGTGCCTCGAGAATCCAATTTATGGTTGGCAACCACGGCGGTGAAAGTGAACAGATCCAAACTTGTTTGTCTGTAATGCCTTGTCTGGAATTTCCTTGTACATGTGAGCCATTGAATTGTGACCCAACTTCTTCTTTGCATAAATGTCTAGGTCATCCTCATTCTTCTTGGGGGCATTGATCAGACATACTGCAAAAGCTGACTGCTGACCCTGGCAAGAGTTATAGATGAGATAGAAAAGATGAGCATCACAAAATGCAGAGGTTTTTGCAAAAGAATGACTCAAAAGTTCAGTCTTAGTTTTCCACAGAAAGCATTTCGGATCCACCGATTTTCAAACTCGGTGATACCGAAGCAGTTTTGGAACCTAAACTGATGATCTCGGTTGGATCGAGTTTCAGTTCGGTGGTACCGAGACTGCTAGGGTTTCACAGAATCCTCAAATCGGTTGCACCAATTAGTAATTCTCGGTCAGACCGAGAGTCACTAGTGCAATGGCATAAGCCAAATCAGTGAGACTGAGTTTTTCAACTCGGTGGGTCCGAGATGGTTTCGGCGGAAACCTAACCCTAAAAATTTGAATCACATATAATCTATGAACTACTTTGGCTGGATAGAAGAGTTTCAATCGTGGCAAGAATCAATATGAAAACAATGTGCCAGGAATTAGACGTGGATAGCACAAAGATTAAGTCCATACCCTAACTTGGCGGTGGACTTGCTACGGCGGCTGTGGCGGGGACGAAATCCGTTGGCGGCGGAGACCAGCAACAGGAGGCTGCTGGCGGCGAGGAGGCGATCCGTGAACCACGATGGCAGAAGCGAGCTGTTGCTTGTGGGCGAAGGGTTTCGGAGAAATTCAAAATTTTGCCCGTGGCTATATATATAGCTCGACCACATCGGTGTGACCGAGTGGAACAACTCGGTGGCACCGAGATGCATAACTGTGTTCGATTCAGCTGACAAATCGGTGAGACCGAAAAGTTCAAATCGGTTGCACCGAGATTGAAAACTCAGATCAACTTGATGATCTCGGTAGGACCGAAATGGAAGGATCGGTCAGACCGAGAATCACTAAGAGGTTTTGGAAGTTTAAGTCTATGACGAATCGGGGACTCCGAGTGCTCCTCACACAGAGTGGTTCGAATCTGACTTGATCAAATTTTGTGATGTAGCATGAATAGAGTTTGAGATGAGAAAAGCATAGATAGCTAAATAAGGTTCTTATGCATTCTTGTCCATCCACTTGGCACAAAGCAAAGAATCCAAACAAACAAAACAACAAGTGGATGTCCTTGAATGAGTAAAATATGCACCAACATGCTCACACAATAAGATGGCAATTGAATTATGTTGCAAAGCATGCACAACCAATTTTAGCATCTATCAAGCAATTGGCGATGACTAGATCTATATATGAGTATATTGACTTAGGAGTCAAATGAGAACATTTGATCATAGGTCATACTCATCGTTTAAGCTCAGGTGGGGTTACCACTTTTACATAATGCATTAATGTGTTCACACCATTAGAGTTGCTTTGACTCAATTCTTAGAGTTAAGCTCCCCCTAGATGTGAGATCCCCCCTTAGAGGGATGAACTAACCTTGGGTTTTGTCGATGATGACTTCATGTAGGTGTTGAAGATGTAGATGCTCAATGTTGATGTAGATCATTTGGAGAAATCCTTTGGAGTGAGTTGCACTTTCAACTTGCCTACATGGGTTAGTCCCACAAGGAACAAACAAGAATATCCATAGACATAGAGTGATGCACACACAAGATGATGTCCATGAAAACATTAGGTTACCTTGTCCCTTGCCTTACCAACATGAGGGTTTGTGACTCCTTGAGCTAGTGCAAGATGTGAAAGTTGATTGCACTTGTTCTTGCCAAAATGATATGAGTGAAGAATGTTGGCGGAGTCACCCTCAAGAACTCTCTAGTTCTTCTTCTTGGGATCCACATCACTTGATGGGAATCCTTGGAGTTATAGTTGTACTTGATGAAGTAGAACTTGGCGTAGTCTTGGGGACCCACTTGAGCGAGGCTTTAGGTGCTTCTTCAAATGCATCAATCTCTTCTTGAAGCTTGTCCTTGCCTTTGTTCTTGTGGTCTTGTGGTGGAAGATCATCTTGAGCTTGTGTCCCTTGAAGGAAGTAGGATCATACTTCTCTTGTTGAGGAACAAACTTTGTCTTGGGGTATTGATCTTCTTCCCTCAACTCCATTGGCGTTGAACTTTCGTTCAAAAGCAACACCTTGATTCTTCGGTGCCTTCCTTGCTTGCGTACAATTTCCTCGAATTGCTTACTCCGGCAAGGCTCTTGTAAACACCTTTCTCTATAATTCCTTCAATAAACTATTTTCTTGCTCAAGTGTAACTTGGCTAAGAGAATCATTAGTGGAATCAAGAGAACTACTAGAAGCAACAACATTGGATTTGACATTATTATTGTTACTACTAGAGGAAGTATCTTTCTTGTACTTGCTATTAGACTTGACTTGAGGCATGAAAGTAGATAAGAGTAAACGCTTGGTAATGTAAGAAGAACTTTTCTTGCGGAGATCATCATTGATTGCCTTTAAGAACTCATGCTCTTGCTCAAGATTGAGCTTTTCAAAGCATAACTTCTCATGAGCCCTTAAAAGTTCTCGATGATCTTCGAAGATAGTTTCATGAGCCAACTTAAGAGTGTTTAGTTCTTTAGTTAGAAGGTCAATTTTCTCCTTATCATTGTCATTCGTTTGATTAGCATGATTAATTGACGTTTCATCATAGTATTCATCACTAGAGTTGTCAACAAGTAAATCATCATCCACAAGCAAGTCATCTTCATCACTATTAAAATCAACATACTCGGGATGTGTTACCTTTGGACCTTTGCCCATGAAGCATCTTCCAACACCTTCATTTGGTGAGTTAAATATGTCGTAGGAGTTGGTTGACACAAGTGCTAGACCGGCAACACCTTCATCTTGAGTATATTGGTCGAGTGATAGCTTCTCTCGGAGTGATTGTCCGGTCGGGCCGAAACCCATTCACCAACATGAGCATGATGTCTTCGTTTTGTGTAGCTCCTTGATGACTTGTCCTTTCTTTCCGAATCCTTACTTCTCCGTGAGGGTCTTCGTTCGTAACGATCATCTCTACTCCTCCTCTCTCTTGGTGGTGATTCTTCTCTTTTGCTCCTTCTTCGTGGAGAATCTTCTCTTCTTTTGTAGGGTGCCGTACACTCATTGGAGTAGTGTCCGGGTCTCCCACAATTGTAGCAATTGTGCTCTCGACTAGAAGATATCTTGTCATTGTAAGACCTTGACTTGGAGCTTCTTTCTTTGCTTCTACTTTTGTAGAATTTGTTGAAGTTCTTCACCATTAAGCTCAATTCTTCATTGAAGGTTGGTTCCTCACTTGATGATGTGGGGGCTTCACTTGAGGCTTTTTAAGCACCACTTGACTTGTTGTGAAGTTCCTCCTTATCCTTGAGTGACATCTCATGAGCAACAATCCTTCCAATGACTTCCGTTGGCTTGAGAACTTTATAGTTTGGCATCATTTGGATCAATGTGCACACGGTATCATACTTTCCATCCAATGCTCTTAGGATTTTCTTGATGATGAATTTGTCGGTCATCTCTTCACTCCCTAAGCCGGCAATCTCATTTGTGATAAGAGCAATCCTAGAGTACATTTCAGCGACACCTTCACCATCCTTCATTTTGAACTTGTCAAGCTGACTTTGGAGCACATACAACTTGGATTCCTTGACGGATTCGGTAGCTTCATGCATATCAATCAAAGTATCCCAAATTTCCTTTGCATTCTCAAGACGGCTGATTTTGTTGAATTCTTCGGGGCACAATCCATTGAAGATGATGTCACATGCTTGAGAGTTGTATTGCAGCATCTTCAATTCTTCCGCATTAGCTTCACGGTTCGGTTCTCTCCCATTGAAGAATTCACCTTGCAAGCCAATACAAATAATTGCCCAAGCAGGCGGGTTATGTCCAAGAATATGCATTTTCATCTTATGCTTCCAACTAGCAAAATTAGTACCATCAAAGTAAGGACCTCTACGGTGATAATTTCCCTCGCTAGACGCCATACTCTCCTAGGTTGTCAAACCAAGGCTATGACAACCAAAAGCTATGGAAATCAAAGCAAATGGAGACTAAAGCTCTGATACCACTTGTAGGACCTTGAAGTATGTCTAGAGGGGGGGTGTCGGTGTCAAAACCGGCGGATCTCGGGTAGGGGGTCCCGAACTGTGCGTCTAGGCGGATGGTAACAGGAGACAAGGGACACGATGTTTTACCCAGGTTCGGGCCCTCTTGATGGAGGTAAAACCCTACGTCCCGCTAGATTAATATTGATGATGTGTGTTACAAGAGTGGATCTACCACGAGATCAAAGAGGCTAAACCCTAGAAGCTAGCCTATGGTATGATTGTTGTTAGTCCTCGGACTAAAACCCTCCGGTTTATATAGACACCGGATAGGGTTAGGGTTACACAGAGTCGGTTACAATGGTAGGAGATATACATATCCGTATCGCCAAGCTTGCCTTCCACGCCAAGGAAAGTCCCATCCGGACACGGGACGAAGTCTTCAATCTTGTATCTTCATAGTCTTGGAGTCCGGCCGATGATGATAGTTCGGCTATCCGGACACCCCCTAGTCCGGAACTCCCTCAGTAGCCCCTGAACCAGGCTTCAATGATGACGAGTCCGGCGCGCATATTGTCTTCGGCATTGCAAGGCGGGTTCTTCCTCCGAATAATTTATAGAAGATTGTGAACACCAGGATAGTGTCCGGCTCTGCAAAACAAGTTCCACATAACACCGTTGAGAGAATAGTTTTTGCATAGGTCTACTGACGTATTCCGCGGCGTGACATCACACCACGGCCAGAACTTCATATGAATCGTTTTTTATTGTTCCACCTCAGCGTGTTTAGCGAGGCGGTTTCCTTGGCACGTCTTATCAAAGTGTAGATCGTGCACCCTTATTCCGGGATTCTCATCAATACGGACGTGGGTAACCCAACTGTGCCCGTTGGCTCGCCTTTTCTATCAAAGGCGAGTCCTAATCGACCACGGGGTGGGCTCTTGGTATTCAACCTCTTTATAACGAGACCAAGGCCCTCTACTTTTTACACCCTCCATCGAGTTCGCCTCGCGCTTTGAGTTCCAACACCCAAAGCTTCAGATTCAGGAGCTTTGGACTTTCGATGATGTCCAGCTCCGACCAGCACGGCCGATAGATGTCTTCCTCCGCCACAGAAGAATATGAGCTAAAGCTGCGAGACGCCAGGTATCTGACCGGCGGGATCTCGCACAGGCTGCCTGCTCCAGGGCAGGTCATTCCCACTCCTGAGCCCGGCGAGAACGTGGTGTTCGTGTTTCACTTCCGTCGGGGTTTAGGCTTCCCGACGGACCCCTTTGTGCTGGGGCTCATGTTTTATTATGGGCTTGATTTCCATGACTTGAATCCGGAGTCCATCCTCCATATCTCGTCATTCATTGTTGTATGTGAGGCCTTCCTCCATATTACCCCTCACTTTGGATTGTGGCTCAAGACCTTCAAGGTGGAGCCAAAGATGATCAAGGGGCAGCAAGCGGAGTGCGGAGGGGCGGTCATAAGCAAATGTGCTGATGCTCCGTGGCCGAGGCTCTTTTCAAGAGGAGCTTGGCTTGTGGCAGCAGGTGGTTTTATATCACCGCTCCTAGGGGCACCAAATGGGCGGCGCTCCCTGCCTTTCGCTCAGGTCCACCACAGCGGCTGGCGTCATGGGTCAACAAGGGGCTCGACTGGGCGTCGTCCAAGGACGTTCCCCTGCTGCAGGGCCGTATTCGAGACCTCCAGGAAAGAGGGATAAATCTGGTTGCAATGACGCAGGTTATGGTGATCCGGCGCCTTCAGCCCTGCAAAAGTCGCCCCCTCCGCTTGTGGGAATTCAATCCGTAGGGACCACGAGCTCTCCAAAATTTTATGGGCACGACGCCCATGGAGATGTATAAACTGTTCTCCGGATCACAAGAGAAGTGTCCGGACTTGACCGAGGATGCAGGACTAAGCTGCAATCGCCCGGATGCTCAAGTAAGTAGTCCTGTAGCCGGACAAGCTGTTCATTCATTTATTATGTATATATGCCCTTTAAAGGAGCCGTTTCTTGAGCAGGAGTGGATAGCCAAGGCAAAGTTGATAAGGTGTCCGGCTCCCTCCGGAGACCACGCGGAATCCATGTTGGCCAAGATGTTGAAGGTCGTGCCTTTTGAAGAAAGCGAAGGGAGGAGCGGGGAGCAAGCGCCTCTGCGAAGGAGGCTATCAAGGAAGGAGGATTAAGAGTCCCACCTTCCGAGGAGAGAAGAGGACCGCTTGGAAGATTCGGAGGTCAAGGCCTCAAAGAAAGGAAGGAATCTTCGTCGGAGAGTCCGGCCTTGGGAAGTAAACCAGCCGCACTATTTCCCCAAGGGATCAGCCCTCCAATGAGCCGTAAGTAAAAGCGAAGGGTCTTGTAAATAAGGAACATCCTGTATTTATTTATGAAGATAACTGAAATTGTACCTTGTAGTTCGGACCTCAGCCCTTCTCAGTGAGCTCATCTTGAGGATCTTCTTCCGGAGATGATGGAAAGCAACGCCTCCACTGTCGCACCCTCATGTGAAGCGGACGACCGGAGGTGTCGTCATGAGAGGGATTCCCCAAGTCCGCGAGGCGGAAGGTCAGCGCCAAGTGGTGTCTTGGTCGAGGAGCTGAGGATTTGCTCGGGCGGCGGCTATCTCGAAGATCACCGTGCTCTAATGGGTATGGTGATTGAAAGAATTGCATCCTGAGAGCGGATTGCATGAAGCCGTCGAAGCTTCTTGGCGGGGTTTGAGGTCATAAAAAAATGATGTACCTGCTGCGAGTTATGCATATAAAATCGCCATGTATAAATAGTAGCCCACGAGACTCGGTATGTTGTCAAAAATTGACGACGTGCGAGATCAAATCTCGATTGTAACATATCGCCGCTCCTAAACAGTTGGCGGGCGTCCGGAGGCCAGCCGGACTGATGAATATGCCGAATGAAGCGGCAACAGCGAGGCTGATCACGGACATCGCTGGTCAATAAGCGGTTTGATGAGTCACAAGGTATCGACTTCTATCACGGACACCTATTAAGGAGCTTGGCGCCCATGTCTTACTGTTTGTATGCTTTAATGTAGATGGTGCCGCTGCCGTTGAGGAGCTGCGGGCAGAACTTGCCCGGCGAAAAAGCAAGCCAGGTAGTAATGTCGGCTGCTTTAAAGGCGGCGAAGAGCTAGAAGCTGAACGGGCTGCTCACTGCCGAAGCAAAGAGGAGATGGCCGAGATGGCCAAAAGGTTAAGGAATGCTACCGATCGCTGCGAGGTTCTTGAAAAAGAGCATCAAGCGGAACAGGAGGGCCTAAAGAAGGCCGCCGCCGAAACCAAGAATGCCCAATCGGCTTTGATAACTGCCAAGGAGGAGCTGAGTCAGGCGAGGGCAATTGCGGCTGGAAAACCGTTTCTGCTGCGGAGGAAATATACAGATCCAAAGTATGCTCCGTTGGATAAATTATGGAGTTCAGAGGATGCTTATATGGACTGGGCGGCGGCGCTGTGGGCCGCGGTTGAGCACTTCCGGGGCGGAAAGGGCACAAAAGGAAGAGCTATCTGGTCGCAATTCCATAGTCTGGGCGTCCTCTGCCGCTGACCGATCGGTTGGCGAGTGGGCGAGCTGAATCGATTGTCCGGATTGGCCATGAAGCATGTCTTGACTCACTTGTGGCGGACGGACCCCAGCGAAGAGCTATTTTGGTGTAGTGCAGCAGTTTCTTGGAGCGGTGCCGCGTATCGACGCGATGAAGCGATCGACATGTATTGAGGGAGCGTGGATGGCTCTTGCCCGTGTCAAGACATACTGGGCGGAGATGAAGGCCACTGACGTTGCATCCCAGGATTCGGACAGAGGCCGAGTACCTGCCGAGCACTACTTTGAAGAAGTCATGTCGGGCGCTCGTTTAATAGAGACGCAGTGCTCAAAGGATATTATGTTTGAATGGCATGTATGATTCGGAAAACGATGTTTCAATGTAATATAAGTGCTTTTTATACTTGTTCGTTCAATTAGTAAACTACTCCCTGTGCGGCCGTTTATGTATATGTGTATATAACCTGAAAGATGGCAGTCCTTGGCTTCAGCCCCCACGCACATAGTGCGGGGTGTTCTAAAAAAGCGCTTTTCACACTTAATCCAATGTCTTGGTCCTGTTAAGGAGGTGGTAGCGTAGCAAACCAGGCAACGGACTATAATGATTTATCACTTTCACTTAGCCATAGGAGTTCGAGGTGGGGCTACTATATAGCCCACAGGGCACCGCACTCTCCCGAATTGAGTGCGTATGTGCTGACCGAAAACCGGTCCTTCGCTAATCTGAAGAATTCTAAACATTCTGTGAGTCATCGAGTGGTTGACCAGTCTCTCGCTATATCATGACAGTCAGTTTTCGGCTTTCTCTCTTGAGGTGCTCGCGTGGCGAACCGGGCACTGTCGCAGTAGTTCTCCCGGTGCCGCGTTAGCCGTGAAAGCGGGCGTAAGACAGCAAAACACAGGAGCGGGCAACCCAACATTTGACCAAAGACATGATTGGAGCTGATGCATATAAGGCCTAACTCGAGGCGCGAATACTCCCTAAGGTATTCGGTCTTTATGAAAATGGGCAAAATAAGGCCCTAAGCCCTTTGTGTCGAGTGCAGCGCATAAAAATTTTGGTGCGGCCAATGCCAAAGCACCAGCCTCCTCCTCAGTTATATTTAAGGAACTGGGGAATGTATATCAACAAGAGCAGTGAAAAAAGGTTTACGAGGGTCTTAATCTGAAAAGAATCCTTGCAGCGGGTCCCTGCTGCGTCTGCTTTGTGTCTCCGTTGTGCCGTATCTTGGGACGGGTGTAGCACGTTGTTCATCTGTAAAGAGAGGAACTTAGTTTGAAAGAAAAAAGGGCGTCACGAAAGATGTACTTAATATTAAATGAGCAGATACGATTCAAAGAAGTGAACAAAATTGAGCTTTATTGTCTCATATTATACATGCATGCAGCCCCTTGTATGGGGTATGCGCTAGTGGGCGCCGGACTCGTCTAGCCGTATCCGGGGTTTGAATGACCTATTGCAGGTTCTTTGCCTAGTGGAGCGGATAGCTGTGGAGCTGTCGATGCAGATCTCCCCTTCTTCAGCTTTCGAGTAACATAATACTTCCTTTCAGCGAGATGATGGCGCGTGGACGGGCATTTTAAGTGTTAGAGATGCATAATGCGGTATTGCGTTAAAGCGGTAAGCCGCATCCCAATAGTGCTTGATGGCTACTTTTAAGCGGGCGACATGGAAGAGTAACCTTCGCGACGGAAGTTGTCGGATGAACCAAACACAACTTCTAGCAGTATGGAGCCCGTGCGAGAGGCGTCTGGGCGGGCAATACTCCTTTAAAGGAGGTGTTGCTACGGCGAATTTTGGTTGGGTTTATCCCCATCCTGCGGATTGTGTCCTGATATATCAGGTTTATATCACTGCCGCCATCCATGAGGACATGTGTAAATTGGAATCCGTCGATTATAGGATCCAATATCAAGGCAGTCCATCCTGCGTTCCGGATACTATCGGAATAGTCCTGATGGTCAAAGGTGATTGGTTTTGACTACCAATGTGCGGCGAGCCTTTTAGTGGGCGCCGCTCTGTTTTTCCCTTTGATCACGTGAAGTGAGTTTACTGTTTTAACCTTTTGTGGGAAATTCTTTTGTTTTCCGGGGCTGTGCTTGTGGTGCGCGTCATCATTTTCACTTGGTGTGTCGAGCCCCTTGTGTTCGGCATTAAGTCGGCCGACTGCTTGAAGACCCAACAATCTCTGTGGGTATGGTTTGCAGGCTTCCCGGAGGTACCATGTATTTGACACAGTCTGTCTAGAATCTTGTTTAGGTTGGATAGCTCGTCACTGTTATCCTTTAGGGGCAGTGTTTTGTTGTTCAGCCGAGAGCTTTTGAATCCGGCGTTGACCGCCGTACTATTTGGGCCATTTTATTTATTCCGGCGCTGATCTTTTCTGCGTCGTGATTTCCCATTTCCATCCCTTGTTTCGGACGTACTCGGTCGCTGGTACGCATCTAGCCAGCCAGCTATCCTCTCCAGCATAAGCGGGTCATGAGGCTTGTTAATGCGGCCATTGTTCTTGGCTTTTCTTGGCGAGGTGTCTGGCGAGCCATTCGTCTCGGACGTTGTGTTTGAAAGCTGCTAAGGCTTGGCGTCGAGACGATCGACTATTTGGTTATTTTAGTAAGGAACCTGTTCCAGAATTTTCGGGCTGACTCTCCGGGCTGTTGAGTTATGTGACTTAGATAAATGCGCATCCGGGGCGGACATAAGTCCCCTGAAAATTTGCCGGAATCGTCCTCGAGCTCTTCCCAGCTTCCAATGCTATTTTCGGGGAGGCTTTTAAGCCAATGCCGAGCTGGCCCTTTGAGTTTAAGGGGTAAGTATTTTATGGCGTGGAGATCGTCTCCTCTAGCCATGTGTATGTGGAGGATGTAATCCTCGATCCAGACTCCAGGGTCTGTTGTTCCCTCGTATGCCTCTATGTTTACGGGTTTGAATCCCGCTGGAAATTCATGATCCAGCACCTCATCGGTGAAACATAGGGGGTGTGCGGCACCCCTATATTTGGGTGTGCCGTGATCTTCGAGATTTTGACGTATTGCATTGTTTTGTGAGCCTGCTTTCTTGGCCCGTAGATGGACCTAAGCTGGGCCATCCTCTTGATGTGAATCCTTATGCGGGTCGCATATTGGCTTGTGTCTTGGCGCCATTCGCGCTCTCTTTTGCCATGAGGTCGTCCATCCGACCGGGTGGCCTTCTTGTTTTTTAATGTGGGGGCTCTAAGGCCCCTCGTCAATGGTCAGGCAGTAGCTTTCTTTTGGGTAGCTATTTGTTGGCGTTGTCGCCATACTTGTCTGCGGTGCTGAATACTTTGCTCCATCGATCTGAGTGCATCTTCCGCTGTTTTGAGCTTCCTTACGCTTTTTCAGGCTATGCGTAGTGGCGGCGAGCCTTTTACGGAGGTCATTTTGCTCCAATGGTTTGTCGGCGTGAGGTCGTCCGGACTGTTGTCTTCGCGGGGACAGATTGTTTATCCAAGTTGTCTTGTTCGGACGATTGCTCGATAGCGTGTTCGTTGTCCATCGGTTCGCCCTGCTCTATGGCTGGGTCTTTGTTGAGGCGGGACTTTGTTCGGCGTTTACGTTGCCGTTTTGACTGCTTTTAGAGGGATTTATCCTTCGTAGCGTCCCGTTGTTCCTCGTCTTCATTTCTTTGGGTGTAGCCACCATGTATACATCATGGGATGAGGTTGTCCAGCGCCCTATAGGTGCTGGTTCATTGTTGTCTCCTACATCGTCGTCCATATCGTAGATGTCTTCGGAGTCGAAATCGAGCACGTCGTGTAAGCTTTCGACAGTGGCTATGAAGTGGGTGGTGGGTGGGCTTTGAATTTCTTCGTCGTCCGCATCCCAACCGTCCTGACCGCAGTCCGGCCAGGGCTCTCCGGATAAAGAGAGAGACTTTAGTGTATTCAGGATGTCACCAAAGGCGAGTGCTGAAAGATGTCGCGACCGTGAACTCCATAATGGGCGTAATCGGATTCGATTGGCAAGGGCGCGGAGGGTTCGGAGTCCGGAAAGGAGTCCGACTTCCCGGAGTCAAGGTCTTTGCAAAGGACAGGGATGGAGTTCGGCTCGATCGCCGTAGAGATTAAAACCCCCGAGGCGGTGTCCAACCACTCGTCCCCGATCGGGGAGTCCAGCTCCGGATTAAGGGTTGGAGCAGATTCTGGTGCGGCCTCCAGGGCACTGTTCGGCTGCAAAGCTAGATCATGCCCATCGAGATAGTGCGGCGCGCTTGGCTGTGGCTCGAATCCGTAGAAGATCAAGTCTCCGCGGATATCGGCCGTATAGTTTAAACTTCCGAATCTGACCTGACGGTTAGGGGCGTAGCTTTCGATCTGCTCTAGATGGCCAGGCGAATTGGCCCGCAGTGCAAAGCCGCAGGACACGAAGATCTGCCTGGGGAGGGAAGTCTCACCCTGGACCGCGTCGTTGTTGATGATCGAAGGAGCCATCAGGCCAATCGGCGACGACACAGAGGAACTCTCAATGAAAGCACCAATGTCGGTGTCAAAACCGGCGGATCTCGGGTAGGGGTCCCGGCGTGCGTCTAGGCGGATGGTAACAGGAGACAAGGGACACGATGTTTTACCCAGGTTCGGGCCCTCTTGATGGAGGTAAAACCCTACCTCCTGCTAGATTAATATTGATGATGTGTGTTACAAGAGTGGATCTACCACGAGATCAAAGAGGCTAAACCCTAGAAGCTAGCCTATGGTAAGATTGTTGTTCATACTACGGACTAAAACCCTCCGGTTTATATAGACACCGGATAGGGTTAGGGTTACACAGAGTCGGTTACAATGGTAGGAGATCTACATATCCGTATCGCCAAGCTTTCCTTCCACTCCAAGGAAAGTCCCATCCGGACAAGGGACGAAGTCTTCAATCTTGTATCTTCATAGTCTTGGAGTCTGGCCGATGATGATAGTTCGGCTATCCGGACACCCCCTAGTCTGGAACTCCCTCAGGGGGTGATTAGACTACTTGACCAATAAAAACTTAACCTTTTCCCAATTTTAGAGTTTGGCAGATTTTAGCTATTTTAGGACAAGTCAATCAATCATCACACAATTCAAGCAAGCATGCAAAGAGTGTATAGGCAGAGGAAATTAAAGCATGCAACTTGCAATAAAGTAAAGGGAAGGGTTTGGAGGATTCAAACGCAATTGGAGACACAGATGTTTTTGGCGTGGTTCCGATGGGTGGTGCTATCGTACATCCACGTTGATGGAGACTTCAACCCACGAAGGGTAGCTTGCTGCTTGAGTCCACGGAGGGCTCCCCCACGAAGGGTCCACGAAGAAGCAACCTTGTCTATCCCACCATGGCCGTCGCCCACGAAGGACTTGCCTCACTAGCGGTAGATCTTCACGAAGTAGGCGATCTCCTTGCCCTTACAAACTCCTTGGTTCAACTCCACAATCTTGTCGGAGGCTCCCAAGTGACACCTAGCCAATCTAGGAGACACCACTCTCCAAGAAGTAACAAATGGTGCGTTGATGATGAACTCCTTGCTCTTGTGCTTCAAATGATAGTCTCCCCAACACTCAACTCTCTCTCACAGGATTTGGATCTGGTGGAAAGAGGGTTTGAGTGGAAAGCAACTTGGGGAAGGCTAGAGATCAAGATTCATATGGTAGGAATGGAATTTCTTGGCCTCAACACATGAGTAGGTGGTTCTCTCTCAGAAATGGTAAGTTGGAAGTGTAGGTTCGTTCTGATGGCTCTCTCCACGAATGAAGAGGAGGTGGAGGGGTATATATAGCCTCCACACAAAATCTAACCGTTACACACAATTTACCAAACTCGGTGGGACCGAATCGTTAAACTCGGTCAGACCGATTTAGCAAACCTAGTGACCGTTAGTGATTTTCGGTGGGACTGAAATGCATCTCGGTGAGGCCGATCCGGTTAGGGTTAGGGCATAACGTAATCTCGGTGAGACCGATTACACAAACTCGGTGAGACCGATTTGGTAATAAGCTTTCCAGAGAGTTAGTCAGGTAAACTCGGTGGGACCGATTTGCTCTTTTCGGTGAGACCGAAATGTTACAAAAAGGAAACAAAGAGTTCACATTGCAATCTCGGTGGGACCGATCGCTCACTTCGGTTAGACCGAAACGTTACGAAGGGAAACAGAGAGATTGCAACCCCATCTCGGTGAGACCAAGATCCCTATCGGTAAGACCGATTTGCTTAGGGTTTGTGGCAGTGGCTATGACTTTTGGAATCGGTGGCGCCGGATAGAAAGAATCGGTGTGACCAATTTTAGCTTTAGGTTTAGGTCATTTGTGGATGTGGGAAAGTAGTTGAGGGTTTTGGAGCATATCACTAAGCACATGAAGCAAGAGGCTCATTAAGCAACACCTCATCCCTTCTTGATTGTATTGGCTTTTCCTATAGACTCAATGTGATCTTGGATCACTAAAATGTAAAATGAAGAGTCTTGAGCTTTTGAGCTTGAGCCAATCCTTTGTCCTTAGTATTTTGAGGGATCCACTTTCATCATCCATGCCATGCCATTCATTGAGCTTTCCTGAAACAATAGTCTTGGAATAGCATTAGCTCCATTAGCTATACTAGTCATCAACCCGTGCGGCTGCACGGGCTAGAAATATAGAAACCAAATTTATACTCTAAATTTTTCTGAAAATTAGTTTTGCTTTTCCATTTTGTTAATTGTAAATATTGTAAAAAATGACATACTACTGAAAATATTTTGTAACATGTAGTATTTTTTTTATTGATAGCAACTATGAATATTGTTCATTCAGTGTAAGTTCCTAATTACGCCACTATATGTATGCCGTGAAAGTTAAGCTCTTTTGCCTATGTTTATAATTGTGATGTGCGTGTCGATAGCTCTAACTATATCAACTGGCATAGCAAGTGAGAATTCTGAAAAGTGCAACTTAAATTACATGTTCCTTTCACCACGAACTCTGATTGACCTCATTAACTTTGAGGCTGGTAAACTATATATGTGAAAAACTGGTAGTGGATTCGATGCCATAATAGAATTTCCAAGTGCAAACTAATTAACCATAATATTTATGTAGATCTTTTAACGAAGTTGACATGCAAAAATATCTACCAGGAAAATATAGAAAATAGTGTGTGGTCAATAGACACATGAAATACGTGCGACGCACTTCGAAATATTGCATTCTAGTATCCTATTTGATATATATAGCAGAAAAAATGTCGAACATTGAAATTATACCAAGGAGAAAATCATGACCACACAATGTATTAGAAAAAAGTATACAAATGTATTCCCTATATATTCGGCGAGACTACTCCTCTCACAGTCCCAATGAAAAGGACATCATGGATATCCTTTCATTTTTCCTTCTTCCTTTACATTACTATAAACGTGTAAACCATGATAATGTGAATATCTTTGCATTATTTCTTCTTCCTTTACACTACTATAAACGTGTAAACCATGATAATGTGATATTCAGTTATTCACTTATTGTTTAAGCATGTAGTACACATCCACTCGAGCAGCCCCCAAACTGGGTAAAAGAAACGACTTTTAATCATAATGTAGCAGAAACAATAGTTTTTAGCAACAGCAAGCAGGAGGACGATTAGGTTGCACTCCAGCTTAAAGCATCCAAACAAATCTAAGTATATAACAAAATAGATATTTGCTACATTTCTTCTATGTCTAAACATGTAGACTAAGATTCAAAGCCAAGAGAGAACACAATCAGGAGAGCTGGACCTAATTTATTTCATTGTACTTAAACTAAGATTCAAGGGTACAGATGAACATGATCAGGAGTGCCGCAGCTGGATTGTCATACATGATTTATTGGATGGTATCTGCTAAGTCAACAATTATGGGAAATAAATGACGTACCTTCTGTTACAAAATAAATAAATCACATACTTCAATATATGTACATGTAATTTACAGGGAGTAGAGAAATTTAAGAATGCAAAAATGCTCCCCTGGAGGGTAGGTCTAGTAGCGACCAGTGTCAAAGTTGAATGTCATGGAGTAGTCGGAACTTCAATGTTGATGTGTTTTTTTTTTCAATTGTAGGACGTGGGGCTGGGAATTTTCTTTCTGTACGTGATGGATTTCATTTTTCTTGCTAGAACATGGACGTGGGTGTGGAGGACTCTATTTTTTTGTACATGTACGTGGTGTAATTTTTTCGTCCAATGGCTGGACGTGGGTGTTGGGGAATTTTGCTTTTGTATGTGAGAGATTTAGTTAATTTTTGTTTTTGAAGCTTGAAGCGTAAGTGTGGCAGACTCCTATTTTTACATGCATGGGGTGTTTTTTTTCTTTCATGGTTGTACGTGGTTGCTTGGGGACTTTTATTTCTGTACGTGAAGTTAATTAATTTTTTCCTGAAACTTGGAGCGTAGGTTGCTTGGTGATTTTCTATATAAATAGACCTGAGTGTTACAGATTTAGGTTTTTATATGTGTTAGATTTTTTTTTTTCTGCAACTTGGACTTGGGCATTGACTCCTATTTGATAGATGTAGGTCTATCTCCAGGATACGTGTAGGTCTATTTTCTTTTAATCTATGTACAAATAAGGGAACGCTGCTTTAATAAATCATAACCACTAAATTTATAATCTAACGGCTAAACTAATCTTGTTGATGTGGATTAACGTGGAAGCTCGTATGGTGCCTCCAATTAGTAAATATAAGATGTTGTTATGAATTACCAAAACCACCTAGGGATAGTTGCACTTTCAAGTATTCTATCAAATTCCAATTTATGTATGGCTCTCTCAAAAGGTGTGTACAACAAGTATGATTGTGGTAAAATAACAAGCAAAGACACAAATAATACAAGACGCTTCAAGCAAAACACATATCATGTGGTGAATAAAAATATAGCTCCAAGTAAATTACCGATGGAAGTAGACGAAAGAGGGGATGCCTTCCGGGGCATCCCCAAGCTTTGACTTTTTGGGGTCCTTGGATTATCTTGGGGGTGCCATGGGCATCCCCAAGCTTAGGCTCTTGCCACTCCTTGTTCCATAATCCATCAAAAGAATTTACCCAAAACTTGAAAACTTCACAACACAAAACTCAATAGAAATCTCGTGAGCTCCGTTAGAGAAAGAAAACAAAAGACTACTTTAAGGTACTCTAATGAACTCATTCTTTATTTATATTGGTGTTAAACCTACTGTATTCCAACTTCTCTATGGATTATAAACTATTTTACTAGCCATAGATTCATCAAAATAAGCAAACAACACACGCAAAACAGAATCTGTCGAAAACAGAACAGTCTGTAGTAATCTGCAACTAACGCAAACTTCTGGAACTCCAAAACATCTACAAAAATTAGACGAACTAGACAATCTGTTTATTGATTAGCAGCAATTGGAATCAGTATTTTATCACGTTCTGGTGATTTTTAATAATTCGGGCACTGAGCGCAAAGTTTCTTGAAATTACAGCAAGATCAAATAACTATCATCCAAGAAGATCCAATAGGTTTAACTTGGCACAGACACTAATTAAAACATAAAGCCACATCTAAACAGAGGCTAGATGGATTATTTATTCCTAAACATAAGAAAAAACAAAAATAAAACTAAAAGTAAAATTGGGTTGCCTCCCAACAAGCGTTATCGTTTAACGCCCCAGCTAGGCATAAAAGCACGGATAGATCTAGGTATTGCCATCTTTGGCACTCGGAGAGGAGGATCTCATTTCTATGGCATTCATTCTTCTATTTAAGTTAAGCACATGGCCATTAATGGAAGAAATAAGATTAAGCACGTTACGGAAATTTGCCTCTAAACTAGACTTCATCTCTTTAATAATTTCATTTTGATAAAAGCACAAGAGAGTAGTTGATTCAACCTTATCATTCATGGGGTGCCCAAATATAGTTTCATTCTTTCATAGGTATCTATAGCATCCCCTTCAAGAAAACCTTCTTCAAAGATGGAATCTAAAACTTGTTTGAAGGAAGCGGGCAAGCCAACATAAATTTTTTTTAAGTAAATTTCAATTTGATATTGTGGCACATAGCTAGCCCGAATCCTAAGTAACCTATCCCAAGCATCTTTTGAAGACTCATCAAGTAAATAGCAAAAAATTCTAGAGTCATCCTCATCAAAATTATTCAAGCTCTCATTGGAGACCCCGGTGGGTCTTTCTATAGCATCATTATTTATGAGCTTAGAGAGGATAGAGGGGTTATCCAAGGCACTAGAGCTCGGGAGAAAACCCGTAGTTCTTTTTTATTCCGCCATGGCAACGGGAAGGCAGACGGAAAAGAGAGAGGAGGAGATTGGGAAAGAGAGGGCGAATAAAACGGCAAGGGTGAAGTGGGGGAGAGTAAAACGAGAGGCAAATGGCAAATAATGTAATGCGAGAGATAGGGATTGTGTTGGGTACTTGGTGTGGTGCTTGACTTGCTCTTGCGTGAGCCTCCCCAGCAACGGCGCCAGAAATTCTTCTTGCTACCTCTTGACCACTGCGTTGGATTTCCCCGAAGAGGAGAGGATGATGCAGCAAAGTAGCGTAAGTATTTCCCTCAGTTTTTGAGAACCAAGGTATCAATCCAGTAGGAGGCCACGCACAAGTCCCTCGTACTAGCACAAAACAATAGCTCCTCGCAACCAACGCGATTAGGGGTTGTCAATCCCTTCACGGTCACTTACAAGAGTGAGATCTGAAAGAGATGATAAATAATATTTTTGGTATTTTTGGTATAGAGATGCAAAGTGAAAATTAAAGGCAAAGTAAAAACAAAGCAAGTATTAAGGTGATGGAGATTGATATGATGAGAATAGACCCGGGGGCCATAGGTTTCACTAGTGGCTTCTCCCAAGAGCATAAGTATTCTACGGTGGGTGAACAAATTATTGTTGAGCAATTGACAGAATTGAGCATGGTTATGAGTACTAGTCAACAGCCCGTGCATCTGCACGGGCTAGAAAACTTGGAACTAAATGGAAAAAATTAATTCAATTACATGGCTACTTAAATATAAAAGTGATACAGTTTTTTTGTTATAAGAAGGTTCACAGTTACGGCCATGACTAATTGGAACTGTATACTTTATTTGGTGAACATACTTTGTTTGAGATCAATTAATGCTCAACATTCTGTAACATTTACATCAAAAAATTAATTCAACCATAATCCAAAAAAGTTGAATCTTTTCACCTCTAAATTTGAGCATTGATTCATATCAGATATACTCTTTTTTGAATATTTGTGGCCAAGCACATTGGTGAAAACATACATAATAATAATTCTAAGCAACTTAAAGTTTTAAACTTGCATTGCCATATGCAAGCAACTGGCTGATGTTGTCCCCCAGGAGGACCATGATAACCTGATGATGAAAAAGTGCACTCTAAATGATTAGATAGAAAATCGCTCATACCTTTTGATGATTTGCTGATGCACCAAATTTCTAAATTGCTATTTGAATCAAGAAGCATATGTCACTTTGGAGCTGTTTGATGTTTGCTGACTGTTCGTAAGTTCAGTTAATTATAGCTAGCTCTCTATGAGATTTCCACCCCTCACAAAATCAGTCAGACTCAATAATTTCCTGTTATTTCCTTCACATCGACCATTGTTGGGACAGAGTTGAAAAATTGGCAGAAAAATAAATGTTCGAAATTTATGTATATGTACTCTGTGGACCACTATAAACTGAGAAAACAGAAAAATAGCCTTGCAAATACATATCATGACAACAAAAGAACATGCTAGATAAAGCATACTGGGTCCTATATGCTTGAAGAAGTTTAAATATTCAAATGAAATAAGTTTTAAAAAAGGGAATCACAGTAGATAATATCTAGAGGAACACTATCTAGGCTGTACGACCTGAGTAGACAAAGCTTTCAAAAACTTATCATTTAGTGAAATCCAAGTTCCAAATAAAATCTAATGCTCCCCACCCCGGTCGTGCATGAGAAGCGCACAATATACCTACTCAAGGATTTACCAACTTGTTGACTTTTAGACCCTCGATTCATAAAAAAGAAATGCAGTTCAAGAAAAGTAAATTATAAAAAACACCCAAAGGTTCTACTTGCTTATTACATGTGCCAAATAGTTGAATCATAGAATACATATAGTGGTTTCTTACCTAAAGTAGTAATCCATAATTTATGAACATACCATGTAGCAGAAATATTGCAGTTCTCATTTTCAGTGATCATCTCAATCTGAAACATGCATGTAGAATTGAGATAAGACACAATGTCACCTATACATGCGTACATCAAGAAAGAAGTACTGAACTGGTCATGAGCCCAAATAAATTTTGGAAGTTGTTAACAACGTATGCAGATTTGCATTCTTAAATCAGTCTCTCATTGAAAGATAACATGCCATACAATTTAAGATATATATTTGCAGAGATATCAATGATCAAGTGGCCTCTAAAAATATTGTTTTGACAGATATTAAAAGGCACGACAGGTTCCACTTTTAACAGTTCTTATGTTTAACAGTTTAATTAGCCCAACAATCACCCCATCGAGTATTTTGGAGAGGAAGAGAAAGATTTGATGCACAATGTTTTTGTCTCAAAAAGAATAGTAGCCAAATACCCCATCGCATCAGTATAGACAAACTGTAAATAGCTATGAGTTCTCCACCGTTGCCCGAATTTCATCTATAAACAACTTCAGAGACACAACTGCAAATTTATTGAGAGAAATTACACGAGGCAAATTCTGATGCGTAGAATTCCCATGCTGCGAGCATCAGCCAGGATTAGTTGTCTTCTGCACACCGGTCTTCTTCGACCAAAAAATTGGATTCGTCTCCTGCGGCAGCAGATATCTGCGCCGTGGTGTGCTATATGACCATCTTATTCTCCACGGGGTGGAGCTGGATGTGCAGCAGTAGGAGGGGGGAGTGGGATCGGCGAAACATAAAAAAGAAACTGGCGACTGGCACAGGGCGACAGCGCCAGGGCCCAGGGGGTGAGAAAGTTGGTTACCGGCTAGAGAAGATGTGGAGGATGATGCATGCAGGTCGCTCGTTCAGATGGGACAACGCATGAAACAAAATTAGATCAGAGGATGGCAGCAGCAAGCGAAGGAGATAAAAAGAGGAAGAGAAGTCAGAGAGAGATTGATGTGCCCGGACTCGAAAGAAAAATTACGTGAAGTTTGCAACTCATGATTGAGATTTCGATGGAGTATATGGGATTAGGTACTTGAGGAGGAAAGGCTGTGTGCGTGAGGAGGATGGACTACTAAACGTAGGGCTCTAGGACTATGAAGCAGGATGGATAAAACTGCACGATCACTTATTCTATATGAGCCCTACAATTAAAGATCCTACGGTTAGTTTTTTTTGAGAAACTTACAATTAGTTTAATGTACCATGACACACACTTACAATTAGTTTTTTTTGAATCGTGTCAATCTAGTCTAGTCAGGACCTACAACCCATGACACACACGTGAATGTTTGCAACCCATGAAAAATATATTTATGGAGCTACGTGTGGGACATCATGTATGGACTCTGTTTTCATCTAATGGCTGTCAATTACTATTAGCAAGATCAAATTGACAATAATCTTGTTTCTCAAGGATTAACGTGGAGGCTCGTTTGGTGCTTCCAATTAGTAAATATAAGATATCTAGGTATGATCATGTATATTGGCATCACGTCCAAGACAAGTAGACCGACTCCTGCCTGCATCTACTACTATTACTCCACTCATCGACCGCTATCCAGCATGCATCTCGAGTATTAAGTTAAAAACAGAGTAACGCCTTAAGCAAGATGACATGATGTAGAGGAATAAATTCATGCAATATGATAAATACCCCATCTTGTTATCCTCGATGGCAACAATACAATACGTGACTTGCAACCCTTTCTGTCACTAGGTAAGGACACCGCAAGATTGAACCCAAAGCTAAGCACTTCTCCCATTGCAAGAACTACCAATCTAGTTGGCCAAACCAAATGGATAATTCGAAGAGACTTGTAAAGATAACCAATCATACATAAAAGAATTTAGAGAAGATTCAAATATTATTCATAGATAATCTGGATCATAAACCCACAATTCATCGGTCTCAACAAACACACCGCAAAAAGAAGATTACATCGAATAGATCTCCACGAGAGAGGGGGAGAACATTGTATTGAGATCCAAAAAGAGAGAAGAAGCCAGCTAGCTACTAGCTATGGACCCAAAGGTCTGAAGCAAACTACTCACACTTCATCAGAGGGGCTATGGTGATGATGTAGAAGCCCTCCGTGGTGGATGCCTTCTTCGGCGGAGCTCCGGAACAGGCCCCAAGATGGGATCTCGTGGATACAGGAAGTTGCGGCGGTGTAATTAGGTTTTCGGCTCCTGTTCTGATCGTTTGGGGGGTACTTAGGTATATATAGGAGGAAGGAGTACGTCGGTGGAGCAACAGGGGGCCCACGAGGCAGGGGGCGCGCCCTAGGGGGGCGCCCCCACCCTCGTGACCACCTCTTTTGTTCCTTGGCGTAGGGTCCAAGTCTCCTGGATCACGTTAGGTGAGAAAATCACGTTCCCGAAGGTTTCATTCCGTTTGGACTCCGTTTGACATTTTGTTTCTTCGAAATACTGAAATAGGCAAAAAACTACAATTCTGGGCTGGGCCTCCGGTTAATAGGTTAGTCCCAAAAATAATATAAAAGTGGAAAATAAAGCCCAATATAGTCCAAAACAGTAGATAAAGTAGCATGGAGCAATAAAAAATTATAGATACGTTGGAGACGTATCAACATCGCATCGTACTAAAAATAAGCCGCGTACATACAAGGGGCTATATCGTAGACCCACCATAAAACTCCTATGGCTAAGTGAAAGTGTTAACGCCCTATAGTCTGATTGCCTGGTTCGCCGCATTGTCACCTCCTTCATGGACCAATACGTTGGGTCAAGATTGATCAAATGCTTTTCCATACACCCCCGTACTTCCTACGAGGGGGTTGAAGACGACGACTGGAAAACTTTCAGATTATACAAAAAGGGCCGCACAGGAGGAACAAAAAGCTTTCGAGTAAAACTAAAAAATAGATTAAATATAAAATTGTCTTCTAGATTCCCTTACACCTCACTCGAATACTATGTATTTTGAGCATTGACCCTCTATCAAGCGGGCAGCCTCTAAGACATCTTCAAAATAATGCTCCGGTGCATGATGGTCCTTGCTCTTGGGTGGATTCTTCGCTGCAATATCGATGGCCTTCATCTTCCCCCAGTATGTCTTGGCACAGGCAAAGGCCATACGTGCACCCTCAATGCACGCCGACCGCCTCACAGCGTCGATACATGGCGCCGCATCAACAAGCCGCTGCACCAACCCGAAGTAGCTATTCATAACAGGCTCAGTTGGCCACAGCTGGATTATGACATTCTTCATGGCAGCGCCAGATATCCTATGAAGCTCGGTCCATTGGGACATCTGTTCATTCAAGAACAGAGGGCGCTTTGACGTGCCAAATTGTGACCAGGAAAGCTTCTCCATTGCATACCCCTCTCGCGCATGGTAAAACTACGCCGCATCGGAAGAACTCTTCGGCAAGTCTAAAAACTCGTCCGGAGAACTCCACGCTTGGTTAAGCTGAGCATAATTTGGATCGCCGAACTTAGCCTGCAACAAAAAGGGCCTACCGGCCGCAATCTCCCCAGCTTGCCGGATCTCCTCACGGGCTGCTCTGGATTCAGATTGCACTTCTTTTGCCTCTCGTAAGGCCTTGTCAAGTTCAGCCGTTTTGGCTTCATTCTCCTTCTCAGCTGCTAGTAGCATTTTTTAGTTCGAGCGCCATCATGGGTATTTTCTCCTCGTCTTGGCGCCGAACAGCTTGTTCGGCCTTTAACTCAGCCGATGCCTTTTCAGCAGCCGCATTACTAAACCGGGCCTACTCCTTGGCTCGGGCCAGCTCAGCCCGAAGAATCTCAACGGCGGCAGCACCATCTGCAGCCATGCATATCCGAGTATATAACTTTCAGCGTCATGCTTATATTACAAAAATATATGGGAAAGGACTGCTCCGAATACATACCTTGCGACTCGTCAAGACGCATATTGATTAACGCAATGTCATCCCCTGCCACATCAAGCTTTCACTGCAGCTCGGCCATATCCGTAGTCTGAGAAGTAGCCAGGGGGGAAGCAACCTGTGTTCCAGTTAATCAGATTAGTCCTTGAGTATTTCTTCTTGATCCTCCGTTTGCCTCCCAAGGGAAGCCAACCCTAGTCTCAGGGGCTACTACCTATACACAGGTACATCTTTGCAAATAAAATATAGTTGAAAATATTACATCACAAACCTCGAAGCCTCTTAGCAGGCTCATGAAGGCTTCATTCAATCCGCTCTTCCAGGACAGAATCTTCTCAACCACCGTACCCATCAAGGTACGCTGTACCCCCGAGACAGATGCTTGTCGCAGCATATCCCTCAATATATGCGGCGCTGTCGGGACTCCCAAAGCCGCTGTAGGAGCACGACCATCCTTTGAAGGAACCTGTTCACCCGTCTCCAGAATCATCGTTGGCTGTAAACCGGACTCCGGTGCTTTCATTATTGGCCCCCGAATCCCAGACGATTGGAGGTCCACCTTCGGGTACTGCCTCTTTCATCCCCTGCACCGCTTGTTGATCAAGAAAACCCCTCCGAGATGACAGTTTTGAGTCATCCGCCTTATGGGGCGAGGAGGTCGGGAGAAGCGTCTCGCTTTCCATCATCTCTGGGAGGAGATTTCCCGAAGAAGAGGATTTCCCAGAAAAACTCTGTGCCGAACTGTAAAAATACACAGGCACGTTACATGTCTCTTCGGTAACAGGAAAGGAGCGGGATGCTATCAAAGCACCCCGGATTCAATTACGATTTGGTTGAGGGCTTGTCCTCATAACAGAGCTGTTCAACGACGTCACCTTCCAATCCCGAGCCGCTCGACGGTGGCATCTTGCCCCTATTAGGAGACTGTCGTGGTTCTAAGTCTGACAGTAGAATGGGGGGTAGGTATGGAGAGGCAAGATCCTAGCTATGGAGTAGTTGTATACGCAAGGGATTTACGAGTTCAGGCCCTTCTCGGAGGAAGTAAAAGCCCTACATCTCGGAGCTCGGAGGCGGTCGACTGCATTATATGCGTATGTGTTCTGGGGTGCGAACCCCTCTACTGTGGAGGGGGTGGCTTATATAGAGTGCGCGGGACCCCAGCCAGCCCACGTAGTAGAGGGTTTAAGGTGCGTTAAAGCTAGGCGTTCTTGGTAACGCCTTACATAAAGTGTCATTAAGGTCATAAAGACTATTTAACTCTGAGACCGTTTGGGTACCGAGTGGCTCTTGGACTCTGGTGGTCGAGTGGGTCTTCGAGTCGAGTGTCTTTGAATCTGTCGAGTGGAAACCTACCAGGTCATTTGGAAGGCTGCTTCTCTTGTGAGTGTCCTTGTGGAGGGTACCTTTGGGCAGGTCTATGACCCTACCCCGGTACATGACTTCATCATTAGCCCCGAATGGATCGAGGTTTGAGTGAGGAAGGAGTTGATAATCTTTCCGACCTGTTCTTCGTGTTGTGAGTGCGTCTTACTCTGGATCAATGACTTTTTAGTGATGGCATCAACTTCTCTTTCGGTCGCCTTGATCCATTCTTCACGTTTGTCGAGTGAACTTTGTGAACCTGAGGATTTCTGAGCGACGGATCAGAGGAAAATCTGTTATCTGACTAGTTGCTCTGTGGTTAGCGGATTTCACGCGATCCAAATTTTGGGAAGCGCGCGAAGCGGAGAAAACCGCGGCACTCGGATGGGATAAGACGATGACGCCTCGATCTTCGCGCCGCCTTTTTCACCACGTATCGTGCGCGCGCCTGTTGCAGGATTGCGACGGGATTGCCTGGGCCTACCGGTCAGCCACTCGGAAGCGGCCCCATATAAAGCGCTGGTCAGGGCATTTTGAATAGTGCGACCTCAGACTTCTCCTCTCTCCGCCTCCAAACCTTCTCACCGCGCTCTTCGTCTGTCCAGCGCCGAAGCTCGGTACTTTTCTTGCCGGCAACCATGGTGAAGGACAAGACCGCAGCCCTGGAACGGGTGAAGAAGGCGGCGGCGAAGGCCAAGGGGAGAGCGCCCAGTCGGGGCGGCTCCTCTTCGCGGTCCAAGCTGCAGCAGGGCTGGGTCCAAGGAGACTGGATCCGCTCGACCATCACCGAGAAGGATCTCACCGATATGGCCAACGAAGGACTGATCCCCATGGGTCGGCGAGGCTTCCGGGCACGGAGTGGCAACCGCAGCCTGAAGAGGGTGAGTGCGTCCTCCTGGCCACCCACGTAGATAGGGGGTTTTCTCTGCCGCCAAATCCTTTTTTCCAGGGGTTTTTGAACTTTTTTGGAGTGCAACTCCACCATCTCACTCCAAACTCCATTGTGTATCTTGCTGCCTTCATTTCGCTATGCGAGAATTTCTTGGGTTGTCAACCGCACTGGGGTCTCTTCAAGCACATATTCACTGTCGCTCTCAGACGGTGAAGAAAACGAGCCCGAATGACGAGAGGACCCAAGTAATCCAGATGTGTGCGGGACTCGGGGTCCGAATGAGGGGGAAGAGCACCTTTCCAGCTATGACTCTTCCCGACTCGGTTAGAGGGTGGCAGTCGACCTGGTTTTACTGCCAAGACCAGCCGGCGCCAAGGCGATCGATTGGGCTCCCTCCTTTCTCCATGAGTTGAGTGAACAAGCCATCTTCCCTGAAGGTGTTACCAGAGGAGAAGGCCCAAGTAAAGTTGCTGATGGAGCGTGTAGTCCAGCTTATTCACGATGGGGTGACTGGCATGGATCTCCTGGAGGTTTTGGCGTATTCAGCCACTCCAATACCGAGGTCATCCGATGTGGATGTACTCTGGTATGGATGATACCACTCGGGTCCATCCAGAGGAGGTTGATGACGCCACGCTGGAGAAGTGGATGACTGCCATCACAGGAAATAAGGACAACCCTCGCGGAGCTAGGGGGATTCCACCACTCGACCAGGGTTACCAACAGAACAAGGTATCACCACTTATCTCCGACTGTGATTCTGCTGCATTCATTCTGTTTTGACGCCAATTCGTCGACTGACTTTCACCTTGATTTGTTGTCTTCTAGGTCACCACTGAGATGTACTCGATGCCCAACGGGGCGCGGGAAACAGTTGAAGAAGAAGAAGGAAGTGGAGGTGAGAGTCCGGAGGAATGGGAGTCCAACGGCGAGGAGGATGAGGAAGATGATGGCTCTGATGATGATGAGGAGGAGGAGGAGGAAGACGTCGATCCTCTTCGCTCGGAGGAAGGTCAAGTTGGCCGACGACCAGCGGCCAAAGCGCAGTAAAGCTGTTGTGCCCACCGGTCAGTCGATGAAGCGACCTAGGACAACTTATCCCGCGCCGACTGAGAAACCGCCGAAGCAACCTCGAGCGACGTCGTCAAAGCCGGCGAAGGCCCTGCCCAAGATGCGAATGGTCATCCCCACCATCTCCGGGTAACCAACAGAACCTTGTATTTCCTTATTCAACATGAGTGAACTTTTGGTCGACTTGATGACTGATCAGCCGATTCTTCAAATCTACATCGCCGCTACCTCGAGACTTCAATAGCGGGAAGATCAGGAAATGGAGGATCGGTCACCTCAACCTTGGTAAGATCTTTGAGGTTTCGCTTTTAGTCATTGGAGCTTTTATTCGATTGGACTTCCATGTTTACTTCTGAATCTTTCTTGTAGTTCCGCCTCACGTCATTGATCTCCCCGATGATGACGGGGCAGCGCCATTGAGGAAGAGGAAGAACAAGAAAGCGCTTGCTGGCAAGGCTGCTCAAGTCGCGGCGATTCACGAGATGCCGATTTTCGAGGAGGCAACCGCTTTCGGACTTCGTGTCTTTCAACTGCATCACCGACAAGTGCCGACCCACTTCGTCGATTGCTGATCCACCATCTCTCTTTGCCACCCACCACGTCCCGGAAGACCAAGTAAGTGCTACTAAGGAGGCCATACGCCAGGCAGGGATCATGATGGAGCAGGTGAAAGCGGCTCGAGAGGCTAGTCAGGCGGCCTATGATGCCAGTTCAGCTCTCCAGAGCAATGTCCAAGTAAGTCAGTCGTCGCTTGCTTTGTTAGGATATGCTATCTGAAACTGCTTTCTTCTGGAGATTTCCATATCTGTACACTCACTGGGTGTGTGTGTCGATTGAACTTTGTGGGGCACGCTGAGTGCACCCACGGGTGTAGTCCCGAGACTATGGTCATTGCGTGCGATCGGCTATAATCTTTATGCTGTGATCTTCTTCACTCGACCTGGGACGGACCAAGTCGAATGGGCTGTAAAACCGGTGGGGGCACGCTAAGTGCACCCACTGGATGTAGTCCCCGAGACTATGGTCATTGCGTCTTGATCGATTTTTTTTCGGTGACTGGCGACAATTAGCCATGGTTTTAGAATCATAACCTTTTTGCCTCTTTTGGTGTTGGTGAACCAAATTGGTAAACCAGTGGGGGCACGCTGAGTGCACCCGCTGGGTGTAATCCCGAGACTCTTGTCGAATGTTTTGATTCGACTGTAGTCCTAGAAATGCTACTATGTTTCCTTAATCACTCGGAAGTGATCTGTCTTTGATGTCTTTCGTTGGTTGACTCTCTGTAGAAATCTTGCGAGCTTGTGGCTCGCTATACTGAGTTAGAGAAAAAGCAGATCTAGCTCAACCTCGATTTGAAGCTTGCTCAGGAGAATTTGCAGAAGGCAAAGGATGAAGCAAAAGGTATGGCTGGTGAGAATTTTTGAAGACTGCCTTTGTTTTTCTGCTCGTTCTCAACTCTGTTCTCATTGTTGCTTTGCAGATAAACTGGAAGAGACTTTGAAGAAGAAGGACCTTGACCTTGCAGAGGCACAGAAGGCGGCTTTGGAGAAAACAAAGCTCGCTGAAGAGAAGCTTGCCTCAGTCGACAAACTCGAAGATGAAAATGCCAAGCTGAAATCCTCTCTTGACGCGGCTAACAAGGAAGTTAGCCGACTGAAGAACGACAAGATTGTTACGTCGACAAGGTTGGCCAACTGGTGGGGAAGCGAAGCGACACGGAGATTTATCTTGGAGGGCTCGCCAAGAAGCTGTTTCTCATGCTTGAAGGTAGTCTCTTTTATCCGGTGGCTTGCTCTCACCAGCTCATCACATGATCGTTATTTTGAGTCTAAGCTGTGTTTTCAGAATTCTGCGAAAACTTTGAAGAAGAAACCGGTCAGTGGAAACCAGCTTGGACCCCATCAACTCTCTGTGAAGGACGAAGCTGCTATGAATGTGCTCATTTGGAGTCTCGCGTTGCTAGCGTGGTGGATTATCTTGCTCGATTGAAAGTTGCGATGTCGCGGATCGACTCGACTCTCCGGCGAACAGACTCTTGAATGTTCTTGAATCACGATGACTCGGTGAATGAGATTCCAAGTCGAGTGCAAGAATGGAAAAGTCTTACGCGGTGTGGTGCTGATGTTGCTCTATCTCTGGTCGTGTCCACTTTGCAAAGAAGCGCAAGAGGACAAGCTGGTGTCTCTCAAGGTTGCCAATACCGGAAGCACGACTTGAGATCTTTCATGGAGACTTTCATCGCTGCTGCTACCCGTATTGCCGACGGAATCGACCTCGACCAGTTTGTTGCACCTTCCAGTCCTCCACGGAGGAGTAAAAACTTCTAAGTCCTACTTTAAATTTGCCTCGGAATGTCGAGTGGTTTACATGTAATCGATAAACTTTAATGGGCTTAACGCTGGGCACCTTTGGATCCGTGGGGCGTTTATCCGAACTTGATTTTTCCTTTAACATGCTTTGTTTGCATTCGAGAGAACTTTATTCCTCATTCGGAAGATATTCCGTTCAAATTCCAATCGACTTGTGCTTCATCTATCCTGCAGGTAGAGGTGGAACACAGACTGCGACTGACCTTGTCGTCCTTACGGATCGGGACGAACTGCACGTTGTGCTTGTGGCGAAGCTCCGAAGAAGGAGGTTGCAGTCGTCCTGCACCTCGTCGTCCTTGCGGATTGGGATGGACCGCACGTTGTACTTGTGGCGAAGCTCCGAAGGAGGAGGTAGCAGTCGACCTGCACCTCGTCGTCCTTGCGGATTGGGATGGACCGCACGTTGTACTTGTGGCGAAGCTCCAAAGGAGGAGGGAGCAGTCGACCTGCACCTCGTCGTCCTTGCGGATTGGGATGAATTCCTTACTTAGGCGAGCACTGGGCTGCAGCTAAGCCCCGAGTGGGAGGTTTGCTCTCCACTCGGTAGGGTTTTTATTACTTAGGCGAACACTAGGTTGCAGCTAAGCCTCCGAGTGGGAGGTTTGCTCTCCGCTCGGTAGGATTCTTATTACTTAGGCGAGCACTGGGCTGCAGCTAAGCCCCCGAGTGGGAGGTTTGCTCACCACTCGGTAGGATTTCTATTACTTAGGCGAGCACTGGGCTGCAGCTAAGCCCCCGAGTGGGAGGTTTGCTCTCCACTCGGTAGGATTTTTATTACTTAGGCGAGCACTGGGCTGCAGCTAAGCCCCCGAGTGGGAGGTTTGCTCTCCACTCGGTAGGATTTTTATTATTTTGGATGCTAAGGCGAATCCTTGGGCTGTGGTAAGCCCCCAAGTGGGAGGCTGGCTCACCACTCGACAGGATTTGAATACTTAGGCGAGTACTTGGACTGCAGCTAAGCCTCCGAGTGGGAGGCTGGCTCGCCACTCGGTAGGATTTTGAATACTTAGGCGAGTACTTGGACTGCAGCTAAGCCTCCTAGTGGGAGACTGGCTCGCCACTCGGTAGGATTTTGAATACTTAGGCGAGTACTTGGACTGCAGCTAAGCCTCCGAGTGAGAGGCTGGCTCGCCACTCGGTAGGATTTTGAATACTTAGGCGAAGCGGATTCGCAGCTAAGCCCCCGAGTGAGAGACTGGCTCACACTCGGAAATGTTTCTTTTTTTTACAAACTTAGGCGAATCGGATTTGCAGCTAAGCCACCCACTAGGGGAAATTACAACAAAAAGCAATAACAATCACTGGGAAAATTTTAACATTCTTGTCTTAGATAAACAAACTACAAAAGTACTTTTATTATATCTCAACCGAGTGAGTTTAAAGTGTAAAAGGGGCGGAGCAGCTCCGCGTTCCAAGCTCGAGGCTCGTCGATCTGGCGATCAACGTTGTAGAGATGATATGCTCCGTTGTGGAGGACTCTTGTGACGATGAAGGGACCTTCCCAAGTGGGGGCGAGCTTGTGTGGTTTCTGTTGATCCACTCGGAGGACCAAATCTCCCTCTTGGAAGGCTCGACTCTTCACATTTCTGGCATGGAATCGACGCAAGTCTTGCTGATAGATAGTCGGCGGATCAAGGCCATCTCTCTCCTCTTCCAAGAGGTCGATTGCATCTTGCCGGGCTTGTTCCGCTTCTTCTTGAGTATAGCTCGACTCGAGGCGCATTGTGAAGCAGGTCACTCGGCGAACTGCTTCAGCTCCATAGACCGGGAAGAATGGAGTTCTCCCGATCGACCGATTAGGAGTGGTCCTCAATCCCGTGAGAACTGATGGAAGTTCGTCGACCCAAGCTCCTGTTGCGTGCTTGAGATCACGCATCAGCCGTGGTTTCAGCCCTTTGAGAATGAGGCCGTTCGCTCGTTCTGCTTGTCCATTCGACTGAGGATGAGCCACTGAAGCGTAGTCGACCCGCGTGCCTTGAGAGGCGCAGAAGGCTTTGAACTTGTCATGATCGAAGTTTGACCCATTATGGGTGATGATGCTATGCGGAACTCCATATCTGAATATCAACTCTCGATGAAACCGATAGCGAGTGCATGCATCGAGGTTCTTGATGGGCAGCCGATCCACTTCGTGAACTTGTCGATTGCTACTAGCAAATGAGTGAAGCCGCTTCGGCCAGTTCTCAACGGTCCAATCATGTCCAATCCCCAAACAGCGAAGGGCCAAACGAGTGGAATGGTCTTCAAGGCTGAGGCTGGCTTGTGTGACATGTTGGAATAGAACTGACATCCTTCACACTTGTCGACTATTTCTTTTGCCATTTCATTTGCTTTCGGCCAGTAAAATCCCGCTCGGTATGCTTTAGCCACAATGGTCCGAGAGGATGCATGATGGCCACAGGTCCCCGAGTGGATATCCTCAAGAATTATCTGACCTTCTTATGGCGTGATACACTTCTGGCCGACTCCAGTCGCGCTTTCTCTGTACAATTGTCCCTTGATCACTGTAAAGGCCTTGGATCGACGGACGACCTGTCGAGCCTCTTCTTCATTCTCTGGGAGCTCTTTCCTTAGGATATATGCGATGTGCGGCACTGTCGATCGGGAGTGGCGACCACAACTTCCATAATCAGGTCGACCACGGCTGGGACCTCAACTTCGGTCGGATCATTGGCACTCTTTTGCTGCGGGGCTTCTTACGTGAAAGGATCCTCCTGCTGCGATGGAGCATCAATGTGTTCAAAAATACATCATGGGAATGGGTTCCCTCTTGGACCCTATCTTCGCCAAATCATCCGCAGCTTGATTTTTCAGTCGGGGTATATGATGAAGCTCTAACCCCTCGAATTTCTTCTCTAGCTTTCTCACTGCATTACAATAACCTGTCATAGCTGGGCTTCTGACATCCCACTCCTTCATCACTTGATTAACAACTAGATCCGAGTCGCCATAGACCATAAGGCGACGGACGCCGAGTGAAATGGCCATGCGCAACCCATATAGGAGTGCTTCATATTCTGCTTCGTTGTTGGAAGAATCAAAGTGAATCTGGAGAACATACTTGAGCCTATCTCCTCGGGGGGAAACCAATACAACCCTCGCACCAGAACTGTTCAGCATCTTGGAACCATCGAAAAACATAGTCCAATGTTCCGAGTGAACTTGGGTCGGATGCTGCTGTTCAGTCCACTCGGCGAGGAAATCTACTATTGCTTGGGACTTGATGGCTTTCTTTGCCTCGAATTTGATATCAAGGGGCAGGAGTTCAATCACCCATTTTGCCACTCGACCAGTTGCATCTCTGTTATGAAGAATTTCCGACAAAGGGGCGTCGCTGACGACTGTAATGGAATGATCAGAGAAATAATGAGCAACCTTCTTCGTGGTCATATAGATCCCATAAACAAGCTTCGATAGTGAGGTATCTTTGCTTTGACGGGTCGAGACTTGAAAGATAATAAACTGGGCGTTGAACTTTGAAGGCTTTTCCTTCTTCTTCCCTTTCGACCGTAAATGCAGTATCGACGACTTGTCCAGTGGCTGCAATGTAAAGCAGCAAAGGCTCTTTGCTGATTGGAGCAGCAAGCACCGGCTGGGTGGAGAGCAGAGCTTTGAGCTCTGCAAACACTGCATCAGCTTCTAGAGTCCACTCGAACTTGTCTGACTTCTTCATCAATCGGTAAAGAGGCAATGCCTTTTCACCGAAGCAAGAGATGAATCGACTTAAAGCGGCCAAGCATCCAGTAAGTTTCTGGACATCGTGCACATGCACAGGGCGCTTCATTCGGAGTATGACGCCAACTTTTTCTGGGTTAGCATCGATTCCTGCTCAGAAACGAGAAAACCGAGTAACTTTCCACCAGGAACTCCAAATGTACACTTTGATGGGTTAAGCGTATATCATACCTCCTGAGATTGGCAAATGTTTCAGCAAGGTCAGTCAACAGGTCGGAACCTCTTCGTGACTTGACCACTATATCATCCATGTATGCTTCCACATTCTGACTGATTTGAGTGAGCAAACACTTCTGAATCATCCTCGTGAATGTGGCTCCGGCATTCTTGAGACCGAATAGCATGGTGACATAACAGAAGCACACGAATGGAGTGATGAACGCTGTTTTAATCTCATCGGGTCCATACAGACGGATCTGATGGTACCCGGAATAGGCGTCTAGAAAAGACAACCTCTCGCATCCCGCAGTTGAGTCGACTATTTGGTCGATGCGAGGAAGAGGGAAATGATCTTTCGGGAAGGCCCGATTGATATGCTTGAAATCGATGCACATGCGCATAGCGACTTGTCCTTCTTGGGGACCATGACAACGTTGGCGAGCCACTCGGAGTGGTAGATCTCTCGGATGAACTCTGCTGCTAAGAGCCAAGCCACCTCCTCGCCAATGGCCTTTCTCTTCTGGACGGCGGACATCGAAGATACTCTTTAACTGGTTTGAATTTTGGGTCGACTCGTGGCGATGCTCAGCCAGCCCACAGGAACAAGCGGCATGTCGCGAGGCTTCCATGAAAGATGTCTCAGTTCTCACGGAGGAACTGGATGGCGCTTCTTCCTATTTTGAGTCGAGTGTTATTGAGATGTTGGTCGGAGCAGCATTGGGATCGGTCGGGTGAATGTGAACCTGTTTACGTCTCGCCGACGATTGGAATCTTGACTCGTGGCGGGTTTCTTAGCTCGCAACAAATCACTCGGATCTGCAGTTTTTCGATACTCTTGTAGCTCTACCATCGCCAACCGAGCATCCGCGATCTTAGAGCCTTTTCGGAAGCACTCTTCGCCTTCTTCCGATTGCCCGTGGCGGTGATCACGCCCTTGGGACCAGGCATCTTTAGTTTAAGATACACGTAACATGGTCGAGCCATGAAACGTGCATAAGCTGGTCTCCCCAGAATAACGTGATAAGCGCTCTAGAAATCCACGACCTCGAAGGTCAAGTTTTCTTTCCGGAAATGCTTTGAATCACCAAAAACTACATCGAGAGCAATTTGGCCGAGTGACTCAGCCTTCTTTCCAGGAATGACTCCGTGGAAGCTCATGTTACTGGTACTGAGTGTGTACATCGGAATGCCCATCCCTTTCAACGTCTCCGCGTATAATATGTTCAAGCCACTACCACCATCCATCAGGAGTTTGGTCAGTCGAGTGCCTTCAACAACTGGGTTGACTACCAATGCTTGCCTCCCAGGGGTGGCAATGTCGTCGGGTGATCGGTGGTCGAATGTGATGGTGGTGCAGGACCATTCAGATAATTGGGAGTCGCCGGAGCAACCAAGTTCACTTCCCGATTGATAACGTCGCCTTTTGCTTTCAACGTCAGCAAAAATCATCAGGGTGGAATTGACCTGAGGATATCCACCATCACTGTCATCTTTGTCCTCAACTTTGTCTGTCTCCTTGTCCTTATCCTTGAGCTGTTTCCCTTGGAACTGCTGAATAAAGAGCCGACACTGTCGAGCGGTATGTTTCGGGTAATTGAGCTTACCCTCTTCATCTTTCTTTGTATGAATATGACATGGCAAATCCAACACGTCGTTTCCATCCTGGTCTTTCACCTTCATGGGGTTCCAAGGACCCTTGGGTTTCCCCTTGAACTTTCCTGGGGTCACTGCCAAGGCCTCTCCGGGAGCCGCTGGCTCAGCTTTGCGCTTCTGCTTCCGACTGGAATTTCCTCTGCCGGTCTCATTGGCAGCCGATTTATATTTACCACTCCGGAGCCGATCCTCTTCTTCACAATTTGCATACTTGGTGGCAATCTCCATCATCCGAATCAGGGTCATATCTCCGGTTCGACCAAACTTCAAACTCAATTCTCTGTTCTTGACACCTTCCTTGAAGGCACATACTGCCTGGTGATCAGATACATTCTCGACTGTGTGGTGCAAAGTGATCCACCTCTGGATATAATCTCTCAAAGTTTCACTCGACTTTTGCACACAAGACTGCAACTCTATCAAACCTGCTGGTCGTTTGCAAGTTCCTTCAAATATCCTGACAAACACTCGGGCAAGATCTTCCCAAGTGTAAATACTGCTGGGTGCTAACTGATTCAACCACGCCCTGGTTGAACCCTCCAACATAAGAGGCAAATGCTTCATGGCTACCTCATCGTTGCCATCGCCGATCTGAACCGCCACTCGGTAATCTTCAAGCCAAGTGTCAGGCTTGGATTCTCCAGTGAACTTGTTGACTCCAGTCGCCAACCTGAGGTTGGGAGGAATCACTGCGGCCCTGATGTCTCTGCTGAAACACTCTGGTCCCGAGACATGAACTCTGCTGCTGGAAGGAACATCTCTATCATGGCCGTCTCGGTGAGCTCTGTTCCTGTCGACCAAACCATGAACGATAATAGAACTCGCATCAAAGCCTGGTTCCCTGGGGTCGACTGGAACTCTTCGCCCAGCAATGTTTTGGCGTCTGTCGTCCTGCTGCCGAGGAGCGTATGATCCACCCCTTGGGGGACGAGTGGGCACTCGACGTCGATCGTTGCGATCGAATCGGTGCTCATCTTTGCTCATGACCCTTGTATTGATCATCACGCCGGCCCCCACGTTCCTCACGCCTCGGGGGAGATCTTGGACTATGGGCCGACTGGAATGAATTCGCAGCGACCGATCGGCTGTGAACCCTGTCCCGCGACTGGGATACAACTGAGTTTTGATCTCCTGCCGCCCGGAGCAAATCCCTGATTTGCTGCAAACCTCTACCCGCCTCCGACTGGGAAGGCTGAATTGACTCTGCTATATGGGCGGCAGCTGCTAAATTCTGAATCGGAGTTCGATATACCTGAGTTGGCGGTTGAAAGAGCTGGCGTCGACTGGATTCTGGAACACTTGGTCGCGTACGCTCGTCGAGTACTCGCTGAAGATTCTCCAGTCGAGTGCGCTCAGCCAGGTTGGCCAAGCACGCATCCTCCAAGGAGCGAGCCTCGGGGGTTTCTCCAACGATAGGAGTGTGAAGTGCATCCATGTTCCGACGACGAAGCTCCTCCCTCTGGAGCGAAGTGAGGGGCTCGGGCAAGTACTCTTCGTGGGCTTGCACCGGATTGCCGCCACCACCACCTTCGTTGGTGCGGGTGAATCCAGGGGGACTGTGTGGTCCATCGACCATCAGAACCTCTGTCGCCGGGTCACTGCTATCGCATTCGGACGCAGTCTCTCTGAGCCGGTCGGCAGGTCGAACAGGCCGTAGAGATTCGTCGGGCTCGTCGCCGCGACTTGGGGATGGCCGATGGCGGGCCACCGCATGCCTCACCCACCGCTGAAGCCTCGACCGACCGGGCGCTTGCGCCGGTGGGAGGCCCGGGAGTGAAGACAAGACAGAGCCGACCCATCTTGGATCGACGGTTGCCTTGAGGAGGGCGCCGCGGACACACGCGCGAAAGTCGTCGCCGCTTCACAAGGGAGCGCGATCCACGTCGAGTGGAGCCTCCTGAAGCCAAGCGAGTCGTCGGCGCGACGTGGCGCGATCGAGGCGGATCTCGTGGCGTCGACCAGAACTCCACCTGAAACCATGATGCCGGAGATCGAAAGAGTCCCAACTTCTCCAACAAATCGCTAGAACACCAGCCCCACGGTGGGCGTCAACTGTCGTGGTTCTAAGTCTGATAGTAGAATGGGGGGTAGGTATGGAGAGGCAAGATCCTAGCTATGCAGTAGTTGTATACGCAAGGGATTTATGAGTTCAGGCCCTTCTCGGAGGAAGTAAAAGCCCTACATCTCGGAGCCCGGAGGCGGTCGACTGGATTATATGCGTATGTGTTACAGGTGTGCGAACCCCTCTACTGTGGAGGGTGGCTTATATAAGTCTTGGGACCCCAGCCAGCCCACGTAGTAGAGGGTTTAAGGTGCGTTAAAGCTAGGCGTTCTTGGTAATGCCTTACATAAAGTGTCATTAAGATCATAAAGACTATTTAACTACAGACCGTTTGGGTACCGAGTGGCTCTTGGACTCTGGTGGTCGAGTGGGTCTTAAGTGGTCAGTGTCTTTGAATCTGTCAGTGGAAACCTACCAGGTCATTGGAAGGCTGCTTCTCTTGTGAGTGTCCTTGTGGAGGGTACCTTTGGGCAGGTCTATGACCCTACCCCAGGTACATGACTTCATCAGAGACCGCCCCTCCCAACCTTCGGAGGCGGCCCTTTTCTTCCTGAATGGAAAAGGGATACTTGCTGCTCTTTCACCTTTCTCTTCGGGTGAGGAAATGTCAATTTCTCCGGACTCAGTATCTAATTTACCTCCGGAACAAAGGTCATCCCGGGTCGTCTCACTCTCCGCCTTGCCCTCCCCTACCGGTGCCTCGTACGACGCCGGTGCCAGCATCCTTATTAACAAGGGGGCCGCTGAGTCTTTGGGAAGAGGGGCCGGACACCTGATCCGTTCCGCTTTCTTTATCCAGCCCTGGAAAAAGATGGTTTGCTTAGTGCCTTACCATAGGATATCGGATTATGAGGTGTTCGGTGGACAAGTACTTACCGTGGTATCCGGATGATTACAGTCCAGACCGGTATCTTCGGTGGTCTCCGGCCATTGTTTTCGTTTCCCGAAAAATAATTTCCACATTCCTTCGTGCATAGTGCCGAAGAAGTGTTGAAGAGTCTGTGGCCCTTCTGGATTAAACTCCCACATGCGGAGAGGCCATCGTTGGCACAGCAGGGTCCGGCGGACTAGCATTACCTGAATAATGTTGACAAGATCAATATCCTTCTCAATAAGGCTTCAGATGCGATTCTGCAGAGTTCACACTTCATCAACTAATCCCCAATCCAACCCCTTGTTAATCCATGATGCAAGCCGAATTGGGGTCTGGATCGGAACGCATGGGTAGCTTCCCACTTGGAACCACGGGGCTCGGTGATATAGAACCACTCCTGCTGCCATAAGTCAGAAGATTCTATGAAGGATCCTTTTAGCCAAACAACGCTGGTAAGCTTGCTCACTGAGGCTCCACCGCACTCCGCCTGCTCCCCCTCCATCACTTGCGGCTTCACGTTGAAGGTCTTGAGCCACAAGCCGAAGTGCGGAGGAGTTCGGAGGAAGGCTTCTCACGTGACGATAAACGACGAGATGAGAAGAATAGAGTTCGGGGCGAGATCGTGAAAATCTAGTCCATAATAGAACATGAGCCCCGGACGAAGGGATTAAGGGCAAACCCTAATCCTCGGAGGAAGTGGGAAACAAACACGACCCTCTCGTCGGATCTGGGGGTGGGGATAACCTGCCCTTCCGTGGGAAGCCGATGGAGGATTTCTGCGGTCAGATATCTTGCCGCTCGAAGCTTCACAATATCCTCCTCTGTGACAGAAGAAGCCACCCACCGGCCTCGACGGCTAGATCCGGACATGACTGAGGCTTGCAGCGATTGAAACCCAGGTGTTGGAACTCGAAGTAGTAAGGGTTGAGGAAGAAGCAAGCGTGGAGAAGAAATATGGGTCTGTACCCCTTTATAAAGGCCTTGAAGCTTGCCTATTTCCAAGGAGTTGTAACCAAAAGACGGTTGGGTTACTGACGTCCGTGTCGATAAAGAATCCCCTAATAAAGGGACACGATCTTTGCTTGGACAATACGTGCCAATGGCAACCGCGTCATGAAACGTGGAGCGACAGATGAAAAACGGTTCAAAATTATGACCGGGCAGACGTGATGTCATGTTGTAAAAAGTTGTCAGCGAATTGGGCTCATGGAGTATTATATTCTCTCTCTCTCTCTCTCTCTCTCTCTCTCTCTCTCTCTATGTGTGTGTGTATGGTTGTGTATGGTGCGTGTTACAGGTTCGGACACACTCAATACGTCTGAAGACTATCTTGGAGTTCGGAAGGAGGAACCCGCCTTGCAATGCTGAAGACAGATCTACGCGCCGGATACCTTGTCATTGAAGCCAGGTTCAGGGGCTACTGAGGGATTCCTTGACTAAGGGGTCCTCGGGCGTCCGGCCTGTTAGCCATGGGCCGGACTAATGGGATGTGAAGATACGAAGACCAAAGACTGCACCCGTGTCGGGATGGGACTCTCCTTGGCATGGAAGGCAAGCTTGGCGACCAAATATGTAGATTCCCTTCCTTGTAACCGACCCTGTGTAACCCTAGATCCTCCTGGTGCTTATATAAACCGGAGGACTTAGTCCGGATGAGGATATACACATTACCATAGTCATACAGGCTAGACTTCTAGGGTTTAGCCGTTATGATCTCGTGGTAAATCAACTCTTGTAGTACTCATATTCATCAACATCAATCAAGCAGGAAGTAGGGTATTACCTCCATAGAGAGGGCCCGACCTGTGTAAACATTGTGTCCCCCATCTGCTGTTACCATCGATCTGAGACGCACAGTTCGGGACCCCCTACCCGAGATCCGCCGGTTTTGACACCGACATCCACCACGGCCAGGCCCAGCGCTGCCTGGACATCCACGTCGGAGTGAAGCCAGCCAGAGATCAGCTCCAGGCGCCCGACCACCAGGCGACGGTCGGTGCCTTGAAGATCCTCCTGCAGCAAGGTCAGCGCAGAAAGGGCGCGCTTCAGGATGTCGGGAAGGGCGGAATGATCCGGGGTCAGTAGAGCGGCGGAGGAAGGAACAGGCAACATCGTCACCATGGCCTGGGAGGCCGGGTGCTCCTGAGCCTTGGGGACCCCAGCGACCGAGCCGGGCACTGGCAACTCCGGAGCCAGCGGGGCCACAGGGGCGCCTTCCTCCCGAGGGCGTTCCTCCAAGCCTCGCGAGGGTGATCGACTTGGAGAAGCGTGAGCACCGTCACTATCCTTCCCCACGGAAGGAGATGCAGCCGCAACAGGCGAGTTGGCCCCGAGCAGTACCACCGCTTCCTCCTTCCTCTTCTTCGCCGTGGGTGCCAACCTAATTGCGCAATGATGAAGCGTCACGAATCGGTTGCAGAAGCAAGAACCAGTCAGGACAAGAAACTTACTCATCAACCGCGGCGTAGTCCCTCCGATTCTTAAGCTTGAAGCCTGAGAGCCTCGTAGTCGGAGGCACGGGCGCGCGAGCTCCAGGGACGGGGGAATGAGCGGCAGATGGGCCGGAAGTAGCTCCACGCGGCGTCATAGCTGGAGCGTCGTCTCAGGAGATCAGCGCGAACACCGCCCCTCGTCGGAACCGCAGTCGGCGACCCCTTCTGGGGCTGGCCCTGGACCTCGCAGTGACCCCAGCTGTGGGCGGTTCCTTCCTCTCTAGGCGGGCATCAGCATCATAGTCAGGCAGTGCTACCTCTTGAGCACTGCGTTGGTTTTCCCTTGAAGAGGAAAGGGTGATGCAGCAAAGTAGCGTAAGTATTTCCCTCAGTTTTTGAGAATCAAGGTATCAATCTAGTAGGAGGCTACGCTGGAGTCCCTCGCACCTACACAAACAAATAAGAACGTCGCAACCAACGCGATAAAGGGGTTGCCAATCCCTTCACGGTCACTTACGAGAGTGAGATCTGATAGACATGATAAGATAATATTTTTGGTATTTTATGATAAAGATAAATAAAGATGCAAAGTAAAATAAAATGCAATAGAAATAGGTAAGTGTTGGAAGATTAATATGATGGAAAATAGACCCGGGGGCCATAGGTTTCACTAGTGGCTTCTCTCAAGATAGCATAAGTATTACGTGGGTGAACAAATTACTGTCGAGAAATGGATAGAATTGAGCATAGTTATGAGAATATCTAGGTATGATCATATATATAGGCATCACGTCCGTGACAAGTAGACCAAAACGATTCTGCATCTACTACTATTGCTCCACACATCGACCGCTATCCAGCATGCAACTAGAGTATTAAGTTCATAAGAACAGAGTAATGCTTTAAGTATGATGACATGATGTAGAGGGATAAACTCATGCTATATGATATGAACCCCATCTTTTTATACTCGATGGCAACAATACAATACGTGCCTTGCTGCCCCTGCTGTCACTAGGAAAGGGCACCGCAAGATTGAACCCAAAGCTAAGCACTTCTCCCATTGAAAGAAAGATCAATCTAGTAGGCCAAACCAAACTGATAATTCGAAGAGACTTGCAGAGATAACCAATCATACATAAAAGAATTCAGAGGAGATTCAAATATTGTTCATAGATAATCTTAATCATAAACCCACAATTCATCGGTCCCGACAAACACACCGCAAAACAAGATTACATCAAATAGATCTCCAAGAGAATCAAGGAGAACTTTGTATTGAGATCCAAAGAGAGAGAAGAACCATCCAGCTAATAACTATGGACCCGAAGGTCTGAGGTAAACTACTCACACATCATCGGAGAGGCTATGGTGTTGATGTAGAAGCCCTCCGTGATCAATGCCCCCTCCGGCAGGACGCCGGAAAAGGCCCCAAGATGGGATCTCACGGGTAAAGAAGGTTGCGGCGGTGGAACTAGGTTTTCGTGGATGCTCCTGATGGTTTGGGGGTACGTAGGTATATATAGGAGGAAGAAGTAGGTCGGTGGAGACATGAGAGGCCCACGAGGGTGGAGGGCGCGCCTGGGGGGTAGGCGCGCCCCCTACCTCGTGGCCTCCTCGTCTGTTACTTGACATCCACTCCAAGTCCTCTGGATCACGTTTGTTCCAAAAAATCATGTTCTCGATTGTTTCATTCCGTTTGGACTCCGTTTGATATTCTTTTTCTGCGAAACACTTAAATAGGCAAAAAAACAGCAATTTGGGCTGGGCCTCCGGTTAATAGGTTAGTCTCAGAAGTAATATAAAAGTGTATAAATAAGCCCATTAAACATCCAAAACAGAATATATAATAGCATGGAACAACAAAAAATTATAGATACATTGTAGACGTATCAGGCATGGAGCGGGGGATGTCAGCCTTGCATGGGGGAGAGGTCTCTCTTGTCTCCTCGCGGGTAGCTTCCGAGTCGCGCTCCTCATCCTCCTCCTTCTCTCCCTCCTCACGGGACTCGCCGGAAGATATGTCCACCGGCGCCGTTGCCACTGGGGCCCCGGAGGTCGCCGGCGGCACTAGCCTGCGCCCGTCAAAGGTGGGCATGGCGGCTGCAACCTGCACCCCGTCCTGGCGGCGCTATAAGGGTACCAAGGAACTTGGCGGATACTCCTGGTCGTCCCCAACCAGGAGACGGAGGGCCATAGCCAGCTCTTCTTCAGCCAAGGCCTTCGGGCTCAAGCGAAGCTTATCTTCTTCGCCCCCAAGCATCCACAAGGGGCGTGAGCGCGCCTGGAGTGGAGCCACACGCAGCATCAGGAATTCCCTCAGGAGCATGGCCCCTGTCAGCTTTGCCACCTTCGCGTTGCCCGGCTTCAGGTCAGCGGTCATCTTCTCCAGCACCGGCTTCGCTCGATCATCAGTAAGCTTTGCACAGAGCCACCCATCGTTGGACTGGGGCATCTCCGTCGGCAGCGTCAACTGTGGGTGGACGCACTTGGCATCCATCATGACCTACTTGCTCCTGAAGCCCTCGGCCTTCTTTCCAGCCTTCGAGACCGCATTGGCCTTGCCGGCTGCGACAAAGTTGGCACACCCTGAGGTGTGGCCGTCATTGATCTGAAGGAAGAAGAAGTGGCGCAACAGAGCCACGGACGGCATCACCCCGACGTACGGCTCGCGGTAGAAGGCAAAAATCGACTAGAGAAGAATAGAGTTGGGATGGAGATGAAGGGCCTGCAGCCTGTAATGGCTGAGGACGGCGTAGAAGAAGTCGGAGAAGGGAGAACCAGCCCCGCAACGACGTTGCTCATGAAGAGGGGGTAGAAGGTGCTTCCCGAAGCCTCCAGCTCGGTGGAGCCGGCTCGGAGCTCGGTCTTCCCCCTTTCGCTGTTCTCCCCTACCGTCAACAGACACGTGGCGGCGAGGTTCTTCTCTGAGACATTGGGCGCGTCCAGAGCCGGCTCATACCAGGAGGGTGGCGAAGCAGCCTTGACCTTTCGGGGCGCCATTGGTCACTAGCACGGAGGGGAATTGGAAGAGATCTAGAGATTTCGGAAGCAAGGAGCAAGAAAGGGGATCTGGAGCAAGACAACGGAAAGCAATGAAGGCAAGCATTGCCCGCAGCAGCTTTTTGTCAGGCGGGCAGTTGCTAAGGCAGCGTGGGGAAGTGCAGACGCCCACTTCCATTCAATCACCACGCGTCAAGCAGGCCCGCAGGTTTTTGGGGCACGCGACGCTTCACACTTGTCCCTTGGCTTCGCCTCGAAGCCAAGTCCGAGCGCGCCTTGGGCCCGAGGGCTACTGTCGGCGTTCTGGGAACGGGGGTCCCCAGACTTGCCTGCCTACGGCATGGCTCCACCAGCGGCCCTGTACGATCCATCTTCATCGACAAACACTCAAGACCCTCGCGAGGGCCAAGCCTCGCGAGGCGGACGACACAAGACCTCCTCAGGGGCGACCTCACCAGGATGGCTCGCGAGGAGCGGAGAGATCAAGGCAAGGGGCACCTCGTGAGGTTCTTGTGACGCAAGCCATGACGACCATGGCCAGGTGGGCGCCAGCACGCACAGTTCCCTCGTTTCCTCTTTGGTGCTAAAGAGGCAAGCGCAGGCGAGGAGTCCCGAGGCATCAGGCAAAGGTTTCCATATCGGTGCAACAAGACCAAGACCAGCAGGACGGCAGGACGGAGGTCACCATGGAGCCCAAGACGGCGTCACCACCAGAGCCTTTGGCAGGCGAAGACTACTTTTGTCAGGATAACTTGTACTAGTTGTCCCCCTTCAAACTTGGCCATTATGGGATCCCTTCCCGCTCAATATTTGGGAAGAGGACCAAGGCCTCTATAAATAGGACTAGCCACCACCATAGGAGGCAACTCATCTTGGATCGGATCCATTCCATCCTCACACCCACCAGCTCACCAAGCACAAGAACACCTCTCCTCAGGAGGCTGTTCCTCCCTTGTAACTCTTCATCCTCAGCCCAAGAGGCAATCCACCACACCACACTGGAGTAGGGTATTATAGCACATCGGTGGCCCGAACCAGTATAAATCTTGGGTCCCTTTGTTCTTTTGGTTCGTCGAGCTGGGCCGTGAGATCGTGGAGCGTGTGAGCTAGGGGGAGGAGAGATATTCGTGCGCACCCTAGTGTTCGAACCTTGAGGGTTTTGCCAGAAACCGTGATCCGACAACGAGAATCAGTGACAAACCTGGACCAGCGGAGGTAACAAATTGTCTTCCGGCTTACCGAACACTCCAGCTCCACGAAAACATCGAAATGAGGTTCTTCCGAACTTAAACTATTTTTACCCGCTGGCGGGTCTTATTCGCCAGCTACTTAACTCTGCCAATTCAATTAACCAGGAGGTTTCCCGTTCTTCCTCCGACGACTCATCGCATACTGAATTGCCGGCTTTTAAAACTGCCCCTGGGTAAGCAACAGTTACTTTTGTTATGTATCTCCTTATGCCTTCATAATTGTACTGACGTGTCATAACCCGTGCAGCGGCCAAGTAAAGCCTATTAAAAAGACAAAGGTGACCAAGCTGACTGAAAACCCTAACGTCATTGAACCGGAGCTGCAAGTTCCATCACCAACTGTCTCCGAAAAGCAACCAGAAGACCCTGCTTATGATGTTCCACCAGAAATTCCTGACCTCTCTGGTGACCAAACAAAACTCAATCCTTTGAACACTGAACCATCAAGCCCAGTTAAGCCGCCGGAGACTCATACTGACGACGTTATGATCACTGGCACCAATTATACAGAACCGGGAAATCCAACTATTTTGGCCAAACACTCTGCCAAACAAGAGGTTATTGAAAGACGGAAAGTGAGGTTTGATGTCTCCCACTATGCACAACTGATCAGCAGTGAAATACTCTCTGGCTACCTCAACCAAGTACACTCCAGCCGTGATCTTGAAATTGATATGATGAAGCAAATGCATCAGAAGTACGAGGTATGAATTCCTGCTTAAATAAATCATGTCCATCTTGCCAGCCCCCAAGTCTACTGGGTATGATTAATTTGCATATACTTTAGAGTTTTAGAAGAATCATGAACATCTTTGAAAATTCTTCCAAGACCAGCTGTCGTCCGTATAATTGAACCAGATTCTTAAACGATTAACTTTGCATCTGTAGCCCCCAAGGGCCGGTTTAATCAGCATGAATGAGCCGGTCCTGCTTATCATTGCTTAAAAAAAGGAGAACTTATCTGTGTAGCCCCCATGAGCCGGCTGTGATTGTTTACAGCATAACCGGGTCATCATAAAATAGTAAGGAGACGCAAGCGATATGCATTAGCCCCCAAGTGCCAAGCACTCTTGCTTGCAAAGTGCTTGGGACTTTACTGACATGAGCCGTTGTAGGATGAATTGTTTCAGCATGCATTAGCCCCCAAGTGCCAAGTGTTGTTGCTTGCAAAAGGCTTGGGACTTATATTCCTGTAACCCGGATATGAATGTTTTTACGATTCTATGTTTTCTACAGCCTGCCACTGCTGAACTTGAGTTACAATTGGCGGATGCAAAAACCCGGCTGTCGAATCAGGAATCTGAGACCCGGAAGGCTGAATCAAAATTCCAGTTCAGCATATCTAAGACAGAAAAACTGAAAACCAGCTTTGAGGCGGAGAGAAACAATTGGGCTGAAGAAAAGACTGTGTTGACGCTGCGAGCTGAGAAAGCGGAGGCGCCTCTTCAAGAGGTGACCACTGAGCTTGCCGGTTTAAAACACTGTGTATCACAGATGGTTTCTGCTATCTTTGGTGAGTCGCCTTGCTTTCCATCAAAAGTTAATCTTTCCTTTGATGATATAAACCGCCTTTAACCAATCTATGACTTATTCAGGTCCCAGGAGTAGCAATCTTGACCAAGATATGGTTGTAAAGCTCAAAGCTATCTACACACTTGTTGAATAGCTATACACTGGAGCTCAGCGTGCAATGGCCAAAATTTCTCTAACTAATCAAGCACCTAGTCTCTTGATAGATGTATTGAAAAAGCTCTCTGTGCTATCCGCCAGGATTGATGAGATGAAGCGGTCTTCTGCAAGAGCCGGCGTCGTGACAGCTTTGAGCTTGGCTAAAGCATGGGTACCAGAACTAGACCCGGCTAATTTAGCCATTGGATACCCAAGCTTAAAAGAGGATGGTACTCCGTTTGACCAAAAGGACTTTGCGGCCTGTGTCAAACAAATACGTCCAATGGCAACCCAGATTGCCAATGACTCGGACCTTTCAAAGTACCATCCGACTTATGACAAGGAAAATCAGAAGATGGCTACACCAGCTTATAGAGTGATGGATCTGATCCCTCCAATCCGTAAGCATACTTTTGCCCCTGAAGTTGAGACGTCTGAACTTATAGATGATGAAGCTGAATTTCAAGCTTTATGTGGCATCGATTGGTCATCACCAAATTTCCAGACGGCGGAAGAAGATGAAGAACCAGAAACGGATGATCCAGAAGCCTCAAGCCAGCAAGCCCAAGAAGGGTGAACCGCCAGGCGGTTTAAATATCTGATCCTTTTGAAAACACTTGATCTATTTGACTCACGGAGTAATGTAATAGGGTAGTGAAACTTGAATCTGTCGTGTCATCGTGCACGTTCTCTATTTTTGCGCAATACTGTTGATCTGTCAATTTGAGAAACTATCATTTTATGCTTATGATAGTATTGACTTACGCAGATTAGATATGATAATTATCCTGCACACAAACAAATCACAGGTGCCCTGGCGGGTTACCACCGGGCGGGTCATGATACCCAATTGAAGCCACTGGGAACGAATAGTCCATAACCAGGGCCATTCTGTTCATAATGTTGATATAGTAAAATATCGTACCTGCGGTGTATGCTTAGACCGCCGATTTAACAGCTTGATGCAGTCATAGTTTGTAGAGCTAGAACTCCAAACATAAGATTATGATACTCTGGCGACTTAGAGTCTGCCATCCTAGCGGGTTGTAGAGACCCAAAATATGCTTCAATATGACCCATAAGTGGGGCAGCTTGGCCAGATTTGTAAAAACCAGATGGCAAAGAAGAGATCATATCAAGAATAAAAATAAGAAATAAAAAAGGTCGAGGCTTTTGTAGGCCGCCAAGCCAAAGTGTCTTCTTCAATGAAACTAGCCTGATGGCCACTGGAAGGTACGTGCTTTCTGTGAGCCGGCACTCACAGTACCCAATCGACATTTGAACCCAGATAAGTTCAGGTCTTATTTAAAGATAGACTTATCAGGAGTACGCGGGGTTAGAGTAGCAGCATGCATCACAGGCCCATTTATCCAAGTTCCAAGGAAGGCGGCTTATGAAGCCTGGATCTATCCTGACTATCTGTAAGCCGTGCTCTCGCATGACAAACCGGCGTTTTAACCTTAACAATCTCAGATCTTTTGGTCGAATACGCCGTAAAGATTGATCGTTAAGAGTTCGACGGGTCAATCAAGATTACCTGATGGAGTTGAAGCAGCTGGTATACAGGTAGGATGACCCGGAAAGGTTACATCCTCTTTGGTGAATACACCTATGTTTGAACAAGATAACCTGATCAAGAGGGTAGTAACGCTATGTTCTCTTTGGTGAAGACACGTATGTTTGAACAGGAAGCCCCCAAGTGACACACTGATAAATTGTGCTCGTCAGGGACCTATGTTTGAGCTGTGCTGTGCATCCAACTCTCTTTGATCCCTGTAATTTGGGTGTCAAGCCTCTTAAATGAACATGTAAGACGATGATAAAGACTCAGCTTCGAAGTAGTGAAACGATAGATGCCCTGAATTATCAGGGATGCCGGCTGAGGGAGTTCCGGACTAGGGGGTGTCCGGATAGCCGAACTATCATCATCGGCCGGACTCCAAGACTATGAAGATACAAGATTGAAGACTTCGTCCCGTGTCCGGATGGGACTTTCCTTGGCATGGAAGGCAAGCTTGGCGATACGGATATGTAGATCTCCTACCATTGTAACCGACTCTGTGTAACCCTAACCCTATCCGGTGTCTATATAAACCGGAGGGTTTTAGTCCAGGGATTAACTACAATCATACCATAGGCTAGCTTCTAGGGTTTAGCATCTTTGATCTCGTGGTAGATCCACTCTTGTAACACACATCATCAATATTAATCTAGAAGGACGTAGGGTTTTACCTCCATCAAGAGGGCCTGAACCTGGGTAAAACATCATGTCCCTTGTCTCCTGTTACCATCCACCTAGACGCACAGTTCGGGACCCCCTACCCAAGATCCGCCGGTTTTGACACCGACACCGGCTTTACTATACTGTTTATATACATCACAAGACTACATAAATCATGAGAGCCGGTGGCTGAAGTATAGTAGGGCCAAAGATGAGCAATGTTCCACGGCCGACGGGTCTCCTCCTCTGATTTGCGTGAGTCCTTGTGGTCTCGAACGTCGATAAGATAGTATGACCCATTATGCAGATTCTTGCTGACCACGAAAGGTCCGTCCCAAGGAGGTGATAGTTTTTGCATATCCGTCTGATCCTGGATGAGCTGGAGCACTAAATCACCTTCTTGACAGGTTCTGGTTTTGACCCGGCGGCTGTGATAACTACGTAGATCTTGTTGATAAATCGCCAAACGGGCCGCCGTGAGGTCACGCTCCTCATCTAACAGGTCAAGTGCATCTTGACGTGCCTTTTCATTATCAGCTTCAACGTAAGCCGCCACTTGGGGTGAATCGTGATGGATGTCACCAGGGAGAACCGCCTCCGCCCCATAAACCATGAAGAAAGGTGTGTAACCCGTAGATCTGTTTGGGGTTGTATTGATACTCCATAGCACTGAGGGTAACTCCTCCACCCAACAACCTAGCGTTCTTTGCAAAGGAACCATAAGCCGGGGCTTGATGCCTCGCAAAATCTCTTGATTAGCTCGTTCTGCTTGACCATTAGACTGGGGGTGAGCCATGGAGGAAACATCAAGTCGAATATGCTCTCTTTGACAAAACTCTTTCATAGCACATTTAGGCAGGTTAGTACCATTATCTGTTATAATGCTGTGTGGAAAGCCAAAACAGAAGATCACCTTCTTGATGAATTGAACCGTCATTGCTGCATCACACTTACTAACTGGCTCTGCTTCAACCCACTTAGTAAACCTATCAACCGCCACCAAAAGGTGGGTCTTCTTATCCTTGGACTTTTGAAAGGCCCAACCATATCAAGCCCCCAAGTCACAAAGGGCCAAGTAATTGGAATCATCCTCAACTCTTGAGCCAGAACATGAGCTCGTCGTGAACACTTCTGACAACCGTCACATTTGCTGACCAAATCCTCAGCATCAGCATGAGCCGTCAACCACTAAAAACCGTGACGAAAAGCCTTGGCAACGAGAGATTTAGAGCCGGCATGATGACCACAATATCCTTCATGAATCTCTCGCAGAATCTTACAGCCTTCTTCAGGAGAAACGCAACGTTGAAATGCCCCTCTGACACTGCGATGATGCAACTCCCCATTTAACAATCGACATTGACTTAGACCGCTGGGTTATCTGCTTGGCTAAGATCTCATCCTCAGGTAATTCGCCCCGGGTCATGTAAGCCAAATACGGTACGGTCCTATCAGGAATAGCATGAAGAGCCGCCACCAATTGTGCTTCCGGGTCAGGAATAGCAAGATCCTCCTCCTTACGTATTTTGACAGAAGGGTTGAGCAGAACAGCCAGGAATGTGTTAGGGGGCACCGGCTTAAAGTGTCAGCCGCCTCATTCTTCCTACGATCAATATGCTCAACTTGGTAACCCTTAAAATGACCCGCAATGGCATCAACCTCTCGACGATAAGCCGCCATGAGTGCATCCTTAGAATCCCAACTACCGGAAACTTGCTGAGCTACGAGATCTGAATCGCTGAAGCATCTCACCCGGCTTAAGTTCATATCCTTAGCCATCCGAAGACCGTGGAGCAAGGCTTCATACTCAGCTGCGTTGTTAGTATAGGGGAACATTAACCAGAGAACATAAGAAAATTTGTCACCTCGTGGGGAAGTCAAGACAACTCTAGCCCCCGAGCCTTCCAATTGCCTGGATCCATCAAAGTGAATAGTCCAGTACATGTTATCCGGCTTATCCTCAAGCATCTGCAACTCTGTCCAATCATTGATAAAATCCACAAGTGCTTGGGATTTGATGGCCGTACAAGGCACATATTTTAAACCATGGGGTCCAAGCTCAATTGCCCACTTGGTGACCCGGCCTGTGGCTTCTCTGTTTTGAATGATGTCCCCTAAAGGAGAAGAGCTAACCACAGTAATAGGATGACCCTGAAAATATTGCTGGAGCTTTCGACTTGCCATGAAGACCCCATACACAAGCTTCTACCAATGTGGATACCTCTGTTGGACTCAATGAGTACCTCACTGATGTAGTAAACCGGCCGTTGAACCGGGTACTCCTTGCCTGCTTCTTTCCTTTCCACCACAATGGCCACACTGACAGCCTGGCTATTAGCTGTGACATATAACAACAATGGCTCTTTATCAATGGGAGCGGCAAGGACGGACGGCTCAGCCAACTGTTTCTTCAGATCCTCAAACGCCTGATTAGCAGCATCACTCCAAACAAAGTGATATGTCTTCTTCATCATCTGGTAAAGAGGGATAGCCTTCTCCCCCAACCGGCTTAAGGCCGCAATATGACCTGCCAAACGCTGAACATCATTGACACATGCCGGTTTAGCCAAAGAAGTAATAGCCTTGATATTCTCCGGGTTAGCTTCAATGCCTCTGTTAGAGACCAAAAAACCCAAAAGCTTACCCGCCGGCACATCCAAAACACACTTGGCCGGGTTAAGCATCATTTTATAAACCCGGAGATTGTCAAACGTCTCCTTCAAATCATCAATCAGAGTCTCCTTCTTCCTGGATTTCACCACAATGTCATCTATGTAAGCATGAACATTACGCCCGATATGATTGTGAAGGCAATTCTGTGCACACCGCTGGTAAGTCGACTGGGCACTCTTGAGCCCAAAAGGCATAGTCACATAGAAGAAGGCTCGAAACGGAGTAATGAAAGCCGTCTTCTCCTGGTCCTTAACTGCCATCTTGATCTGATGATAACCAGAATAAGCATCCAAAAATCTCAAGCGCTCACAACCCGCCGTAGCATCAATGATTTGATCAATACGAGGAAGAGCAAACGGATCAGCCGGACAAGCCTTGTTTAAGTCCGTGTAGTCCACACACATTCGCCAAGTGCCATTCTTCTTAAGTACCAACATCGGGTTAGCCAACCACTCAGGATGAAAAACTTCGACGATAAACCCGACCCTAAGAGCCGAGCCACCTCTTCACCAATGGCCTTCGGTCTCTCCTCGTTAAAACGGAGAAGAAATTGCCTGACCGGCTTAAATTTTGGATCAATATTAAGAGTGTGCTCAACGAGTTCCCTCGGTACACCCGGCATGTCTGAAGGCTTCCACACAAAGATGTCCCGGTTCTCACGGATGAACTCGATGAGCGCGCTTTCCTATTTCGGATCCAGATTGGCACTGATGTTGCACTGCTTAGAAGAGTCGCCAGGAACAAAATCAACTTACTTAGTGTCATCTGCCGACTTAAATTTTAGCGAAGGATCATGCTCCGTGGTTGGCTTTTTCAAGAACATCATGTCCGCCGGGTCGACATTATCTTTGTAAACCTTCAGCTCCTCTGTTGCACAAACTGATTCAGCATAAGCAGCGTCACCTTGGGACTCCCATGCACTGTGATGGTGCCCTTGTAACCCGGCATCTTAAGCTGCAAGTAAACATAACAAGGCCTTGCCATGAACTTAGCATAAGCCGGCCGCCCAAACAGAGCATGATAAGGGCTCTTGATCCTGACCACTTCGAAGGTTAGAGTCTCAGACCTGGAATCATGCTCATCTCCAAAGGCAACTTCCAAAGATATCCTACCCACTGGATAGGCTGACTTACCTGCACCACACCATGGAAACAGTGTTTGACGGCTTAAGATTTTTGTCAGTCAGTCCCATGCAACGAAAGGTCTCATAATAAAGTATATTAATGTTGCTGCCTCCATCCATAAGTACCTTAGTAAATTTATAGCCCCCAACCCGAGGTGCCACCACCAGAGCCAGGTGACCCGGATTATCGACCCGGGGCGGATGATCCTCGCGACTCCACACAATAGGCTGCTCTGACCACCATAAATAACGTCGCACCGCCGGCTCAACAGCATTCACTACCCTCTTATGAAGCTTCTGATCCCGCTTACACAAACTGGTGGTGAAAACGTGGTACTACCCACTATTCAATTGCTTCGGGTTGCTTTGATAACCAGACTATTGTTGCTGATGATTCCCCTGATTATTCTGCTAGTTAAAACCACCTTGATTGCCCTGGCCGTGCAATCTGGAATTTGAGCCGCCACCTCCATGACCCAGACCATGAGAGCCGGATCCTGAACCGCCGATCGGGCCATGGTTGTGCTGGATAGACTCCCTAAAGTGTCTCATTATACTACACTCCTTCCAGATATGGGTAACTGGCTTCTGATCCGTTCCGTGCTTCGGACATGGCTGGTTCAGTATTGCCTCAAGGTCAAATTTTGTCCCTTGAGCCGGCCTCCCCTTACGATGCTAGTTATAACTCCGTGCACCGGTATTAGCCACAAAATCATCAGCCTTTCGCTTACCATTGCCGCCCTGATTGGCCTGGTTGTACTGTTGTCCCCTCAAACCGCTACTCTTCTTTCCCTTTCCCGATCTTTCATCCTCAGAGTCGGGGTCCTTGGTACTATCAGAGTCAGCATACTTGACGAGAGCCGCCATGAGCTCCCCCATATCGCTGCAATGACGCTTAAGCCGCCCAAGCTTCTGCTTGAGTGGAAGGAAACAACAGTTTTTCTCCAACATTAAAACCGCTGAGCCGATGTTGATATTATCTAAAGAATGTATGATAGTCGAGACCCGGCGCACCCAGCTGGTCATTGACTCGCCCTTAGCTTGGACACAAGAAACCAAATCCACGATCGACATAGGTTGCTTTGACATATCTTTGAAATTCTGGATAAACCGGGCCTTCAGCTCTGCCCATGATCCGATGGAGTTGGCCGAAAGCCCCTTCAACTAGGTACGAGCCGTCCCTTCCAGCATCTTTGTGAAGTACTTACCGTATGCAGCCTCACTAACATCCAACATCTGCATAGCCATCTCATAACTCTCCACCCAAGCCTTAGGGGGCTGATCTGCTGTGTAATTAGGCACCTTACGAGGGCCTTTGAAGTCCTTGGGCAGATGCTCGTTTTGTAGAGCCGCCGTTAAACACGGCACACCAAAAACTCTAGAAGTTACTCCCGCCTCAATTGAAGCCGTCAGGTAAACCGGCGTGTGCTGATGAGCCGCCAGCTCGGCCTCCTGGCGCGCTCTACCCTGGTCCACCAAATCATGTGCATTGGCACCATTGCGCGCCGGGTCATGTCCATGAGGTTGGTTACGGTGCTGCTCAGTACTCGAGACTGCTGGCGAGTCAATGTGCCTACTGTAGCTCCGGCTTGGACGAGGGGTCGAATGAATCCGGTCACGACTATTGGAATAAGCCTGCTGTTGTACCAAAGCTGTTTGAAGAAGTTCCCCGACCCTTCGGGTTTCATCCGCCGTCGGAGTCTCGCCCTCGACTGGCAGAGCCGCCAATCGCGTAGCTGCAGCAAACATATTGTCTAAAGGGGTGGAGTAATGACCCTGCGGCGTCACCACGTGCTGAGGCGGGGTGTTATTCATATGCGGAGAACCTGTCACACGTGGCTGACCCAACGTTCCATCCCCTCGTGCTTCAGCCGTTTGGCTTATCACTGGCGGGTTACTGGCCCCTGCCCCTGGTGTGTTGAAGAGATTCCTCGACTCATAAACTAAGGGCAGATGAGTCCGGTGCTTTCTCCTCAAGAATTCATTTGAAGCATTCAAATTCACCGTGAGCCAGTACGAATCTGCTTGAATCCGCTGTGCCTGCGCGTTTAAAACGGCCCGCTCTACGGCCATCCTGGCGTTCTCTGCTGCCAGCTCTATCTTAGCTCTCGCTATCTCATCACGCAGCTTAGCCACTTCCGCCTTATGCTGCTCCTGGTTGTCTGGGGTTATATCAACTTCCATCAGAGTCGCCAGAGCTTCCAACAGATCTGTTACAACTTGAGCCGGCGGGCGTGCTGACCCGCCAGCGCCTGCTGCTGTTACCGCCGCTGCACTAGAAATCATAGCCGCGGCGGCTGTTGAACCGAGAACCGGCTGTGTGCCAGCCATGAAGATCGCCACCCTGTTTGGCGGCTCGTGGGGATCCGGAATACTGTCGCCATCGGAATAGCCCCCAAGCCGTCCATATTCCAGTTGGTACATTGGTCTCACCCGTGGACGATTCACCCTCAGAGTAGATGGTCGTCTCACCGCCAGACATAGAGCCTTCCAATTCAGCCCCATGGATGAACCCGACGAAGGCACGCTTCACGGCGGGTTGAACTCGGGCGGGACGTGCATGTTGTGCCGTCTCGGTGATGTCGGTGCAGATGTCCGACTCAGGGCCCGGATCGCCGATCTTGCCGATGAAGACATGGATTCCGCCGAAGTGGTTCCGGTACCCGTACTCAATTGAGCCAGCCTCGGGGCCCCAGCCTGCATCATCGATGTAGAGCTTGTCGTGAAGACTCTTGGTCATCCGGCCCATAGCGTATCCCTTGATCCCTTCGAAGCTGCACTTCAAGAACTCAAAACCACTGTGCGCAGGCCCCACGGTGGGCGCCAACTGTCATGGAGTTGTCACGGCAGATGTCCTCATGGAAGGACTTAGTTGAGGAGCCATCGCGACGAGGTTAGCTTAAAGGGGTTAAAACGGGACAAAGGACACGAGGAGTTTATACTGGTTCGGCCCCTTGCGGTGAACGTAAAAGCCTAATCTAGTTTGAGGTGGTATTTCTAGGGTTTCGATTACCAGGGAGCGAATATGCTTTGCCTGGCTTTCGATCTGTTATTTCTTGCCCTAAGCCGTTGCCGGGTCGTCCCCTTATATACATGGGTTGACTCCCTGCGGCTTATGATGTCCCGGCGGCTCATACAAACATGCCCGGCCCGTCGACTTATCTTGCATGCCTTACAATACAAGTTACATATACATGGTTGTTTACACTTATGGGCCTTAAGCCGCCTTCGGGTTTGGGCCCTTTTACAAGCCTACTTCATGAACCACCATCTTCAACCTACTCATGGGCTTTATTTAGATGAAACGCCATTGGGATAACCCAACCCCTCCTGGGCGAGTCATATCCAATAATCATATCCCCAACAGGTACCGCGCTTCTCCGTCTTCACCACAATATCATCTACATAGACGTGGGCATTTCTGCCGAGTTGCTTGAGCAGGCACTTCTGCATGCAACGCTGAAATGTGGCACTAGCATTCCTCAAGCCGAATGTCATGGTCAGGTAGCAGAAGGCTCCGAATGGTGTGATGAAGGCGGTTTTCAGACAGTCGGCCGAGTTCAACTTTATCTGGTGGTACCCTGAGTAGGCATCCAAAAAACTCAGCAGCTTGCATCCGGCTGTGGAGTCTATCACTTGGTATATCCGTGGTAGAGCAAATGGATCTTTGGGGCAGGCTTTGTTGAGGCTGGTGTAATCAATGCACATGCGCCATTTGTTGTTCTTCTTCAGTACAAGGACTGGATTGGCAAGCCACTCTGGAAAGAATACTTCCATAATGAAGCCGGCTGCTAGGAGCCGGGCTATCTCTTCACCGATGATTCTTCTCTTGTCCTCTGACAGGCGGCGGAGGGGCTGTTTGACCGGCTTAGCATATGCTCTCACATGTAGCTTGTGCTCGGGAAAATCCGTCGGAACACCCGGCATGTCCTTCGGAAACCATGCAAAGATGTCCTGATTCTCACGGAGGAAATCAACGAGCTCGCTTTCCTATTTGCTATCGAGATTGGTCCCTACGACAGCAAACCTCTCCTGGTGGTTCGGGTCCAGGGGTATCTTCTTGGTTTCTTGGGCCGGCTGGAAGGAGCCCTGGGTCTCCAACTCCTTGGGGTCTGGCGACAGGTTCGGCTGCTTGCTGGCCATGGCCACAACTCAGTCAAGGAGCTTCTTCTCGGCAGCAATCACAAGGGACTCGGCCTGCCGGCTGCTAGCTGCAGCACAAGCGGCCGACTTCTTGTAGTCTCCAGATATGGTGATAATGCCCTTGGTTCCCGGCATCTTCATCTGGAGGTAAGCATAATGCGGCACCGCCATGAACTTGGCTAAAGCTGGCTGGCCTAGGAGCGCATGATAAGGGCTCCCCAAGTCGACCACCTCGAACCAAATTGCCTCGCGGCGGAAATGATCCTTGTCTCCAAAGAGGACATCTATCTTGATCTTGCCGATTGGTGAGCAGGAAAGGCCGGGCACAATGCCGTGGAAGACAGTCCGACTGGGCTGGAGCTGCTTCACTTTGATGCACAACTTCTCTATGGTATCGCGGTAAAGGATGTTGATGCTGCTACCACCATCTATCAGGACTCGGGAGAAACGAGCAGCTCACCTCTCTGTTGTAAAGGTGGCATCCAACACCAGGGCATAAGAACCAGGAGAAGGCATCACTTCCGGGTGGTTGGCTCGGCTCCAGCTGATGGGCTTCTCGAACCAGTGCATGAACTCTGGGACTTCAGAGGCGACAGCGTTGACTCCTCGGTGCTGCTGGCACCGGCTGTGCTTATCATCGGCCACACTGGTGAAGACGACATATGCTCTGTGCTCTTCATGGTATTCATCTTGGATGGCGCCGACTGCTGGACGGGCCGCTGGCTGCTGAGGAGGAGGAGCCGACTGGCCAGCAGGCGGCGGAGGCAGCAATCCTTGGCCCTTGGAGATTCGGGTGAGCCAGTGGCACTTCTGGGTGATGGGGTTGGACGGCTTCGCGCCGCTATGGAACTTGCAAGGAGCATTGAGGGTTTGCTCATAGGAGAAGGCGGGCAGCCAAGCCGGCTTGCCGCCTTTCTGACGCTTGGGGCCGGGTTGCCCCTCCGGTGGCTGGTCTTTGACTGTCGCCACCTGTCGGCTGGTGGAAGCCGGCATCGGGGCTTTGCGCTTGTTGTTGTTCTGCTGCTGGCACCGACTGGTGTCACCAGCCGGTGTTCTGGGAGCCGGAGGGAGCACCTTCCCAGACGCGTCCACCTGAAGCTCCGACTTCATGGAGGAGTCAGCAGTGGCGTACTTGTCTGCTATGATCAGCAGCTCGTTGATGTCTACTACACAACCTTCTTCTTGTAGACGTTGTTGGGCCTCCAAGTGCAGAGGTTTGTAGGACAGTAGCAAATTTCCCTCAAGTGGTTGACCTAAGGTTTATCAATCTGTGGGAGGCGTAGGATGAAGATGGTCTCTCTCAAGCAACCCTGCAACCAAATAACAAAGAGTCTCTTGTGTCCCCAACACACCCAATACAATGGTAAATTGTATAGGTGCACTAGTTCGGCAAAGAGATGGTAATACAAGTGCAATATGGATGGTAGATATATGTTTTTGTAATCTGACAATATAAAAACAGCAAGGTAACAAGTAATAAAAGTGAGCCTAAACGATATTGCAATGCTAGGAAACAAGGCCTAGGGTTCATACTTTCACTAGTGCAAGTTCTCTCTACAATAATAACATAATTGGATCATATAACTATCCCTCAGTATGCAACAAAGAGTCACTCCAAAGTCACTAATAGCGGAGAACAAATAAAGAGATTATGGTAGGGTATGAAACCACCTCAAAGTTATTCTTTCCAATCAATCCGTTGGGCTATTCCTATAAGTGTCACAAACAACCCTAGAGTTCATACTAGAATAACACCTTAAGACACAAATCAACCAAAACCCTAATGTCAACTAGATACTCAAATGTCACCTCAAGTATCCGTGGGTATGATTATACGATATGCATCACACAATCTCAGATTCGTCTATTCAACCAACACATAGAACCTCAAAGAGTGCCCCAAAGTTTCTACCGGAGAATCAAGACGAAAACGTGAAACCCGCAAGTTGATCACCAAAACATACATCAAGTGAATCACGTGATATCCCATTGTCACCACAGATACGCACGGCAAGACATACGTCAAGTGTTCTCAAATCATTAAAGGCTCAATCCGATAAGATTACTTCAAAGGGAAAACTCAATCGATTACAAGAGAGTAGAGGGGGAGAAGCAACATAAGATCCAACTATAATAGCAAAGCTCGCGATACATCAAGATCGTGCCAAATCAAGAACACGAGAGAGAGAGAGAAAGAGATCAAACACATAGCTACTGGTACATACCCTCAGCCCCGAGGGTGAACTACTCCCTCCTCGTCATGGAGAACGCCGGGATGATGAAGATGGCCACCGGTGAGGATTCCCCCCTCCGGCAGGGTGCCGGAACAGGGTCCCGATTGGTTTTTGGTGGCTAAAGAGGCTTGCGGCAGCGGAACTCCCGATCTATTCTGTTCCGCGAAGTTTTTAGGGTATATGGATATATATAGGCGGAAGAAATACGTCAGGGGAGCCACGAGGGGCCCACGAGGTTGGAGGGCGCGCCCCCCTACCTCGTGGCTCCCTCGTTTCTTTCCTGACATGCACTCCAAGTCTATCGGGTAGCTTTCCTTCCAAAAATAACTTCTCCAGAAGGTTTCATTCCGTTTCGACTCCGTTTGATATTCCTTTTCTTCGAAACACTGAATCAAGGGAAAAAACAGGAACTGGCACTGGGCTCTGGGTCAATAGGTTAGTCCCAGAAATAATATAGAAGTGCATAGTAAAGCCCATAAAACATCCAAGATGGATAATATAATAGCATGAATACTTCATAAATTATAGATACGTTGGAGACATATCACTCGCCGAGTGTAGCCGGCTCGTCGCAGAGAAGTCGGTGCTTGAGTAGGGTGCCTTCTATGCACCCCGTGGTGAAGTATTCTATGGCTTGCACCTCATGCACCCCTTCGCAGGAGTTGCGCAGTTCAGCCCACCGCGTCAGGTAGTCGCGAGTGGATTCGGTAGGGCCTTGGACGCATAGAGAGAGCTGGCGAGGCTTGGGCGGCCGCTTGTAGGTGCTGGTGAAGTTATGGATGAAGACCTCGGTGAAACCTTCCCAGCTGTTGACGCTGTAGGGCTTGAGGCTGTTCAGCCAAGTCCGGGCCGTGCCCTGAAGCATGAGGGGGACATACTTCACGGCAACGCGCTTGTTGCCGTTTGCTATGTTGACAGCGGTGGAGTAGTCGACCAGCCAATCTGCCAGCCCAACATACTGGTGAAGGCGGCGCCGTGTTGTCGGACTGTGTCTGCGCGGCTGGGCTCGCCAGCAGCCGGCGTGCCACCGACGGCGCGGTCGATCTCGCGCTGGTAGGCCTCGGAAAGGCGTCTCATGGTTGCCAACTTCTTGGCGCTCTCGACGAGCGCGACGCGGCAGGCTTCGAAGGTCTCGGCGTTTGCGTCTGCCGCGATGGGTGCATACAGGTCTCGCAACGCCTCTTGCAGCGGGTCATGACCGGATCTGCCAGAGGCTCCACCGTGGCTGATGACGAGCACCTCCGTGACGGTGCTGCCGTTGCTGTCCGCACAGGGGAGCGGATCGTCCATGACCACCACATTGGTGGTGAAGGCATTGAGGGATGTCGTGTCGGAGTCGACAAGCATCGGGTCGGTGGAGCCGATCGACTCTAGGTCGGAGGCCGGCTCATTAGCGATGTGGAGCTTGCCGAGGAGGTCGATGAGGCAGCTCTCGGAGCTGGCTGCTCCCGCGTCGGGCGCGGGCTCGTTAGAGAGGCGAATCTCGCAGATGAGATCAGCGAGGCAGCTCGCCGCGCAAGCGACTTCCGCGCCATGTAGCGCGTTAGCGCAAAGGTCATCGGGCGTGCCGGGCTGGCTGCGCTCGCCAGGGAGGAAGAGGGTTCCCATCCAGAACAGATCTCCGGACGACGGTGCACCTAGCCCCACGGTGGGTGCCAAATGTCGGGGGTTTCGTGCGACATATGCCAAAGGATGGCTTATCATGGTGGGGGAGAGTAATACGTCGCCGGTGCCTAGAAACGGGATGAGGCATAAACACGAACGCCGACGCACTTTACCGAGGTTCGGGGCTCTCCTAGCAGATAACATCCCTCGTCCTGCTCTGCGAGGTCTCTTCATGATCACTATCTCAACAAGTTGCTACAAGCTTGCTCCTTCAGCTATTTGGCTAGAGGAAGAAGAAGGGCAAGGCTAGCTCTACTCCTCTCTCTATGTGTGTATGTTGTCTAAGGGGCTGAACCCTTTGCATGGGTGCCCTGGGGGGTTTGATATAGGCCTACCCTTAGGGATACAATGGTAATCCAGCCGGGTGTAGGACCCAGCTGTCAGTGTCTCCGGTGGCCGGCTTCTCTGTCGGCATCTGGGGCCCGCCGCCTGGTGGGTCCTGCTAGATGTCTCGTACTTGGCCGACAGGCCGCACCCGCCGCTTGCGGGTCCTGCTGGCGGCTCAGCACTGTATCCGTTCTGCTGATGATGCGTGCTTTTTCAGGGAGAGCGTGGCTACAGTCCCGCCGCCTGGTGGGCGTACACTGTAGCCACACTCCGTCTCTTCTGGTTAATGGCGCTCAAACTCCAAGGAAGGGGGAGGGCCGCCTGCTGGAAGCCGGCCTCCCCTTGAGTGACTGGTCAGGGCTCGCTGCCTTCTGGCAACTCACGGACAGGTAGGGCCCGCCGCCGGTGGGCCGTACCGACAGCCCGTCGTGGGAGCATGGCTCCCTCTGCCATGGGTGATGTCACGAGAAGCCTGTCAACAGTGCCGCGGCGCACGTGGGATGTCCGCCTGGTACGCTGCACTGTGGCCACGTTCTGCCCTGGATTCAAGGGTGGCAGGCTGCACTGTAGCCACGCCCCATCTCGTCATGTTTATGTGGGTGCTAACTTCAACGGGCCGCCTGCTAGAAGCCGGCCTTTCTGAAGGCCGCCTGCTAGGAGTCAGCCCACTTCATGGCTGTCTGTTAGGAGTCGGCCCATTTCATGGCCGTCTTCTGAATTCCGCCTTCCGGAAGCCGGCCGCTTGGACCAGCCGGCCACGAGAAGGCGGTCCTTCGTCATTGATGCGTAAGGGGCGCAGCCGGCCCCGATGTCTTGAAATACCATGGGAGGCTGATGAGGCTACCCGTGGTCATTTACTCCGACACCCACGTTATCGTACGGAAACGTATGTATCGTAGCGTCTAGAGCCATGAACCAACTGCACCGTGCGCAGTCTATTCCGCTATTCTTTTAAAAAAATTGCATGGTCTATTTTCTTATTCGACGCCATATTAGTACTCTTTCTATTTTTCTACTATGCGTATAAGATTTGTTTGAAGTTAAACTATGCAAAGTTTGATCAAATTTATATTAAAAGACATCAACGTCTATGCTTTATTCTACTATCATACGCTTTATTTTGAATGTTCATTTTTTCCCTATAAAGTCGGTTAAACCTTGTACGTTTGACTTCAGACTAATTTTAAACGAAAAGAGTAAGTTGAAAACATGTAGGACACACATTAATTTTGATGCGACAATACGGTCTGGAATTTTTTTTCCGGCCCAGAAACCGTTGAACAATTATTCTATAGTAAATTTTTATTTACAACATAAATTATGTACAAACTACAAGAGAGGGTGAAAGCACAAGTGCTCCCTGGGTGATTTTGGTAATTAATGTCAACATATCTCTTGTTGGACTAATGCTTCTACCTAGTATGTTTCAGATAAGTTCAACAATGGAGCGGCCTGGACAAGAGTATGTGGAACCCCTTCAAGGTGCTAAGGACAAAGGATTGGCTCAAGCTCATAGCTCAGGACTCTACATTTTCTATTTTAAGTGACCCATGATCACATTGAGTCCATAGGAAAGCCAATACTATTAAGAAGGGATGAGGTGTTGCTTAATGGCTTGGTTGCTCAAAGTGCTTAGTGATATGCTCCAAAGCCCTCAAACTAAGGAAGGTACTTTTGTTTCTCAAACGAAGTACACTAAGGACTTATTCAAGAAGTTCAATATGCAAGAATGCAAAGGTATGACTACACCCATGCCTACTAGTGGACATCTTGATTTGACCAAAGATGGTGAACCGGTTGATCAAAAAGTCTACAGCTCTATTATTGGTTCATTGTTGTATCTATGTGCCTCTCGTCCAGATATTATGCTAAGTGTGTGCATGTGTGCACGATATCAAGCGGCACCTAAAGAATGTCATCTTAAGGCTGTGAAAAGGATAGTGAGATACTTAATACATACACCAAATTTTGGCATTTGGTATCCAAAGAGGTCTTCCTTTGATCTTGTTGGCTACTCCGATTCGGACTATGTCGGAGACAAGGTTGATAGAAAGTCCACTTCGGGTACTTGTCAATTTCTTGGTAGATCTCTTGTGACTTGGTCCTCCAAGAAACTAAACTCGGTATCATTATCCACCGCCGAAGCGTAATACATTGCCGCTGGTTCATGTTGTGCTCAGTTACTTTGGATGACCCAAACTCTTAAAGATTATGGGATATATATGAAACATGTTCCATTGCTATGTGACAATGAAAGTGCTATTAAGATTGGTCACAATCCCGTGCAACATTCTCGAACTAAACATATTGAAGTTCGTCATTATTTCATTCGAGACCATGTTGCCAAAGGGGACATTAATCTTAAGCATGTTCGCACCGATAAGCAATTAGCGGATATATTTACCAAACCGCTTGATGAGAAAGTCTTTTTCCGTTTGAGAGGTGAATTGAACATCACTAATGCTTCAAACCTGGAGTAGGAACTCCATTTGGATACATGAAAGGCATGAGTCTTTGACTAATCCTTGATATTTCTTTCATGATGCTATCTATATGTCTTGGATACTTTTGCACCCTTGTCTGCTATCTAACCCTTGTAGGTACTTGGATGAAACTAAATCCATGAGATTGCAACTCACTGACATCTTGAGCAAACTCTACATCATCAATTCTCTATACAATGGTGGTTGAAGTCAAGGAAGCACAAAACCCCTCAAATATATCCTTTGACTCATTCTATGTTAAATTGTATGATTGTCATTTTGGATACACAAGTGCTCTTCCTTGCAAAGCTAACCCATGTAGAAAGATGAACTCAAATTCCAAGTGATGCTCCGAACTCTTGATGAGCTACATCAACCTTGAGCAACCCACACAAGTTCGATTACATGATCAAGATCGACACCACCACCACCCAAGGTATGCTATTCCATCTTAGAGAAGCTTTACTCCAAGTCATGGGATAAAGCAACTCAACAAGATGTGAATACATCAAGAAGCTTAAACGAAAAATGGTGACCCCATTTTGAGCTTAAACGATGAGTATGACCAAAGATCAAGTGATCTCACTTGACTCCTAAGTCAATATACTCTAACATAGGTGACTTTGTCACCGCCCACTTCTAGATGAAGTTATCTTGTGTTTCCTTTTGCATTTGTCTCTTGCATATTTTTTCTTCATCTAGATCTTTTAATTTCTTCTTGTTCTGCATTTTCTGCATCCAATTCATTGCAAATATTTTAGCAAATTCCTTGCAAATCCTTGTGAGATCTTAAAGTGCCTAGTGATCTGAGGTGACAAGTGTTTTACTGTGATGAACTCGGTCACACCGGTCGGTTTTCTTCAGCCCAACCGAATTCTCTCGGTGCCACTGAAGCACACAACTCGGTGCTACCGATTTCACTACAGGAAACACAACTTGCCACTTATTCCTGCAGTCCTTTTGCTCCAGCTCCACTCAATGATTCTTGTCCTCTACCAGCATCACATTCAACTTGCTTTGTGACTCAAGGACCAAAACCCTTCTGTAATAACACAAAAATCCAGAAGAGCCCTTCTTGGAAATTGATGTCAAAGGGGGAGAGAGAGATCACATCAAAGCTCTATGCTTAATCATTTCTATAGGGGGAGAGGATACTCAGGGGGAGTGTGTGTAAGAAACCTCAGACCTCAGATGCTTGGTGTTCAAGAGGAGAGAAATTACATGTCTTTAAGAGGGGAAAGCCATGTTCATATTTGATTGCTTGCATTAAGCTCAAGCTCTGTTGTTTGTTTTCTTTTGCTCTGTTTTTCTGTTCCCTATCTTCTCCCAATATCCCAATGCAAGATTCAGGGGGAGCAAGACATCTAAGTGAAGGAAATCTCTGATTTTATTGCATATCTTTACCTTTGGGGACATGTCTATACCCAATGGGGTACTCAGTACTCACTCTCTACATGTCATCCCAGTCTTGGTTCTCTTGTGGTTTCTTTCGTTTGCTCTAGCTAGTAGGTGTATCTGTGTTGTCTAACCTTGTTTACTCAGGTGCATTCCTTCCTAATCCAACTCAAGACCACAAGGTAAGTATATGCATCACAGTCATGTGTATGAGGATTTCTTGCTGATGTACATCCTGTTTGCAAGAAGGACTCATGGGCATGAAGGTACATTTCCTATATTCACATCATTTGCTCTGATGCATATAGCCTAGATATGTAACACATGGATTACTCTGTCATGCTTATGCATTCACATGCTCCTATGTTTCATATTTATATGATTGCATACATGTAGGGGGATCCTATGCATGTTACATGTCTTTCCAAAGCTTTACTTGTTGCTCTCTATATCTTTATCCAAACCTTTGATGTATGTTGTCATCAATTACCAAAAAGGGGGAGATTGAAAGCATAAGTGCTCCCTGGGTGATTTCGGTAATTAATGTCAACATATCTCTTGTTGGACTAATGCTTCTACCTAGTATGTTTCAGATAAGTTCAACAATGGAGTTGCATGGACAAGAGGATGTTGAACCCCTTCAAGATGCTAAGGACAAAGGATTGGCTCAAGCTCAAAGCTCAGGACTTTACGTTTTCTATTTTAAGTGATCCAAGATCACATTGAGTCCATAGGAAAGCCAATACTATTAAGAAGGGATGAGGTGTTGCTTAATGGCTTGCTTGCTCAAAGTGCTTAGTGATATGCTCCAAAGCCCTCAACCACTTTCTCACTTCCACATATGTCCTAATCCAAAAAGTCCAACTCGGCCCGACCGATTCTTTCTATCCAGAGCCACCAAGTTCAGTTGACATAGCCACTGCCAGAAACCCTAATCAGTTCGATCTCACCGATGGGATCTCGGTCTCACCGAGATGGGCTTGCAAACTCTCTGTTGTGTGTTGCAATAGTTTCGGTCCCACCGGGATTTGCAATCGGTCCCACCGAGTTTGCCTGACCAACTCTCTGTTTGGCTATTACCAAAATCGGTCTCACCTAGTTTGTGTAATCGGTCTCACCGAGATTACGTTATGCCCTAACCCTAATGACATTGGTCCCACCGAGTTGACATGTCGGTCCCATCGAGAATCCTAACGTTCACATTTTGAACTAAATCGGTCCGACCGAGTTCAATGATTCGGTCACACCGAGTTTGGTGTGTGTAACGGTTAGATTTTGTGTGGAGGCTATATATACCCCTCCACCCACTCTTCATTCATGGAGAGAGCCATCAGAACATGCTTACACTTCCAATACATATTTTCTGAGAGAGAACCACCTACACTTGTGTTGAGCTCAAGATATTCCATTCCAACCACATAAATCTTGATCTCTAGCCTTCCCCAAGTTGCTTTCCACTCAAATCTTCATTCTACCAAATCCAATCCTATGAGAGAGAGTTGAGTGTTGGGGAGACTATCATTTTAAGCACAAGAGCAAGGAGTTCATCATCAACACACCATTTGTTACTTCTTGGAGAGTGGTGTCTCCTAGATTGGCTAGGTGTCACTTGGGAGCCTCCGACAAGATTGTGGAGTTGAACCAAGGAGTTTGTAAGGGCAAGGAGATCGCCTACTTCGTGAAGATCTACCCTAGTGAGGCAAGTCCTTCATGGGCGACGGCCATGGTGGGATAGACAAGGTTGCTTCTTCATGGACCCTTCGTGGGTGGAGCCCTCCGTGGACTCGCGCAACCGTTACCCTTCGTGGGTTGAAGTCTCCATCAACGTGGATGTACGATAGCACCACCTATCGGAACCACGGATAAAAAACCACCGTGTCTCCAAATTGCCTTTGCACACTCCAACCCCATCTCTTTACATTCTTGCAACTTGCATGCTTTACTTTCCGCTGCTCATATACTCTTTCTATGCTTGCATGTTTGCTTGATATGTATTGTGAATGTTTAAACTTGTGCTCAAACTTCACATCAACTAAAGGAAATTAAAAACTGCAACTTTTCTTGATTAGAGTCTATTCACCCCCCTCAAGACAACTCTTCTCGATCCTTTCAATTGGTATCAGAGCTTTGCTCTCCATTGCCTTGGTTTAAACACCTTTGGAGGAAGATGGATGTGTCTACTCTGGGGAGTCTTAGACGTAGAGTGCCTATTCTTGATGGAGAATATTTTCATGAGTGGAAAAATGAAATGCTTGAGATTTTCAATGAATATCATTTGAACAAGTACATTACTAGCCCTTGTGCACCTCATATTGATCCTTTGCATCCTACACCCGAAGAGGATCTTGACATGATTCAAAATCTTAGAACCATAAATCTTATCATTAGAGGATTGCCCAAAAATTTGATTGCTAGTTTACCTACTCTTGATTGTGCCTATACCATATGGAGATTTCTTGAGGAACGATTTTCAAATTATTCCTTGAAAAATTTAGACGAAATTCTCCATAAGTCTATTGCCTTGAGTAAAATGAATTCAAGTGACGCATCATCACCCCACCAAAAACATGATATCGCATCTGTGATTCCTTTGCAATTTTTTTAGGAATTTTGAAGACCGACATCGCATAAGATGGTGTGGCTTGTGCAACAGACTTAATAAGCACTTCCTTACCTCCAGAAGACGGGCACTTTTCTTTCCATCCAGTAAGTCTTAAGATTAAACGATCAATCAAATATTGGAAGCTGTCACTTTTATCCAAACCCAGTGTAGCAGGCAAACCCAAGTACTTATCATTGATGGCCTCTGTCATTATATTCAGTGTGCCACAAACCTGAGCCTTCATGTTAACATATGTGCTAGGACTGAAGAAAATTCTCGATTTATCCACACTTACCAGCTGACCTGAGGCACCACAGTATAAATCTAGTAGTGATTTCAGACAAGTGGCATTTTGTACATTAGCTTTCATAAGAATTAACGAATCATCAGCAAATAAGAGGTTGGTGACCGACGGTGCATCACGACAAACCTTAACTCACACTAACTCTCCTGATTGCTCTGCATGGTTTAACAAGGCTGTAAGTCCCTCTGTACATAGCAGGAATAAATATGGTGACAAGGGATCTCCCTGTCGAAGTCCACGAGAAGGTTTGATCGTCTCCGATTCAACTGAATTATATCACACTTTGTACTCCACCGAAGACACACATGCCATTATCATTCTGACCCAGTTAGGTTTGAAACCCAATTTCAGCAAGATTGCTTCAAAGAACACCCACTCAACACGGTCATAGGCTTTGTGCATATCTAGTTTTACCGCACACTAGCCCTCCTTGCCTGCTCTTCTCTGTTTAATAGCATGGAGACTTTCATATGCAATCAGAACATTACCAGTAGTAAGCCTCCCTGGGACAAAGGCACTTTGTGTAGGACTTATAATTTCTGGAAGTAAATTTTTTAACCTAGCAGCAATCATCTTAGAGATAGTTTTGTAGACCACGTTGCATAAGCTTATTGGTCTAAACTATGAGAATTTCTCAGGTGTATTTACCTTAGGAATCATTACAATGATAGTGCCATTCCAACCACGTGGCACCTCCTGAGAGTTGACTGCACTTAACACCTCCATGACTAGATCGTCCCTAAGCATTGGCCAGAATCTTTTGTAAAAGGCTGCATGTAAACCATCCGACCCTGGTGCTTTGAAATAACCAATGGAGAATAGAGCCTTCCTAACCTCCTCAGCCGTGTAAGGTGCCATAAGAGCATCATTCACAGGATCTGTTACTCTTGTTGCACTAAAGACAACACATTATGGTCCAGATTTTGAACCTACGAAGTGAATAGCTCAGTGAAGCATCTGGATATAATGGTCTTTATATCATCATCATTTTCTTTCCACACTCTTGTATAGTCTAGTAGTTTTTCCGTGCAGTTCCTTTTCTTCCGCGCTTCTGCTGCTCTGTGAAAGAAAGCTGTGTTCCGGTCGCCATGAAGTAGCCAGTTAGCGCACCCACGCTGGAGCCATATCATCTCCTCCTGATCCAGTAAGTTCTCAACAAGAACCTGAAGCTCTTTCATCTTTTGTCGCACTTCAAAAGTATTAGGACCATGCCTTAGTTTCTCTATTTCCTTCTTAAGCTTGTTTATTCTCTTCTTAGGGCTCTTGAGTGTCTCTCGATCCCATTCAAGCAGGTCAGTGAGAACTGCGTTAGTTCGGACAGAAAGTGGGGGACCCAACCCTGCCAATTTGGCCCGTTCCCACGCCGTACTGATGATCTTGTTTACAGTCTCTTCGTTCAGCCAACGCGCTTCAAACATACGGTTGCGCTTCTGCTGTTGAGCCATCGTTGGTTTATAATATTCAGTATCAAGGAGAATCGGCCTATGATCTGAATGTATATGATTTTCATGTACCAAGCCTGCATACGGAAATTTTCCTGCCCATAACTCGTTGCATAAGGCCCTATCGAGCCTCTCTCTAATAGGCCCCTGACTCCAAGTGAACAAGTCCCCTATCACCATGACCTCTTGCAAGCCACAATCAGCAATACAATCTCTGAACTCCTGCATGTAGTGTTGAGGCCGGAAATTACCTCCTTCTTTCTCACTTGTAGTGATTATTTCATTAAAATCGCCAAACACTAACCAAGGCCCCGCATTGTTATTATGAAGATCATGCAAGCATGTCCACGAGAGGTGCTTCCTTTCCCAAATTGGTCCCCATAGAAACCAGTTAGCCGCCATGATGGATTGTCACCATCCATCACTATGACGTCAATAAAATTGTCAGAAGAGTAATTCAAGACCACTTCATTAGCTGAATTATAAAAGAGCGCAAGTCCACGAGAACGGCCATCACTGCCCACTAAGTGAAAGGAATCAAAACCTAGCTTAACCCTCAATCCTACTACCTTATCCTTATTTAAATGTGATTCTGATAAAAAAATTACATCGACTTTCACACGCCCTTGGAGCTCCAAGAGCTCTCGAACTGTCGTAGATGAAAGCATTCCACGACAGTTCCATGCTAAGGTTTTCATTGCTTCCGGCGATCCCCCTGCTCGGAGGTCGCCGATGTATTATCAGATTTTTTTGTAACTGCCTCTCCATCTGTTCCTTTTAGCTTCTTCCTGTTCAGATTTTTTTTGCAGCGTTCCCCCATCAACCAAGGGCTCTTCTTCACTTCCCTCCAAATGCTGAGCAATCACAGTTGTATTACCCACCGGAACTAGTTTCGTACTCTGATCCAGAGGATCATTCGTCAGGCCCCTCGACGTCGAATCATGAGCAGACCTCTTCCTCAACATAAGGGAATCTTCATGTTGTTGTTCAGTCATCAACGATGACGTCCCTATAATGCCTGCTTGGTCCATTTGGGCATTAAACCTCCAGCTTCTATTGGGATCATAATCTGACAGTATACCTTCGCCCAAAACAGGGGCCTTAGGTTGATTCACCATGTTCTCATGTTCTGTGTCCCTTGGGTTTTGTCCACGGCCACGGAAGTTATTTTCCCTCCTCCCACGGCCTCGGCCTCGACCAGCTGACATTTCAGGCACCTCACCACGATTAGTAGCACAAGGTCTACCTCCTCTCGCCCCTCTTCTAGAAGCAAGAATGAACGCCCCCCCACTCAAATTTTGTGGTATCATGCTCTTCTGATCCACACTCTTCATACCTGTGTCCCATCATACCGCACTCATAACAAAAGGTTGGTAGTTTCTCAAACTTCACATTGTAAGGTTCAGTTACACCCGCCTTGGTAAATCTGACCACTCTTGCTAATTTTTTGCTTACATCCAGCCTTACTCCGACTCTTATAAACTCGCCAACAAAACCATTAGGGAGCGTAACCTGGACCTCTTGTACTTCGCCAATGCGACTCGCTAGGTTTTCCAGAAAGCTTTTGTTTTTCAAAACTCCATTTGGCAGTTTGTGAATTTGCGCCCAGGTTTCCAACCGATCAAGTTTTACCTTTTCTGGCTTGGAGAAACCATCATACTCAGCAAGAATTAAAGCACGACCTTTGAAATCCCAGTGGCCCTGATGCATGGCCTTGTTCCAATCACCCAAGCAGTTGAATTGTATAGAATAGAGGTTAGGATTTATCCTCCTCCAAATTACTTCATTTGCCGGATTCCATGCCGCACGCATGTCACCAATGAGAGCGCTCTGGCTAAACGATTTGGTCGTCAGAAGACGTCCAATCACAAGCCACTTTGGTCTGACCTCCTCTGTATCAATCTCATCTTCCCAAACCAAATCATCAAGTTCATCCTCCTGCAGGGTTAGGCGATCTAGTAGATCGGTGGTACTATCAACTCCCGGACCCTTGGGCACTTCTTCATCCACCTGACTAGCCATGCCTCCCAGCGAACTAGCAGAACAACCAACGAAGACTCTTCTCTAACCCTAGCAACACCCTGCTCCCCACCAAGGCCGGGTAGGCGAACCAGTCGCCCCTGGTTCAGCCCAAGCGGGAGGGAAGAGTGTAGCGTGGGGGAAAAGGGAGAGAGATCGGCTTTTGCCGGAAGAAACGATACTCACGGCGCAGATCGCCGGAGGACTGGAAAACCCTAGGCCGCCGACACAGGGGACATCGACTTTCGTTTTTTTTTTTTTTTTGCTAGGTACGGCTTCTTCTAGGAGTACTTTGTTAGGCTCCCTGGAATTCAGTACGTGCTTGAAAGAAGAATTCCGGTCCATAAATCCGTTGTCATGAACAGCGGTTCGACGGTTCACTCGCTTTACTCTACTCTGCACGTCCATGCATAGATGCCCCCTTTTCTGGAGACGTACAAGAAAATGATTAAATTGCGGATTTAAGTACCACTTATCATACATGCATCTTCATCCGCACATATTAATTACTAGGTGTATGTGAATATTCACGGGTTTTCTAACAAAAGGAATTTTCTCCTTGATTTCATTAACGCAATCATAGAGGTTCTTACAGGGTCTCAACTCTCAATACAACAAAGTGAAATAAAGATATCATTTTTTTCAGCAGGATCACGGACAAAACGAAACAAAATCATAGGTGAATTTTTTAAAATTATCCCTCTCAACTATCTGAAGTTGTAGGGGCACTACTTGATCTCATTATGCTATACATCACGAGCCTCGTATTTATACATGTATTCATACACATACATTGGTCCGTCTTTAAATTGATGGAGATGAATAGATATTTCGCAGCTCCGGCGTTTTGGCGTTCTCTCAAGGTCGTGCGGAATATTCACGTGTAAGGCAAGTATACTAGAAACAGTTTTGCTAAGTTCCAATCGACTGAGGCTTCGTTATGTCTTAGTCGATACTATCTTCCTTTAATTTTGCATGGAGATTCGTGCAAGAAATTTCTTTTGATTTATTCTTTTTCTTTTTTATATACTATATTACTTGGCTGAGGCTTAGTTAAGTCTCAGTCGACTGAGACCTAGTCACACCCTAGTAGAAATTGAACGTACCAGTACATTTTTCATATAGGATTGGCAACATATGATCTTTAAAAATGTACATGTATGGTTTCTAGAAAAAACCTTGATGGATTCCATCCGATGTGCCGCTGTGCATGGCTCGTGCAGCAGAAGAAAATCACAAAATCATCTTTTAACCCCACTGACTGCCCAGGTGCACTTCCAACCGCGAGCCAGCTCACCTGCTCTGCTGCTAGCATTTCTTTGTTTCAATCGTTTCACTTCACCACCGCGCTTTGTGCTTTCCACTTGTAGTCTAGTGAAGAGAGCAGGGACATTGGCTCCTCCCGTCACCTCCGATACGTACTACGTTTCTGTACTTGTGTTTGTGAGACGGTACGAGCCGTGGAATGGTGAGGTACGTACTTGCGGTCATTTCTTTTCCTCGGCTCGAGTGGACGCCGACTGCGGAAGCTGTCTTTTCCGGTCAGCGCGCCTGTCAGTCCCCCCTCTGTTTCCAGCTGATGACTGGCGTTGTGCGCAGTGCTCTCCGGAACAAAACGTACGTAGTACTCCAGTACCAGCTGGCGCGCGGCTTCGAGAGGTTCGAGGTCTCGGTCGTTCAGACACTTGAACGACGCGGCGATAGAGCCGCCGGCGCCGGGTCACGAGTGGTGATGATAGAGAGAGGAGAGGACGGACGTGTCGACCGCCGCCTCGCGCCACGCCAGCCAAACGATTTGGTTGCCACAGTGAATCCGGCTACAGTGGCTACACTGCATGCATGCTTCCTGGAGGACAGCACGTTTCCAGGAGACACCGCCGAACATGACAAGGTGGCCTTGGGCTTGGCCTGCAGCCGAAAGAGAGAAACGAAAAGCTCTTTTCGCTCGTTTGCTCAGCCACCCATGCAGATGCAACCACAGTGGAGCAGCAAGGACCGAAAGGAGCGGCGGCGGGGGCAGCACAGCGAGCGCAACAGTGTCGCCTTCGCTGGTCGCTGCTGCCGGCGGGACCGGGCCGGCGGCACTGTCGTCCTCGTCGCTGAGCCTACGCGCGGGCAGCGTGCCGCGGCGCACTCACTGGCCCGCGCCCCCAGATTTACCCCCGTGCCGAAATCAGACCGCCACATGCCTTGCCTGCCGCTGCCGGCGACGCCTTCTCCCTCCCTCCCCGGCTCGTGCCCGGCGCAGGTCTCCCCAGCTACACCTACATCTAGCTAAGCTAAGCTGCACTGCGGGCCTACGTACGGCTACTCCCAGCTAAGAGCATGGTTAATAATATAGCCAATTCTTTGGTATATGACGTTCTTAATGTCACATATAATGTTTTATAACAACAAATCTGATAGTAGATATAAATATGTCTTCTTTGTTGATCATGGCTACCACCCCACTCTCTCACAAAGTATCAGGAAGACGCGTCTTCGCGGTACCGTTAACTAAGAAATTCGCTTCTTCTCTCTCTCTCTCTCTCTTCCAAAGTAGCGAGAATATAATATTTAATGTCTTACAGCCCACCTACATCACCTTATTGTACTTGCTCTAAGCCCGAAATGAAAAATCTGCCTCGCCTGCCACGCTTCGCCGCCACCCCTTTCACGTGCGCCAGCTCACGGACCTGACGCGCCCCATCCTCAGCCAGCTAGCAGCCGCGCGCGCCGCCCGATCGCCATCGAGCGGTCTGAGCTCGCGCACAGCCAGGCACGGGGCACAGTGCGGCGCCAGTGTACTCGCTCCACTCGACTCGAGGCCCGGGCCCCGCCTCGGGGGGTGGGCCGCCGTGGGCTTCCGCGCGATCACGAGGATGGTGGTGGATGGCTACTGCACGGAGCGCCCGCGCCTCCTTGGTTCCGCCCACCCGGACTTGTCCCCAGCAAAAAAAAGGGCTTTCCTTTTCCTGCTTGTTTGTGAGCACTAGCATCTGAGAGCAAGAGCCAACGACAAGGGGTACCGATGCAACCAGGAAGGGCTTTGGACCATATTCGAGTCGGAAACTCTACAAAATCTACCCATGAAAAGGCATGGAGGGTAGGCTTAGGTCCACCTGGTTTCTAGCTTTGCTGCGAGAAATGTATATAATTGCATATAAGCCGTGACCACTGAAATATTTTAATCCGTTGCTTAGCCATACCATGATGATTGGCAAGACTCCTCCGCCATCAGATTTTTTTAGTAGTTGATTGATTTTGTAGTGTGATAATAATAGAATGTACAGCTAGCACATGAATGGTACGCCAAGATTAGACGGCCGCGCGCATGATTGAGCATACGCTGTAAAGTTGTTCCTGTATCTATGCGCCGCGCGCATGCAGATGCTAGCAATTTTCCAGCTACAAAATCGGCACACTTGCACAATGAACCAGCTCCAGGTGAAATTATGTAACATACTTCCTCTGTTCCTAAATATAGGTCTTTGTAAAGATTTTACTATGGACTATATACGGAGCAAAATGGCTAAATATACACTCTAAAATGCATCTACATACATCCACTGGCGGAGCTTCAGCAAGGCTGAATGGGCTGTGGCCCGCCCAGCCATAAAGTTTTATACAGTATACACCTACTCTTGGGCCTTAAAACAGCAGGCCATAAGCTATGTTCTTCTTGTTGGCCCGCCCATGTTTAGGCTGCAAGCTCCGCCACTATATACATCCGTATGTGGTTCATAGTAAAATCCCTTCAAAGACTTATATTAGGAACAGAGGGAGTAGTTTTTGATTAGGTTGGTACCATTCTATGTTTACATTATTCCGTGCAACGTCTGCAGCCTCAAGTATTGGAGTGGAATATTTCCTGAAACACTTTACAGGCATGCAGGGAGCAGCTGCGTGCTCCTTTTATTTAAAGCGGATTTTGTTCTGTTCCAAAAACGAGAGTCCTACGCAATGCAACCCAACGAACTAGCACACGAAACCTACAAACTGCAGTTACCTAATCCATTTATAAACCAAATTATTATTCGTACTATGCTATTTTGAGGGAATAATATACTATCTGATGGGAAATAATGATAGCATAAAAGAGAGTTGTTGATTAAGTGTACTTATATTTTCTGCATTTGTGTATAGAGCCATAGAGGTAGTACTACTAAACAACGTTAGGCTCAAGTATTGGAGCGCAATATTCCCAGAAATACCTTAGAAGCACGCAGACGTAATCACAATAATCCTTAACACATACTCCCTCCGTCCGAAAAAACTTGTCATCAAAATGGACAAAAAGGGGTGTATCTAGAACTAAAATATATCTAGATACATCCCCTTTTATTCATTTTGATGACAAGTATTTCCGGACGGAGGGAGTATAATACAATTCATAGAGCAGTTAGAAGCTTCTTTTATTTATATATTATTATTAGACGTCACAGACGAAAAAAACAACACAAAATCAAGCACTCCTGAAATTGCAGTCACCATATCCATTTCTAAATGAAGTTATTGTTGATACTGCTATGCTATTTTGCGGGAGTAGATTACTAGTATCAGATTATAGGAAATAATAATCACAATAGCTAAATGTCAATCGACTGACTTTACCTATTGTGGTTAGTCGATTTTGAATGGAGGAAGAAGGAAGGTCCTCGCCGGAGAGAAGGAAGGAGAAGGAAGGGGCCACCTCATTATCTATCTTAGGGTGGTGGCAGGGGACTGTGGTGGGGCTTCGCCGGAGAAAAAAACTGAACGCATGCAGGGGGCGGCGACAAGACCGGCAGTGGGGGCGGTTCAAGGGAGGGCGGTGCAGCGAGGGGGTAGCGGGTTCGGCCGGTGGCTTGTTTGGCAGGTGGAAGAAGAAGTCAAAAGGTAGAAGAAGCAATCTGCATCATTTATTTTTCATCCAGTGACTGAAACGAAAATCGACCGATCCAAATTCATTTTTTAGGCGATTTACATCTTGCCCATTCCCAATAATAATGTATGCGGAGTAGTAGAACAAGCGTGCATGCTTTCGTGGGTGGTTGATGGCGGGTAGGCGTGGTGAGCTGGCTGCCTGAGTGCGCGCCTATGTGGAGGTGGAGGGAAGCGGCATCTCGAGGAGGACTGGCAGCGCGTGGCGCTGGAGGGCCACATTTCGGGCTTGTTTTTCTTTTGTTATTACTATAGTAGACGAGGAAGAAGAGAAAAAAAAGGAAATCAAAAGGTGCAGGCAGGCAGGCTGACAGAGCAGGGCGCAGCCGCGGAGGCTGTGGTGAGCTGGGAATGAGCGGAAGGACTCTCTCTCTCTCTCGGGTTCACCCCGGATGCAGCTCCCGTCGCCGCTCGCCTCGACTCCGCCTACGCCCGCCTAGGCATGGTCCATGGACCGCCCTGGAGTAAAGCCCACCCCACCAGTGGCGGAGCTAGAGAGATATTACTGAGGGGGCAAATAGCCAAATATAATAGTGTGGAGGGGCCAAATACTGTATTTATCTTAATTTGTATCATCCTAAACAGTGTTTCTTCACAAAATATTCATGGGCTGGGGGGGCCATGGCACCTGCAGCACACCACATAGCTCCGCCGGTGCACCCCACCCCTGGTTTCCGTCGACATCTTGGCGCCGTTGCGCCTGGATGGTTTCGCGCCAAGCAAGCTGCAGCTCTGTCCTATCCCTCCGACGCGGCGGCCAGTTTTTGCTTGCGTGCGGTCCATGGACGGGGCTCACGCGCGGCTGCGACCTCGCCTTTGGTTTCTTCCTAGAACGGCAAAATTTCGTGTTTTGACCCCTTTTGCCATATAAAGTCGGGATCTGATCCTGGTCTGGAATTTTTTTTGAGATTTGACCCTTTCGCTACCGCCATAGACCATGGCGGTAGGATTATATAGGCTACCGCCACAGGGAGCGGCGGTAGATTAAGGGCGGCCGCCGTCAGCCCCGTTGTGTGAGGCCACGTGGCGTAACGGTCGTACCGCCACCGGACGCGGCGGTAGGCTAGCTAAGGCTACCGCCACAAGGCTCGGCGGTAGTGTCATAGGTTGTGCCTTCGGTACTATGACGAAGAAGGCGTTTCCGCTGGCGGTAGGGTACCACAACCTACCGCCATTGTCCTTGGCGGTAGGGTCGCGCACACATGCCTTATGTACTGTGATGAAGAAATCGTGACCCATTGGCGGTAGGGTATCACAACCTACCGCCAATGGTCCTGGCGGTAGGCTGTCTGCACCTACCTCCGTGCCGTCCGACGGTAGGTTATGTGGCAGTTAACTTCTAAACTGGTTCTTGGTCTTATCAATCACAAAAAAATAAAGGTCACAACAAATATTGTTTGTAATTCAAAATAGGATGATCGCACACATTGTAGATAGCAAATTAACATTTCAAATAGTTTGAACATAGTTTGAAAGTAGCAATTCGACATCACCAACGAAGCTTGAAAGTACCAAATAGACATCACTAGCATGGCATACAAGTTCTTGCTCACAACTAGTTGCACTAAACGACATCACCAACACGAGTGGTCACTTGCTCCTGCTCCTCTTAGCGGTACGGTCCTCGTTTCTCTTCGAGCAGGTTTCATCCGGCTTCTTCGTGCGACGACGAGGAACCGGTTTCTGAAACGGGGATGGGCTGAAAATATCATGGTGTGGATGAGATACCCTCTTCCCCTGGCTTGGCTGCGTCGGTTGAGGCCCGTTATTGTTGTCGTACTCCTCTGCATCCTCCTCCTCCTCTTCGTCCTTTGTTTCTTCTTCCTCTTGCTGCTCAACAACGCGGGATGACGAGGCAACATGAGTGGAGGAAGCTCCGCCGGCGTGGCTCGATGAAGCAATGGCACGTATGGAACCTCCATGAGCAGGATCATGGACGTTGGCCGCACGAGCGCACCCAAGCATACCCACTATCTTACGACAATGGGTGATGAACTTCTGCAATAGTGAAGAACCAAAAACATAATAAGGATCAACTCATGCTTCTGCAATAGTATAACATGGCTAAGATGCTCGATGTTACCTTCATTGTATCCGTCATCTTGGTGTTGGATTCCACGGTTCCGGCTTCATACGAAAGCGCGTTCGAGCCATCAATAATGCTTCTGTTGAGCTCTGAAGCCTGCACATGTACCAATATGTTAAAGGCTCAAAACCTCTCATGGCTCAAAACAAATGAGAACACCACTTACCACTATGTTCATCAGGGGTGCATACTCCCTGAAATCACCTTCGAGATCTCTGAGCCAGCCACGGTAAGCTTCGTCCTCGCTGTCATCCTCCTGCAATTCGGCGATATCGTCTTCCGTCCACTGCGGCCTCAGGCGTACACGGTACTTGACACCATCATCATACCACTTCAGGTGGCGTTCACGGTAGGTGTTCTAGTTAACCACTCTCCTCTCGCTGTCTTTGCGATATCTTCTCTCGTCCCACGCTTTCACGTTCTCCTGGTGCTCGTGTCCCCAGTCTATGATGGACTGACAATTCTTTCTACTCTTCCTGCAAGGCATAGGAAGCAACAGACGTCATGACAATGTCAAACATAAACGAAAACACATCAAGTAGAGAACAATGTCCTCACCAGTGAAGGTCGGAGCCGCCGGTGTCTGTGGGTTTACCCGGTGGGGTATGTTGCAAGATCCCAAACTGTGTGGCCAGACGCTGTGGTAAGTGCCACTCGACGGCATACACACATATCAAGGGCGCAATGCACCGCCAGGCAACCTGATCCTCGTCGCACATCGAGTTGAGCTCAAAACCCCATTCTCGGTCGTGGTACGGACACCAGTTCACCTATAGAAGGATCGTTAAGAAGAATGAAAATTGTGGAACGATTGATAAGCTACTTGGTATACCTGGAAATCTGATAGGTTGTCCTGCTCGTTGTTGAAGAGCTTATACAGCGCAGTGGCCTTGCCCGTGTAGACCTTCACCTTGTCCCAGGCGTAAGCGACGGTCGGGTACCGAGCACTGTCTCCTTCTTCGCCATAATCCGTCCATGCACGCGAGCGAACTCTCTCCGGACGGCCGACCGGTAACCGCTCCCACATCCAAATTGAAAGGGCCCAAACAAATCCACACACATAGGAGGTCTCTTCGGTCCTCTGCGTCGCGTCATCCAGCTGCAAATATGAAGTGATTGTCGGTGTCAAAACCGGCGGATCTCGGGTAGGGGGTCCCGAACTGTGCGTCTAGGCGGATGGTAACAGGAGACAAGGGACACGATGTTTTACCAGTGTTCGGCCCTCTCGATGGAGGTAATACCCTACCCCGCTTGATTAATATTGATGATATGGGTAGTACAAGAGTAGATCTACCATGAGATCAAGGAGGCTAAACCCTAGAAGCTAGCCTATGGTATGATTGTTCTTCGCCCCACGGACTAAAACCCTCCGGTTTATATAGACACCGGATAGGTTAGGGTTACATGTAGTCGGTTACAATGGTAGGAGATCTACATATCCAGATTGCCAAGCTTGCCTTCCACGCCAAGGAAAGTCCCATCCGGACATGGGACGAAGTCTTCAATCTTGTATCTTCATAGTCTTGGAGTCCGGCCGCGATGATAATTCGGCTATCCGGACAACCCTAGTCCAGGACTCCCTCAGTAGCCCCTGAACCAGGCTTCAACGACGACGAGTCCGGCGCGCATATTGTCTTCGGCATTGCAAGGCGGTTTCCTCCTCCGAATACTTTATAGAAGGTTTTGAACACAAGGATAGTGTCCGGCTCTGCAAAACAAGTTCAACATACCACCGTAGAGAGAATAACTTTTGCACAGATCTGCTGACGTATTCCGTGGCATGACATCATATCACGGCCAGGCCTTTATATGAATCGTTTTTTACCATTCCACCTTAGCGCGATTAGCGAGGCGGTTTCCTTGGCACGTCCTATCAAAGCATAGATCGTGCCCCCTTATTCCGGGATTCTCATCAATACGGACGTCGGTAACCCAACCGTGCCCGTTGGCACGCCTCCTCTATCAAAGGCGAGTCCTAATCGACCACGGGGAGGGCTCTTGGTATTCAACCTCTTTATAATGAGACCAAGGCCCTCTTCTTTTTTACACCCTCCATCGAGTTCGCCTCGCACTTCGAGTTCTAACACCCAAAGCTTCAGATCTGGGCGCTTCGGACCTTCGACGATGTCCGGCTCCGACCAGCACGGCCGATGGATGTCTTCTTCCGTCACAGAAGAAGATGTGCTAAAGCTGCGAGACGCCAGTATCTAACCGGCGAGATTTCGCGATAGGCTGCCTGCTCTGGGCAGGTCATTCCCACTCCCGAGCCCGGCGAGAACGTGGTGTTCGTGTCTCACTTCCTTCGGGGTTTAGGCTTCCCGACGGATCCCTTTGTGTGGGGGCTCATGTTTTATTATGGGCTGGATTTCCATGACTTGAATTCGGGGTCCACCCTCCATATCTCGTCATTCATTGTCGTATGTGAGGCCTTCCTCCATATTACCCCTCACTTTGGATTGTGGCTCAAGACCTTCAAGGTGGAGCCAAAGATGATCGAGGGGCAACTAGCAGAGTGCGGAGGGGCGGTCATAAGCAAATGTGCTGATGCTCCGTGGCCCGAGGGCTCTTTTCAAGAGGAGTTTGGTTTGTGGCAACGGGAGTGGTTTTATATCACCGCTCCTGTGGGCACCAAATGGGTGGCGCTTCCGCCTTCCGCCAGTCCACCACAGCGGCTGTCGTCATGGGTCAACAAGGGGCTCGACTGGGGCCGCCCAAGGACGTTCCTTTGTTGCAGGGCCGATTCGAGACCTCCAAGAAAGAGAGATCAATCTGGTTGCGATGGCGCAGGTTATGTTGATTCGGCGCCTTCCGCCTGCAAACGCCGCCTCCGCCTATGGGAATTTAATCCGAGGGACCACGAGCTCTCCAAAATTTTATGGGTACGACGCCCGTGGAGATGTATAAACTGTTCTTCGGATCACAAGAGAAGTGTCCGGACCTGATTGAGGACGCGGGACTAAGCTGCAATCGCCCAGATACTCAAGTAAGTAGTCCTGTAACCGGACAGGCTGTTCATTCATTTATCATATACATGCCCTTTAAAGGAGTCGTTTCTTGAACATGAGTGGATAGCCAAGGCAAAGTTAACACGCCGGATCCCATGCTGGCCAAGATGTTGAAGGTCGTGCCTTTTAAAGAAGGCGAGGGGAGCGGGGAAGCAACTGCCTCCACGAAGGAAGCCTTTGAGGAGGGAGGGATCAAAAGTCCCACCCTCCAAGGAGAGAAGAGGACCGCTTCGAAAGATCTGGAGGTCAAGGCCTCGAAGAGGGGAAAGAAATCTTCGTCGAGAGTCCGCGCTGGGAAGTACCCCAGCCCGACTGCTTCCCCAAGGGATCAGCCTCCAATGAGCCGTAAGTAAAAAGGAAGGGTTTTATAAGTAAGGAACATCCCAGTATTTATTTCTCAAGATAACCAAATTGTACCTTGTAGTTCGGATCTCAGCCCTTCTCAGCAGAGCTCGTCTTCGGGGATCTTCTTCGGAGATGATGGAGAGCGAACGCCTCCACTGTCGCACCCTCATGCGAGGCGACGACCCTAAGGTGTCGTCGCGAGGGTTCCCCAAGTCCGCGGGGCGGAAGGTCCGCGCCAAGTGGTGTGCGGTCGGAGGAGTGAAGGATCTGCTCGGGCGAAGCGGTTATCTCAGAGGATCACCGTACTAATGGGTACGGTGATTGAAAGAATTGCATCCGCGAGAGCGGATTGCATGAAGCCGCCGAAGCTTATCGACGGGGTTCGAGGTACGCAAAAATGATGTACCTTCCGGCGTTATGCATATAGAATGCGCTCAGATAGATAGTAGCCCTCGAGACTCGGTATGTTGTCAAAATTGACAGCGTGCCGAGGATCAAAATCTCAGTTATAACATATCGCCGCTCCTAAATAGGTGGCGGGGCGTCCGGTGGCCAGCCGGACTGATGAATATGCCGAACTAAAGCGGCAACTTGACGAGGCGAATGCGGACATCGCGCTAGTCAATAAACGGTTTGACGAGTCACAAGGTATGCGACTTCTACACGGACACCTAGTAAGGGAGCTTGACGCCCATGCCTTACTACTTGTATGCTTAATGCAGATGGTGCCGCTGCTGTGGAGGATCTGCGGGCGGAACTCGCCCGAGTGAAAGAGCAAGCCAGAAATAGTAATGCGGCCGCTTTAAGGGCGACCGAAGAGCTAAAAGCCGAACGGGCTGCTCACTGCCGAAGCGAAGAGGAAATGGCCGATATGGCCAGAAAGTTGAACAATACTACCGACCGCTGCGATGTTCTTGAAAAAGAACGTCAAGCGGAGCAAGAGGGCCTGAAAAAGGACACCGCCGAATCCAAGGATGCCCGTTCCGCTTTGAGAGCTGCCAAGGAGGAGCTGAGTCAGGCCGGGGCTATTGCGGCTGGAAAACCGTTTCTGCTGCGCAGGAAATATACGGATCCGAAGTATGCTCAGTTGGACAAGTTGTGGAGTTCGGAGGATGCTTATCTGGACTTATCGGCGAGCGCTACGGACGCGATTGAGCACTTCCGAGGCCAGAAGGGGCACAGAAGGGAAGAGCTATATTGGTCGCAATTCCATAGTCCGGAGCGTCCTCTTCCGTTGACCGATCGGTTGGCCGAATGGGCCGAGCTGAATCGATTATCCGGACTTGCCATGAAGCATGTCATGACTCATTTGTGGCCAGGAGGACCCCAGCCGAAGAGTTATTTTGGTTTAGTGCAGCAGTTCCTTGGTGCGGTATCGCAGACGACGCAATAAAGCGGTCGGCGTGTATTGAGGGAGCGGATGGCTCGCCCGTGTCAAGACATACCGGGCGGAGATGAAGGCCACCGACGTTGCATCCCAAGATTCGGACAGAAGCAGTACCGCCGAGACTATTTTGAGGAAGTCTGCGGCGCTTGCTTAATAGAGACGCATTGCTCAAGGATATTATGTTTAAATGACATGTATGATTTGTGAAAACAATGTTTCAATATAATATAAGAGCTTTTTATACTTGTTCGTTCAAGTAGTAAACTACTCCATGTGCGGCCGTTGATGTGTATGTATATATAACCTGAAAGATGGCAGTCCTTGGCTTCAGCCCCCACGCACATAGTGCGGGGGTGTTGCAAAGAAGGCGCTTTTTCACACTTAATCCAACGTCTTGGTCCTGTTAAGTAGGTGGTAGCGTAGCAAACTAGGCAACCGGACTATAATGATTTATCACTTTCACTTAGCCATAGGAGTTCGAGGGTGGGGCTATTATATAGCCCCTGGGGGCACCGCACTCTCCCGAATTCGGGGTGCGTATATGCCTGACCGAAAAACGGTCCTTCGTTAATGCGGAGGAATTCTAAACATTCCGTGAGTCATCGAGTGGTTGACCAGTCTCTCGCTATATCATGACATCAGTTTTGGCTTTCATCGAGGTGCTCGCCCGCCGAACCGGGCACAATCGCAGAGTTCTCCGGTGCCACGTTTGCCGATAGAACGGAACGTAAGGCAGCAAAACACAGGAGCCGGGCAAACCCAACATTTGACCAAAGACATGATTCGGAGCTGATGCATATAAGGCCTAACTCGAGACGCCGAATACTCCCTAAGGTATTCGGTCTTTATAAAACGGGCAGAATAATGCCCTAAGCCCCGTGTCCGTGCACGCGCAAAAATTCTGGTGCGGCTAATGCCAAAACGCCAGCCTCCTCCTCGGTTATAGTAAGAAACTGGGGATGTATATCAACAAGAGACAGTAAAAAAGGTTTACGAGGTCTTAAGAATCCTTGCAACGGGTCCCTCATCAGACGTCTGCTTTGTGTCTCCGTTGCAGCCGTATCTCGACGGGTGTAGCACGTTGTTCATCTGTAAAGAGAGGAACTTAGTTTAAAAAAGAAAAGGATCGTGCAAAAGATGTACTTTATATTAAATAAACAGAGTATGATTCGAAGAAGTGAATAAAATTGAGCTTTATTGTCTCTTGTTGTACATGCATGCAGCCCCTTGTATGGGGGTATGCCGCTAGTAGGCGCCGAACTCGCCTAGCCGTGTCCGGGGTTTGAATGACCTATTCAGGTTCTTTGACTAGCGGAGCCGGATAGGTGTGGGGCTGTCAAGGCAGTCTCACGTTCTTCCGTGCTCGAGTAACACTTAATACTCCCTTTTAATGAGATGATGTCGCATGGACCGGGCATTTTAAGTGTTAGAGATGCATAATGCGGTATTGCGTTAAAGCGGGCGAAAGCTTCGCGTCCCAATAGTGCTTGATGGCTACTTTTAAATAGGGCGACATGGAAGACTAACTTTTCATGACGGAAGTTGTCGGATGAACCGAACACAACTTCTAGCGATGAGGGAGCCCGCATAATGGGCATATGGGTCTGCATTACCCCTTTAAAGGAGGTGTTGCTATGGCGAATTTTGGTTGGGTCTATCCCCATCCTCATGGATTGTGTCCCGATATATCAGGTTTATGTCCTCGCCGCCATCCATGAGGACTTGTGTAAATTGGAATCCATCGATTATAGGATCCAATATCAAGGCAGTCCATCCTGCGTTCCGGATACTTTCGGAGTAGTCCTGATGGTCGAAGGTGATTGGTTTTGACAACCAATGTTGGTACTCCGCTAGGGTAGTATGTGCGGCGCGCTTCTTAATGGGCGCCGCTCTGTTTTTTCCTTTTATCACGTGAAGTGAGTTTACTGTTTTAACCTCTTGCGGAAAATTCTTTTGTTTTCTGGTGCTCTGCTTGTGGGGTTCGTCATCATCCTCGCTTGGTGTGTCGGGCCCCTTGTGTTCGGCGTTGAGTCTGCCGGACTGTTTGAAGACCCAGCAATCTCTGTGGGTATGGTTTGCAGGCCTCCCGGGAGTACTGTGGATTTGACATATCTTGTCCAAGATTTTGTTTAAGTTGGATAGCTCATCGCTATTGTCCTTAAGGGGCAGTTTTTTATTGTTCTGCCGTGAGCTTTTGAATCCGGCGTTGACTGCCGTGCTCTTTGGACAGTTCCCTTTAATCCGGTGCTGGTCCTTGTTGCGCCGTGGTTTCCCATTTCCGTCCCTGACTTCGGATGTACTTGGGTCGCTGGTGCTGCATCTTGCTAGCCAGCTATCCTCTCCCGCGCAAAAGCGGGTCATGAGGCTTGTTAATGCAGCCATGGTTCTCGGCTTCTCTTGGCCAAGGTGTCTGGCGAGCCATTCATCTCGGACGTTGTGTTTGAAAGCTGCTAAGGCTTCGGCGTCCGGACAGTCGACTATTTGGTTCTTTTTGGTGAGGAACCTGTTCCAGAATTTGCGGGCTGACTCTCCAGGTTGTCGAGTTATATGACTTAAATCGTCTACATCCGGAGGACGGACATAAGTCCCTTGAAAATTTTCCCGAAAAGCATCCTCGAGCTCTTACCAACTTCCAATGGTATTTTCGGGGAGGCCTTTGAGCCAATGCCGGGCTGGCCCTTTGAGCTTGAGGGGTAAGTATTTTATGGCGTGGAGATCATCTCCTCTAGCCATGTGTATGTGGAGGATGTAGTCCTCAATCCAGACTCCAGGGTCTGTTGTTCCGTCGCATGCCTCTATGTTTACGGGTTCGAATCCCGCTGGGAATTCATGATCCAGCACCTCATCGGTGAAACACAGGGGGTGTGCGGCACCCCTATATTTGGGTGTGCCGTGATGTTCGGATGTTTGGCGTGTTGCATTGCTTTGAAGAGCTTGCTTTCTCGGCCCATAGATGGACCTTACTGGGCCATCCTTTTGATGTGAATCCTTATGCGGATCGCGTACCGGCTTGTGTGCGGCACCATTTGCCGCTCTCTTTTTGCCGTGGGGTCGTCCATCCGACCGGGTGGCCTTCTTATTTTTTGATTGTGGGGGCTCTATGGCCTCCTCATCAAATTCGGGCAGTAGTTTTCTTTGGGTAGTTTTTGTTCGGCGATCGTCGCCGCTTTTTGTCTCATGTGTTGAATACTCGCTCCATCTGATTCTGAGTGCATCTTCCGTTGTTTTGAGCTTCCGCTTATGCTTTTTCAAAGCTACTGAGAAGGGCGACGAGCCTTTGTGGAGGTTATTTTGCTCCAGCAATTTGTCCGACGTGAGATCGCTCGGACTGTTGTCTTCGCCGGGACGGGTTGTTTATCCAAGTTGTCTTGTTCGGACGATTGCTCGATAGCATGTTAAATGTCCACCGGTTCGCCCTGCTCTAGGGCTGGGTCTTTGTTGACGGGACTTGGTTCGGCGTTTACGCTGCCGCTTTGACTGCCGAGAGGATTTATCCTTCGAGTGTCCCGTTGTTCCTCGTCTTCATTTTCTTTAGGTGTATCCACCATGTATACATCATGGGATGAGGTGGTTGTCCAGCATCCTATAGGCGCTGGTTCATTGTTGTCTCCTACATCGCCGCCCATACCGCCGATGTCTTCGGTTGAAATCGAGCACGCCGTAAGCTGATAGTGGCTACAAAGTGGGTGGTGGGTGGGCGTTGAATTTCTTCGTCGTCTGCATCCCAACCTTCCCGACCGTAGTCCGCCATGGCTCTCCGAATAAAGAGAGAGACTTTAGTGAATTCAGGATGTCGCGAAGGGCGAGTCTTTGAAAGACGCCCATGCGATCAACTCCATGACAGGCGCCCGATCGGATTCGATTGGCAGAGGCACGGAGGGTTCGGAGTCCGGAGTGGAGTCCGGCACTGTGATGCCCCTGATTCAATCATACACTAATCATGCACGCAAATGTGTACGATCAAGATCAGGGACTCACGGGAAGATATCGCAACACAACTCCAAAACATAAATAAGTCATACAAGCATCATAATACAAGCCAGAGGCCTCGAGGGCTCGAATACAAGTGCTCGATCATAGACGAGTCAGCGGAAGCCACAATATCTGAGTACAGACATAAGTTAAACAAGTTTGCCATAAGATGGCTAGCACAAACTGGGATACAATCGAAGAGGCACGTGCCTCCCGCTCGATCCTCCTAACTACTCCTGGTCGTCGTCCGTGGGCTGCACGTAGTAGTAGGCACCTCCGGTGTAGTAGTCGTCATCGACGGTGGCGTCTGGCTCCTGGGCTCCATCGTTTGGTCGGAGCAATCGAGTAGAGATAGGGGGAAAAGGGGGAACAAGGCAACCGTGAGTACTCATCCAAAGTACTCGCAAGCAAGGAGCTACACTACATATGCATGGATATATGTGTAAAGGGCCACATCAGTGGACTGAACTGCAGAATGCCAGAATAAGAGGGGGATAGCTAATCCTATCGAAGACTACGCTTCTGGCAGCCTCCGCCTTGCAGCTTGTTGCAGAGAGTAGACTGAAGTCCTCCAAGTAGCATCACATAGCAATAATCCTACCCGGCAATCCCCTCCTCGTATCCCCGAGAGAGAGCGACCACCGGTTGTATCCGCACTTGGAAGGTGTGTTTTATTAAGTATCCGGTTCTAGTTGTCATAAGGTCAAGGTACAACTCCAAGTCGGCTGTTATCAAGATCACGGCTATTCGAATAGATTAACTTCCCTGCAGGTGCACCACATAACCCAACACGCTTGATCCCATTTGGCCGGACACACTTTCCCGGTCATGCCCGCCGCTGAAGATCAACACGCCGCAGCCCCACCTAGGCTCAACAGAGAGGTCAAGACGCCGGTCTAAACCTAAGCGCACAGGGTCGGGCCCATCGCTCGAGCACACCAAGACGCTATGTGGGCGGCCGGAAGCACCTTTCCTAGTGGCGTTCAATCCAATCCGGCCGCGCCCGCCATTCGCCGATGTCACGAAGTGCGCCGATACCACGACGCCGAGTGCCCATATCTTTCCCACGTAGTTGGTTAGTGCGATAGGCCCACAGCCGCACTCAGATCAAATACCAAGATCTCGTTAAGCGTGTTAAGTATCCGCGAATGCCGAACAGGCCAGGCCCACCTCTCTCCTAGGCGGTCTCAACCTGCCTGCCGCTCCGCCACAAAGATCCACTCTGGGTGTTCCACCACCGACCCGACTTTAGTCTCCACATTTATCATGTATAAGTATATAGTATATACCCGTGATCACCTCCGGAGTGATCACGGCCCGATAGTATAGCACAACAGACGGACAAGAATGTAGGGCCACAGATGGAAATACTAGCATCCTATACTAAGCAAGTAGGATTGCAGGTAAAGGTAATAACAGTAGTAGCAAGGACAGGCTATGCATCGGGATAGGTATAACGGAAAGCAAGAATATGCTACACTACTCTAATGCAAGCAGATAGAGTAGAATAGGTGATATCCGTGATCAAGGGGGGGCTTGCCTGGTTGCTCTGGCAAGAGAGAGGGTCGTCAACTCCGTAGTCGCATTTAGGCAAAGCAGCTGAGATCGGTCTCGGTGTCAGCGGAAGAAGAGGGGAAGAAACAATGAATATTTACAAACAGATGCATGACGATGCATGACAAGGCAAGGCGTGATGCTAGGCGTGTTCTAACGTGGTATGTGGTGATACGGTGAAGGGGGAAACATCCGGAAAGGATCCCGGTGTTTCGCTTTCAGTGAGGAGCCGAGGGGAAAGTTGTGAGTTCGATAGGTTAGGGGTGTGGTGGACGAACGGGTTGCGATCCGAGGAATCGCCTCGTCGTTCTAAGCAACTTTCATGTTGAAAATATTTTAATCCGAGTTACGGATTAAAAGATATGATTTTCTAAAGATTTTATTAATTTCTGGAATTTAATTAATTTTTTAAATAAATTCAAAAAACAGATTAATGACATCAGTATGATGTCATGCTGACATCAGCAGTCAATAGAGTTGACTTGGTCAACCTGACCAGTGGGTCCAGTGGGACCCACCTGTCATACACTGTTTACTAACCTCATAGATTAATTAACTAAACTAAGTGATTAGGCTAATCTAATCAGGTTTAATTAAGTTAATTAATTAATATTTTAGTTTTATTTTCTTAATTCTTTTTTTTTAATTTTGTTCTGGGCGTAGGCCCCACTGTCATTGGCCCGGAGGGCCATAGCGGGCGCGGGCGTAACCTGAACGGGCACTGGCCGGGCGTGCGCCCACTTGCAGGCCCGAGGCCACCAAGGGGGGGCGCCGGCCACGGCGGCAACCGAGCAGCTCGGCAAGGGGGGCGCACGGCGGGCGCTCGCCCCGCGGAAGGTCGAGGAGGCGGCGGGGCCTCGGGCGTCTGGCACGGACGGAGCAGGCGCGCGCGTGTGGCGCGCCCGACCGCATGATGACAGCGCGCGTGGGGGAAGGCCATGGCCTCGACGAGGCATCGAGGCACCAGTGGGCGCGTTTTGGGCTGGCGCGCGCCGGGGGCGCGACCGGATGGGCGGGACGGGCGACGAGTTCGTGAGATCGGGGCGGAGCAGCAGCAAAGTAGTTGGGGGCGGCAGAGACGAGTGCGGCGGCGGGGCTCACCGCGGGGCGTAGGGACAGGGCAGTGGGCTCGGGGCGGAAGACGGGGACGACGTCGACGGAGTCGAGGCGGAGGAGCTCCGGGTGGCGGCGACGAGCAGCGACGGCGGGGTAGTCCGTCGATGGGGAGGCCTTCGGGCGATGGCGGACGAGGCGTCGGGCGCGACGAGTACGGCGGGGACGAGATGGCACGGGAGAAGGCGAGCGGTGACACGGGCGCGACGTCGGGGTGCCGTTCGCGTCGTGCAGACGCTGGTTCGCGGCCATGGACCTTGATCTTGGCCCGATCCAGATCTGGATCGGGGTGGAGGGAGGGATCGTGGGGGGGGGGCGAGAGGGGCGGGCAGCCCAAAGAACGGCGGGCGGCGCTGGCTCGTGGCGGCGGCGGCGGTGGTTTGTTCTCCCGATCCAATCGGGAGAGAGGGAGGAGAGCGAGGGGGGGCGAGTGGGGGAGGGGTTACGGGTTAGGGTTTGACGGGATGGGATATGGGGAGTGGGTTAGTAGGCAGGGGTGGGCGGCCTGGGTTGGCCTGGTGGCTATGATGGCGGTGGGCCGAGGCCCAATGGGTCTTTTCCTTTCTTTCTTTTTGTTTCCTTCTCTTCTTTTTATTTTTATTTTTCTGTTATGTTTTATTTTAGATATACATGGTTTTAGCTTAGGAAGGAAAATGATAATGACTCCTAAATTCATGTTTGAGAACCACCCACGGCCATAAATGTTTTACCCGAAATAAATTAGTTTAGAATTTTATTAATTGAAAAGGTATTCACTTAATTGTTTTGCTACAGTTCTAATCACTTTAGAGTAATTAATTAGTTTATAAAATGGTGTTTCTCCACCAATACTATCGATGATTTAATTGTCACAATAAGAACATTTTAGTTTTGAGAATTGAAAACTTTTATTGTTTGACTTTAATTGAATTTGAATTTGGATCGGTTTCAAACTAACACGAGATTTAGTAACGGTAATCGAGGTGACGGGCATCATTAGCATAGGGTTATCAGAAGCTTAATTACCCGGCGCCACAGCACCCCGGAGTTAAGGTCATCGCAGCGACAGGGATGTAGTTCGCTCAATCGCCAGAGATCGTGGGGCCCCGAGGCGGCGCCCAACCACTCGACTCGATCAGGGAATCCGCCCGATTAAGGGTCGGAGCGGATGCTCGTCGCGCCTCTGTGGCACTATTCGCGGCAGAGCTAGATCATACCCATCGAGACAAAGGCGGCACGCCTTCGGTGGCTCGAATCCGTCAAGATCAAGTCTCCGCGACATCGGCCGATAGTTCAAACTTCCAAATCTGACCGATGGCTGGGGCGTAGCTTCGGTTCCGCTTCCAGATGGCTGCTTAATTGCCCGCATGCAAAGCCGCCGAATATTTAAGATCTGTCCGGGAGAAAAGTCTCACCCGGACGCGTCGTTGTTGATGATCGAAGGAGCCATCGGGCCTATCGGTGACGATACGAGGAACTCTCAATGAAAGCACCAATGTCGGTGTCAAAACCGACGGATCTCGGTAGTGGGTCCCGAACTGTGCGCCTAGGCGGATGGTAACAGGAGACAAGGGACACGATGTTTTACCTGTGTTCAGCCCTCTTGATGGAGGTAAAACCCTACGTCCTACTAGATTGATATTGATGATGTGTGTTACAAGAGTGGATCTACCATGAGATCGAAGAGGCTAAACCCTAGAAGCTAGCCTATGGTATGATTGTTGTTCGTCCTACGGACTAAAACCCTCCAGTCTATATAGACACCGGATAGGTTAGGGTTACACAGAGTCGGTTACAATGGTAGGAGATCTACATATCCGTATCGCCAAGCTTGCCTTCCACGCCAAGGGAAGTCCCATCCGGACACGGGACGAAGTCCTCAATCTTGTATCTTCATAGTCTTGGAGTCCGTCCGCGATGATAGTTCGGCTATCCGGACACCCCCTAGTCCAGGACTCCCTCAAAGAGCATACGTAGGTCGAATAACGAGTATTGAGAAATCGATCCTACCGAGCGGTATAGGTAAGCTAGGCCGACGGACCCCCAGCTGTACCCTGCATCCCATTCCTCCAGGAAGCCGAGATACATCCATAGGGCGCAATCCCCCGAGCAGTCTAGAAAGACGACCTCCGTCAGAAGGTACCACAAATAGGCCCTCGCGTACTGCTCCACGGTCCGCTGATCGGCATATTGCGGGCAAACGGACCGGTTCTCCAGGAGCCACTTGAGCTGCACACCGAATGTTCTGTTCCCTTCATGGGAGGGCAGTCGCCGATCAGGGCGATCAACCTCTCCTGCCAGTTGGCCCTCTCCACTCGCCCAGTTAGAGCATGGCCCTCGATGGGCAGGGTTGTGATCATGCCGAAGTCCTCGAGAGTCACTGTCATCTCACCTGACCACAGGTGAGATGGAAACTGTTGGGGATATTACTACTGGGCGTAAACCGGCCAGGAGAGTCCGGGTTAACTTCATCAGTAGTCAAGTATGCTTGAAGCCCGTGAGGATATTCTATAAGGGCCCAAGGCCCAGGACCGGTTTAAGGCTTGTAGCCGTGAACCGGCATTAGTATGTAACTTGTGTTGCAAGTTAGAAATACTAGAGACCGAACCGGACACGTCAATGATCCGGTCTCGGGACTCTGCAAACCGACGGTCGTCACCCATGTATATAAGGGGACGACCCGGCGGTGATTCAGGACAATAGACAACAACTCGAGACTTAGGCGAAGCTTGTTTGCTCCCTAGTCATCGAAACCCCCATCAATTCCATCACAACTAGACGTAGGCCTTTACCTTCATCGAAGGGGCCGAACTAGTATAAACTCTCTTGCGTCCTTGTGTCCGCTTTAACCCCTTCAAGCTAACCCGTAGTGATGGCTCCATGACTAAGTCCTTTCATGAGGACATCTGCTGTGACAAAACCGCGATAGTTGGCGGCCACCGTGGGGCTATCGCACGATGGTTTCAAGTTCTTGGAGGGCAACTTCGAAGGACTCAAGGGTTATGCTGTGGGCCGGATGACCAAGAGTTATCGCAGCAAGCTCTACATTGATAATTCAGGATGGGGCCTCGAGGCCGGCTCTATTGAGTACGGGTACCGGGTCCCCTTTGGTGGCATACACGTCTTCATTGGCAAGATCGGTGAACCGGGCCCTGAGCCGGACATCTGCACCGACCTCGTCGAAACGGCTCAGCGTGCGAGATCTGCCCAGGTTAAACCGGCCGTGAAGCATGCCTTCGTGGGAGTCATCCATGGAGGAGAATATGAAGGTGGATCGGCATCTGGTAGAGAGACAGTCATTTATTCTGGCGACGAGTCCTCGACCGGAGAAACCGAATCATTGTATCAACTACAGGACGGCCGGATTGGGGGCTGTTCCGATGGCGACAGTGTTCCGGACCCCTCTGATCTGCCCAACCGGGTTGGGATATTCATGGCCGGTACACAGGCGGCGGTCCACTCTTCGACAGCAGCAGCAATGTTCTCCGGATCAGCAGCGGCGGCGACGGCCGGGGTGGAGGCTCTGTGCGCCCGATGGCTCAAGTTTTATCTGATCTGTTTGATGCATTGGCTGTGCTTATGGCAGAGGTTAACCCGACGGATCAGGACGCCCACAACGCGGAGATTGCAAAAGTGAGGGAACAGATCACTCAGGCCAAGGCCAACCTGGTGGCTGAGAACAACAGGATGGCCGCACAGCGGGCCGCTTTGGACGCGCAGGCCTATAGGCTTATGCTGGACCAGAATGCGTCGCATGAAGTCCTGAAAAGGAAGCATCGATCTCGCCTGTCGACGGTCTTCGATGGCAGAAACCTCTTTAACACCCCAGGAGCAGGGACTAGTAACCCGCCGTGGTTAAACCGGTGGAGGCACAGGGGACGGATGCGCCGTTCAGCCTCGCCCGATGGAGCCGCCTCGGCGTAATAACATCATACCTTAGCCTGTCCAGACGCCTCCAGGTCACTATTCTAATCCAATGTACAATCTTATTGCCGCCGCTTCACGGCTGGAGGCCATCCCAATTGAAGGTGATTCTCTGCAAGCGGTGGAGATGCGTCGGGTTAAGGAACTTCTTCGAACAGCCTTGGTTCAGCAGGAAGCATATTCATATAGCCGTGACCGAATTCATTCCACCCCGCCCAAGCCGGAGTTACAAAGAAAGCGGATGGATGAACCGCCGTTTTCAGCAATGCACGGAACCGTGAAGCGCCCGTGGCCATAACCCGCGGTGATGCTCAGAAGTGGTGGACGGGCCCGGCGCCGTTAGGGCGCAGAGTTAGCAGCAGCATGAGGCTCGTCACCACGCCGTTCTTCCAACCACCTCAATCGAGCCAGGAGTTACTTCTAGTTCTTTGGGGGTGCCTTGTCTTGTCCCCGCTTTACGCAATGTGTGCCTGCCCAAGGATTTCAAGGGCCCGCGCAAGGTACCAAGTTACACGGCCGATTTGTCCCCGGAAGCATGGGTAGAGAGCTATGAGATGGCCATGGATATGCTTGACGTAGATGAAGTGGCATGTACAAAGTATTTTACCATGATGCTTGAAGGGACAGCCCGTATTTGGTTAAAGAGCTTACCTGCCAATTCTATCAGTTCATGGGCCCAGTTGCGAGCCCGGTTTATCCAGAATTTCAAGGATACATGTAAGCAGCCCATGTCGATAGTGGACTTAGCGGCCTGTGTCCAGGAGGAAGGAGAGTCAACAACCCGGTGGGTACGACGAGTCTCAGAAATCTTGCACTCCTCAGACCGTATCAACGCCGACTCCACGGTTATAACTTTGGAAAGCAACTGCCGGTTTAAACCTCTCAAGTTGAAATTGGGACGGATGAAGCGCCATTGCAACGATATGGGGACCCTCATGACTGCGTTAGTGAAGTATGCTGATTCTGATGGTACCAAGGATCCCGAGTCTGATGATGACAAGACAGGGAAGGGAAAGAAGAACGACAACTCCAAGGGGCAGCAACACAGCACGGCAGGTCATGGTAACGGAGGCAAGCGTAAAGCGGATGGCAGCATAGACTTTGTGGCTAATACTAACGCACAGGACAGGGGTCAGCGACGGAAGGACCGCCGAATCGTGGTGGAGCTCCAAACCCCAATCCGGACCGCCAGACTTATCTATTAAACCAGCCCTGTCCAAAGCACGGGACGAAGGAGGCGCCAGCCACCCACCTTTGGAAGGATTGTTATATTATGCAGGAGTTCAAAAATTCTAATGCTCTCCGATATGATCACAGATCAGGTGGTGGCTCAGGATCCGGATTCCATGGGCCGGGTCATGGTGGAGGAAATGCCGGTTTAGGCTTCAATGGAGATCAGGGTGGACATAACAATCAAAACAATCAGAGTAGCCAAGGTGGTTACAACCAGCAGCAGCAGTCGGGTTATCAGAGCAATCCAAAACAGTTGAATAGTGGGCAATATCATGTATTCACCACTAGCTTGGATAAGCGAGACCAGAAGCTTCACAAGCGAGCAGTGAAGTCTGTTGAACCGGCCGTGCCTTGTTCTTACGCTGGTCCGAACAACCGATTATATGGAGAAGAGAGGATCACCCTCCCCGGGTTGACAATCCGGGTCAGCTAGCGTTGGTGGTGGCACCTCAGGTGGGAGGTTATAAGTTCACCAAGGTACTCATGGATGGAGGAAGCAGCATTAATATCTTGTACTATGAGACCTTCCGCCGTATGGGGCTAACACACAAGAATCTTAAACCGTCCAATACGGTATTCCATGGTGTGGTACCTGGTAAGTCTGCATATCCCGTTGGCAAGATAGCTCTGGAGGTGGCCTTTGGGGATGATCATGATTCCAGGCCTGAAACGTTGGTTTTTGAGGTAGTTAAGATCCGGAGCCCGTACCACGCTTTGTTTGGGCGGCCGGCTTATGCCAAGTTTATGGCACGGCCCTGTTATATTTATCTGCAGCTCAAGATGCCGGGTCACAAGGGAACCATAACCGTTCATGGAAGTCGCAAGATTGCCTTGGAGTGTGAAGAAAGTGATGCGGCCTATGCAGAGTCGGTTTGTGCCACGGAAGAGTTGAAGTACTACAAGGATAATGTTGATCCGGCGGACATGACTCCGTTAAAGAAGCCAACCACAGAGCATGATCCGGCCCTAAAGTTCAAATCAGCAGCCGAGACCAAGCTTGTTGACTTCGTACCTGGCGATTCGTCCAAGCAGTTTAGTATCAGTACCAACTTGGATCCGAAATAGGAAAGCGCGCTCATCGAGTTCATCCGTAAGAACCGGGACATTTTTGCATGGAATCCCTCTGACATGCCAGGTGTACCGAGGGAACTCGCTGAGCACACTCTTAATGTTGATCCTAAGTACAAACCGGTGAAGCAGTTTCTCCGCCGGTTCAACGAAGAAAGGCGCAAAGCTATTGGAGAGGAAGTGGCCAGGCTCTTAGCGGCTGGCTTTATTGTTGAAGTGTTCCATCCTGAATGGTTGGCTAATCCAGTGCTGGTCCTTAAGAAGAACGTCACCTGGCGCATATGTGTGGATTACACAGATCTTAACAAGGATTGTCCAGCAGATCCTCTTGCCCTCCCCCGCATTGATCAGACTATTAATGCTACGGCGGGTTGTGAGCGGCTGAGTTTTCTAGACGCATATTCTGGTTATCATCAGATCAAGATGGTAGTTAAGGACCAGGAGAAGACGGTGTTCATAACTCCTTTTGGAGCCTTCTGCTATGTATCTATGCCCTTTGGGCTCAAGAGTGCCCAAGCAACTTATCAACGGTGTGTACATAACTGCCTTCATAAGCAGATCGGCCGTAATTTGCATGCTTATGTGGATGATATTGTGGTTAAGTCAACGGAGAAGGAGACTCTGGTTGATGATTTGTAGGAAACCTTTGATAACCTACGGACATACAAGATGATGCTCAATCCGGCCAAGTGTGTTTTTGGTGTACCGGCATGCAAGTTATTGGGTTTTCTGGTGTCCAACAGGGGAACTGAGGCTAATCCGGAGAAGATCACAACTATCACCTCTCTGGCTAAACCGAAATGTATCAATGATGTCCAGCGCTTGGCAGGCCGGATTGCCGCGTTGAGCCGGTTTATCAGTAGCCTCGGTGAGAAGACAATACCTTTGTATCAGATGTTGAAAAAAGCGGATCCCTTTGTCTGGAGTCCGGCCGCTGATAAAGCATTGGAGGACTTAAAGCGGCAGCTAGCAAACCCGCCTGTTCTTGCTGCTCCGATTGACAAAGAACCATTGCTACTATATGTGGCAGCTAATGCTCATGCAGTCAACGTAGCTATTGTGGTAGAGCGCAAGGAGGCGGGCAAGGAATATCCGATTCAGCGTCCGATTTACTATATCAGCGAGGTGCTTATCGAGTCCAAGCAAAGGTACCCGCATTGGCAGAAGCTGGTGTATGGAGTTTTCATGGCAAGCCGGAAGCTCAAGCGATACTTCCAGGGACATCCCATCACAGTAGTCAGCTCTGCTCCTTTGGGAGATATAATTCAAAACAGGGAGGCAACTGGCCGGATTGCCAAGTGGGCTATAGAGCTTGGACCGCACGGTTTGAAATACGTGCCTCGGACGGCGATCAAATCTCAAGCACTTGTGGATTTCATCAATGATTGGACGGAACTGCAAGCGCCTGAAGAAAAGCCGGATCACACCTACTGAACTATTCATTTCGATGGGTCCAGGCAATTGGAGGGCTCGGGGGATGGAGTCGTATTAACTTCCCCACGAGGTGATAAGTTCTGTTAGGTTCTCCGTTTAATGTTCCCTTGTACTAACAATGCAGCTGAGTACGAAGCTTTACTCCATGGTTTCCGGATGGCTAAGGAGATGAATCTCAGCCGAGTTAAGTGCTTCGGTGACTCGGACCTGGTGGCCCAACAAGTGTCTGGTACTTGGGATTCTAAGGACCCGCTCATGGCAGCATATCGTCGTGAGGTGGATATTATTGCAGGCCACTTCAAGGGATATCAACTGGATCATGTGGACAGACGGAAGAACGAAGCGGCAGACGCTTTAAGCCGGCTGGGCTCTCAGCGTAAACCGGTCCCGCCTAATATCTTCTTAGATGTCCTGCATAACCCGTCGGTCAAGCTCCCTGGCGAAGAGGATTTGGCTATTCCTGATCCGGAGGCTCAGTTGGTGGCGGCTCTGCATGTAATTCCGGATTGGACGGTTCCTTATCTTGCGTACATGAACCGGGGCGAGTTACCAGAGAATGAGGCGCTGGCCAGACAGATAATCCGGCGATCCAAGTCCATGACTATTGTCAATGGCGAGTTGCATCATTGCAGTGTGTCAGGAGCGTTTCAACGTTGTGTGTCGCCAGAGGAAGGTTGTGAGATCTTGCGAGAAATCCACGAAGGAGATTGTGGTCACCACGCCGGTTCAAAATCTCTGGTGGCTAAGGCGTTTCGTCACGGATTTTATTGGTTGACTGCTGATGCTGATGCGGAGGACCTGGTTAGGCGATGTGACGGCTGTCAGAAGTTCTCAAGACGCGCTCATGTGCCGGCTCAAGAATTGAGGATGATTCCAATTACTTGGCCGTTTGCGACTTGGGGGCTGGATATGGTTGACCCTTTCAAACGGTCCAAGGACAAGAAGACCCACCTTTTGGTGGCGGTTGACAAATTTACAAAGTGGGTAGAAGCGGAGCCCGTCAGCAAGTGTGATGCAGCCACGGCGGTTCAATTCATTAAAAAGGTGATTTTCCGGTTTGGCTTTCCACACAAGATCGCATCGATAATGGTACCAATCTGTCTAAGGGTGCTATGAAGGATTTCTGTGAACGTGAGCACATCCGGCTTGACGTTTCATCAGTGGCTCACCCACAGTCCAATGGCCAAGCGGAGAGAGCTAACCAGGAGATCTTACGAGGCATCAAACCCCGGCTTATGGTCCCTTTACAGCGGACGCCGGGTTGTTGGGTTGAGGAGTTACCATCTGTGTTATGAAGCATCAATACTACACCCAACAGATCGACAGGACACACGCCGTTCTTCATGGTCTACGGAGCGGAGGCAGTTCTCCCCAGTGATATCCGTCATGACTCACCTCGTGTAGCAGCTTATGTTGAAGCGGACAACAAGGTAGCTCGGCAAGACACTTTGGACCTGTTGGATGAGGAGCGAGACATTGCAGCTGCCCGTTCTCCGCTTCAGGAATCGGTGCAGACACTCGTTTGTTTTCTCCATCATATTGGGCCTGATAGTGAGATAGATTTGCCTCTTCAACCAGCTGACAAGCTAAAGGGCGCACTTCCCGGTTTATAGCTCAAAGATCCTCTTTGCTAAATTCCTTCCCGTCTTCCTTCAAGCTTAGGAAGCCTTGGGCCGCTTCAACAGGATCAAAATCTGGCACCCAACTTTGGCCCGGATTAAGGAATTTATGGCACCGGTTCTGGCGGCAGATTTCTTTAATTCTTCAAACCGGGTAGGAAGCATTGACTACCTTTTAAGGTTGTCCTGGATCAAGGTCGGGGCCGGGTTGTTGTGAGAAGCGGTGCTGATGATCCGTTGCGCACCAGTATATAGTTGCTCTATCAATGTGTAAGAGGCTTTCAATTTCTTCCGCACGTCTGATCCCAAGTGGCCAATGCGTGTCCCTATATCATTCAAAGTGTTAATAAACCGGAAATTACATGAGAAAGCTTCGTTATGTCAAGCATCAAAAAAGGCTTACCGAAGACAGCGGCGGTCATGGCATGCACTTGCCGCTTTACACTGGACAGTTCGTCCACCACCGGTTTAAGGGCAGCTTCAGCATTTTCTGCCCGTTGAGTTAAAGCGGCCTTTTCAGTGGCCCAATCCGCCCGCTCCTTGTTGAATCCCTCCTTAAGCTTTTCCATGACGCTTAAAGCGCTGGTTAATGCATCTTTTGCCTTGGAAGTTTCAGCTTGCTGGGATTTCAGGTTTTCTTGAAGATCAGCGATTTGACTATCTTTCTTGTTCACATCAGCCTACATGCAGATAATCATATGATAAGGATTAAGATGCAGAGTTGAAGTACCAACCCATAACAAGTTATGACCTTGGTACTTGGGGGCTAATGCATATTTGCTTTCCATCCTACAATTTATATATAAAGTCCCAAGCTCAATACAAGTATTCAACTTGGCACTTGGGGGCTAATGCCTATTTGCTCTGTCATTAAGTAATGTTGGAATTCTTATGTTATTCAAGTCCCGGTTTAACTACATTAAGTTGAACCGGCCCTTGGGGGCTATCAGAGTTGACAGTTTGCAACATACAAGCAGAGAGTTATGGAGTTTACCTCATATTTGTCCTTCATCATGTTCACCAAACAGGCTTCATAATCATGGCTGGTATATAACCGGTTCAGATAACCGGAATGAAGATCTTGTGAATCAAAGCGGCATAAGTTGCCAAATCGGCACTCCACTTGCCTTTACCAAACGCAGTAAATTCATCCTTGGTAGTATGCTTGGACAAGGCGACAGGGTTACCTGGCTCGGAATGGCCAAAGCCAGTAATCACAACATCATCATCCTTGGCTTCGCCGGTTCGCACTGGGGTCGCCGGTTTATCCATCTGCTTTGGTGGACTCGCTGTCTTGTCAGTTTGAGCACGACTTGTGGGTTGACTTGAAGGACCGGTGATATCAACATACGCCTCTTCAACAGTAACATCATGACCTTGCAATGGTGGATTAGTCAGTATATCATCCTGGATGTGTTCCTCAGGATTTGGTGTTTGGGTCGGTTCATGAGCCTCATCTTCTGCCGCTTTGTCTAGGCGAGCTTTTTTGCTTGGCCTAGGCTTGGCCCTGAAAGGAAAAAGACGGATCAGTCCAATGAATATTGAAAGTGGTATACCAAACAGCATTATCAGCAATATGGCTCACCCAAGTACTGTCTTGAGTGGTGGGAGTTGGGTGCCTGTTGACTCGCCAGAGGAAGAATGAGAAGTCACCTGATAATCGGAGTCAGATGGATTAAGAGGTTGACGAAAGCAACCCGCTTTAGGATAAGCATTGACGAAACACTTAGAGACCTCAGAACGGCGTTTCCGAACCGGACTGTTCGGTAAACCGGTGGAGGTGACTACCTGGCCGCTGTGCCGGGTTGCGCGACGGGCTTCATCCTATTGTGTCTTCATAAGAAAGTTTCGATCCAAGTAAGCAAGAGGATGAGAAAAATTAATTTTCCGGTTTGCCCGACGGATTTTTACTGAAGGTAAAGGGTTTGAATCGGAAGAAAGGGCGATTACCTCTACAATATCAGCATGACTAGCTTCAACATCATCTTGGCAATAATCATTATCAATAAGGCGTGTAAAAAATGGACCAAGTGAGTCAAATTCTACCACAAGGTCCGGATTAACCACATCATCGTCAGCTGGTGGATCGGAGGAGGCAGTGGTTTTCTTTCTATAGGCTGGTTTCTTTACAACTTTGGTCTTGGGCCGGGTTATTGCCACTGGTTTCTCTTGTGGAGTCTTCCTGCTCCAAAATGGATCATCACCCTGTTTGAAAGATGTCAACGTCAACAAAGAGTACTTGAACAATCAAATCTTATAAAGGCGTAAGATATGAGTATTACGACTGGTGGTTTATTAACGGCAGAGAAGGGAGCCAGACCGGTTTGGGCGCAAGCAGCTTCCGGTTCATTCAACATCCTCTTAACAGCCTCAGTAACTTCATCGTCTGTCAGTTGGATCTCAATATGCCGTAGAGGGTCTTTCACATCTTCTGTGTATTTGCACATCAAACCGGAGCGCAGGCTCAGGGGCAGTATACTCCAAGATATCCAACAGCGAGCAAGATCAACTCCTGTCAACCCGTTGGCCATGAAGGCCCGGAGCTTGGATAGTTGAGGGGCATATCTGCTTCTTTCCCTAGTAGTCAGTCTGTGAGGGAGAGGGTGTGTGTTGCTTAGCCGTTCCGGACGGTAACCCGGTAAAGGAGTTTCTCCCTCGGGAGAGGTATCTTTGCAGTAAAACCATGTTGAGTTCCACTCTTTGGGATGGCTATGGAGTTTGGCGTGAGGGTAAGTGACCTCTTTCCGCTTTTGAATCACCACACCACCCAACTCGGTGTTGGGACCGTCAGAAAATTCAGTGCGGCAATTTAGATGGAACCAATCTCTGAACAATTCAACTGTGGGCTCCTCCTGAAAGAACACCTCACAGAGCACTTGAAACTGACAGATATTGGTAATGGAGTTGGGGCCAATATCTTGTGGACGCAATTGAAAGTTGGCCAAGACATCTCGATAAAACATTGAACCGGGCGGACTGAACCCCGGGCTAGGTGGTCAGCACAAAAAAACAACTTCTCCATCCTTGGGTTCCGGAGGACTCTCCGGGCCAGGGACCCTCCAGTGAATGTCGTCTTTTTTGCCTAAAGCGCCGGTGCGCACTAAGTTATCCAGCTGAGTTTCAGTCACTCGAGAAGGAACCCAGTTGCACTCATACACCTTCTTGGCCATGATGCAATCTGCAAGGCAGTAATACCGGTTCAAGAATATGTTGGAAGGCTATATATTGATACATTCATTGTTAAACCGGAAGAAGTTGCTTATAATCCGGAGTTATGCAAGGTGGCAATACTGAACCGGAAAACCTTGGCGGTTCAACAAGGGGACTAATGGTATATGCCGAGTTGTCAATTTCTCTACAAAGTTAAACCGCCTGGTCTGAAACATGGATGAATCAAGCGTGGATGTGCGAAAACAGGTTTCACGAAAACTTGTTACAGTTTTGGATCTGGAGCATATTCAGAAAAGAAATACATATTCAAGCTATAATATGGAGCGGTACTGAATCGATGAGCAAGGACGCAGGGAGATCTAAGACCTTGAGACGCGCAGGTGACAGAGGATGCTAAAAAACTACCGCTACGCAGAACAAGGATTTACAGACTTAACTGAAAGTTATAGTATGAGCAAGAAACAAGCGATGAACACCGAAGAACATGGAAACCCTAAGAACAGATCTATGGTGAAAGGATAGAAGATTTACCGGAGCAGAGGAAGAAGCGGAAGGTTGCCGCGATGCTCTGGTACGATCAGGGTGATGCAGCGGCCAAGGTTGGTGCAGAGGTTGACGGCGGCGACGGAGCTCCGAAGCTGGGCGGCGCGAGGAAGACGAAGCAGAGGGGCGCGAAGGGGAAAAAAGAAATGACCCTTCGGTCTATTTATAAAGGCAAGAGATATGTGTGTCAGGCGCGAAAATCAAGGAGCCGCAAGTTTGGAAGCAGAGTTGTCGCCTCGATTGTTGCGGACTCATTAATGAAAAGAAGTTAGATATAATCCTTTATGACAGATGACGTCAAGCCGGTTCACCACAATCTGAGAAGATGACGTCACGGCGGTTCAACCAAGAAGATGCTGAAGATGAAGTTTTTTACTAAGGATTGACATGAAGCTGTTCAAATCAATCTGGAGCCTAATGTTGGGGATATTACTACTGGGCGTAGACCGGCCAGGAGATGCCGGGTTAACTTCATCAGTAGTCAAGTATGCTTGAAGCCCGTGAGGATATTCTATAAGGGCCCAAGGCCCAGAACCGGTTTAAGGCTTGTAGCCGTGAACCGACATTAGTATGTAACTTGTGTTGTAAGTTAGAAATACCAGAGACTGAACCGGACACGTCTATGAGCCGGTCTCGAGACTCTGCAAACCGACGGGCGTCACCCATGTATATAAGGGGACGACCCGGCGGTGATTCAGGACAACAGACAACAACTCGAGACTTAGGCGAAGCTTGTTTGCTCCCTAGTCATCGAAACCGCCATCAATTCCATCACAACTAGACGTAGGCCTTTACCTTCATCGAAGGGGCCGAACTAGTATAAACTCTCTTGCGTCCTTGTGTCCGCTTTAACCCCTTCAAGCTAACCCGTAGTGATGGCTCCACGACTAAGTCCTTTCATGAGGACATCTGCCGTGACAAAACCACGACAGAAACTGTGCGTCTCGGAGCGCCACCGGTTGATCAATGCCGTAAGAGCCGAGTGCACGAGCGTCGGCGGCTGTATTTTGAACTGAAGAACGAAACCCAACATCCGTGCTCTCCTGAAGTACGGAGTGTAGCGCTCGTCGTACTGCATCTGCACGGCCTTCGTGTGGCCCCTCATCCGCAATGGGGGGAGCATCAGTCAAAATGTAAACAGAATTGTTAGTAACTAATTTGTCATAATAAACAATACATCAAATTGACGATAGACATTACCACTCTGTTCTCCATAAAACGGGCGTGGTGACTGTTGTCAAAAGCATGATCAAGCATGTGTACTTCACGCCGATTTCTGGCGCAAGGGGTGGCCGCCTATAACAATTAAACAATTAAAAATGATGTCCTTTTCAACCAACTTGTATCATTTTGAACAAACATGAACATATCAAGTCCAAATATAAATGAATCATATTCAACCAACATTCATCATTTATCATATATTCAACCAATATAAATGATCAATGTAAATACATTATTCACCAACATTCATCATTTATCGTATATTGAAACAATTAGAAAATTACATATACATTATTCACCAAAATCCATCATATGACCATTTGTTAAAAAAAGATGCATATACATAATTCAATCACATGTAAGCAACTACTTGCAATCCCTCCGACATCAATCACATCACCACTTGTTCAAAAATAATGTTAATCTCCAACTACCTTCGTGATGAACTAGGGTTCATATCAAATCTACACATAATCTCCACAACTAGTTATTAGAGTTCATATTCAACCATATACATCATATATAATCAACCTAATAATCCTAGGATAAAAACAAATTAAGAAGATAGGTTTATTTGCACCAAATAATGCATCAAATCGAAAGCGTTACGAGTAGAACTAATTGGAGGGATTGAGAGAGCTTACTTTTCCCGTTTCGGAGCCATCTCGATCCGCAAAAATGGTGGCCAAACGAAGAAGATCGGAGGGGGGGAGTAGAGGGGATGAGAGAGCTCATGCTCTCTCTTCTTCTTGGCATACCGCTCATTGGGGAGAGAAGAAGATGGGGGCTGGTTGGTGGGTGGGCCCCACGAGCCGGCCGCGCGGGCATATAAGGTTTCATTTCCTACCGCTAGAGTCTACAGCGGTAGGATTACATAGCCTACCGCCGTGAGCTCTGGCGGTAGGGTGGACGGCAGGAGACGGTTCCGTTTACTTGGGGCTGACGTGGATGAGTGGGCTACCGCTGATCCATGTGGCGGTAGCTTGTACAGGCCTACCGCCGTGGTGCCCGGCGGTAGGTAAAAGGGTCAAATCTCAAAAAAAAATTCAGACCAGGGTTAGATCCTGATTTTATACGGCAAAAGGGTCAAAACACGAAATTTTGCCTCCCAGAACCAGAAGATATGCACTGTAGCTTGCCGTGCTGTCCTCCTCGCTCTTCCTCTCCCATGTGTCCTACAGACTTTACCACGCTCGGGCCCACCGCCTCATTCCATTTCGCTCCCCCTCCAAAAGCCTTGCTTCTTCCCTGCCCTGGTGTGCCCTCCGTCACCGCGCCAAATGCCCGTCCTGCCCCTGCCGCTGCCCCCGTACCTGTACTACTGTCTACAGTAAACCATTTTGGGGTTCGATCCCCACGGATCTTTGCTTGGGCTGGAACGTAATTGGATCTCGCTGAATAGTCAAAGATAGTAGTAGTATTAGCGACACTGACAACGCACGTGTGTTCTGAATACAGTTGATGGAAGAGTTAAGCAACACTAGTAGGAGTACTCTTGATTGCCAACGTGAGATTTAGGTCTCTTTAAATTAGTACTAGTAGTGCTAGTGTGAAGGCCCCACAAGGATTGGTTCCGGAAATTTTCTCCTAAGAGAAATGTTGTTTGTTTCTTCCTGAAAAAGCAATGCTTCAATGCAGTAGAGAATTTGAACAGTGAGTTCATACTCAAATAGGGCAGGCTACATGAGAAAGACCAGCAAGCCAGCGTACAAGGTACTAAAGAGTATGCATGATGCAGCGGGGATACATTAAATTATTTAGTTAACACTCGTGGAACTTTAACGGCCTCAGATTCTTCTAGGTGCATCGATTCGAACCGCGTTTCTTCTGACTCGAACGCTTGACCGGTCTCGCGGCTTCACAGACGCTGCATCACGAGGTAATTATTGCGCCACATGGATGATCAAACTCCACGACAGCACACATATGCTTCCTGTCATCGTGTGAGGTAGCAAAGATAAACATTAACGGGAAACTTATCCCACTGTACGTTTCTAAGCATGCAGTTTCTTTATGCAATAGTTTTTGTTATCCGTCCACGAACGCTCCCGCTGCGACAGTAATGAGCAATTAAGTGCACGCTAATGTAGAGTTGCAGGCAGAGCGCGCGTGGAGAGTGAGAGTGGTAGTAGTGGCGTGATGTAATGAACAGTTGTGTCGTTGGCGTGGTGATGGCACCACGTACGGCGGTTTCGGACAACTGTAGAGGCCGGTCGATCGGCGATTGAGTGTGCTGTACTCGTGGTCGTGTAGTAATAGTAGAAGAATACCTGTACGAAATCTACACACCTGGTCTGGTCTGGTCATGGTCGACGACAACGACATGGCGTGCTTGAAAATACCACTCATCATTCTTATTAGGTGACAATAAAACTTCGAAATTCTTGGTGTGGTCCATGGAGAAGCTATTCCAGAATTCGAAAACAGTCTCGAGTTACAGCCTCTGCGCGAAGACAATAAAAAAGGGGCAGAGATGGATCCAGCTCGCTCGCTCGCTCGCTCGCTGGCGTGGTGGCAGCAGGCTGCGCAGTCGATCGTGTTTGTTGGTGCGGGTCGGTTTGTTAACACTAATTGCCGTCGGTGGTTGCACTCGCCGCGCGCATGCATGCATGCAGCAGGCCAGGGCCGGGCCGGTGCCTGCTACTAGCACTACGTACTGCGTCGTCACGCGGGGCTGCCCGCCCGCAATCAATACCGTCGATCGCTAATCCACCAAGAAAGCTGTGGCCGTACCGAGAGAGAGATTTCGAAAAAATGGCGTACGCCGCAGACCGATCTTCTTCTACCTGCCCGGCTGAGGGCCTGTGCCGAGTCCAGCAGCGAGTGGCCCGCACGTACAGCGTGCCAGGCTGATGCACACACACAACCAAGCTTACACGCGGAGAATGAACGAACGTGGTACACTGGCGCTCCGTGGCCGTCAGCAGACCCGAGGATGGATCGGCGGCGTAGGCACGGCGAGTAGACGGCCATTTATAGACCGCTGGCGCCGCGGCGATGCATGGCCGGTGCGCGCCGCGGACAGGAAAACGGGCAGACAAGGCGATTCATTTGGTGTGCTGTGTGATCCGCCGGCACCCGCCCGCGCGCGCGGCCGGTCAAAAGGTGTAGACGGCGCCGACCCACGCTCACTCACCAGGCCAACGAAGCCAGTGTCAGCGTCGTAAATACGCGCCAAACCCCCAGCAGCCAGCCGACCCGAGCATGCATCCAACCCAACCCAACCAAAAAATGGCCGTGCCGTCGCCATCGGCGCCGCCCCCGCCCCCGACACAAGTCAAACCCCACAACCCCAACCCCAACCCGCACCGCTTCCGTGCCCATATCCGCAATTCGGCCGCGCGCGCCGGGGCGCTCCCGTCTTTTCCCCCACACCACTTGGCTGGCTGGCTAGCCCGGCCCCACACATGCATCCCCGCTGATGCGGAGAGTGGACTGGACTGGGCCACCACTCCTGGACCATCGCCTACAAATGGATTCCTGGGTTTCGCGGGGGCTTCGCTGCATGTTTGCCGCGCCTCCGGTCCGGTCCAGTCTCCGGGTCGCCACGCCCACGCGCATGTGCGAGTTCTTTCGGTGTTTTGTAGCTCGAGGTGAGCGGCCATTTGGCACGAGTTGGTGGGGTGGAGCGTGGCTTTCCGTTTTGAAATTTCGCCGAGTTCTAATCCCCAACTGGCAGGAGTGCGGCGGCGGCCCAATCGGTGGTTGACTGCGGGCATTGACTCGGCGTCAATGCTTGCTGACGCTCGCATCACACCATCCACCCGTCGAATCGTGCTAGCTAGTGATGCATCCGGTTATATATACTAGTTGATCAACCCGCGCACCTGCACGGGCTAGCTCTTTTATTCACTGTGTGCAAATATATTAAAAAGTTAATTTTTCTTATAAATAGTGTGAACACGTTTTCATGGATTATCATTGAACATTTAAGTACCAATTTTTCTTGGCTACATAGGGATGAAAGGAACTTTATTGTGTTGGCTTATCTGTGTATGAGTTATGTCACATGGCACACACATTCTTGTTGGGTCAACAAATTTCGGTCAAAGCTCTATTTGTTTGTGACCTATAAGTCTCTATAGGGTTTAAAAAAAGGGAATGCCTGGTTTTCCTTTTTGGCACGGAAGTCCGATAGAGTTTCATCCTAGAATATGAAGATACATTGATCACCCAAAATAGATTAGTATTAACATGTATAACCTCAATGCATAAGTGTAATGCTAGGAACATAGTAGAGCATTTCAGTTCCATCCTTTTCTTTTTAATTATGAGCATGCTATTTGGTTTAGTGCATGGTGTCCTGTCAATAGGAAAATTGATATTTGTAGCCATATAATGTGAACTTCTATTATTAATGTATGGAAGATCGATTAGGTTTTCCATGATTTTCTATCTTCTATCTGTAACAAATAATGTTTAATATGACAATTTTTGACACGTCCTGCAAGGAACACCATGTGAATCTGTGCCCTAAGGCACTACTGTATATAGTAAACGCACTCACTTAGTGTATTATTAGTGAAAAAGCTATAAGAAAAAACCGTACTTTGTGAGCGTGCAGAATAGGAATCAAACCGTTTGGAATGTACGCTTATGTAGACTAAACCTTCCTCCCGGGAAAGGTACTATGTGTTCTAAACCTGCATCACACCGGCCACTACTTTGCAGCAGGATACAGGATACATATTTTGGATGTAGCTGACGCCCGCCTGTGTACAGGAGCTGCTTGCACCTCATATAGCCAATCCGATGGTTCCTTCGGTTGCCTCTTGATATATAAGCCGCTCGATCAAATCTCATTGCTTTACCTATCGTTGGACCTGCTTGCATCCTAGCAAGTGATGCCTGTTGTCAAATGCATTGCCACAATATTGCATAACGATGATTTCTCTATTGAAGACTTGAAGTAATATGTATTGATGGAATACCTCAACATTAGTCAAGCCCAGTTTACTTGAACATGCAATGCCCTTGCAACGGATCTGCCTTTGTGGAGCTAGCACAACTGTTTTGGACAACGTATTAGAGTTGAATGGGAACAGAATTCAGGATAATAAACTACTTCCCTGTTGAGTAGACAAAGTGATGACCGTCAACAAAACTGAACAATGTCGAAGGTGAACAGCTGGGCTACTGGTCCACCATAGTATATATGTTTGCTCAGCAGCCTCTTCGGCGGCCATCTGATCTGCTTCAAACAGTGGTCAGCACATCTGCTCCTCTGCTGCATTAACCATCAAGGGATAAATCCATGGATCGAAAATAGATGCCTGGTGACTACATGGTTAGAACCTGCAAGATGATACAGGGTTCACGATTTCTATGCTTTTGGAAACAAAATTACTCTAATTAAATCCAATTTTTGTGCCCTGTCTTTACAAATGTGCGATTTATCTGTACCAATCTGTGCCTAAAGAAAATATTAGATATTTTGAAGGATAATATGTTCAGAATTTTTTTCATTGATCAGTATAGAACACCAACCATAGTTTGTCATGCAAGATTCTATAAACTGAGTGCGGATGACATTCCACCATAACACTTATGGGATGTGCACTCGTGTAGAGTTGCACTGAACTTACATCATTGGTATGCAATCATAATGCTGAACCAACTCATGAATGTACCTACAGAAAATGTGACTGAAAATCCCATCTTATCTGGGAACTGAGTCTGCATGCAATATATTGTCTAAGTATACAACTATATTTTGATTCCAATGAATCCAACGGGCTAGGGCTACTGGCTAGGTAAGATCAACCCAACCCAGCAATGTTTATCCAAATGAGCTGATGGCATTACCCCTTGGTCGGGAATGATTTCCTAAGGTCATTTACGTTAGCACTATTTTGAGGAGCTTGGTCTTTATGTCGTAACAATATTTTCTCATGTTTTGTATCCTTGAAAAACAGTGGAGCAAGTTTTGGTCTGAATGAAATTCTGAACTAAGGACTGTCCTGATTGGGTCAGGGTGTTAGAAAAAAAACATATTAGTCATGGGCTCATGAAGAAAGTTAAAATATTGCTATTTGAAGTATGGCTTGACAGTCTTAAACAAAAACCCAGTACTTTAAACTGAATTCAAAATACTAAGTGCTATTTGAGGTACAGGCAAATGGATGGAGCATTTTTTTAAGATAGGGTAAAAAATAGAATTCTATAGTTATATTTACCTGGAAGATACCTGCGAGCAAAATTGCTATAACCCTTGAAGTGATCCATGCACGCATGTCTTAATAGCTCCCAACATGTTAATTAGTAAGATATGTCCAACTTTCTTAGTAGAATAAGAAAATTCTACTACTGAAGCATTAGAACATATACAGAGGAGCCATCTGGTTGGGCTGAAGGGTGAGGACGCCAAGTAGGGAGCCTAGCAGGCTGCTTAATTAGATTCTTTTGAATTGTCACAGAATTGTTATGATTTCTCTATTCTCCAAAACCTACTCAAGGGCATCCAGATCGCACATGAAGTATCCAAGTATTCAAAATTCCATCTGTCCATCATCATGTATCTCACCGGCAGAAAAAAATACATCATGTATCATCCGGATTAGACAGTGGGCATTGGTTGATTATGGAGGAAGAAGGTCAAACCTGAAGCATCAGTGCCAGAGAATCACTGTCAACCAATGGATTTTCTCTAATTGGCAACTACCAGACTTGAATTCATCTGCATGTCGGATCCAGTCTTTCCTGTGAAGAGGACGCCAAGAAGGGAGCCTAGTAGGCTGCTTAATTGGATTCTTTCGAATTATCACAGAACCGTTATGATTTCTCTATTCTCCAAATCCTACTCAAGGGCATCCAGATCGCACATGAAGCATCCAAGTATTTAAAATTCCATCTGTGCATCATTATGTATATCTCACCGGCAGAAAAAAAACATCATGTATCATCCAGATTAGACCGTGGGTATTGATTGATTAAGGAGGAAGAAGGTCAAACCTGAAGGTCAGAGGGGGCGACGGAGTTGCATCAATGCGAGAGATTCACTCAACCAATGGATTTGCTCTCATTGGCAACCATCAGACTTGAATCCATCCGCATGTCGGATCCAGTCTTTCTTGTCAAGAGATGTAGGTGTATGATCTAGAGGCTGTATTAGATCATACCATGTTTTTGGATTGATTCTAAAATGGATGCAGCAGCAGGGGATGCCCTTGATGATGCTCCAGGCTGAAGGGCTGGTGAAGTTGAAGGCTAAGGGAAGATCGATGAGTTCTTGTCGGTAGCCTGCAACAGATTGTTTCTTTTTCTTTCTTACGTGAATCATGGGAGAGTCCATCCTGCAAAAGATTGTTTCTTTTTCTGGTGGATTATGTCCTCTTCTTTCTTACGTGAATCATGTGAGAGTCCATCATAGATACGTATGTGTGGGAAAGAGGGCAAGACGTCATAGGATATTCTTTTTTTTTCAAGGGCACAGGCTATTCATCTGACGGACAGTAATTTATTTTCACCACGGTTAATATGGAGGCTCGTACGGTGCCTCCAATTAGTAAATATAAGATATAAGATATACTCCTCCACCGCCGCAATTCCTGTATACTATTACTGCATTTGGTCATGTTTATTCGAGTTGTTATAGTCATGTTTTTTATAGGGCGGGGTTGGACAGGACCTCGCCAAATTTGCTTTTGGATCTGGTATCGTGTTTATTTATATTCAGAAAAAAATTGAGGAGCAAATATTAAAACAATCTATCTATTATATACTAAAAGGAAAATACAGATGAGAAATACAGGAATTAGCTAGAAAATCCCACGTTAATCAGAAACATCCGACAATTTATCTGGTGGTCCCCTCTAAAACTAAAAAGTATAGCCATTAAATTTGCGTAATCGTCCCACATCTATAGCTGTCCGATGGACCTTGAACGTGAACAACCAGAATTTCTAAAAAAAAAAAAAAAAAGGAGAGAAACGTGAACAAGCAGGACACCAGGACCCGTGCACATATCTCGATTAACTATATTTTTGTTACAGTTTTGCTAAGCACGTCTAGACGTGCCATAAGTGCGTCCTATGTCATTGATCTTACGTTGAGATTCGTGTGATTTTTTTTCTTTACCTCTTTATGCTTGATTCACCCACTTAGATATGCAATAACTAGAGCACATCTAGATGTGTCCTAAAAACACCCTTCAGCCACCCATCAATTCACCCTGATTTGTATTCCTTGCATCCCTCGGCTTTTGCAAAGAATTAACTATTACACATAACATTGATTAATTAAAAATATATATTACTTCCTACATAATAGGAAGACGATCAGTTTAATGACAAAAAGAGACACACACACACCAGAAATTTGAAAAAGGCACTACAAATTTAATGATTGGTTTGTGAAATAAAAGGTTGATTTCAAATTTGATGGACCATGCTATCGGTCGGTGTATAATATAAACTTTTACGCTTTAATATCACACAAAAGGACAACCAACTACCATGATAGCTTGCTAACTACACATTAACTAGAAGCATCAATGTAATATACTATGGTAAAATTAGCACATGCCACGACCAACACTTAGATGAGAAGTTAATAACAAGCTTTAATACCGATATTTCTACTAACCAATGATTATGAGCCTATATCCTTTCATATTAGGACATCAGTATAATTAAACTATACGCTTCATATTTAGTGATCTACATCAGTATTATGAGCCAATGTCGGGGGCTGTTTCGACGGCAGCAATATTCCGGACCCCTTTGAGCCGCCGAGCAGAGTTGGGATCTTCATGGCTAGCACACAACCCGTTCAAAACTCTACGGCTGCGGCAGCAATAACCTCAACGTCAGCGGCAGCCGGGGAAGGAGGCCCTGCGCGCCTGCCGGCTAAGGTGTTGATGGATCTCATGGATATGATGACAGTTCTGCTCACCGCCACGGTTAATCCGGCGGATCAGGCTCAACATGATGCAGAGGTGGCACAGTTACGTGAGGAGGTAGCACAAGCTAAGGAGAACCTAGCAGCGGAGGATACCAGGATGGCCACGGAGCGGGCAGCTTTAGATGCTCCAGCTCAGCAGATTCAATCAGAAGCTTTCCAGCTTACAATGAATATGAACGCATCAAACGAGGTCATGAGGAGAAGGCACCAGAAGTATCAATCCCGTTTGCCTCCGGTTTATGATCCTAGAAATCTCTTCGGCACACCCGGTGCAGGCCCCAGTAACCCGCCGGAGGTAAACCGGGTTGCCATGCCCGGGGCTGGAACGCCGCTTCAACCTCAAGCGATGGAACCTCCTCGTATGAATACCGCCCCACCTCATTATGTGCCAACACCGCTGGGTCATTATTCTAATCCTTTGGAGAACATGGTCGCTGCGGCGGCTCGATTGGCGGCTCTCCCAGTGGAAGGCGACTCTCCGACGACAATTGAAACACGAAGGGTCAGAGAACTTCTTCAGACGGCTCTGGCACAGCAGGTGGCATATTCTTATAGTCGGGAAAGAATTCATTCGACCCCTCGCCCAAGCCGGAGCCCGAGTTATAGCAGGCACATGTATTCAGCAGCAATTTCAAGCAACGCCCGGCGCCATGACCAGCCATGTGGGCGTGACCCGATGCCAAACTTGGTTGATCAGGACAGGATACGTCAAGAGGCTCAGCAGGCGGCTCCGCAGGCTGCTGAGCAGGCGGCTCAACGAGCGGCTTATCATTCTTTTCCGGTTTATCCGTCGACTTCTGTTGAGGCAGGCGCGACCACTAGGACTGGAGGTGTGCCTTGTCTGGTGCCAGCTCTGCGTAACGAGCGTTTGCCCAAGGATTTCAAAGGACCTCGAAAGGTGCCTAATTACATGGCCGACTTACAACCCGGGGCATGGATTGAAAGCTCCGAGATGGCCATGGAATTACTGGAGGTCAGTGATGCTGCAATGGCCAAGTACTTCACTATGATGTTGGATGGAATGGCTCGCACTTGGTTGAAGGGGCTGCCACCTAATTCCATCGGCTCATGGGCAGAGTTAAAGGCCCGGTTTATTCAGAATTTCAAGGATATATGCAAGCAGCCCATGTCGATTGTGGATTTGACTAACTGCAAGCAAGAGGAAGGAGAGTCTACGACCCATTGGGTGCGCCGGGTGAAGGCCATAATACATTCATCCGATAAGATGGATGCCGGCTCTGCGGTCTTAATGTTGGAGAAAAATTACCGTTTTATGCCTCTGAAACAGAAGCTGGGGCGGCTCAAGCGCGATTGTAATGACATGGGCCAGCTAATGGCGGCTCTCGTTAAGTACACCGACTCTGATAGTACCAAGAATCCCGAGTCTGGCGATGAGAATGCAGGGAAGGGACAGAAGAACAGTAACGCCAAGGGTCAGCAGCATAACCCGGCGAATCAAGGAGGCAATAATAAACGTAAGGCTGGCGGTAGCTTGGAGTTTGTGACTAATACCAATTCGCAGGGCAACAATTAGCGGCGTAAGGGGAGACCACCTCCTCGGTCCGGCGGGTCAGGACCCACTCTGAGCAGTTGTTAAATGATCCCTGTCCAAGGCACGGTACTCAGTAGAAACCAGCCACTCACCTATGGAAGGACTGCACGATCATGAAGGCTTTAAAGAACTCTAACATGTTCGACGTCAATCATGGACCGGGTGGCGGCTCAGGCGGCGGCGGTTTTCATGGCCCGGGTGGCGGTTCAAATTCCAATTTTCAAGGCCCTCAAGGTAATCAGGGTGGTTATAATCAGCAATCCGGCCAAGGAGGTCAGCAGCAGCAACAATCTGGGTATCAGCGTAACCCGAAGCAGCTGAATAGTGGGCAGTATCATGTGTTTACCACCAGTTTATGTAAACGGGACCAGAAGCTTCATAAGAGGGCTATGAACGCCGTTGAGCCGGAAGTTCCTCGTTATTTGAGATGGTCTGAGCAGCCTATTCCGTGGAGTAGGGAGGATCACCCTCCCCGGGTTGATAATCCGGGTCACTTGACCTTGGTGGTGGCACCTCAGGTTGGTGGATACAAATTCACGAAAGTGCTCATGGATGGAGGCAACAACATCAACATCCTCTATTATGAGACTTTTCGTCGCATGGGGTTAACTGATAAGAATCTCAAGACGTCCAACACTGTTTTCCATGGAGTAGTACCCGGTAAGTCGGCGTACCCAGTGGGCAAGATTGAGCTAGAAGTAGCCTTTGGGGATGAACATGATTCCACGGCTGAGAAGCTGATTTTTGAAGTGGTCAAAATCAAGAGCCCATATCACGCCCTGTTCGAACGGCCGGCTTATGCAAAGTTCATGGCAAAGCCGTGTTATGTTTACCTGCAGCTCAAGATGCCGGGTCACAAGGGTACTATCACAGTGCATGGGAGTAGGAAGATAGCCTTGGAATGTGAGGAAGGCGATGCTGCTTACGCTGAATCTATTTGTGCAACATAGGAGTTAAAGTTCTACAAGGACAATGTTGACCCAGCGGACATGACGTCTTTGAAAAAGCCAACCACAGAACATGAGCCGGTGATGAAGTTTAAGTCGGCCGATGACACCAAGCTTGTTGATTTTGTTCCAGGCGACTCATCTAAGCAGTTCAGTATCGGTGCTAATCTGGATTCCAAATAGGAAAGTGTGCTCATCGAGTTCATCCGTGAGAACCGGGACATCTTTGCATGGAAACCTTCTGACATGCCGGCTGTACCGAGAGAACTCGCTGAGCACACTCCCAATATTGATCCAAAATTTAAGCCGGTTAGGCAGTTTCTTTGGCGGTTCAATGAGGAGAGACGTAAGGCCATTGGTGAGGAAGTGGCCCGGCTCTTGGCGGCCGGGTTTATTGTTGAGTTTTTTCATCCAGAGTGGTTGGCTAACCCGGTGCTCGTGCTTAAAAAGAATGGCACCTGGCGTATGTGTGTAGATTACACGGACTTAAACAAGGCTTGCTCGGCTGATCCTTTCGCTCTCCCTCGTATCGATCAAATCATTGATGCTACAGCGGGTTGTGAGCGTTTGAGTTTTTTGGATGCTTATTCTAGTTATCATCAGATCAAGATGGCAGTTAAGGACCAGGAGAAGACGGCTTTTATTACTCCGTTGGAGCCTTCTGCTATGTGTCTATGCCCTTTGGGCTCAAGAGTGCTCAGGCGACTTATCAGCGATGTGTGCAAAACTGTCTTCATACTCAGATTGGGCATAATGTTCATGCTTATGTGGACGATATTGTGGTGAAACCCAGAGAGAAGGAGACCTTGATAGATGATCTGAAGGAGACCTTTGATAATCTCCGGGGCTACAAGATGATGCTTAACCCGGCCAAATGTGTTTTTGGGGTGCCAACAGGCAAGCTTCTGGGTTTTCTGGTTTCTAACAGAGGCATTGAAGCTAACTTGGAGAAGATCAAGGCAATCACCTCTTTGGATAAGCCGGCGTGTATCAATGATGTTCAGCGTCTGGCAGGTCGTATTGCTGCTTTAAGCCTGTTCATAAGCCGGTTAGGTGAGAAGGCCATACCGCTGTATCAGATGATGAAGAAGACAGACGACTTTGTCTGGAGTGATGCTGCTAATGCTGCCTTTAAAGATTTGAAGAGACAGTTTGGTGAGCCGCCGGTCCTTGCTGCTCCCATTGATAAGGAGCCATTATTGCTATATGTGGCTGCTAACACACGTGCTGTCAGTGTGGCCATTGTGGTGGAGCGCAAAGAGGCTGGTAAGGAATATCCGGTTCAACGGCCTGTTTACTACGTCAGTGAGGTGCTTATTGAGTCCAAGCAAAGATATCCACACTGGCAGAAGCTCGTTTATGGGGTGTTCATGGCAAGCCGGAAGCTTAAGCAATATTTTCAGGGTCATCCCATCACTGTGGTTAGTTATGCTCCTTTAGGAGATATCATTCAAAATAGAGAAGCCACAGGACGAGTCGCCAAGTGGGCCATAGAACTTGGGCCTCATGATCTGAAGTATGTGCCACGCACTGCTATCTAATCTCAAGCACTGGTGGACTTCATAAATGATTGTACAGAGCTACAGATGCCTGAAGAGAAGCCGGACAACACACATTGGACTATTCACTTTGATGGGTCCTGGCAATTGGAGGGCTCGGGGGCTGGAGTTGTTTTAGCTTCCCCTAGAGGTGACAAATTTTTTTATGTGCTAAGGTTGATGTTTCCTTGTACTCACAATGCAGCCGAGTATGAGGCCTTGCTCCATGGTCTCCGGATGGCTAAGGAGATGAACTTAAGCCGGGTAAGGTGCTTTGGCGACTCAGATTTGGTGGCTCAGCAAGTCTCAGGCAAGTGGGATTCTAAGGATCCCCTCATGGCGGCTTATTGCCGTGAGGTTGATGCCATTGCTGGACACTTCAAGGGTTACCAAATGGAGCACATTGACCACAGAAAGAACGAGGCGGCTGATGCTTTAAGCCGGCTAGGGTCTCAGCGTAAGCCGATGCCACCTAACACTTTTTTGGATATTCTGCATAACCCTTCTATCATGTTGCCTACAGTGGAAGACTTAGCTGTTCCTGACCCGGAAGCACAATTGGTGGCGGATCTTCACGTCATCCCCGATTGGACAGTGCCATATTTGGCTTACATGACCCGGGGCGAGTTTCCTGAGGACGAAACCTTGGCTAGGCAGATAACCCGGCAGTCTAAATCAATGACGATTGCCAATGGGGAGTTACATCATCGTAGTGTCACTGGGGCGTTTCAACGCTGTGTTTCTCCTGAGGAAGGTCAGGAAATTCTTCGTGAGATTGATGAAGGAGATTGTGGCCATCATGCCGGCTCAAAGTCCCTTGTGGCCAAGGCCTTTCATCACAGATTTTATTGGCTGACGGCTCATACTGACGCGGAAGATCTGGTCAGTAAATGTGATGGTTGTCAGAAATTCTCACAACGGGCTGACGTACCGGCTCAAGAATTGAGGATGATTCCAATTACTTGGTCATTTGCAGTCTAGGGACTCAACATGGTTGGGCCTTTCAAAAGGTCCTAAGATAAAAAGACCCACCTCTTGGTGGCGGTTGAAAAATTCACAAAGTGGGTTGAGGCAGAGCCAGTCAGTAAGTGTGATGCAGCCACGGCGGTTCAATTCATGAAAAAGGTGATCTTTCGCTTTGGCTTTCCACACAGCATTATACCCGACAATGGTACTAATCTGTCCAGGGTGCAATGGAGGAGTTCTGTCAACGTGAGCATATCCAGCTTGATGTTTCATCAGTAGCTCACCCCCAATCCAATGGTCAAGCTGAAAGAGCCAATCAGGAAATCTTGAAAGGCATCAAGCCCCGGCTTATGGTTCCTTTACAACGGATGCCGGGTTGTTGGGTAGAGGAGTTACCTTCGGTGATATGGAGCATCAATACTACCCCCAACTGGTCTACGGGTTACATGCCTTTCTTCATGGTTTACGGCACAGAGGCGGTTCTACCTAGTGACATCCATCATGACTCGCCCCGTGTGGCGGCTTATGTTGAATCTAGTAATGAACAAGCCTGTCAGGATGCACTTGACCTGTTAGATGAGAAGCGTGACTTAGCAGCAGCTCGCTCGGCGATTTACCAACATGACCTGCACCGTTATCACAGCCACCGGGTTAAATCCAGAACCTTTCAAGAAGGTGACTTGGTGCTCCGGCTCATCCAGGATCAGTCTGATGCGCGCAAGCTATCCCCACCTTGGGAAGGATCCTTTGTGGTCAGCAAGAACTTGAACAACGGGTCATAGTACCTTATCGATGTTCGAGAGCACAAGGACTCACGTAAGTCGGAGGAGGAGACCCGCCGGCCGTGGAATATTGCTCATCTTCGGCCTTACTACACTTGAGCCACCGGCTCTCATGATGTACATATTTTGACGATGTATAAATTATGATAAGTAATAAAGCAGGACCTCTGTCCTTTTCATCCTCAATATGTCTTTATTATTTTAATTATAAAATGACCAATTGGGGGCTGATCGTATTTGAATCTAGCTTAACCCTCTCGGTCCGACTCATGATCGTATTCGAATCTACCCGTTAAACCTCATGATCACTAGGGGGCTTCCTGTTCAAGCATAGGTCGTATTCGAACCAAAGAGAACATAGCTGTCGGTACCCTTTTGATCGGCACACTTCCAAACTCACTAGGGGGCTTCTTGATCGTATTTGAATCATAGCTCAACCCCTTTGGGTCCGACGTTGATTGTATTCGAATCAGCATCGTTAAAAAACTCTCAAGGTCATTAGGGGGCTTCCTGTTCAAACATAGGTCGTATTCGAACCAAAGAGAACATAGCTGTCGGTACCCTTTTGATCAGTGCAACGCCAAAGCCACTGGGGGCTACATGATCGTATTCGAATCCTAGCTTAACTCCTTTGGAACGGTTTACTGATCGTATTCGAATCAGAAGCCTTGATTTTCTGCTTGTTTGGCTTAAGTTTTTTGAACATAATCTTTGATTTTCTCTTGAGAATTTTTTGGTTCAGATCTAAGTATAAGTGTGGTTTAAATTTAACTCAGCTTGGTTTTTGAGGATAAGTCGCCAACGTATAACAAGCATCATACATTTGGAAGTGAGCAACTTCTAAAGATTGGGTTATCACCCTTACTGATCGGGTCACATAAACCGACAGTACAAATCAAGGGATCACATGTATGATATTATAGTTGTGTTTCAAGGCTATAATTCATAATAGGCTTATCTATGACTCTTTTTCATGTTCCGGGTTCTATGTAAGATATATGACCAGCCCTGCGGTAAGCCGCCAAGGGTCTTGTGATTTATTTCTGTGTGCAGGACAGTTCAGAAACTTTCTTAAGCATAAGGAAAACAGATGATAAGTATAATATGGGTGAATATGAGATGGTGGCTTAGCAGTGTTGAGCACCAAAAACATGCACGATGGCACGACAAAAAAAGTTATTTTACATGACTCCCCGAGTCCAACTGATTAACATTGTTTTTTCAGCAAAACAAAGATATGAACCGCTGGGCGGATCAATTTCCTTGTTGACCTGGCGCTTCCGGGTTAGCCCTCTCCGCTTCTTCGCATTGTTCCCTGTCCTGGAAGGTTGATGATGACCAGTCAATGCCGTTCAAAGCCTCAAATTCAACTTCATCATCAGTTAGTCTGGTCGGGTCAACTTCAAGGGCTAAGGTATGCTTACGGATTGGTGGAAACAGGCTGGTCACTTTATAATGTGGCGTTGGAATCCTCCGGTTCTCCGCGTCATAGCCCGGATGGTACTTGGTGAGATCTGCTTCATCCCCTATCAGGGTGGCCACGGGGCGTATATCCTTCACACAAGTGGCAAAGTCTACCTGTTCAAAAGGGGTACCATCCTCCTTAAGGCTTGGATAACCAATGGCATTGTCGGCTGGGTCTAACTCCGGCAACCAAGCTTTGGCCCGGCTTAAGCCAGCCACGGCTCCGGCTCTGGCAGACGAGCGCATTAGTTCGTTGCACCGCTGGGGCAGCACCGAAAGATTCTTTAGTACATCCGCCAAGAGTGTGGGAATTTCATTTGACAGGGCCACTGTGGCTAAGGCATGCAGAGATCCAGTGTAGAGTTGTTCCACCAGCGTATAAACCGCCTTCAACTTTATCAGCGTGTTTTGGTTAAGATTTGAACTCCCGGGGCCTGCATTACAAGGTCAGGTGAGTTAATGAAAATTTATATGCTCATTAGGAAAATTCAAATATTTAATACTTGCAGGGCGACTTACCAAAGATTGCTGAGACCATCTGAGATATACAGTGTTTTAAGCCGGATAATTCGACAGTCGCTTCTGCAAGAACCGCTTCTGCTTTCTCAGCCCGATTGGTCCAGGCAATCTTTTCGTCAGCCCAGGCCTTCTTCTCCACTTCAAAGCCTTTTTTCAGTTTTTCTTGTTCAGATACACTGTATTCAAATTTGGAGTTGGTTTTTTGGGTTTCAGTCTCCTGTGCTTCCAGGCGGCTCTTCAAATCAGATACTTCTGATTCAAGTTGACTAGTGGTGGCCTGTACAAATACCGGGTCAAAGTCAGGATTATCATGATACAATATTAAGTCCCAAGCCTTTTGCAAGCAATACACTTGGCACTTGGGGGCTAATGTATACTGAAGAATTTTGCTTAAAGTGACGGTTCATGACAGTAACTCCCAAGCACTTTGCAAGCAAGAATACTTAGCACTTGGGGGCTAATGCATATTGCTGTTTTTTACAAGTATTTTATTTGATTCAAGCATGATAAGACCGTCTCAAACATGCTGCTTAAGCCGGCCCTTGGGGGCTACGGAGTAAGCCAGATATATTACTAATGTTATCAAGCTTGTTTTTAAGTCTACAACGTATTTCATCATAAGCAATAGACTTGGGGGCTGGCATAATAAGGATAAATGAGTACAGAGAAAGGATTGTACCTCAAACTTCTGGTGCATCTGCTTCACCATGTTAACTTCGATGTCACGGCTGCTGTGCACTTGGTTGATATAGCCTGAAAAGACTTCTCCAATACTCATGTGAGTATAATCAGTGACATCAAGCTTAACCCTGCGGCGTTCCAGAAGTTCTTCCTTGGCGGAACACTTGGCCCGCACGGTTAGCCTCCCCGGCTCAGCAAAGCCGGTCTTGGTAATTTCGACATCAAGGTCTTCAGGATCATCTGTTTTGGCCGGGCTAGGGACTTCCGGGTTTTCAGAACCATCGACGGCTTGCTCGGCAAGCGAGTCAGCAGTTGGCGTTGGAGTATGATGAGCTGGCTCAGGCGGCGTCTCATGAATGGAGGCTTCAGGTGCGGCCGTTCCAAGTTACGGCTCATTTAAAACCGGATCTTCGACCGGCTTGTTCTTCTTCGCCCTTTTGCTGGGCTTCGCTTTTCCGCTGCATATGATCAAAAGGTCAGTGCAAATACAACAAATTGAAATGAACACAGGATAAGCAGGTTATCATTACCCTGGAGTGGTTTTAAAAGCCGGCAAATTGGACTGCATTGACTCGCCGGAGGAAGGTGAAGTTTCATGATAATTTGAGTCAGAAGAATTGAGTGGATGACGAGTGAGACCCGCCAAAGGGTAAAAGGGATTTAAATCGGAGATGACCTCGTTCCGGTGCTTTTTTGGTCCATTGGGTAAGCCGGAGGAGAGTTCCACATCTTTGCTGGTCCGAGTCTTCCTCCGGCTCTCATGAGTCTGTCGCTTCAAAAGAAATTGAGGATCGTGATAAGCTAAGGGATGTGAAAATCTTACTTTCCGGGTTACTCTTCGGATTTTCTGTCTTGGCAAAGGCTCGGAGTCGGAGGAAATGATAGTTACCTCTTCATCTTTTCCATGACTGGTTCCCGTGTCCTCCTGCTGATAATCAGTGTCAATAAGGTGGTCAAAAAAGGAGCCAAGAGAGTCAAGGGCTACCTCTGACTCAGAAGACTCTTCTAGCCGAAGCAAGTCAGAGGCGGTGGCCTTCTTGCCCTTCTTCTTCGCAGCCTCTTTCCTGGCGCTCTCTTGGCTTTCCTGGCCTTTTTGTAGCTTCATGATCATATTTGACTTTCCAGAATTTGTCACCAGCCTGCCAAAGTTAGCAAAGGTATGAGTATAGATAAAACATCAAAAGTTGAAGGTAATTTATTCAGATAGGCTGCTTACCGCTGGGGCCGGGTTAGCCTCGCAGAAGGGGCTTAAGCCTACCTTACTACAATCTGATAGGCTCTCGTTCAAAAGCGACTTCATCATATCATTGATAGCATCTTCAGGAAAATCATCAGGGCTGTGCCGTAGAGGATCATCTTTCTTGCCTGTGTAGGTGCACATCAGGCCGGGGCGGCGGCTCAATGGAATAACCCGCCAGGCGAGCCAAACCCGGACTAAATCGATGCCATTTGGCCCGTTCCCCAGAAGAGACTTGATCTTAGCCAGGGTGGGGGCGAGTGTCTTGCGTTCAGCGGCTGTTATCTTGTCATGAAGTGGATGGTTGGACTCCAAGCGCAGAGCACGAAAGCCGGGCAAAGGATTTTCATCAGCCGGAGAAGTATCTTGACAATAGAACCATGTCTGATTCCAGTCTTTGGGATGACTCGGCGGGTTGGCATAAGGAAAAATTGCGTCTTCCCGACGTTGGATTGAGATACCACCAAGTTCCAAGCTTGGGCCATTGGCGTAATCATTCTGGCGGTTCAAGTAAAATAGCTCTTTGAAGAGTAGTATGTTGGGTTCTTCTCCAATATATACTTCACTGAACACTTGAAAATTGCAAATATTAGACACGGAATTGGGTCCAATGTCTTGAGGACGGAGGTCAAAGAAGTGAAGGACGTCTCTGAAGAATTTTGAGCCGGGTGGTGAAAAACCCCGGTTCATATGATCCGTGAAAATGATAACTTCCCCCACTTTGGGCTGAGGAATTTCTTCCTCCGGCTTAGGAACATGATAAGACATGACTTCCATCTTCGGCAGATAGCCGGTCTTTACAAAGTCATCCAGCGTACTGTCTGTGACAATGGATTTAACCCAGTTGCATGAAGTGGGTGTTTTCGGTGCCATTGTGATGAAAGCCTAAGACAAAGTAAAATTCCCGGTACAAATTTAAGCCAGAGAGAAATATTTCAATGCATATTCAAGATGGCGTCTTATAAAGGGGCCTAATGGTATAAGGCTAATTATGTCAGATTATTTAAGCCGCCGTGAGCGTTATAAGCAGTTAAGTTATCTAAGCCGCCATGGGTGATCCAGAGTATCAATTGAATATTGCCCTTTTAAGCCGGTGATAGGAGTCAGCATGGCTAGGTGGATCTAACAGATACAGGTTTTTGCCTAAAGTGTTGCATAAACAAGTTTTGCATATTGCAACCATTATTTTGGATTAAACGGTTGCTCAAAAAAGAAAATATTTTAGATCTAAAAATGAAGTACAGAGGAGTTCATCAGTTCTAAAGAGGCCTTTGTACAAAAAAAGGGGATCTACTAGCATCTGAAATGGATGCGAAACAGCTACCGCATGAGTTTCATACATCTTTTAGATCAAAAGAGGCTGCGGTGGAGAAACTACAAAGAATCCGTGATGAACAGCGAAGAACACTGAAGAACTCACAAACCCTAATGTGGATCTAAGGTGCGGAAAGGCAAATACTTACGGACGCAGATCTACTGCGGAGAGTCGCCGCCGTTCTCTGGACAAACTCAGGTTGATGCAGCGGCCGGGGTCGAGGAAGACGAAGTGCGCTGCGGCGGCGGCGGAGCTCGAGCAGCAGTAGGGTCGCGAGAGGAAGAATACGATGAAAAGGGGGAGAATGAAGAAAGACCAGCCGTGCCTATTTATAAGGGAAGGACTGATAAGTGGGCGCAAAAAACGAGGATGCCGAAAAATATGGGTATCCAGCTTGCCAGGACGCCTCGATTCTTGGGATGGTTATTAAAGATAAAGACCCGTTGAGATATATTGGATAAAGTATGAATTAATGACAAATGACGTCATGGCGGGTTATTGCAAATATAGAAGATGACGTGATGGCGGGTTACAAATTGCCGCACAATAAAGAGCAGAAGATTTTTCTAAGTGTTGATGATTGACATGAACCAATTCAAATCAATCTGGGGCCTAATGTTGGGGATATAACTATTGGTTGACCCGCCCAGGAGGGGCCGGGTTATACCTATGACGACAGATGAAGCCCAAGACGACTCTTGGAGATGGCGGGTTAGTTAAGGGCATAAGGCCCAAAGGGTGACTTAAGGCCCGTAGAGACAAACCGCCATATGTGTGTAACTTGTATTATAAGGCAGGAATAGAGAAAAACCGAGCCGGACACTGTTTATGAGCCGGCCGGGACGCTATGAGCCACTTGGCGTCAACCTCTGTATATAAAGGGACGATCCAGCGGCGGTTCAGGGCAAGTAACATCAAACCGAGAGCTAGGTCAAGCGGATTCGCTCCCTGGTTACCGAGAGATAAACAATCCCACTCAAAACTGGATCGTAGGCTTTTACCTTCACCGTAAGGGGCCGAACCAGTATAAACCCCGTGTCCTTTGTCCCGATTAACCCCTTTTAGCTTCCTAGTTGCGATGACTCCACGACTAAGTCCTTGCAAGAGGACATCTGCCGTGACAAACCCACGACAGTTGGCACCCACCGTGGGGCCAGCACACGGTGGATTTGAGTTCTTGAAGGGCAACTTCGAAGGGCTCAAGGGATACATGACCCCACTCATGCGGCTTACGTTGAGGCTGATAACGAAAAAGCTCGTCATGATGCGCTTGACTTGTTGGATGAGGACATCTGCCGTGACAATTCCACGACACACACCAGAAATTCGAAAAAGGCACTACAAATTTAATGATTGGTTTGTGAAATAAAAGGTTGATTTCAAATTTGATGGACCATGCTATCGGTCGGTGTATAATATAAACTTTTACGCTTTAATACCACACAAAAAGACAACGAACTACCATGATAGCTTGCTAACAACACATTAATTAGAAGCATCAATGTAATATACTGTGGTAGAATTAGCACATGCCATGACCAACACTTAGATGAGAAGTTAATAACAAGCTTTAATACCGATATTTCTACTAACCAATGATTATGAGCCAACATCCTTTCATATTAGGCCATCAGTATAATTAAACTATACGCTTCATATTTAGTGATCTACATGAGTTTTTTTATTATACCCTCATCAATACCTATTATTTTCGGACTAGTCTTATAACTGGTGTACATTGCCATTACTAACTAAAAGACTCTCAAAAAGATTTAAGTCAAGCATGAAAGTGCAATCAAATATATAACCACCCCCATTCTCTAAAAAATATAAGTGAAGCACAAGAGCAACTGCATAGCTCAAAAGATATAAGTGAAATACATAGATTATTCTAACAAATCATGATAAATGTGTGTCTCCCTCAAAAGGTGTGTCCAATAAACAAGGATTTTGACAAACTAAAAAGCTAACAAAGCAAAAACTATAATACAAGACGCTCCAAGCAAAACTCATATCATGTGATGAATAAAAATATAGCTCCAAGTAACGTACCGATAGATAGTAGACGAAAAGTGGAATGCCATCCGGGGCATCCCCAAGCTTAGACGCTTGGGTCTTCCTTGAATATTATGTTGGGGTGCCTTGGGCATCCCCAAGATTAGGGTATTTCCGCTCCTGATTCCTCTCTCCATCGTAATCTCACCCAAAACTTGAAAACTCCGGAACACAAAATGATTGCTTGTATCTGCGTTTGTATTTCCCCGAAGAGGAGAGGATGATGCAACATAGCAACGTTAAGTATTTCCCTCGGTTATGAAACCAAGGTTATCAATCCAGTAGGAGAACCAAGCAATGATACGTCTCGAACGTATCTATAATTTATGAAGTATTCATGCTAATATATTATCCATCTTGGATGTTTAATGGGCTTTACTATGCACTTTTATATTATTTTTGGGACTAACTTATTAACCCAGAGCTCAATGCCAGTTTCTGTTTTTCTCCTTGTTTCAGTGTTTCACAGAAAAGGAATATTAAACGGAGTCCAAACGGAATGAAACCTTCAGAAGAGTTATTTTTGGAACGGAAGCAATCCAGAAGACTTGGAGTGTACGTAAGGGAAGCAACAAGGAAGGCACGAGGTAGGGGGGTGCGTCCATCCCCCTGGGCGCGCCCTCCACCCTCGTGGGCCCCTCGTGGTTTCCCTGACCGACTTCTTTCGCCTATATATATCCATATACCCTAAAACCATCGGGGAGCACAATAGATCGGGAGTTCCGCCGCAAGCCTCAGAGCCACCAAAACGAACTGGCCCTGTTAGGCACCGCCGAGGGGGGGATCCTCACCGTGGCCATCTTCATCATCCGGTGCTCGCATGACGAGGAGGGAGTAGTTCACCCTCGGGGCTGAGGGTATGTACCAGTAGCTATGTGTTTGATCTCTCTCTCTCTCTCTCTCTCTCTCTCTCTCTCTCTCTCTTGTTTTTTATTTGGCACGATCTTGATGTATCGCGAGCTTTGCTATTATAGTTGGATCTTATGATGTTTCTCCCCCTCTACTCTCTTGTAATGGATTGAGTTTTCCCTTTGAAGTCATCTTATCGGACTGAGTCTTTAAGGATTTGAGAACACTTGATGTATGTCTTGCCGTGCTTATCAGTGGTGACAATGGGATATTCACGTGATTCACTTGATGTATGTTTTGGTGATCAACTTGCGGGTTCCGCCCATGAACCTATGCATAGGGGTTGGCACACGTTTTCGTCTTGACTCTTCGGTAGAAACTTTGGGGCACTCTTTGAAGTACTTTGTGTTGGTTGAATAGATGAATCTGAGATTGTGTGATGCATATCGTATAATCATACCCACGGATACTTGATGTGACATTGAAGTATCTAGGTGACATTGGAGTATCTAGGTGACATTGGAGTATCTAGGTGACATAAGGGTTTTGGTTGATTTGTATCTTAAGGTGTTATTCTAGTACGAACTCATGAATAAGATCGATCCGAAAGAATAACTTTGTGGTGGTTTCGTACCCTACCATAATATCTTCGTATGTTCTCCGCTATTAGTGACTTTGGAGTGACTCTTTGTTGCATGTTGAGGGATTGTTATATGATCCAATTATGTTATTATTGTTGAGAGAACTTGCACTAGTGAAAGTATGAACCCTAGTGTCGTGGTTTTGTCACAGAAGATGTCCTAGAGAAAGGACTTAGTCGTGGAGCCATCGCTACTGGTTAACTTAAAGGGGTTAAAGCGGACAAGGGACGCAAGAGAGTTTATACTGGTTTGGCCCCTTGCGGTGAAGGTAAAAGCCTACGATCCAGTTGTTGTGGGATTGCTTGGGTTTCGATGACCAGGGAGCGAATACGCTTTGCCTGAGTCTCAAGTTGTTGTTTGTTGTCCTGAACCACCGCCGGGTCGTCCCCTTATATACACGGGTTGACGCCCGTCGGTTTACAGAATCCTGAGGCCGGCTTATAAACGTGTCTGGCTCAGTCTCTGCTCTTTCTATCTTACAACAGAAGTTTACATATCAATGCCGGTTTATGTCTACAGGCCTTAAACCGGTTTTGGGCCCTGGGCCTTCATAAAGCGTCACTGATACGTCTCCGTCGTATCTATAATTTTTGATTGTTCCATGCCAATATTATTCAACTTTTATATACTTTTGGCAACTTTTTATACTATTTTTTGGGACTAACATATTGATCCAGTGCCCAGTGCCAGTTCCTGTCTATTGCATGTTTTTTGTTTCACAGAAACCCAATATCAAACGGAGTCCAAACAGGATAAAAACAGACGGAGAATTATTTTGGAATATTTCTGATTTTTGGGAGGAAGAATCAACGCGAGACGACGCCCGAGGTGGCCACGTGATAGGGGCCCATGCCCACTTAAAGAGGGCGCGACCACCACTCTCGTGGGCCACCCGTAAGGCGGTTGAAACTCTTCTTTTGCCGCAAGAAAGCTAATTTTACGAGAAAAATCTGGGCGAAGGTTTCAATCCAATCGGAGTTACGGATCTCCAGATATAAAGGAAACGGTGAAAGGGCACCAGAACAGAACGCAGAACAGAGAGATAGATCCAATCTCGGAGGGGCTCTCGCCCCTCTCACGCCATGGGAGCCAAGGACCAGAGGGGAAACCCTTCTCCCATCTAGGGAGAAGGTCAAGGAAGAAGAAGAATAAGAAGAGGGGCTCTCTCCCCCTTGCTTCCGGTGGCGCCGGAGCGCTGCCGGGGGCCATCATCATCACCGCGATCTTCACCAACACCGCCGTCATCTTCACCAACATCTCCATCACCTTCCCCCTTCTATATTCAGCGGTCCACTCTCCCGCAACGCGCTGCACCCTCTACTTGAACATGGTGCTTTATGCTTTATATTATTTTCCAATGATGTGTTGCCATCCTATGATGTCTGAGTAGATTTTCGTTGTCCTATCGGTGATTGATGAATTGCTATGATTGGTTTGAGTTGTATGTTTTATTATTGGTGCTGTCCTATTGTGCCGTCCGTGTCGCGCAAGCGTGAGGGATTCCCACTGTAGGGTTTGCAATATGTTTATGATTTGCTTATGGTGGGTTGCGTGAGTGACTGAAACACAAACCCGAGTAAGTAGGTTGTTTGCATATGGGATAAAAGGGGACTTGATGCTTTAATGCTATGGTTGGGTTTTACCTTAATGAATCTTTAGTAGTTGCGGATGCTTGCTAGAGTTCCAATCATAAGTGCATAGAATTCCAAGTAAGGGATGATATATTAGCTTATGCCTCTCCCTCAAATAGAATTGCAATAGTGATTACCGGTCTAGTAACATAGTCAGTTGCTTAGGGACAATTCCACAACCCCTACCACCACTTCTCCACACTCGCTATATTTACTTTATTGCATCTTTATCTAAACAGCCCCTAGTTTATATTTACGTGTTCTTTATTATCTTGCAAACCTATCCTATCACACCTACAAAGTACTTCTAGTTTCATACTTGTTCTAGGTAAAGTTTAACGTCAAGCGTGCGTAGAGTCGTATCAGTGGCCGATAGGACTTGAGAGAGTATTTGTTCTACCTTTAGCTCCTCGTTGGGTTCGACACTCTTACTTATCGAAAGAGGCTACAACTATCCCGTATACTTGCGGGTCATCAGTCACCGTCTGTCTTCATGGGCTTCAGATATAGTGAACTAATATGGGGTTAACCCGGCCTCTCCTGACCGGTTTACGCCCAGTGGTAATATCCCCAACATTAGGCCCCAGATTGATTTGAACTGGTTCATGTCAATCCTCAATACTTAAGAAAATTTCTTCTCCAACATCTTCACGTAATCTTTTAAACTGCCGTGACATCACCTTCCAGGACCATGCTAAACCGCCATACGTCATCTGTTATTTAAAACTACGTATAACCCACCTTCATTAATGGGCCTCCGATGATCGAGGCAACAAAGCTGTCACATACCCCATTTTTGGGCTCCTCGATTCTCGCGCCTCCCTTTTATCCATTCACCTTATAAATAAGCGGAGGGGTCCCTTTCACTTTTCCCCCTCGTGCCTCTTCGTGTCGTCTTCTTCCTCGCTACCGATCGACCTTCGAGTTTACAGCCGCCGCCGCCCTTCGTCTCTGCCTCAACGACGGTCATTTGATCAACTCGATCGTGCTGAAAAACACGGCGATCCTCCGCTGCTTCCTCAGCATCGGTACATTCCTCCTTTTCTCACTCTAAATCCACCATTAGGGTTCGGTGTTCTTCATAGTTCTTCAAAGTTCTTGAATCTGTTCTTCCTTGTTTTTCTTCAGTAGTACCAATGGCTAGTTAGATCTGCTTTTTCCAATGCCCTTGTACTTTAAACTCCAGCTTCCTTGTTAGAACATCTGCCTTATATAAAACTCATCTGAACTTGGTGAACTCTTAACACGCTGGAAATTAGATCAAAATATACCTTTAATACTAGATTAAGCGGTTTAACTTCATAGAAAAATGATGACCCAGTAGATACCATTAGTCCCCTGTTGAACCGCCAATGCATTTATCATTGTACTGTCTCCATTGTCAGACTCCCGTTTACAAATAACCAACTCCGATTTAACAATATGCTTACATCCTTATACCGCTTTATAGTTGTCCACTATAAATCTTAAACCGGCAATAATCATGTTTCAGATCTTCATTGCCATGGCCAAGCAATTCTATGAATGCAATTGGGTTCCTTCTCGAGTAACCAAAGATCAGTTAAAAAACTGTGTTGCAACGGGCGCTTTAGCCAAGAAAGATGTCATCCACTGGAGGGTCCCTGGCCCGGAAAATCCTCCTACACCCAAAGACAGAGAGGTAGTCGTGTTTGCTGATCACCTGGGTCTAGCTTTTAGCCCTCCCGGTTCAAAAATTTTCCGAGATGTACTGGCCCGTTTTCAGCTGCACCCTTCAAGACATCGGTCCAAATTCTGTGACCAACATCTGCCACTTCCAAGTCTTCTGTGAGGCTTATCTACAAGAGGAACCTATAGTCGAATTGTTTAGGGATTTCTTTCACTTAAACCGTCGCACAGAGTTCACAGATGGACCCAATACAGAATTGGGTGGAATGGCGGTTCAGAAAAGGAAGGAAGTTACTTTCCCTCATCCCAAGCTCCGCAGTCACCCCAAAGAGTGGAACTAGACTTGGTTTTACTGCAAAGATACATCTCCAACCGATGAGAACCCCTTGCCGGGTTACCGCCCTCACCGCCTTAGTAATACACATCCTTTTCCTCAGGGGTTGACTGCAAAAGAAAGGGCCAACTATGCCCCTCAACTATCAAAGCTTAGAGCCTTCATGGCGAACAGTTTGACATGAGTTGACCTTGCTCGTTGTAGGATAAGCTGGAGTATTCTGCCCTTAAGCCGGCGCTCCGATTTGATGTGTGAATACATAGGGAGTTTGAAGGATGCTCAAGGACACATTGATATTCAGCTTACGTATGCGGAAGTTACTAAGGCTGTAAAGAAGATGCTGAATGAACCGGAGGCTGTCTGTGGCCAGACCGGACTACTTCCTTTCTGCACCTTCAACAAAACGCCAGCTATAAGAATCATATAATCTTTTTATCTTAAGTTGCTTCTATCCAAATATTCTCTAGAAGTGTGATTATTTTCTGACAGGGTGATGATCCGTTCTGGAAACCACAAGACAAACCGGCAAAACCGCAAGACAAACCGGCCAAGCCACTTCGCCCAAAGACCAAGGTTGTTAAAAAACCTGCCAAGAAAAGGACGACTGCATCCTCCGAGCTAAATGCTGACGACCATGTGGGTAACCCAGAATCAGAGGTAGAACTTGACTCTCTTGGTTCATTTTTCGTACACCTCATTGACAATGATTATTATCAGAACGATGCTGAAGGCAGTCATGCTGATGATGTAGAGGTAATCATTCTTTCCTCCGATTCAGATCCTCTGCCAACATCAAAAATCCGTCGAGCAAACCGGAAAGTAAAAGTTTCTCACCCCCTTGCTTACTTGGACCCAAACTTTCTTTTGAAGACGCAGCAGCACGAGGCTCGCCGCAGACAACCCAAGACATGCGCCAGGTAGTTACCTCCACTGTTTATCAACACTCCGGTTCGGAAACGCCGATCAGAGGTCTCTTATACCCTTGACACTTCATGCCCCAAAGCGGGTTGTTTCCGCCAGCCTCTTAACCCATCTGATTCAAATTATTAGGGTACTTCTCACTCATCTTCTGGCGAGTCGTCGGCCACAAAACTTCCACCCTCAAAATAGTTCTTGGGTGACCTATACACTTGTTTTTATCCTTGATGTGTTATTTTATATACTGATCGATCCTCATGTTTATTTTTCTCAGTACAAGCCCAGACCCAGCAAGAAGGTTCGGTTGAATAAACCGACTGATGATAACGTGGCTGTTGAACCGGAAAAAACTCCAGATCCTGAAGAGACCGATGCTGACGTCATGCTTAATGACCCACCGCCTCAAGACCATGATTTTTTGCTGAAGAGGTGGAAGTTGACACCACAAGCCGTGCTGACCAGCCTACCAGCCCTGTCCGAACTGATGACAAACCGGTCAGTCCAGTTAAAGATACTGACAAACCGCCAACTCCAGTAAAGGCTGCTGATGACAAAGATGATGACATTATGATTACTGGCACTGGCCACACCACTCCTGGCAATCCTGTCGCTTTGTCAAAGCATACTGCCAAGGACGAGCTCTCTACTATCGACAAAGGCAAATGGAATGCCGATTTATCAAGATACGCCCATCTCAATGCTCAAGACATTCACTCTGGCTTCTTGAACCGTCTGTGTACCAGTCGTGACTATGAAGCTGGTTTGGTAAACTTGATGAAGGAGCAATATGAGGTAACTACATAACTGTTTCTCTCTTACGTTCAATTGTAGCTTATCAACTCCAGTAGCCCCCAAGTGACGGTTTATGATACCAATCTAAACCGGGACTTAGTAACAATTTTATGTTTGCAACACTTCATCTTAACCTTACTAATGTAGCCCCCAAGGGCCGGTTTTACTTTATAAAGATGAACCGGGACTTTTAAAAGATTCCCCGGATCTGAACTTGGAGCAAAACATATATTAGCCACAAAGTGCCAAGCGTAATACTTGTATTATGCTTGGGACTTTGTAGGAATTTCCAAGAACAAGCAAATATGCATTGGCCCCCAAGTATCAAGTGCATAACTTGTTATGTGCTTGGTACTGCAATCTTGTAGCATCAACTCATTATACTTCTATCTGTTATAGGGTGAACTGAGCAAAAAGGAAGCTCAAACCGCTGATCTGCAAGAGAACATCAAATCCCAGCAAGCTGAAACCTCCAAGGCAAAGGATGAACTGACTAGCGCTTTAGCCGCTATGGGAAAGCTAAAGGAGGATTTCAACAAAGAGCGTGCGGATTGGAACACGGAAAAGTCCGCTTTGCAGAAAAGGGCCGAGGATGCAGAAGCAGCGCTTAAACCGGTGGTAGATGAACTGACTGGCAAAAAGCGGCAGATACATGCCATGACTGCGGCTGTGTTCGGTAAGCATCCTTGCTTTATCCTTTCAACATACCTTCCCATGTGTTTCCGGTTTACTGACATTTGTAATTATGCGGGAACTCGCATTAGTCACCTGGGCTCTGATGTACAGAAGAAGCTGAAGGCCGCCTACACGCTGATAGAGCAATTGTATACCGGCGCACAAAGAATCATCTGTACCGCTTCTCACAATAAGCCGCCTCCGACGTTAATCAAGGATACCTTAGCCAGGCTATCTATGTTGCCTGCCCGGGTAGAAGAGCTAAAGAGATCCACTGCAAGGGCTGGCGCTTTGACTGCACTAACCCGGGCAAAAGCATGGGTGCCTGATCTTGATCCGGCAGAAGTCATTAAAGGCTACCCAAGCTTAAAAGAAGACGGATCAGAATTTTGCACTGATGATCTCCACGCCATAAACCGAGAAGTTCGTCCACTGGCTTGTCAACTTGCTGAAGAAGCTGATCTATCATTTTACCAGGCGAGTTATGACACCAATAACAAGCGGGTTGCTGCACCGACTCCTGAGGTTCAAAACCTGATCCCTCCAATCCGTAAGCACACTTATGCCCCTGATATTGAACCGTTCGCCCTTATAAGCGACGAAGTTGTGTTCCAAGTGTTAACTGGGATCGACTGGACAACTATTGACTTCCAGCCGCTGGGTAGAGACGAAGATGATGAAACGGTGCAAGATGATCTACAGCCGTCAGGTCAAGCTGGTGGCCAATCATAATCCGGAGGCCGGTTAATCTTCTACGTGCTGCAACACGTATTTTGAGGAAACAATTATCCTTTTGGGCACTGAAACGCCTTGTAATAGGCTAGTTAAAACACTTGGTCTGTTATGCCTTCGTGCATATTTATCTGCAACTAATGCGTGCTAACCCGCCATACTTAAGATATGATGTTCATAATACATAGCAATTTACTCAAGCTATCCCTGCAGGTAAAAAGTTGAAAGTGCCCGGGCGGTTTACCACCGGGCGGGTCATAATTCCCAAATATATATATCCAACCAAGGTTTATAACCAAAGTTAAGAAAAGATAACCAAATATGGAAATATGTGATCCCTGTGACTTTGAGTTGGCTAACCAACTTTGTAGTGAGGGTAATAACCCTAACCCAGAGTGTTAATAACTCTTGTTATATGATGCCGGTTTAGAATAAAATCGTTCCGGGTTGTGATAAACACCGGTTTAGTCAACACTGGTGACTTTTAGTCGAAACCAGACCGGGCTGATAGTCTCCGGATTATAACTTGATCATGTACTGACAACTTGTAGTTGACAGCTTAACCGGGTTGATGAACACCGGTTTGAAAACATCACCAATCTTGTCAAAAGAAAGAAAAACTTAGCAAAAGGCAAATAAAAACCGTTGTAGTCGAGGCTTTTCACGGGTTGCCAGGCCCCAAATTCGAGGCTTTTCATGGGCTGCGTGCCATCGAAGTTAAACCATTTTTGCAAAGCCTTTAAGATGGTCCTCAATCCTTAACTAAAATCATTTTAACTTGACAAGTTCAGGGTCTTATTAGAGTAACTTGTCAAAGTTCGATGGGTCATACCAGGTTTACCTGGGCCGAGTAACTTACTTAAAGAGGCAGGGTAACCCGGGGTTTTAGGTGTATACACCAGGCTTCCAAGCCATGGCTTGATAGCCTATTACAAGTGTAGATTCTTAGTTCATTTCGACAGCAAAGAATCCCCAAGTAACATTTTGAGTTGTGCTCAGTGGGTGCCTATTTTGAGTTGTTGTTTTACAACACTCTCTTTGGCCCTGGATTGATTTGGCTTTGAGCTGATCAAGAGGTGTGACTATGGTTCGGATACGACCAAGCCCCCAAGTGATGCTGTGGTATTGCACCGATCAAGAGGTGTAGCTATGGTTCGGATACGACCAAGCCCCCAAGTGATGTAACATAAAGCTTTGAGAAGCTGATTCAAGGGGTAAACCGGACGCCGCTTTATAAACAGAAGCTCCATGTAACCACACATGATGTCAGAAAAACAACAGATACCCCACTTTAGCTGAGGTTCCGGTATATTATATTGATCATAATATATAAATTGTCATAATATGTACGTAAGCAGAGCCTATGGCTCAAGTATAGTAGGGCCGAAGATGAGCAATATTCCACGGCCGATTGGTCTCCTCCTCCGACTTACGTGAGTCTTTGCGCTCTCGAAAAACGATTAGGTAGTATAACCCGTTGTGTAGATTCTTGCTGACCACAAAGGGTCCTTCCCAAGGGGGGGATAGCTTGTGCATATCCGTCTGATCCTGGATGAGTCGAAGCACCAAATTGCCTTCTTGAAAGGTTCTGGTTCTAACTCGGCGCCTGTGATAACGACGCAGATCTTGCTGATAAATCGCTGAACGGGCTGCTGCCATGTCACACTCCTCATCTAACAGGTCAAGAGCTTCCTGTCGTGCCTTCTCGTTGTCAGCTTCAACATATGCCGCTACACGAGGTGAGTCATGACGGATGTCACTAGGAAGAACCGCCTCCGCACCATAAACCATGAATAAAGGCGTGTATCCCGTCGATCTGTTGGGTGTGGTGTTGATGCTCCATAACACAGAAGGTAACTCTTCAACCCAACAACCCTGCGTCCGTTGCAAAGGAACCATAAGCCAGGGTTTGATGCCTCTCAAGATCTCTTGATTGGCTCTCTCTGCTTGACCATTGGACTGGGGGTGAGCCACTGATGATACGTCAAGCCGGATGTGCTCACGTTGACAGAACTCCTTCATGGCACCCTTTGATAGATTGGTACCATTGTCTATTATAATGCTGTGTGGAAAGCCAAACCGGAAGATCACCTTTTTGATGAATTGAACCGCCGTAGCTGCATCACTCTTACTAACTGGCTCTGCCTTCACCCATTTAGTGAACTTATGAATCGCCACCAAAAGGTGGGTCTTCTTGTCCTTGGATCTCTTGAAGGGCCCAACCATATCCAGCGCGCAAGTTGCAAACGGCCAAGTAATTGGAATCATCCTCAACTCTTGAGCCGGTACATGAGCCCGTCGTGAGAACTTCTGATAGCGATCACACCTTTTGACTAAATCCTTGGCATCAACATGAGTCGTTAACCAATAGAAATCGTGACGAAACGCCTTGGCCACCAGCGATTTTGAACAGGCGTGGTGACCACAATCTCCTTCGTGGATCTCACGCAAAATTTCACGACCTTCTTCAGGGGATACACAACGTTGAAACACCCCTATCACACTGCAATGATGTAACTCTCCGTTGATGATTGTCATGGACTTGGACCGCCGTATAACCTGCCTGGCCGAAGTTTCGTCTTCTGGTAACTGGCCTCGGTTCATATACGCCAAATATGGAACCGTCCAATCTGGAATAACATGAAGAGCCGCCACCAAGTAAGCTTCCGGATCAGGAATAGCCAAATCCTCTTCACCAGGGAGCTTGACGGACGGGTTATGCAGCACATCCAGGAAGACATTCGGTGGAACCGGTTTACGCTGGGAACCGAAACGGCTTAAAGCGTCCGCCGCTTCATTCTTCCGCCAGTCCACATGATCCACCTGATAACCTTTGAAGTGACCTCCAACAATATCCACCTCACGACGATACGCTGCCATGAGCGGGTCCTTGGAGTCCCAAGTGCCGGACACTTGTTGAGCCACCAGGTCCGAGTCACCGAAGCACTTGCCATCCGATGACCATGGAGCAAGGCCTCATATTCAGCTGCATTGTTAGTGCAAGGGAACACTAAACGGAGAACATAATAAAACTTATCACCTCGTGGGGAAGTTAACATGACTCCAGCCCCCGAGCCCTCCAATTGCCTGGACCCATCAAAATGGATAGTCCAATAAGTATGATCCAGCTTCTCTTCTGGCGCTTGTAGTTCTGTCCAATCATTGATGAAATCCACAAGTGCCTGAGATTTGATCGCCGTTCGGGGTATGTATTTCAACCCGTGAGGCCCGAGCTCGATAGCCCACTTAGCAATCCGGCCAGTTGCTTCCCAGTTCTGGATTATATCCCCAAAGGAGCAGAGCCGACCACCGTGATGGGATGACCTTGGAAATATTGCTTAAGCTTCCGGCTTGCCATGAAAACTCCATACACCAATTTTTGCCAATGCGGGTACCTCTGCTTGGACTCAATAAGAACCTCACTGATATAGTAAACCGGCCGCTGAACCGGATATTCCTTTCCTGCCTCCTTGCGCTCCACCATAATAGCCACACTAACAGCCCGGGCGTTAGCTGCCACATATATCAACAATGGTTCTTTGTCAACCGGAGCAACGAGAATCGGCGGATTAGCCAGCTGCCGCTTTAAGTCCTCAAATGCTTCATTAGCGGCATCACTCCAGACGAAGTTATCCGTTTTCTTCAACATCTGATACAAAGGGATGGCCTTCTCGCCAAGGCGACTCATAAACCGGCTCAACGCGGCAATCCAGCCTGCCAGGCGCTGAACATCATTGATACACTTCGGTTTGGCCAAAGAGGTGATGGCTTTGATCTTTTCCGGATTAGCTTCAATTCCCCTGTTAGACACCAAAAAGCCCAAGAGCTTGCCTGCCGGTACACCAAAAACGCACTTGGCCAGATTAAGCATCATTTCATAAACCCGTAGGTTATCAAAGGTCTCGTTCAAGTCATCTATAAATGTCTCCTTCTGTGTAGATTTTACCACAATATCATCCACATAAGCATGAATATTGCAGCCGATCTGATCATGAAGACAATTCTGCACACACCGTTGATAAGTCGCCTGGGCAGTCTTGAGCACAAAGGGCATAGACACATAACAGAAGGCTCCAAAAGGTGTTATGAAGGCTGTCTTCTCCTGGTCCTTAACTTCCATTTTGATCTGATGATAACCAGAATATGCATCTAGAAAGCTCAAACGCTCACAACTCGCCCTAGCATCAATGATTTGATCAATACGCAGGAGAGCAAACGGATCCGTTGGGCAAGCCTTGTTGAGATCTGTATAGTCCATACACATACGCAAGTGCCGTTCTTCTTAAGTACTAGCACCGGATTAGCCAACCACTCAGGATGAAACACTTCAATGATAAACCCAGCCGCCAAGAGCCTGGCAACTTCTTCTCCAATAGCCTTGCGTCTTTCTTCATTGAACTGGCGAAGAAATTGCTTGACCGGTTTATACTTGGGATCAACATTGAGGGTGTGCTCAGCGAGTTCTCTCGGTACACCTGGCATGTCAGAAGGCTTCCACGCAAAGATGTCCCGATTCTCACGGATGAACTCGATGAACGCGCTTTCCTATTTGGGATCCAAGTTAGCGCTGATGCTAAACTGCTTGGACGAATCGCCGGGCACGAAGTCAACAAGCTTAGTCTCATCAGCCGATTTAAACTTCAGGGCTGGATCATCCTCTGTAGTTGGTTTCTTCAATGAGGTCATATCTGCCGGATCAACATTGTCTTTGTAAAACTTCAACTCTTCTGTTGCACAAACTGAGACAGCATAAGCCACATCACCTTCTTCACACTCCAGAGCTATCTTGCGGCTCCCATGCACTATTATAGTTCCCTTATGACCCGACATCTTGAGCTGCAGATAGACATAACAAGGCCGTGCCATAAACTTAGCATAAGCTGTCCGTCCAAACAGGGCATGATACGGGCTTTTGATTTTCACCACTTCAAAAGTCAAGGTTTCTGATCTCGAGTCATGCTCATCTCCAAAAGCCACCTCCAGAGCTATTTTACCAACATGATATGCCGATTTACGAGGCACCACACCATGAAACACCGTATTGGACGGTTTAAGATTTTTATCTGTTAACCCATGCGACGGGAAGTTTCGTAATAAAGGATATTGATACTACTCACTCCATCCATGAGTACCTTAGTGAACTTATAACCTCCCGCCTGATGCGCCACCACCAATGCCAGATGACCCGGATTGTCAACCCGAGGCGGATGATCTTCTCTACTACACACGATCAGCTGCTCGGACCAGCGCAAGTAACGAGGCACCGCCGGTTCAAAGGAGTTCACTGCCCTCTTATGAAGCTTCTGATCGCGCTTGCACAAGCTAGTGGTGAAGACATGATACTGCCCACTATTCAACTTCTTTGGGTTGCTCTGATAACCCGACTGCTGCTGTTGCTGCTGATTGCCCTGATGATAATAACCACCTTGGTTGTCCGGATTACCTTGATTGTTATGTACACCCTGATTACCGAGGAAGCCTGAACCGGAATTTCCTCCACCATAACCCTACCCATGAGATCCGGGGCCCGAACCGCCACCCGGTCCATGATCATACCGAAAGAGATCAGAGTTTTTGAACTCCTGCATGATATAACAATCCTTCCAGAGGTGCGTGGACGGCGTCTCCTTTGTTCCGTGTTTCGAGCAAGGCTGGTTCAACAGATAAGACGAGCGATCCGGGTTAGGACTTGGCCCTCCACCAAGCTGGGGCGGTTTACCCTTATGCCGCTGGCCTTTGTCATGTGTGTTGGTATTAGCCACAAAGTCTAAACTGTGGTCCGCCTTACGCTTGCCGCCATTTCCATGACCCGCTTGGTGATGCTGCGGCCCCTTGGCGTTGCCGCTCCTCTTTCCCTTCACTGTCTTATCATCGTGAGACTTGGGATCCTTGGTACTATCAGAGTCGGCATACTTCACCAGAGCGGCCATGAGAGTTCCCATGTCATTACAATGACGCTTGAGCCATCCCAACTTCAACTTCAGGGGTTCAAACCGGCAGTTGCTTTCCAATGTTAAAACTGCGGTATCAGCGTTGATGCGAACCGATGAATGCAAAATCTCCGAAACCCGGCGCACCCAACGGGTTGTTGATTCTCCTTCCTCCAGGACACAGGCAGCTAAGTCCACAATCGACATGGGCTGCTTGCACGTATCCTTGAAATTTTGGATGAACCGGGCTCTCAACTCAGCCCATGACCTAATAGAATTAGCTGGTAAGCTCTTCAGCCAAGTGCGGGCCGTCCCCTCTAGCATCATGGTGAAGTATTTAGCACACGCCGCATCATCCACATCCAGCATCTCGATTGCCATCTCATAGCTTTCTACCCATGTTTCGGGGGACAAATCGGCGGTGTAATTCGACACCTTGCGCGGGCCTTTTAAATCCTTGGGCAGGCGCACATTGCGTAACGCTGGGACGAGACACGGTACTCCCAAAGAACTAGAAGTAACTCCTGGTTCCACTGACGTGGTTGGACAAACCGGAGTAAGCTGACGGGCTTCATGTTGCGCCGCTAACTTGGCCTCTCTACGTGCCCGAGCCTGGTCCACCACCTCCTGAGCATCACCAGCACCACCCGCCGGGTTATTGCCACAATGCGGATCATGGTTTCGCCTGTTGCTTGATACTGCCGGTTCATCCATGCGCCTGCTGTAACTCCGGCTTGGGCGGGGAGTGGAATGGATCCGATCGCGACTATATGAATAAGCCTCCTGCTGAGCCAAGGCTGTCTGAAGAAGCTCCCTAACCCGACGCGTCTCGACCGCCACCGGAGACTCGCCTTCGATCGGGATGGCCGCCAGCCGCGAAGCGGCAGCGACAATGTTGTCCATCGGGTTAAAGTAATGACCCGATGGTGTTGGGACATGCTGTGTCAAAATGTTGTTTTGGTGAGGGGGATCCACCAAACGTGGCTGAGCCGGCGCCCCTGCTCCAGGTGCCTCCGCCCGGTTTACCACCGGCGGATTACTGGTCCCTGCTCCTGGTGTGTTAAAGAGGTTCCTAGCTTCATAAATCGGCGGCAGGCGAGATCGGTACCTCCTTTCCAGAACATCGTTCGACGCACTCTGATCCAGCATAAGCCGGTAAGCCTGTGCATCCAATGCGGCCCGCTCCGCAGCCATCCTGGAATCCTCAGCTGCCAAGTCGGCTTTGGCCTGGGTGATCTGATCTTTCACTTTTGCGATTTCCGTATTGTGTGCATCCTGATCCGCCGGGTTAAACTCCGCCATCAGCGTCGCCAAAGCATCGAATAACTTTGATAGAACCTGAGCCGGCGGTCGCACAGGGCCTCCTGCCCCGGCCGCTGTCGCTGCTGCTGATCCGAAAATCATCGCCGCTGCGGTCGAAGAATGGAGTGCTGGTTGTGTACCGGCCATGAAAATCGCAACCCGGTTCGGCAGATCAAAGGGGTCCGGAATACTATCGCCATCGGAACTGCCCCGAATCCGGCTATCTTGCAACTGACATAACGATTCGGTCTCTCCAGTCGAAGACTCATCGCCGGAATAAACGATGGTTTCACCACTAGATTCCGATCTATCCTCAGATTCCCCTCCGTGGATGACTCCCACGAAGGCACGCTTCATGACAGGCTTGACCCGGGAAGATCTCGCACGTTGAGCCGTTTCGACGAGGTCGGTGCAGATGTCCGGCTCATTGCCCGGTTCGCCGATCTTGCCAATGAAAACGTGTATGCCACCAAAGGGGACCTGATAATCCCCAAGTGCAGGGAATCATCGTAGCAATTTCCAAAGGTGGAAGTGATAAGTATGGAGTGTCGAACCCACATGGTGCTAAAGGTAGGATGAATATTCTCTCAAGCCCTATCTGCCACTGATACGGCTCTACGTGCACCGAGCGTTTGCTTCCAACTAGAAACGAGAAATAAAACTACGTTGTGGGTATGAAGGGGATAACTTTGTATGATATCGGAGAGCTAAAATATAAAAGTAGGTGTTGTTATCATAAAGTTAGAATATATTACTAAATAATATAAATAGCGAGTGTGGAATAATGGTGGATCAAAAAGGAATTGTCCTAGGCAATTATTAACAAGACCGATAATCACTATTGCAGTTTCATATGAGGGAGAGGCATAAGATAACATACTTTCTACTTGGATCATATGCACTTATGATTGGAACTCTAGCAAGCATCCACAACTACTAAAGATCATTAAGGTAAAACCCAACCATAGCATTAAAGCATCAAGTCCTCTTTATTCCCATACGCAATAATCCCTCTTACTCGGGTTTGTGTTTCAGTACCACCAACCCACTATAAGCTTAATCATGAACGATTGCAACACCCTACAGCGGGAGTCCCTCACGCTTGCGTGACACGGAGGGCACCATAGGAAAGCACCAAAAATAAAACATACAACTCATACCAATCTAGATCATCAATCAACAAAAAAACAAAAGATATCTACTCAAAACATCATAAGATGGTAACACATCATTGGATCATAAAATGTGGCATAAAGCACCATGTTCAAGTAGGGATTACAGCGGGGTGCGGGAGAGTGGACCTCTTAAAAGAGATGAGGATGGTGATGACGATGGTGATGTTGATGAAGACCATCACTGTTGGGGATATAACTATTTGTGTAAGCCGCCCAGGAGGGGCCGGATTACGCAAATAAGACTCATGAGGAAGAAGCCCAAAGACCAAGCACGAAGATGTCGGTTCAATAAAGGGTCTAAGGCCCACAGGCGGCTTAAGGCCCATAGTGATAAACCGCCGTGATGGCATGACTTGTATCATAAGGTAGATTTAACTAGTCACCGAGCCGGACACTGTTAATGAACCGGCCGGGACTCTGTAGACCGTAGGGCATCCACCCGTGTATATAAGGGGATGACCCGCTGGTGGCTTAGGTCAAGAAACAACTCATCAAGAGCCGGGCATAGCGTATCTCGCTCCCTGGTCATCGAAACATCAAGCAATACCAACCGAACTAGACTAGGCCTTACCTTCACCGTAAGGGGCCGAACTAGTCAAAACCTCTCGTGTCCTTTGTCCCGATTAACCCCTTTAAGCTTCCTAGTTGCGATGGCTCCACGACTAAGTCCTTGCAAGAGGACATCTGCCGTGACAATTCCACGACAGTTGGCGCCCACCATGGGGCCACCGCACGGTGGATTGGAGTTCTTGAAGGGGAACTTTGAAGGGCTCAAGGGATACGCAGTGGGCCGGATGACCAAGAGTCATCGCGGCAAGATCTACATCGACGACGAAGGTTGGGGCCCCGACGCCAACTCAATTAAGTAGGGGTACCCGTTCCCCTTCGGCGGAATCCACGTCTTAATCGGACTGATTGGTGAGCCGGGCCCTGAGCCGGACAACTGCATCTACCTTGTCGAGACGGCTCAGCGTGCGAGGCCCGCCCGAGTTCAACCCGTCATGAAGTGTGCCTTCGTGGGCTGCATCCACGGAGAGGAACTTCCTAAAGGATCTGAAGATGGTGGTGAGACGGCTGTCCTCTCTAACAGTGATTCGTCCGCCAGTTCAACAGATTCGCTGTATCAAGTGCAAGAGGGCATGCTTGGGGGCTGTTCCGACGGCTCTAGTATTCCGGACTCCTATGAGCCGCCAAGCTGGGCAGGAGTCTTCATAGCTGGTACCCAACCCAGTCAAAACTCAACGGCTGCAACAGCAATAATGTCCGGGTCAGGAGCGGCCGGGGCAGGAGGCCCTGTGCGCCCGCCGGCTCAAGTGCTGATGGATCTCATGGATAAGCTGACGGCCCTGTTAACCTCCACGGTTATTCCTGCAAATCGAGATGAGCATAACGCGGAGGTGGCAAAGGTGCGTGAGGAGATAGCTCGGGCCAAGGAGGCCTTGGCAGCTGAGGACACCAGGTTAGCTACAGAACGAGCGGCTTTGGATGCACGGGCGCAGCAACTCCTGTGAGGGGCTTTCCAGCTTAATATGAGCCTGAACGCATCTAATGAGGTGATGAGAAGGAGGCACCAGAAAACTCAATCCCGTTTGCCTCTGGTTTACGGCCCTGGGAACCTTTTCGCTACACCCGGTGCCGGTCCTAGCAACCCGCCCGAAGAAAATCAGTTTATGACAGCCGGAGCGGGAGGACCGGCTCAGCCTCGAGAGATGGCACCTCCTCATGGGAGTATGGCCCCGCCCCGCTATGTACCAATACCACCAGATCATTTTTCCAACCCCATGGAGAACTTAATCGCAACATTGGCGAGTTTGGTGGCTCTCCCAGTGGACGGTGATGATCCGACGGCGGTGGAGACCCAAAGGATCAGAGACCTCGTCCAGACAGGCCTAGCTCAGCAAGAGACTTATTCTTACAGCCGGGACATGATTCATTCAACTCCTCCGCCTTGGTTAGCTCCGGCTCGACAAAACCGGAGTCCGAGTTAAAGCAGGCACATGGAATCAGAAGCTTTGTCAAGCAACGCCCAGCGCCGTAACCCGCCCGGTGGATATAACCCGGTGCAGGACCGAATACGTCAGGAGGACGAGCGGGCGGCTCAGCTAGCGGCTCAACAAACGGCTCATTAGGACCTTCCAGATTATCCCACGACTTCCGTTGAGGCGGGAGTGGCTACCAGAACCGGCGGTGTTCCTTGCTTAGTGTCGGCTTTACGCAATGTACGTTTACCCAAGGACTTCAAGGGACCTAGGAAGGTGCCGAATTACACGGCCGACTTGCAGCCCGGGGCGTGGATCGAAAGTTATGAGATGGCCATGGAGCTGTTGGAGGTCAGTGATGTAGCAATGGCTAAGTACTTCACCATGATGTTAGGTGGAACGGCCTGATCTTGGTTAAAGGGCTTGCCACCCAATTCCATTAGCTCATGGGCAGAATTGAAAGCCCGATTCATCCAGAACTTCAAAGACACTTGCAAGCAATCTATGTCGATTGTGGACTAGACAAATTGTAAGCAGGAGGAAGGTGAATCCATGACTCATTGGGTACGCCGGGTCAAGGAGATAATACATTCGTCTGACAAGATGGATGCCGGCTCTGCAGTCCTCATGTTGGAGAAGAACTACCGCTATGGGCCGCTGAGATAGAAACTGGGGTGCCTTAAGCTTGATTTCAATGATATGGGTACGCTGGTGGCAGCTTTAGTCAAATACGCTGATTCTGATAGTAACAAGGATCCCGCGTCTGATGAGGAAAAGACAGGGAAGGGAAAGAAGAACGGCAATGGAAAGGGTCAGCAGCATAACCCAACGAATCAAGGAGGCAATAAGCGTAAGGCTGAGGGTAACCCGGAGTTTGTAGCCAACGCCAATGCACAGGGTAACAATCAGAGACGTTACTCAATGAGCCTTGCCCGAGACACGACACCCGGGAATGACCCGCCACTCACTTATGGAAAGACTGCGCGATCATGAAGGCTTTCTAGAATTCCAACATGTTTGCTGGCAATCATGGGTCGGGCGGCGGCTCAGGAGCCGGCGACTTTCATGGCCCGGGCGACGGTTCAAGTTCCGGCTTTCAAGGAAATCAAGGCGGCTATAATCAACAGCAGTCTAGTCAAGGGGGACAGCAGTAGTAGCAGTCAGGTTATCAAAGCCACCCGAAGCAGCTGAATGGTGGGCAGTATCATGTGTTCACCACTAATTTATGCAAACGTGTCCAGAAGGTTCATAAGAGGGCCGTGAATTCTGTTGAGCTGGCGGTTCCCCGTTATTTGAGGTGGTCAGAACAGCCCATTGTATGGAGCAGGGAAGATCACCCCATCCGGGTGGATAATCCGGGTCAGTTGGCCTTGGTGGTAGCACCTCAGGTTGGAGGATATAAATTCACTAAGGTACTCATGGACAGAGGTAGCAGCATCAATATCCTCTATTATGAGACCTTTCGCCGCACGGGATTGACTGATAAGGACTTAAGGACGTCCAACACTGTCTTTCATGGAGTGGTGCCTGGTAAGTCGGCTTACCCAGTTGGCAAGATTGAACTGGAAGTGGCCTTTGGAGATGAGTATGATTCTAGAGCTGAGAAATTAACTTTTGAGGTGGTCAAAATCAAGAGTCCATATCATGCTCTGTTTGGTCGGCCGGCTTATGCCAAGATCATGGCACGGCCGTGTTATGTTTATCTGCAGCTTAAGATGCCGGGTCACAAGGGCACTGTCGGTGTCAAAACCGGCGGATCTCGGGTAGGGGCTCCCGAACTGTGCGTCTAGGCGGATGGTAACAGGAGACAAGGGACACGATGTTTTTACCTAGGTTCGGGCCCTCTCGATGGAGGTAAAACCCTACTCCTGCTTGATTAATATTGATGATATGGGTAGTACAAGAGTAGATCTACCACGAGATCAGAGAGGCTAAACCCTAGAAGCTAGCCTACGGTATGATTGTTGTTCGTCCTATGGACTAAAACCCTCCGGTTTATATAGACACCAGATAGGGTTAGGGTTACACAGAGTCGGTTTCAATGGTAGGAGATCTACATATCCGTATCGCCAAGCTTGCCTTTCACGCCAAGGAAAGTCCCAATCGGACACGGGACGAAGTCTTCAATCTTGTATCTTCATAGTCCAGGAGTCCGACCAACGGTGATAGTTCGCTATCCGGACACCCCTAATCCAGACTCCTCAAGAGTCTCTCGAACCAGGCTTCAATGACGATTTAGTCCGGCGCAGATATTGTCTTCGGCATTGCAAGGCGGGTTCCACCTCCGAATACTTCATAGAAGATTTTGAACACAAGGATAGTGTCCGGCTCTACGAAACAAGTTCCACATGCTACCGTAGAGAGAATAACCTTTGCACAGATCTGCTGACGTATTCCGCGGCGTGACATCACACCACGGCCAGGCCTTTATACAAATCATTTTTACTGTTCCACCTCAGCATGTTTAGCGAGGCAGATTCCTTGGTACGTCTTATCAAAGCGGAGATCGTGCCCCCTTATTCCGGGATTCCCATCAATACGGACGTGGCTAACCCAACCGCGCCATTGATTACGGCACTTGGGAGATAAGCGAGTTTTACTAGGCTGGCGGGGGACGCATAGCTTCGTCCGTCCATATAAGGGGATAAGGATCCACCTTTTCACCTACGCCTTCTTCCTCCTTTGCTCATCCATTTCCGCGCACCCGAGCTCCAACGCCCAAGTCCGCACATCCCACCTCAACCTTCTCCAACTATGTCCGGAGCGGGAGGCAAGTGGATGGCTTCCTCCGTCATGGAGGGGCACATCAAAAAGCTGCGAAAGGCCGGATACTTGTCCAGCGACATCGCTCACCGGCTCCCCGACGAGGGGCAGCTCATTCCAACCCCCAGGCCCAATGAGAGGTTGGTGTTCCTCACCCACTTCCTCCGCGGACTAGGTTTTCCACTTCACCCATTTGTCCGGGGGCTCATGTTCTACTACGGCCTGGACTTCCACGATCTGGCCCCGAATTTCATCCTCAACATCTCGGCGCTCATCGTCAGGTGCGAGGCCTTCCTCTGCATCCAGCCCCACTTCGGCTTATGGCTGAAGACCTTCAATGTCAAGCCGAAGGTAGTGGGAGGCCGCCAAGCGGAGTGCGGAGGTGCCATGGTTGGCAAGATGTCCAAAGTATTATGGCTCGAGGGCTCCTTTGTGGAGACCATAAAGGGGTGGCAATCGGGGTGGTTCTACATCACCGAGCCGCGAGACTCTCAATGGGCGGCGGCCCCCGAATTCCGATCTGGCTTCCCCACACGGCTCACATCATGGAAAGAGACGGGCCTGGCGTGGGGTAATTCAGACGAGCTGTCCGGACTCCAAACCTGCGTCCGAAACCTGGTGGACAAGAATCTCAGGCTTGTTAATGTGGTCCAGATTATGCTCATCCGCCGGATCCTCCCATGCCAACAACGGGCCTTCAAATTGTGGGAGTTCGATCCGGCACAACACCAAACTCTGAAAGGGCTCTTGGACACTACGTTCGAAGATGCCTGGAAGGTGTTGTTCAAGGGCGCCGAGGCTCCCACATCCGCTACCGAAGATCACGGATTCATCTTGCGGCGCCAAGCTACCGAGGTAAGCTATTTTACCCTTTACGGGACTCTTGTTTTTCATAGTTTGACTCTATGCGGGATCTAAAACTCCCTAACCTTTGACAGGACTGGCTGAAGATGTCCAAACAGATTAACTGTTCGCCCCCCTTGCCAGAAGGCCCAGCAGACGCCCGATTGACGGGGCTGCTGGCTCCGGCACCTCACGTGGTGCCGGAGAAGAAGGCCAAGAAGAAGGCCGCGGAACTCGAAGGAGCTCCCGGCGTCAGGTGTTGTCGGACTCATCGTCTGACGACTCTGAGGCGGAATCCTCCCCTGAGGACGAGGAGGAGGAAAAAGAAGACTCTCCCCCAGCGGGGGGAGAGAAGAAAAGGAAGGCCGCCCCGACTAGGGAGGCCGGAGGGTCCAAGAAAGGAAGGACCCTTCCTACGGACTTCTCCACCAACGCCGACAACGACGAGGAGGAGTGGCCACCAAGGGCAAAGCCCCTGGCGAGATCGTAAGTGTCGGACTCCGGAATAGCTCATGACTTTTTATTTGTCGCATAGTATCTTCTAACGCCAAATATAACCATGTAGCCCGCCCAAGGACGAACTCGCCGCTTCATCGGGCGGCTCCCTGGATTCGTCGGATGTGAACAACACTTCACTTCCGACCGCCTCCTCTCCTCGTGACGCAGACGTCACCGCGGTGGAGTCCCAAAAGGGGCCCAGCCAGGAGGAGGTGGTCTTGGAGGCGCCGCAAGGCGACCTCCCGGACTCCGGGCGCAAAGGGGGCGAGACCCCAAAGGGCTCTAAGTCCAGCCCTGTGCCGGACTCCATACCGGAACCTTCAGTGGTTCCGAAGTCCGGCAGGCGGCCCCTTCGTAAGAAGGGCGAGACTGCGACGCCGGTGACCTCTGTCCATCCGGAGGCACCGGATAGCTTGCTGGAGGCGCTTAACAGCGCCTCCATCGACGAGGAGCACCGCATTGTTATGAGTGTGGTGATCCAGAAAGTTCAGTCCGCCAAGAGCGGGCTGACTGAAGCCTGTATCAGCCTTCTAACAGGCTTTGAGGTAAGTTTAGAATGTGTAAAAATATTACCGCATAGACAGTAGCCCCTGATGCTTAGTTCGATGTTCGGAAAGAAAAGCCGGACTGAGGATCTAAAAATATATACGCAGGAGTCTAACTTAAGTATGTCAATATGGGAATGCAGGCTGCACTGCTGTCCTCCGCCAGCCTTGATCATGGAGGTCAATGCATTGAAGCGAGCCTCGGCGGTCCGAGAACGAGCTCGGCCTTGCCAAGAAGCAGCTCGAGGACAAGGAAGGTAAGTAATACCTTATTAAATTAATACCTTATAGAAAGGATTTGGTTGCAAAAATGACAGGACTAACGTGGGTATTGTAGGGGCCACGAACGAGGTGGCGACCCTGAAGGAAGCGGTGTCCACGGCCGAAAGCAAAGCGGCCGCGGAGCGTACCGAACGAGAGAAGCAAGAGGCACGGGTGGCGGAGGTGCGGCAAGAGCTCCAGGCTCTCGTGGAAAAACATGAGAGTTTGGAGCATGACTCGAAGACTCGAGAGTCCGAGCTCGCCTCGGCTCTTGAGAGTGCCAAAGCCGCTAAGGCCGAAGCCCAAAAATCCCTCCAAGAAATTGAATCATTAAAGAAGATAGCGGCGGGTAAGGCATTCTTTATGCAAAGCAAGCATGTGAAAGTGGATTATCTATTACTTACCCGAATCTGGAGCTCTCCAGGAGAATTCGCAGATTTGCCCTGTAGTTTGTCTGGAGCTCGACGGAAAAGGTGTTCTGGTCTCAGTATGCTGAGGCGGGACATCCGGTGCCCCTGAGCGACCAGCTGAAGCAGCTGGTCGAGCTCCACAAGGTCGCCGAACATGCCATGAAGGGCCTCATAATTCGGCTGTGGCCATTGGAAGCCATGCCTGGGAGCTACTTCAGGCTAGTGCGGCGGCTGGTGGACGCATGTCCATGGATTGAAGTCATCAAGCGCTCCGTCTGCATTGAAGGTGCCCGTCGGGCCCTTGCCCGTGCTAAAGTGCACTGGGGCAAGCTGGATCCTGAGAAGCTTGTGACGGACGGGCCACTGAAGGGCAAGGAGCATCGCAAGCCCGAAATGTACTATGAGGGCGTCGTGAAGGGTGCCCGCCTTATAGCGGGTGAATGCTCCAAAGATGTAATTTTTGAATAGACTCGCATTTGTTATCCTGTACGCTGAAAACTTGTTCATATGCGCTAAGCAATGCTTGTGAATTTAAAATATTACCTTCAGGCGGCCGCTTATCAAATTTGAGGATGGCGGTCGTTGGCTTCAGCCCCCATGCCACAAGTGCTGGGGTGTTAGGGATAAACTTGAGCGCTCTTGTTCCCATTCTTGGGTCCTTCGAGGGAGGCGCTCAACGCAACGAACAAGGAAACCAGACTTATAGTGCTTGAACACTCTCACTTAGCCATAGAATTCTATAATTTTAAATTTCGGCGAAGCCCCTAGTATTCGGAAGACTGAGTTCGGGGCGCTATCCACGCCTTGGACGGATAATGCCGACTCCTCGCTCTAAGCGGCATAAGTCTTTAGGGACCCTAAAAAACCTCTCGAACAGCGACCGGCTCTCGCCCTATCATGACGGTCAGTTTTAGCTTTCTCCACTGAGGTGCTCAAGCCAGCTCAACTGGGGCACAATCGCAGTGGTTCTCCCAGCGCTACCTTAGCCGATATAACGGAACATAAGGTACCAAAACATGGGAGCCGGGAAAACCCAACTATTGACCCAAGACATGATTCGGAGCCGATGCATATAATGCTATAAGTTCGGGGTGCCGCACTTGTGAAAGTGTTCGAACTTATCACACCATATTTTTGGGGTACTTAAGCCCCTGGTGTATTGTCCGTACCAAAGTGTATGGGTGCAACATGTCATGAATGAACATATATATAGATAAAGAAAGGAGTGCAATAATAGGCAAAAGCTATGTATTGTTTATTCAAAAAGGTACTGCAATGAAAGCAGAACGATACAAATAGTGCGATAAGCAAGGGATGGGACTATTTAACATGTCCCCCTCCAGGGGTAAGCTATGGATGGTATGTAAAACAGGTATAATGCTCGTAGTAGAGACCACCTGGACACTCGACGTAGCTTTCTGCTTCCCTGGCTGTTGCATCGTGAGTTCGGCAATTCTAGTGCCGGACAGGGCTTCTGGAAAACGGAGTCCTGAAAGTAAGAGAAAAGAAGAAAGAAAAAGAATGACACAATCGGAGCCCCTGGTGCGGTTGAGCCGCATTCTGGGCGTGCCGTGGTCGTGCCCCTCCCCTTATGCCCATGGTATCTCCGAGGGTAGTTATGTACGCAGTAGTATCTGGCTTCGCATTTCGCGAGGGCTGGGGTTGGGGCCGGATTGCTACGCGTGCTCGAATAGTGCCAGGCGGTCTTGCTGTAGGTTACTCCGGGCACGCTTGACGGTGTCCGGACATTTAATAGCCGGACTCGAGAATTGCTGTGAGAGGCTGCTTTGCACCTCCGCCGCGAGGGCCGCTGTATGCTCCTCCGTTCGGAGAGAGCGTTCGGTGTTTCCATTGACCGTGATTACTCCTCGAGGGCCTGACATCTTGAGCTTGAGGTATGCGTAGTGCGGCACCGCATTGAACTTTGCAAATGCGGTTTGTCCAAGCAGTGCGTGATAGCCGCTGCGGAACAGCACTATGTCGAAGATTAACTCATTGCTTCGGAAGTTATCCGGGGATCCGAAGACCACTTCGAGTGTAACTGAGCCTGTACAATTGGCCTCTACACCTGGTATGACGCCTTTAAAGGTCGTCTTTGTGGGTTTAATCCTTGAGGGGTCTATGCCCATTTTGCGCATTGTATCCTGATAGAGCAGGTTCAGGCTGCTACCGCCATCCATCAGGACTCTAGTGAGGTGACATCTGTCGATGATTGGGTCAAGAACCAATACGGCGAATCCGCCGTGGCGGATGCTAGTGGGGTGGTCCCTTTGATCAAAGGTGATCGGGCAGGAGGACCATGGGTTGAACTTCGGGGCGACTGGCTCCATCGCATATACGTCCCTTAGTGCACACTTCCGCTCCCTTTTCGGTATGTGGGTTGCGTATATCATGTTCACCGTCCGCACTTGTGGGGGGAAACCCTTCTGTCCTCTATTGTTCGGTGGCCGGGGCTCCTCATCATCATCGCTATGCAGCCCCTTGTCATTGAGTTCGGCATTTAACTTGCCTGCCTATTTGAAGACCCAACAATCCCTGTTGGTGTGGTTGGCTGGTTTTTCGGGGGTGCCATGTATTTGGCACGAGTGGTCCAGTATTCGGTCCAGATTGGACGGGCCCTGACTATTTCTTTTGAACGGCTTTTTCCGCTGACCGGGTTTAGAGCCTCTGAATCCGCATTGACTACCGTATCTTCAGCATTATCGCCAGCACGCGGCGCTTGTGCTTGTTGCGACGCCGACATGCCATTGCTGTCCTTGGTATCCGAACTACCAGGGTTTTTGGTCAAGTTGTTACTACGAGCTAGCCAGCTGTCCTCTCCCGCGCAAAAGCGGGTCATGAGTGTTGCGAGGGCTGCCATGGATTTCGGCTTTTCCTGTCCTAGGTGCCGGGCAAGCCTCTCGTTGCGGATGATATGTTTGAAGGCTGCAAGGGCCTATGCATCCGGATAGTCAACGATTTGATTTTTCCTGGTTAGGAACCGTGTCCAGAATTGTCTGGCGATTCTTCTGGCTGCTGAATTATGTGGCTGAGGTCATCGGCGTCTGGTGGTCGCACATATGTGCCCTGGAAGTTATCAAGGAATGCGGCTTCCAGGTCCTCCCAACAACCAATTAATTCTGCTGGCAAGCTGTTAAGCCAATGCCGAGCTGGTCCTTTAAGCTTGAGTGGGAGGTATTTGATGGCGTGTAGATCATCACCGCGGGCCATGTGGATATGGAGGAGGTAATCCTCGATCCAAACCGCACGATCTGTTGTGCCATCGTATGATTCGATGTTTACGGGTTTGAAACCCTCGGGGATTAGATCATCCATCACTTCGTCTGTGAAGCATAGTGGGTGTGCGGCGCCTCTGTATTGAGCTATATCATGACGCAACTCAAATGAGCTTTGTCTACTGTGTTCATCCCGACCGGAATTGTTGTATCCGGCGTGACGATTATCATCACGTGTCGTGGGGCACCCACGCGATCCGTAGATCGATCTTGTTTGCCTTGCCTTGTCCTCCAATATGTCTCGCAGGTCTGGCGCGTTTCCCTGTGCCTTGGTACTTTTCGAGCGGCATCGGGGTGCGGCTTGAATGGAGGGTCTAGAGGCCTCTCTGTCGCGGCCACGGGGTGGCCGGTCGGCCGCATCATGCGCTGGTGATGTAGGTTTGGGTGCTGCTTCCTCTAATTGGGGTAGCAGCCTGCGTTTTGGGTATCTCTTGGAGGGGCGTTCGAGTTCGTACTCTTCGGCTGCAAGGACTTCAGTCCATCTGTCAGCTAGCAAGTCTTGGTCAGCTCTAAGCTGCTGCTGCTTTTTCTTGAGGCTGCTTGTCGTGGCCATAAGCCTGCGTTTGAAATGCTCCTGTTCGGCGGGATCCTCAGGCACGACAAATTCGTCGTCGTCGAGGCTTGCCTCATCTTTGGAGGGAGGCATATAATTATCGTCCTCCACCTCCCTGCCTCGCCGCCTATCATGAGGGTTGGCTTCTCCCTCCTCCCGTGCTGAATCCTGCTGGAGGGGTTGTCTTCGCACCGTCCGGGTGTTATTATCTCGCCGTGCTGTAATCACCGCTTTTGCTGTGGCGGATTTAGAGCGGTGCCGCCACGCCGGGCGCTTGGGCTGTTTCTTGGAGGGGTCATCCTCCGTTGTTCCATCGACATTCCCATCTTTTGGAATGTCCACCATGTATATGTCGTATGACGAGGTGGCCTTCCAAAGGCTCAGAGGCGCTGGTTCTTGGTAAATCTCCAGATCGCCGCCCATACCGCCGATGTCTTGAGTCGAAGTCGAGCATGTCGGTTAAATCATCGGCAGTGGCTACAAAGTGGGTGGTGGGTGGGCGTTGAATTTCTTCGTCGTCGCAGATCTCAACCTTCCCGACCGTAGTCCGCCAGGCTCTCCTAATAAAGAGAGATTTTAGTGAATTCAGGATGTCGCCAAAGGGCGAAGTTTGAAAGATGTCCGCGGCAGTGAACTCCATAACCGGGCGCCCAATCGGATTCGATTGGCAGGGGCACGGAGGGTTCGGAGTCCGGCACCTTGGAGTCACGGTCTTTGCAAAGGACAGGGACGGAGTTCGGCTCAACTGCCGTAGAGATCGTAGCCCCCGAGGCCGTGTCCAACCACTCATCTTCGATCGGCGGAGTCGGCTCCGAGCTAAGGTCGGAGCGGACGCTGGTGCGGCCTCCAGGGCACTGTACGGCGGCAGAGCTAGATCGTGCCCATCGAGACAATGCGGCGCGCTTTGCTGTGGCTCGAATCTGTCGAAGATCAAGTCTCTGCGGATGTCAGCCATGTAGTTCAAACTCCCAAATCTGACCTGATGGCCTGGGGCGTAGCTTTCGATCTGCTCCAGATGGCCAAGTGAATTGGCCCGCAGTGCAAAGCTGCCGAATACGAAGATCTGTCCGGGGAGAAAAGTCTTATCTGGACGCGCCATTGTTGATGATCGAAGGAGCCATCGGGCCTAAGGATGACGACATACGAGGAACTCTCAATGAAAGCACCAATCTCGTGTCAAAACCGCGGATCTCGGTAGGGGTCCCAATGTGCGCCTAGGCAGATGGTAACAGGAGACAAGGGACACGATGTTTTTACCCAGGTTCGGGCCCTCACGATGGAGGTAAAACCCTACTCCTGCTTGATTAATATTGATGATATGGGTAGTACAAGAGTAGATCTACCACGAGATCAGAGAGGCTAAACCCTAGAAGCTAGCCTATGGTATGATTGTTGTTCGTCCTATGGACTAAAACCCTCCGGTTTATATTGACACCGAATAGGGTTAGGGTTACACAGAGTTGGTTACAATGGTAGGAGATCTACATATCTTTATCGCCAAGCTTGCCTTCCACGCCAAGGAAAGTCCCATCCGGACATGGGACGAAGTCTTCAATCTTATATCTTCATAGTCCAGGAGTCCGGCCAACGGTGATAGTTCGGCTATCCGGAAACCCCCTAATCCAGGACTCCCTCAGGCAGCATCACCGTGCATGGAAGTCGAAAGGTAGCCCTAGAATGTGAGGACGGCGACGCTGGTTATGCTGAGTCTATTTGTGCAGCAGAGGAGCTGAAGTTTTATCAAGACAATGTTGACCCGGCGGATATTACCTCTCTAAAGAAGCCAACCACCGAGCATGACCCGGCGATGAAGTTCAAGTCGGCTGCTGAAACAAAGCTTGTTGATTTTACTCCAGGCGACTCATCTAAGCAGTTCAGTAGCAGCACCAATTTGGATCCTAAATAGGAAAGCGCGCTCATCGAGTTCATCCGTGAGAACCGGGACATCTTCGCATGGAAACCTTCTGACATGCCGGGTGTACCGAGAGAACTTGCTGAGCACACTCTCAATATTGATCCGAAGTATATGCCGGTCAGGCAGTTTCTTCGACGGTTCAACGAAGAGAGACGGAAAGCTATTGGAGAGGAAGTCGCCCGGCTCTTAGCGGCTGGTTTTATTGTGGAAGTTTTTCACCCAGAGTGGTTGGCTAACTCGGTGCTCGTGCTCAAGAAGAACGGCACCTGGCGGATGTGTGTGGATTACATAGACTTAAATAAGGCTTGTCCGGCTGATCCCTTTGCTCTCCCCCGTATTGATCAAATCATTGATGCTACGGCGGGTTGCGAGCGTTTGAGCTTTTTGGATGCTTACTCTAGTTATCATCAGATCAAAATGGCAGTTAAGGACAAGGAGAAGACGGCGTTCATCACTTCGTTTGGAGCCTTCTGCTATGTATCTATGCCATTTGGGCTCAAGAGTGCTCAGGCGACTTATCAACTATGTGTACAGAACTATCTCCACGATCAAATTGGGCGCAATGTTCATGCTTATGTGGATGACATCATGGTGAAGTTCAGAGAGAAGGAAACCTTTATATCTGATTTGAAAGAGACCTTTGATAATCTCTGGGTTTATAAGATGATGCTTAACCCGGCAAAGTGTGTATTTGGTGTACCTGCAGGCAAGCTCTTGGGTTTCCTGGTTTCAAACAGAGGCATTGAAGCTAATCCGGAGAAGATCAAGGCAATTACCTCTTTGGCTAAACCGCCGTGCATCAATGACGTTCAGCGACTGGCGGGTTGTGTTGCAGCTTTAAGCCGGTTCATAAGTTAGTTAGGTGAGAAGGCCCTACCGCTGTATCAGATGATGAAGAAAACATACACTTTTGTCTGGAGTGATGCTGCTAATACTGCCTTTGAAGATTTAAAGAGACAGTTGTCTGAGCCGCCGGTCCTTGCGGTTCCCTTTGATAAAGAGCCGTTGCTGTTATATGTGGCTACTAACTCACGAGTTGTTAGTGTTGCCATCGTGGTGGAGCGTAAGGAGGCTGGCAAGGAGCATCCGGTTCAACGGCTGGTTTATTACATCAGTGAGGTGCTCATAGAGTCCAAGCAAAGTTATCCGCATTGGCAGAAGCTTGTTTACGGAGTGTTTATGGCAAGACGGAAGTTGAAGCAGTACTTCCAAGGTCATCCTATAACTGTGGTAAGTTCTGCCCCCTTGGGAGACATCATCCAGAACAGGGAAGCTAATGGACGAGTCGCTAAGTGGGCCATTGAGCTTGGGCCTCATGATTTGAAGTACATGCCACGTACTGCTATTAAGTCTCAAGCCTTGGTGGACTTTATTAATGATTGGACAGAGTTACAGGCACCTGAGGAGAAGCCAGATAACACATATTGGACTATTCACTTTGATGGGTCCAGGCAGTTGGAAGGCTCGGGGGCTGGAGTCGTTTTAACTTCCCCTCGAGGTGACAAATTTTGTTATGTGCTCCGGCTTATGTTTCCTTGTACTAACAATGCAGCAGAGTATGAGGCCTTACTCCATGGTCTCAGGATGGCCAAAGAGATGAATTTGAGCCGGGTAAGGTGTTTGGGTGACTCAGATCTTGTAGCTCAACAAGTATCAGGCAAGTGGGATTCTAAGGATCCCTTAATGGCGGCTTATCGTCATGAAGTTGATGCTGTGGCTGGGCACTTCAAAGGTTATCAAGTGGAGCACGTTGATCGAAGGAAGAATGAGGCGGCTGATGCTTTAAGCCGGCTGGGATTTCAGCGTAAGCCAGTGCCGCCTAACACCTTTCTCGATGTTTTGCATAATCCTTCTGTCAAGATACCTACAGTAGAATAACTAGCAGTGCCAGACCCGGAGGCACAACTGGTGGCAGCCCTGCACATCATCCCGGATTGGACAGTGCCATATTTGGCCTATATGGCCCGGGGAGAGTTGCCTGAGGATGAGAATTTGGCGAGACAAATCATCAGGCGATCCAAATCTATGAAGATTGTTCATGGCGAGCTACATCACCGCAGTGTTACTGGGGCGTTTCAATGTTGTGTGTCTCCTGCGGAGGGTCAGGAGATACTTCGTGAGATCCATGAAGGATACTGTGGTCATCATGCCGGCTCAAAACCTCTTGTTGCCAAAGCTTTCCGTCCTGGTTTCTATTGGCTGACGGCTCATGCTGATGCGGAGGATCTGGTTAGCAAATGTGACGGATGTCAAAAATTCTCACGACGAGCTCATGTGGCGGCTCAAGAGTTGAGGATGATTCCAATTACTTGGCCGTTCGCAGTCTGGGGGATTGACATGGTTGGACCTTTCAAGAGGTCTAAGGATAAAAAGATACACCTCCTGGTGGCAGTGGATAAGTTTACAAAGTGGGTTGAGGCAGAGCCGGTCAGTAAGTGTGACGCAGCCACGACGGTTCAGTTCATGAAAAAGGTAATCTTTCGTTTTGGTTTTCCACACAACATCGTCACTGATAATGGCACTAATCTCTCCAAAGGTGCCATGGAAGAGTCTGTCAACGAGAACATATCCGGCTTGATGTTTTGGCTGTTGCTCATCCTCAATCCAATGGTCATCCAGAGAGAGCTAATCAGGAGATCCTGAAGGGTATCAAACCCCGGCTCTTGGTCCCATTACAGCGGACTCCGGGTTGTTGGGTGGAGGAGCTACCCTCTGTGTTATGGAGAATCAATACTACGCCTAACAGATCTACAGGTTACACACCTTTCTTGTAACATCCCAAATTTTCAATTTGGAATGTTATACATTAGGTCATCATGCATATCATATTTTTCTCGCATTTTTCCGATCCTAGAAATTTCACGCAACTCAAGGACCCTCGGAGAGAGTTGGAAGTTTCACAATTTTCATATTTGGGAATTCTCAAATTTTGAAAATAGGATCATTGGATTATTTAATTATCTTCATAAAGTTTTCCTATAAAAATATTTTGAGAGGGAATAATATGACTTTCCCAAACAATTAGGAAAAATGAAGATATTATAAATAAACCAAATTTGGTTTTGGAAGATTTATTTTGCTTAGGCAAAATGAGCATTTAAAAATATTTATGCATGTTTGTTGTTTTAAAGTTCTTTTGTTCGACTCATTTTTAGGAGTCGGGAAAATTTGTTTTATTTAAATTGGAATTCATTTGGTATTTTTAATTGTTTTGGTTTAAGTTTATTTAAAAAAATTCGCGCCCCTACTGGACCGAGGGGCCTGCCCAAGCCAGCCGGGCCCAGGCCCGGCGCCTCCCGGCCCACCTCCTCCTCCTCCCTCTCGCATGCCACCACAGGTGGTCTCCCACACAAGACGGCAGCCCCCGCCTGAGTCCCACCCGACCCAGTGCTCCCTTGCCCCTCCCCAAGGAAACCACCCCCTTTATAACCACGCACCCCCCCCTCTCACCTCACCCGCGGAGCCTCCGCCACCAGCGCCCTCACGCATGAACCTGCCCGCCCGTGGGCCAGGCCGCCGCCGCCGCCGCCGACCTTGCCGACCTCGGCCGGACCGCCCCTCGCTCGAGCCTCGCGGACCTCTTGGGAGAGTCACCGGAGGTAGCCGCCCCGCCCGCCGCCCGATCCGGTTTTTCCCCCTCTAACCGATCTGGTTTTTATTAAAAAAATTTTTTTATGTTCGGTTTTTTTTAAAAACCTAGATTGGTTTTATTTTTTTTCGGTTTTCTTATTTAACGAACGTTCACCGAACCATTCGTTTCAATGAACGCGTTCGTTGGATTCGTTCTGTTAACAAACGTTCGCTATTTAACCCGTTCGTCGTTTTTCTTTTAATCGGATTTAATCCGTTATTCTCTGATTTGATTTCAGATCCGATTTTCAAAACTGTTTTATTTCACGCTCGTTTATCGGAATCAGGTGATTCAAGCGCCTGGAGTTTCGTAACGAAACCGCCGTTCCGACTACCCTACTTTCACAGAGTTTTGCCACTGTGAAATTTTGACCTAATTTCAGATTGCTAAACCAAGTCGTTCTCCCTCGAGTTTCGACTTTCGATGTTTATTTTGGTTCGATTCTTTTGCAACCAGGGTTCTTAAGTTGAACTTTCTGGTTAGATCTTTTATTCGAGATTTCCCCGTGCATTAGATGAGTACTTATTGTATGCTTGTTGTTTGTCTGCGTTAGATCACCCGGAGTGCGCCGCTTGTTACTTCAAATCTCTAGGACTCATGGATCATCGCAAGGCAAGTAACACTTTGATCATACTCTTCTCATACCCAGTTTTATGCATTAGATCTATTCCTCAAACACTTGCATGATTAGGATCTAATTAAATTGTGGGTTTGGGAAGTAGATTGAGTAGTACCTATTACTGTTTTACTTATGAAACCTTGGGAGTTACTTCTACGTTGCTTGTTTATGCCATGCTATGCTAGTAGGCGTGGATTGGGTGAGTGAATATCCATGACAGATGTGAGATTGTTAATTAATGGTTTATCTAAGGTGGCAACCTAAACACACATCTGGGTGGATTGAGGCACTGGTTTCCATCAGACTTACTGTATTTCTTGGACCGCCACCCGTGCTCTAAGGGATCATAAGATTATTCAAGCTGAAACTTCCGTGTGCAGCCACAAGCCAATTATGGGCTCTGGCGTAGTTGACTAAGTTGTGCGAACTCTTACGGGTAGGCTAGCTGATGTAGGGATGTAGGTTGGTACGGTCTACCCACATGTAAGGTGCTAGCGCTTCGAAAGACTATGTCTCGGTCATCCGTTTCTCAAACACCATGTAGTCACGAGAACCAAGCGGAGGCGATCGAGTCTTGTGGGGAAAAGTCGCAAACCTCTGCAGAGTGTATAAACTAATCATGATTAGCCGTGTCCCGGTTATGGACAATTTGAGTATCCTGTACTTGAATATCATGTGAATCTCAACATGTTACTTCTAAATAAAAGTTATTGGGTTTTGATGAGTACTTTTTAATTGGGATTGAGGATCTGTCAACCATTCTCAATGTTTAACAATCACCACGATAGTTAAATAAAATTATTCCTTTGATGTAGGGAAAATCAGCTTTATGCAAATGTAACAGTAGAGCCTTACCACCAGCCATATATGCATGTAGTATAGGCTTATTCCTTCATTGCTCTTTATGTGTTACATTGCCAGCATATTCCATGTCTTGACCGTTCTCGGGCTGCAACTTTTCACGTTGCAGACTTTTCGCAGAACGACAGTAAGGTGTTAGGTCGTGGTTCTATACTCGTGATGCCGTTGGAGTTGATGGACTCGCTTATCTTCCAAGCCTTCGCTGTTATTATTAGATGGCCTTAAGCCATATTTTGTATTCAGTTCCTTGTGGACAACGATGTAATAAGTGTGTGATTGCTACTCTGCTATAAATCCTTCAATCTTGTGTGGTGTCGGCATTCTTGATCCAGGATGACATCGAGCATAGAGACTTGATCCATTTGGGTCTGGTCGCTCTGAGAGAATGGTATCGAGCACACGTTGGTCTGTAGGACACGACCACTAAGTTAAAGCCATAGATCACTCTCTCTTCCCATTTTCTAACTCCTCATCTTTTCTACTCTCTTTAGGATGACGGACGCGAAGATCAAGTACACCCAACCGGATGAAGGCACACCTTTTGGATTTCACTTGAAGGAAGTTACTAAGTACCTGAACATTGGACTACCAAGTTTCACGGGACTTTCAACGCCACTCTGCTCAAGAGGAGCGCTGGAAGATTCATGCTCACGTTCGGGAAGGACATTCGCCCCAATCACCAAGCCTATAGATAGTGTTTTGATTGCACCAACTTGGAGTGCAGGAAAGAGCATGGCAGCTCACATCACTATGGGACGCATTGGAGAAGTTTATCAAGAAGACCTCAAGGACACCATCTACCAGATTTGCGGACGCCGAGATGACAAGCGGGACGTCGTCAACACCAAGAAGGATAGGTCCATTGCAGCTTTCATCCGGAGTTAAACCAGCACATTCGACGCCGGGAGAACCAAATGTCGATGACATGTTGGAGTTGCAGAAGACAAAGGGAAGGATCATCGAACTGGAAGAAGAACTAAAGACTACACGCAAGGACTACATGGACGAGATCGTAGCTCTGGCAAGACACAATAACGATCTTAAGTACGAGATCGAAGAGCTCAAGAAGAAGTTGGCGCTCAGGAATGAAGACCAGTATGTCGAATACCCAATCGACTACATCAACATCGACGACACAGATTCGGATCCAAGTGAACCCGACTTTGAAGACGAAGCTGGAGCAGACATCATGGAGTCTTCCACCGGTTCAAACTAGTAGAAGTCCCCCACATATTAGTAGTATTCCCTCCATGTAAACATTTTAGCACACGCACTTTTGCGATAGTTAGATCGTTGTAAGCCCTTGTTTGATTGAACGAAGTGATTTTGTGTGTTTTGCTCATGTGCATTGGGTAGTGATTCCCCTTAGACCTCATTCTATTCTAAATTCTCTTCTTTTCTAAACCCATCAGATGCCTCCGAGACGCGACCCCGGATTCGTTTTCCGCCAGAGATCACCCAATTGATCCAGCAGCAGAATACCCTGATTCAAACATTGGTGCAGAACAACAACAACAACAACAACCCACCGCCACCACCACCACCACCTGCGGATCATCTGACTCGTTTCCTTAGACTGAACCCGCCGGTGTATTCCAGTAGCACCGAGCCAATTGTAGCAGATGACTGGCTCCGCAAGATAGGAAGGGAGCTGACCACTACAGGATGCACAGATGGAGAAAGAGTGAAGTTTGCAGACATCAGCTTGAAGGACCGCAGCGGCATGGTGGGAGAATTTCACAGCCACTTACCCGTGAGACACTTGTCACATGGGACCAGTTTGAGCAAGCTTTTCAGACTTGCCCATGTTTCAGCAGGAGCCATGGCCATGAAGAAGCGTGAGTTTCGCAACTTACGCCAAGGAGGAAGGACTGTTGGCAATCGTGGATGACTTTAGCAAATTAGCACGTTATGCCCGGATAGCGTTGCTACGGATGCAGCTAAGCGGAGAAGTTTCTAGAAGGACTGAATGATGAGTTCAGCATGCCGTTGATGGTAGCAAGTTTCAACAACTACCAGGAGTTAGTAGACCGAGCTCTCATGATTGAAGGAAGCAGCAGCAAATTGAGAACTGCAAGCGGAAGTATGGACAAGGGAAGTATAACTCTGGATCCCAAAGAAGCCTCGTTATACCCCTAAATCAGAATTCAGTTTCAGCATACCCATGGAGGAGGTAATTCAGATAACCATAATGGCACCAAGAATGGGAGCGGAATGGAGGAAGCAGCGGACAGAACCGCACCAACCCGTCTACACCATCCAAGGTAGACTGAGTCACATTACTTGCTTTAAGTGCCGCAAGACGGGCATTATGCAAATGACTGCCCGAAGGCGAATGGAAATGGCAATGGAAGCTCGGAAAGAAGCCCAACCCTTTCAACAGGGGACAAGTGAACCACATTGATGTGGAGGAGGTTGAAGATCAGCCCGATCACGAGAATCGGTAAGTTTTGGTTAAGTCATTTACTGCAGTTGTTCTTTTTGATCTTTGGTGCATCGCATTCATACATATCAAGGGATTTGTGGATAAGTACAAGTTACCAACCCAAGCCCTTAGGTCACCCATGCTAGTAACCTCACCCGGAGCGAGTACATGGCTAGTAAATGGTGTGATCGACGCCACTAAGGATTGGACACTATGTTTTCCCCTCGGACCTAATAATTCGGAATCCCAAGGATTGGATGTGATATTAGGTATGGATTGGTTATCAAAGTATGGAGGAAACATAGATTGTACCACAAGGTCAATTTTGCTCACCACACCGGAAGAAAGAAGGATTAAGTATGCATTATCACGGCACGAGCCGAGGAGAGCACAAGTTAATTGCTTATCGGAGTGGTACGGGAAGAAGTACCGGTGGTAAAGGATTATCTGATGTATTTCGGAAGAGTTGCGGGAATGCCGCGGATAGAGACATTGAATTTTGATCGAGCTGTTGCGTGAACAGGCCCGATATCGAAACGACCGTACAGGATGCCCGCAAAGGATTTGGCGGAAATCAAGAAGCAGATTAAGGAACTATTGGATAAAAGCTTTATTCGCCCAAGTTCTTCACCTTGGGGATCACCCGTTTTGTTGGTGGAGAAGAAGGATGGATCGTTGAGAATGGTTGTTGATTACCGCGGATTGAATGAAGTAACAATCAAGAACAAGTACCCACTACCTATGATAAATGATCTGTTTGATCGCTTGCAAGGAGCCAAAGTGTTTTCTAAGATCGACTTGCGATCAGGGTACCATCAGTTGAAGATTCGGGAGCAAGACATACCTAAGACAGCATTTACCACGAGATATGGACTGTACGAGTATACCGTTATGTCATTTGGACTGACTAACGCGCCAGCCTATTTCATGAACCTGATGAACAAAGTGTTTATGGAGTTTTGGATAAGTTAAATCGTGGTGTTCATTGATGACATTTTGATTTTCTCAAGAATGAAGAAGAACACAAGGAACATTTGCGATTGGTTTTGGAGGCGAGGAACACCAGTTGTATGCCAAGTTCAGCAAATGTGAGTTTTGGTTAAAGGAAGTTGGATTTCTCGGACATGTTATATCCGGAGAAGGGATAGCAGTTGACCCCACAAAGCTTGAGACCGTAACCAAGTGGGAAGCACCAACGACAGTTGGAGATATTCGGAGTTTCCTTGGACTCGCAGGATACTACCGAAGATTCATTGAGAATTTCTCAAGGATTGCAAAGCCTATGACAGAATTGTTGAAGAAGGAAAACAAATTCATATGGACTGAGGACTGTGAGGCAAGTTTTCAGGAGTTGAAGAAAAGATTGGTTACCTCACCAGTTTTGATATTGCCAGATCAAACTAAGGATTTTGAGGTGTATTGCGACGCTTCACGTCGAGGACTTGGAGCAGTTCTTATGCAAGAAGGAAGAGTTGTTTCGTATGCTTCACGACAACTTAAGCCCCATGAGTTGAATTATGCCACTCATGATTTGGAGTTAGCAGCCGTTGTGCATGCCTTGAAGACGTGGAGACACTTTCTCATTGGAAATCATTGTGAAGTATATACGGATCACAAGAGTTTGAAGTACATCTTCACACAGAAGGAATTGAATCTCAGACAAAGGAGATGGTTAGAACTTATCAAGGATTATGATATAAGATTGCATTATCACCCCGGAAAGGCTAATGTCGTAGCTGACGCATTGAGCCATAAGAGCCACGTCAATACCCTAATGATGGGAGGAGTACCCAATGAATTAGCCGAGGACCTTCGAGAGCTATGTTTGGAAATAGTTCCTAGAGGCTATGTAGCAGCATTGGAGATTCAGTCGACACTAATGGACAAAATCAAAGAAGCCCAAAAGGCAGATAAGGAAGTTGCCTCTATAAAGGAGAAAATGAGTAAAGGAAAAGCTAAAGGATTTCGAGAGGATGAGCACGATACCCTATGGTTTGAAGACCGTGTTTATGTGCCCAATGACCCAGAGATCAGGAAGTTGATTTTGCAAGAAGCCCATGATTCACCCTATTCGATTCACCCAGGAAATACCAAGATGTATTTGGATTTGAAGAATATTTTCTGGTGGACCGGAATGAAGAAGGATATTGCGGAGTATGTAGCAGTTTGCGACATATGTCAGAAAGTAAAGGCAGAACATCAGAAGCCAGCAGGATTGTTACAACCATTGCCGATACCCGAATGGAAGTGGGATAAACTAGGCATGGATTTCATTACAGGTTTGCCAAAGACCCGTTCAGGATATGACTCGATTTGGGTCATAGTCGACCGTTTGACCAAGGTAGCTCATTTCATTCCAAATCAAGACTACCTATAGCAGTGCTAAGTTGGCAAAGATATACATGACCAGAATTGTATGCTTACGGAGTTCGAGGAGCATTGTATCGATGAGGAACCCAATTTACTTGAAATTTTGGAACCGGTTACACGAAACATTGGGAACCCGATTGGAATTGATACAGCTTTCCACCCACAGACCGATGGACAGACCGAGAGAGTCAATCAGATTTTGGAGGACATCTTTGAGAGCTTGTGCACTAGATTATGGATCTAGTTGGGATGATAATTTGCCGTATGCAGAATTTTCCTACAATAACGATTACCAAACCAGCTTAAAGATGGCACCTTCGAGGCGTTGTATGGAAGAAGGTGCAGGACACCATTGTCATGGGACTAAACGGAGATAAATCGATTATTTGGACCAGATTTGATTAAGGAGTCGAACAGAAAGTTAAGTTGATTGAGAGAGGCTCAAGGTAGCCCAGTCCGCATGTAAGAGCTATGCCGATTCAAAGCGCAGCGATTGAGTATGAAATTGGAGACAGAGTATATCTCGAGTATCCCGCCACGAGGAGTTAAGCGTTTTGGAGTTAAAGGAAAGTTAGCACCCGTTCGTTGGACCATATAAGATTTTGCAACGCATGGGAGAAGTTGCGTATAAGTTGGAATTGCGGAAGGACTGTCAGGAGTTCATGATGTATTCCATGTTTCTCGATTAAAGAAATGTCACCCGAGATAGCAGAGGTACCGTTAAGAGACACAAGTGCCCTTTGGAAGCAATTCAGTTGAAGGATGACTTGACATATGAAGAAAAGCCGTTAAGATTCTCGATTATGCCGCAGAGTTACCCGCAGCAAGGTTATCAAGTTTTGCAAAGTTCGGTGGAGCCACCACACCGAGGATGAAGCCACCAGGAAAGAGAGGAAGTTTTGCTTAGGACCACCTCACCTATTTTCTAGTTAACCCGAATCTCGAGGGCTAGATTCATCTTAAGAGGTAGGTTTGTAACATCCCAAATTTTCAATTTGGAATGTTATACATTAGGTCATCATGCATATCATATTTTCTCGCATTTTTCCGATCCTAGAAATTTCACGCAACTCAAGGACCCTCGGAGAGAGTTGGAAGTTTCACAATTTTCATATTTGGGAATTCTCAAATTTTGAAAATAGGATCATTGGATTATTTAATTATCTTCATAAAGTTTTCCTATAAAAATATTTTGAGAGGGAATAATATGACTTTCCCAAACAATTAGGAAAAATGAAGATATTATAAATAAACCAAATTTGGTTTTGGAAGATTTATTTTGCTTAGGCAAAAATGAGCATTTTAAAAAATTTATGCATGTTTGTTGTTTTTAAAGTTCATTTTGTTCGACTCATTTTTAGGAGTCGGGGAAAATTTGTTTTATTTAAATTGGAATTCATTTGGTATTTTTTAATTGTTTTGGTTTAAGTTTATTTTAAAAAAATTTGCATACTGGACGAGGCCCAGGCCTGCCAAGCCAGCCAGGCCCAGGCCCAGCGCCTCCCGCCCACCTCCTCCTCCTCCTCACTTGCCACCACCTGCGGTGTCCACAAGACGGCAGCCCCGCCGCCCGAGTCCCACCCCGACCAGCGCTCCCTTGCCCCTCCCAAGGAAACCACCCCCCTTTATAACCACCCCCCCCTCTCACCTCATCCATGAGCCACCGCCACCCGCGCCGACTTGAACCCGCCCCGCCGTGGGCGCTTGCCCGCCGCCGCGCCCGCCGCCGCCGCCCCTCGACGCCGGACCCGCCGCCCTCGCTGAGCCTCACGGACCCCACGGACCTCGCCAAGAGAGTCACCGGAGGTAGCCGCCCCGCCCGCCGCCCGATCCGGTTTTTCCCCCTCGAACCGATCCGGTTTTTATTAAAAAAAATTTATGTTCGGTTTTTTTTAAAAACCTAGATTGGTTTTATTTTTTTTCGGTTTTCTTATTTAACGAACGTTCACCGAACCGTTCGTTTCAATGAACGCGTTCGTTGGATTCGTTCTGTTAACAAACGTTCGCTATTTAACCCGTTCGTCGTTTTTCTTTTAATCGGATTTAATCCGTTATTCTCTGATTTGATTTCAGATCCGATTTTCAAAACTGTTTTATTTCACGCTCGTTTATCGGAATCAGGTGATTCAAGCGCCTGGAGTTTCGTAACGAAACCGCCGTTCCGACTACCCTACTTTCACAGAGTTTTGCCACTGTGAAATTTTGACCTAATTTCAGATTGCTAAACCAAGTCGTTCTCCCTCGAGTTTCGACTTTCGATGTTTATTTTGGTTCGATTCTTTTGCAACCAGGGTTCTTAAGTTGAACTTTCTGGTTAGATCTTTTATTCGAGATTTCCCCGTGCATTAGATGAGTACTTATTGTATGCCTGTTGTTTGTCTGCGTTAGATCACCCAGAGTGCGCCGCTTGTTACTTCAAATCTCTAGGACTCGCGGATCATCAGCAAGGCAAGTAACACTTTGATCATACTCTTCTCATACCCAGTTTTTATGCATTAGATCTATTCCTCAAACACTTGCATGATTAGGATCTAATTAAATTGTGGGTTTGGGAAGTAGATTGAGTAGTACCTATTACTGTTTTACTTATGAAACCTTGGGAGTTACTTCTACGTTGCTTGTTTATGCCATGCTATGCTAGTAGACATGGATTGGGTGAGTGAATATCCATGACAGATGTGAGATTGTTAATTAATGGTTTATCTAAGGTGGCAACCTAAACACACATCTGGGTGGATTGAGGCACTGGTTTCCATCAGACTTGCTCTGTATTTCTTGGACCGCCACCTGGGCTCTAAGGGATCATAAGATTATTCAAACTGGAAACTTCCGTGTGCAAGCCACAAGCCAATTATGGGCTCTGGCGTAGTTGACTAAGTTGTGCGAACTCTTACGGGTAGGCTAGCTGATGTAGGGGATGTAGGTTGGTACGGTCTACCCACATGTAAGGTGCTAGCGCTTCTGAAAGACTATGTCTCGGTCATCCGTTTCTCAAACACCATGTAGTGCGAGAACCAAGCGGAGGCGATCGAGTCTTGTGGGGAAAAGTCGCATAAACCTCTGCAGAGTGTATAAACTAATCATGATTAGCCGTGTCCCCGGTTATGGACAATTTGAGTATCCTGTACTTGAATATCATGTGAATCTCAACATGTTACTTCTAAATAAAAGTTATTGGGTTTTGATGAGTACTTTTTAATTGGGATTGAGGATGCTGTCAACCATTCTCAATGTTTAACAATCACCATGATAGTTAAATAAAATTATTCCTTTGATGTAGGGAAAAATCAGCTTTATGCAAATGTAACCGTAGAGCCTTACCACCAGCCATATATGCATGTAGAATAGGCTTATTCCTTCATTGCTCTTTATGTGTTACATTGCCAGCATATTCCATGTGCTGACCCGTTCTCGGGCTGCAACTTTTCACGTTATGAGACTTTTCGCATTGACGAGTAAGGTGTTAGGTCGTGGTTCTATACTCAGTGATGCCGTTGGAGTTGATGGACTCGCTTATCTTCCAAGCCTTCCGCTGTTATTATTAGACGGCCTTAAGCCATATTTTGTATTCAGTTCCCTTGTGGACAACGATGTAATAAGTGTGTGATTGCTACTCTGCTATAAATCCTTCGAAGTACTGTGTGGTGTCAGCATTACTGATCCAGGGATGACACTGAGCACAGAGACTTGATCCATTTGGGTCTGGTCGCTACATTTCTTCATGGTGTACGGAGCGGAGGCAGTCCTGCCAAGTGACATCCGACACGACTCACCCTGCGTGGCGGCTTACGTTGAGGCTGATAACGAAAAAGTTCGTCAGGATGCACTTGATTTGTTGGATGAGGAGCGAGACTTGGCAATAGCCCGCTCGGCGATTTACCATCAAGACCTGCGCCGCTATCTCAGCCGCCGGGTTAGAAGCAGAGCCTTTCAGGAAGGCGACTTAGAGCTCCGGCTCATCCAGGATCAGTCTGATATGCACAAGCTATCCCCTCCTTGGGAAGGACCCTTTGTGGTCAGCAAGAATCTGAACAACGGGTCGTACTACCTTATCGGTGTTCGAGAGCACAATGACTCACGTAAGTCGGAGGAGGAGACCCGCCGGCCGTAGAATATCGCCCATCTTCGTCCTTATTATACTTGAGCCACCGGCTCTCAAGATGTATATATTTTCGTGATGTATATATTATATAAAGCAATAAAGCAGGACCTTTGTCCTTTTTACCCTCAAAAGGTTTTAAATGTTTTCTATATCAGGTGGTGGAAACAACCAACAGGGAGCGGATCATATATGAATCGGGATTTCCCTTTGGTCCGGCTTATGATCATATCTGAATCTAGCCATGATCACTTGGGGGCTTCCTGTTCAAACATAGGTCGTATTCGAACCAAAGAGAACATAGCTGTCGATACCCGCTTGATCGGCATACTGCCAAACCCACTTGGGGGCTTCTTGATCATATTTGAATCATAGCTTAACCTCTTTGGGTCTGACGTGGATCGTATTCGAATCAGCGTCATTAAACAACTCTTACGGTCACTTGGGGGCTTCCTGTTCAAACATAGGTCGTATTCGAAGCAAATAGAACATAGTTGTCGATACCCACTTGATCGGCATCGCCAAAGCCACTTGGGGCTATATAATCGTATCCGAATCTTAGCTTAACCCCTTTGGAACGGTTCACTGATCGTATTCGAAACAGAAGCCTTTGAAATTAAATATATTATTCATTATACTTTGTAAGTGTAAATGATATTAAGGGCCAGGTGAACATTATATGTGCCAACTTTCAGGAGTTAAACTCACTCTCATGATTTGGGTCACATAAACCGGCAAGAATACCAAAAAGATCGCATGTATGCTATTGTGATTATAATCATAAACCGGCCTTTATATGATGTTTTGGTTCGTACTCCGGGTTATCAATACTTTATGTGACCCCGGATGCGATAAGTCGCCAAGGGAATTCTGTTTGTTTTATATGCAGGATAAGGCAAGCAAGTTTTTAACATCATGGAAAGATCAACATAAGCTGGAAGTATATAGCGATGGCGGCTTACGAAAGTATTAAGCGCCACAAACATGCGCGAAGGCATGACAAAATTGAGAGGTTTTTCTACCGTATTACAAGACTCCCCGAGTCTGAATAATGAAGCATTGTTTTCGCAAAGTCATAAACGCCCGGCGGTTCACTCCTTTGGTGGGCTTGAAGATTCTGGGTTATCCTTCTCCGCCTCTCCGTCTGCTGCCCTGTCCTGGAAGGTTGACGAGGCCCAGTCAATGCCGCTTAAGGCTTCAAACTCAGTTTCATCATCTATTAAACCGGCTGGGTCAACTTCAGGGGCAAAGGTGTGCTTACGAGTTGGAGGGATCAGGCTGACGTCATCATAGTGAGGTGTTGGAATTCTCCGGTTCTTGCTGTCATAGCCCGGCCGATACTTGGTAAGGTCAATATCGTTCCCAATGATAGTGGCAACAGGACGTACAACTTTCACACAAGCGGTAAAGTCTGTCTCATCGAATAAAGAGCCGTCTTCCTTCAAGCTGGGATATCCAAGAGCAACGTCTGCCAGGTCTAATTCTCGAAGCAACGCGTTGGCCCGACTCAAGGCAGTTCTAGACCCGGTTCTGGCAGATGCCCGTCTTAGCTCTTGGATCTGCTGGGGTAGCACGGCAAGCCGCTTTAGGACATCTTGCAGGAGATGGGGAACGTCATTTGAGAAATCCACAACGGCCAAAGCACGTTGTGACCCGGTGTACAGTTGCTCCACCAGAGTGTAAACCGCCTTCAGCTTGATCAACATGTTCTTCTTGAGGTTTGTGCTCCTGGGGCCTGCGTTCATAAACATAAGGTGAGCCGGAGATGACAATTAAAATAGTAATCAAAGGAAGGATTGCAATATTCAAGGTTATATATAGTAACTTACCGAAGATTGCTGAGACCATTTGAGATACCTGGCGCTTTAAGCCGGGCAGCTCGGCTGTTGCTTCTGCAAGTGGCGTTTCTGCTGTCTCGGCCCGGGTCACCTGTGAGGCCTTCTCATCAGCCCAGATTTTCTTCTCCGCATCAAAATTCTTCTTCAACTTTTCTTGTTGAGAGACGCTGAATTCAAATTTGGAGTTGGCCTTTTGAAGTACAAGTTCTTGAGCTGCCAGGCGGCTCTTCAGGTCAGCAATCTCCGACTCAAATTGACTTGTGGTGGCCTGCATTGATGCCGGGTTATAGTCAGAATCATGGTAAGATATCATTAAGTCCCAAGCACTTTGCAAGCAAAGGTACTTGACACTTGGGGGCTAATGTATGCTGAAGAAATTTAACGTACAATGCTGGTTCATGGAAATTAAGTCCCAAGCACTTTGCAGGCAAAGATACTTGACACTTGGGGGCTAATGTGTATCGCAAATCCAAGTTATCATGTTACAACCGGGTTAAATATCTTCTTTATAAGCCGGACAAAGCAGTGCTAGGCAGGTTTCTAAGTCTACAACATATTTATTCATAAATAATAGACTTGGGGGCTGATATAGTAAGTATGGTTAAGAAAAGTAACATAAGCTGTACCTAAAAATTTTTGCTGCATTTTCTTCACTATATTAACTTCCAGGTCACGGCTGTTATGTACTTGGTTGATATTGCCAGAGACTATATCTCCAATACTTAATTGAGTATAGTCAGTAATATCTAGCTTGGCATTTCGGCGTTCCAGAAGCTCCTCCTTGGCAGAGCACTTGGCCAGGACAGTGGGTTGACCCGGCTCAACAAATTGAGTCTTCAGAATCTCAATTTCCGGATTAATTGTCTTGGCCGGGTAGGAGCTTATGGGTTATCAGAGCTGTTGAGAGTATCTTCGGCGGGTGGATCATAGGATGGTGCTGGAATATCATAAGCTGGTTCAGGTGGCAGCTGATGGGTAGAACTGTCAGGAGCAGCCGTGCCACGCTCCGGTTCAGTAGCGACCGGGTCTTGAGACGTTTTACTCTTTTTTGCCCTCTTACTGGGCTTCACTTGTACGTTGTGGATAAGAGCAGAAGGATGAGTGCAAAAGCATGAGTAAGGTAAAGCATAAGGTAAACAAAATTACATTACCCAGGGGCAGTTTTGAAAGCCGGCATGTTAGATTGCATAGACTCGCCGGAGGAAGGAGAGGTATCCTGATAATTGGAGTCAGATGAATTGAGAGGTTGAGGAATTAAACCCGCGAAAGGGTAAATAGAGTGTAAATCGAAGATAACCTCAGCCCGACGCTTCCTGGTTACGTCAGGTAAGCCGGAGGAGAGCTCTATATCCTTGCTGGTCCGGCTCTGCCTCCGGCTTTCAATTTGCTGTTGCTACAAAAGAAATTGAGGATCTTGGTAAGCCAAAGGATGTGAAAATCTTACTTTCCGGGTTACTCTTCAAATTTTCTGACGCGGCAGGGGCTCGGAGTCGGAGGAGATTATAGTTACCTCTTCCTCGACGGCTTGGCTGTTCCCCGTGTCTTCCTGAAAAGGTTTAATGTCAGCATGGTAATGATAAAGAGTCAAGGGAGTTAAAAAGTTACCTCTTCTTCTTCATCATCAGTATCGTCAAGTTTAAACATATCTAAAGCGCTTGGCTTCCTCTTCTTCGAAGTTACAGTCTTGGAGGCTTTCCTTTCAGCTCTTTTTGCCGCTCTGGCTTGTTTGGCTGCCTCGCGGTTATACTTGACCTTCCATAAGTTATCATCGGCCTGTGAAGAATGATAAGGGGTTATGAATAAAAGTAAGGTATAACACAGTAAGGAGTAATTATTGAGGTTGATGACTTACTGCAAGGGCCGGGTTCTTCTTGCACAAAGGAAGTAAGCCAAAGGCATTACTGGTCACCGTGCCTTCTTTCAGCAACGTCTGGGTTGTAGCATCCACCACATCATCTGGTAAGTCGTCGGGACTATGATGCAGTGGGTCATTCTTCTCGCCTGAGTAAGTGCACATTAAGTCGGGGCGGCGGCTTAACGGAATCACTCGCCAAGCGACCCAGACTCGGACCAGGTCAATACCATCTAAGCCATTTCCCAAAAGAGCTTTGATTTTACTAATGGTGGGAGAGAGTGGCAGACGTTCAACACCAGTCCGTTTATCCGGCAGCGGGTGGTTGGAATCAAGGCGCAAGGCGCGGAAGCCGGGCAGAGGATTTTCGTCAGCCGGAGAAGTATCCTCGCAGTAGAACCATGTCTGATTCCAATCCTTTGGATGACTCGGCAGTTCAGCATAAGGAAAAAGGCAGTCTCTTCGCCGCTGATCGAGATGCCACCAAGTTCCAGACTGGGCCCGTTGGCGTGTTCGTTCTGCCGGTTTATGTAAAACAATTCTCTGAATAAAAGTAAGCTGGGTTCTTCCCCAAGGTACACCTAGCAGTAGACTTGGAAGTTGCAAATATTTGACACGGAATTGGGCCCGATGTCTTGAGGTCTGAGTCGAAGAAATGTAAAACATCCCTGAAGAATTTTGAACCGGGTGGAGCGAAGCCCCGGTTCATGTGATCAGTAAACACGATCACCTCCCCCTCCTTGGGTTGAGGCTTCTCCTCTGACGGGTTAGGAGCACGATAAGACATGACCTCTCTCTTGGGTAGATGGCCGGATTTCACAAAGTCAGACAAAGTGCTTTCTGTAACAGTGGATTTGACCCAGTTGCAGGTCACAGGAGCTTTGGGAGCCTTGGGTGCCATTGTATAAATTGAAGCCTATGACAAAGTAAGAAGTTCCGATTCAAATTTAACCCGGAGGAAAACATTTTAAGTCTATTCAAAATGGCGGCTTAAGAAGGGGCCTAATGACATATGGGTAACTATGCAGTGATATTTAAGCCGCTACAGGTATCAAAGGCAGATAAATTTTCTGCTGGAAGCAAGCAAAGCTGACAATCAGTGTTGTCTTCTTAAACCGGCTACATGAGCTACCGTGTGAAGCAGATTTAACAGATATAGTTTTTTGGCTAAGTATGGAACAAATAGGTTTCACAAGTTGCAGCTATTATTTTGGACCAAACGACTGTTCTGAAAGGAAAAAATTGTAGACCTAGAACTGACACAGATGAAGCTCATAGGCTTGAACGGGGCCTCTGTGCAATAGAAAGGGATCTATGTGCATTTGGAAACGGGTGCGAAACAGCTACCGCAGCAGTTTTATACTGTCTAAAGATCAGAAAAAGGCGTCGGAGGTGGAATTTATCAAGGGTTCGTGACGGACGGCGACGAACACCGACGAACTCAAAAATCACTAATGCAGATCTGAGGAACAGGGAGGAAAAAACTTACAGATGCAGAGTCGCTACGGAGATCCGTCGCGTTTTTCTGGTCAAGTCAGGTTGATGCAGCGGCCTGAGTTGGTGAAGGCGAGGAGATCCGCGGCGATGGCGGCGGAGCTCAAACGACAGGGAGACAGTGAGCGGAGGAAGACGACCGAGAGGGGAGAATGAAAAAGACCTAGGTCGTGCCCATTTATAAGGAAAGGCCGACTGAGACGGTGCGAGAAACGAGGAGACCAGACATCATTATCCAGTGGCCCCGACGCCTTGGTTTTCGGAATGGTCAGTAAAAGTAAAGATCCGTTGGAGGATATGGCGGAGTAAAAAATGAATTTAAGTAAAGGTGACGTCACGGCGGGTTAACACGGATCCAGAAGATGACGTCATGGTAGGTTAAAAACCTTTGCACAAGCAGAAGGCTGAAGGTTTATTTCTTAAGTTATTTTAAGATTGATGTGAACCGGTTCAAATCAATCTGGGGCCTAATGTTGGGGATATAACTATTTGTGTAAGCCGCCCAGGAGGGGCCGGGTTACGCAAATAAGACTCATCAGGAAGAAGCCCAAAGACCAAGCATTAAGATGGCGGTTCAATAAAGGGTCTAAGGCCCACAGGCGGCTTAAGGCCCATAGTGATAAACCACCATGATGGCATGACTTGTATCATAAGGTAGATTTAACTAGTCACTGAGCCGGACACTGTTTATGAGCCGGCCGGAACTCTGTAGACCGCAGGGCGTCCACCCATGTATAGAAGGGGACGACCCGCTGGCGGCTTAGGTCAAGAAACAACTCATCGAGAGCCGGATATAGCATATCTCGCTCCCTGGTCATCGAAACATCAAGCAATACCAACCCAACTAGACGTAGGCCTTACCTTCACCGTAAGCGGGCGAATTAGTATAAACCTCTCGTGTCCTTTGTCCCGATTAACCCCTTTAAGCTTCCTAGTTGCGATGGCTCCACGACTAAGTCCTTGCAAGAGGACATCTACCGTGACAATTCCACAACAATCACCGTGGCGATGATTCCCCTCCCGATGGCACTCCGGCGCCACCGATGATTCTCCCCCTTGTGCTTCCTCCTCCATGGCCTCCACCCTCTGGTCCTTGGCCTTCATGGTGATGATGGCCCCTCCGGGATACTCCTCCATGGCCACCGGTGATGATGGCCCCCTCCGGCAGGGTGCCGGGGAGGGCCTAGATTGACTTCTCGTGGCTACAGAGGCTTGCGGCAGCGGAACTTCCGATCTAGGTTTCTTTTTGGAAGTTTGGGTATATATAGAAGAGTTTTGCGTTGATTTCACGTCGGGGTCTCGGGCTGTCCACGAGGCAGGGGCGCGCCCTAGGGGTGGGCGCCCCACCCTCGTGGGCAGCCCGGTCTCTTCGCCTGCTTCTAGTACTCCGTGGGCTTCTTCGGTCCAAAATGATCCCGTCAAGTGGCACGTCAATTGGACTCGTTTAGTTTTCCTTTTCGCTATACTCTAAAACACGGAGAAAGCAGTAAATCGCACTTGGGCTCTAGGTTAATAGGTTAGTCCCAAAATCATATAAAATATCATATAAATGCATATAAAACATCCTAGAAGGATAGTATAATAGCATGAATACTTCATAAATTATAGATACGTTGGAGACGTATCAGCATCCCCAAGCTTAATTCCTGCTCGTCCTCGAGAAGGTAAATGATAAAAGAAATAATTTATGAAGTGTGAATGCTAGTAAGTGCTTAAGTTTGATAAATGATAATTCCAATCACTTTTTCTAGCATCATTACATGTCATAACAGTACCCCATCTCATAAAACTTCTCATGATAAAGTAACAAGCTATTCACATGTTAAAGTATAGATCATAAACTTTCTTGAAAACTAACAAACCGTGTTATCAGTCATCAAAAAATTGCAATTCATCTTATTTTCTAGAAGGGTCTATGTTAGAGCTTTGATTTAGCAAACTCCACATACTCAACTATCATTTAATCTTTCACAATTGCTAACACTCACGCTATACTTGTGGTTATGGAGTTTTAATCGGACACAGAGAAAGATTGGGGCTTATAGTTTCGCCTCCCAACCTTTTACCTCAAGGGTAATGTCAACAATAATAGCTCATGCTAACTTACATCCAATTAGTGTATATATATATATATGTATGTATGTATGTATATATATGTATACATATATGTATGTATGTATAGGGTGGGTCTATTATGATAACACCCTTAAGACCCTTATTCTGCACATCCCCGCCTTATTCTGCACACCACAGATAAACTGCACGAGCCGAACCCCACCGAACCCACCCCCAAAAAACACCATCGCATCCCCCACACACCCCACCTCCATCTCCAACCTCCCCCGATTCCTCCCACCAGCGCCCACCTCCCTCTTTCGCCGCACCTCCCCCCGATCCACCTCCTGCTCCGGCCGCGCGGCCTCCTCCCGGGCGCTGCCGCCTCGTCCCCGGCCTCGCTGCTCCTCTCTGGCGCTGCGCCCATGTCCCCGGACCCGAGTGCGGGCGTTGCTCCACGGCGGCCGGATCCGCCGCCCCAGCGGCACGGGGGTCAACTTCAACCTCCCCCCGTAGAGACCACCCACTCCCATGGCGGGCTCCCCCGACCTCTGCCATTCATCCCCACCTGCTAATGCGCCGCTGCGCCCAACATTCTGGTGACTGGGCACCTCCCTTCCCGCCGGCAACCACCTAGGCCATGCCTCCCCTACTACACACCAGGTCAAACGGTGACGACCACGACCTCCCGCCCTGGATCTGCCGTGCCAGATCCGTGAGCCCGCGGCTGGATCCGACGAGCCTCGGCCACGGAGCCCCGCCTACCCCGCCCCCCGTCGACTCCGCCGATTCCGGTGGTGGCTGGGCGGTGATGTTTGATATTTTTTCAGGAGGCCTGTGGTCGGATTCGCACTGCAGTGCTATTCCCCTTCCGCCTCACTCTGAAACATGGCCACCGTGAAGTTCGGCATCACCCAGCAGCGTTGGTCATCTCTGTTGTCGTGATTTGGTCCTCTTCGACTGTCTATGGAGGTGCAGTGCGGTCATGCCATGTGTGCGGTTTGGCCTCGCGGGTGTTGCAGTTCGGCAACCGTGGCTCTGTGCTGTTCGCGGAGCCTTTCTTCTTTTAATTTTGTTTGATGGCTTGCTATGTAAAATTTGCAAAGTTTATTTTGTAATTGTTGGAAAAAGCAATGCAGTTTTTTGAGCTCAGCGTGCAGTGCATCTGGAACCCTCGGCGGGCGCCCCATCGCTTCGAAGCGGTTCATCCACAGCGCCACGGCCCTCTCATCATTCACGCTATAAAATTGGAGCTCACTTTGTAATACTTTTTATATGATGCAGTCCAAATACTTATTGATGAAAAAAATAGTGTTAGAAAAAGCCCTCCTCTTGTGTTAAAAAGAAAGTTATACAAAATGCACGCAGTCCCCTTTTGACGGCATTGCAGTGCGGTATTAAGACTGAAGCGGTGCAGTTTTCTGTCCGACGAAGTGCGCCTCGTCGATTTTGGTGTAGTGAAAAACAGAGTGAAGAAAATAAAAACTCATTTGAGAAAATTTACGTCCAACAAAAAGAAATTATGGACTTCACGTCTGATGCAGTGCGGTTTTTCGTCCGAAGCAGTGCGTTCTTTCGTCGTTCATAAAAAATGACAACAAAAACTCACAAAAGCTCATCTGAGAAAATTTTACGCCCGACAAAAAAAATGATGAAGTTCGCTTGAATCTCTGATACAGTGCGGTTTTTCATCCGAAGCAGTGCGTTCTTCTGTATTTCATAAAAAATGACAATAAACACTCACAAAAAGCTCATCTGAGAAAATTTACACCAGATAAGACAAATCAAGAAGTTCGCTTGACTGTCTGATGCAGTGCGGCTTTCAGTTAGAAGCAGTGCGTTCTTTTGTTGTTCATAAAATAATGACAACAAAAACTCACAAAAATGCTCATCTGAGAAAATTTACGCCCGATAAGACAAATCATGAAGTTCGCTTAACTTTCTAATGCAGTGCGATTTTCTGTCCGAAGCAGTGCGTTCTTCTGTCTGATGCAATACACACGTCGGTTTTGGTGTTGCGAAAAACAGAGTATCCGCATTTTAGTAATTTTAAAACTGCTCTTAAACCGTAAGGAACTAGAGAGCGTGTTTTACATGAAAAAGTTGCGCCTCGTTGATATCTTTCCGACGATGTATCATTTGCAACATTCCACCGAGCGGTTTGAAAAAAATTACGAAAAAATGGCCGCTGCCACTCGTCATCCGCCGCACGATTTTCAAAATTAACTTAAAACCGTAAAAAATTTCAAAACAATTTCAACATATGAAAGTTGCGCCTCGTTCGTAGCTTTCGAACGGTGTATCACACGCCTTGTTTCGACAAACGGTTCAAAAACTGGAGCGAAAATAGTACCAAAAATTTCAAAAAATTTGAAAAACAGAGTTCCGCGATTTAGTAAATTTGAAACTGCTCTTGAACAGTAATAGATTAGAGAAAGATTTGTATATGAAAAAGATGCGCCTCGACGATATCTATCCAACGGCGTGTCATTTGCTTCATTCTGACAAGCGGTTTAGAAAAAAACGCAAAAAACGCTCGCTGCCACTCGTCATCCGCCGCACTATTTTCAAAACTGCTCTTAAACCGTGTGGAATCTCGAAAAGTGTTCAACATGTCGAAGTTGCGCCTAATCCATAGCTTTTCAATGGTATATTACATGCCCCATTCCAATAAACGGTTAAAAAATTAGAGCAAAAACAGTACCGAGAAAATAACGCGTGCAGTTTTTTCCGACGAGAAGTTCACTAGTCTTTATTGCAGTGCTCGTCGTCAAAATGATGCAGTGCGCTTCTGTTGAGCGTGCAGTGCGAAGTGGTGTGCTTTCTGCTAATATTAGCAGAATAGACCACCTATATATATATATATATATATATATATATATATATATATATATATATATATATATATATATATATATATATATATATATATATATATATATATATATATATATATCAGGATCCTTCCAACATCCTGTGCTTACGAAAGGATAAAATGTAAAAAGGAAAGGTGAAGATCACCAAGACTCTTGCATAAGGTCGAATATAAAAGTAAAACATAGGCCCTTCGCAGAGGGAAGCAGAGGTTGCCATGCGCTATCAGGATTGGATGCACAAAATCTTAATGCAAAAGACCGTCACTTTATATTGCCACTTGTGATATGGACCTTTATTATGCAGTCATTCGCTTTTATTTCTTCCACATCACAAGATCGTATAAAGCTTATTTCCTCCACACCAATCAATCATACATATTTAGAGAGAAATTTTTATTGCTTGCATCGATGACAACTTACTTGAACGATCTTACTCAATCCATAGGTAGATATGGTGGACTCTCATGGCAAAACTGGTTTTAAGGGTATTTGTAAGCACAAGTAGTATCTCTACTTGGTGCAAAGAATTTGGCTAGCATGAGGGGGAAAGGCAAGCTCAACATGTTGGATAATCCATGACAATATACTTTATTTCAGATACAAGAAAACATAACCCATTACGTTGTCTTCCTTGTCCAACGTCAACTCTTTAGCATGTCATATTTTAATGAGTGCTCCCAATCATAAAAGATGTCCAAGATAGTATATTTATATGTGAAACCTCTCTTCCTTCAATATTCTTTCATGAATAGTTCAAGTGACCAATTCTACTTTTGCTAACTTTCAATAAGTTTACTACATATACTTATTATGTGTGAAGTCATTACTCCCCATGTTATGAGCATATAAAACATATATAAATTCAGGTTTTTGACATTCAATTTATTCAACCATTTACTCATAGGATATACGTGAAGCACATGAGTAAATGACAAACTACTCCAAAAGATATGAGTGAAGAACGCTGAGTAGTCAAATAATTAACTAGCCATGTGAGGATTCTTTTTCATTCAATATTTCAGATCCAATGATTTTATTTAAACAACAAGTAAAATTGAAAATACGCTCCAAGCAAAACACATATCATGTGATGAATAAAAATATAGCTCCGAGTAAGGTATAACGATAGTTTTGAAGACGAAAGAGGGGATGCCTTCCGGGGCATCCCCAAGCTTAGGCGCTTGAGTCTTCCTTGAATATTACCTTGGGGTGCCTTGGGCATCCCCAAGCTTAGGGTCTTTCCACTCCTTATTCTCGTCATATTGATATCTCACCCAAAGCTTGAAAACTTCAATCACGCAAAACTTAACAAAACTTCGTGATATAGGTTAGTATGATAAAGAGTAAACCATCCACTTTGGTACTGTGTAAGACAAGGTTCATAATTGTTCCCACACAATGTCTACTGTACCATAGCATTTCTACAATTGATATTGAGAAATATAAGTCATAGAAATTAGAAAACAAGCAAACTATGCAATGAAAACAGAATCTGTCAGAAACAGAACAGTCTGTAATGATATGAACATAAACCATACTTCTGCTACTCCAAAAATTATGAAATAAATTGGTGGACGTGAGGAATTTTTCTATTAATCTTCTGCAAAAAGAATCAACTCAAAAGCACTCTTCTGTAAAACATGACAGCTAATATCGTGAGCGCAAAGTTTCTGTTTTTTACAGCAAGATCACATTAACTTTCACCCAAGTCTTCCCAAAGGTCTTACTTGGCACTTTATTGAAACAAAAGCAATAAAACATGATTATACATTATATTAATCATTTATACACACAAAAACAGTAAGGGTAAATATTGGGTTGTCTCCCAACAAGCGCTTTTTCTTTAGTGCCTTCTAGCTAGGCATGATGATTGCAATGATGCCCACATAAAAGATAAGAATTGAAACATAAAGAGAGCATCATGAAGAATATGAATAGCACAATTGATTCTAACAAACTTCCAATGCCTAGGTATTTTGTGAGCACACAACTTATGGAAACAAGAATCAACTAGCATAGGAAGGCAAAACAAGTATAACTTCAAAACTTTAAGCACATAGGGAGGAAACTTGATATTATTGCAACTCCTACAAGCATGTATTTCTCCCTCATAATAATTTTCGGTAGCATCATGGGTAGCAACTTTGTTCTCATACTCAATTGGAACCTCTTCCTAAATAGTGCAATCTTTATTAGCTAAAGTTGACACTCTTCCAAATCCACTTTCATAAATATCACACTAAGATTCAACACCCTCCAGAATAGTGGGATCACTAATTCCTAAAGTTGGCACTCTTCCAAACCACTTTAAATGATAGTATTATTCATACTCCAAAAGTTATAAGTGAAGTTCATGGAGCATTCTATAATTAACATAGACTAAACAATATCCAAGCTCAAAATATATAAGTGAAGCACACGAAGGATTCTATGAAACCATACTCAAAAGATTTAAGTGAAGCACAAAGAGTAATTCTATAAGATCGTACTTAAAAGATATAAGTGAAGCACATGAAGTATTCTATAAATTGATGAAGGGACATCTCATACTATCATGGTTCTTAAAGAAAAATAAAAACACAATGTACACAAATCATGTGAACAAAACAAAAACCGAGGTATACCGATATTTGTTGAAGAAGAAAGGTGGGATGCCAACCGAGGCATCCCCAAGCTTAGATGCTTGAGTATCCTTTGAAATATTTACTTGGGGTGCCTTGGGAATCCCCAAGCTTGAACTCTTGACTTTCTTTATTCTTCTCACATCGGTAACTCCTCATTCTTTGAATACTTCAACCCTAAAAACTTAACAAAAACTTTGTGAGATCCGTTAGTATAACAAAGCAAATCACTACTATAAGTACTGTTGCAAACCAACTCATATTTTGTTGTTGCATTGTATCTACTGTAATATAACTTTTCCATGGCTTAATACACTGATAGAAATCAATAGTTTCATCAAAACAAGCAATCAATGCATCAAAAACAGAATCTGTCTTAAACAGGACAGTCTGTAGTAATCTGGAAGTTTAGTATACTTCTGTAACTCCTAAAATTATGAAATAAATTTGAAATTTTGAAAAATTTGTACAGAAGTAATGTGCAAAAAGTTTCAGACCCATTTGACTTTCCAGTAAAAATGAAATTCACGTACTTCAGCCAAAGTTTCTGTTTTTGTTCTGCACATACTAAACAAGCAATCTAATCATCCTAAAACCAAAGCTTGGCACATTATTTTTATAGTACAATGGATATATACAAGGGGATAATTATTTACAGAGAAACTTCCATGAAAAATTCTACATTGTTTCTGCGATCATGAACACAAGTGCTCAAGGTTGACCCTCACTTCTTCAATGCATAACTTTCCAATCACTTCTCTTTTTTTGAAAAACTTTTTAGGCATGAAAGGCAAGTACATTTTTTTGTATTTTCATTCTTTTAATTTTTTTGTATGTTTCACCCAGAACTAAACAGAAACAAAAATGAAAAAACAAAATCTACTTAGTGAAGAAAGCAAACAAACACACACGAGAATATCAACCCCACGCTATTGCTCCCCGGCAACGGCGCCAGAAAAGAGCTTGATAACCCCCAAGTGCAGGGAATCATCATAGCAATTTCCAAAGGTGGAAGTGATAAGTATGGAGTGTCGAACCCACAAGGAGCTAAAGGTAGGATGAATATTCTCGCAAGCCCTATCTGCCACTGATACGACACTACGTGCACCGAGCGTTTGCTTCCAACTAGAAACAAGAAATAAAACTACGTTGTGGGTATGAAGGGGATAACTTTGTATGATATTGGAGAGCTAAAACATAAAAGTAGGTGCTGTTATCATAAAGTTAGAATATATTACTAAATAATATAAATAGCGAGTGTGGATTAATGGTGGATCGGTGTGCGGAATTGTCCTAGGCAATTATTAACAAGACCGGTAATCACTATTGCAGTTTCATATGAGGGAGAGGCATAAGCTAACATACTTTCTCTACTTGGATCATATGCACTTATAATTGGAACTCTAGCAAGCTTCCGCAACTACTAAAGATCATTAAGGTAAAACCCAACCATAGCATTAAAGCATCAAGTCCTCTTTATTCCCATACGCAACAATCCCTCTTACTCGGGTTTGTGTTTCAGTCACTCACCAACCCACTATAAGTGAATCATGAACGTATTGCAACAATCTACAGCGGGAGTCCCTCACGCTTGCGCGACACGGAGGGCACCATAGGATAGCACCAAAATAAAACATACAACTCATACCAATCTAGATCATCAATCAACCCAAAGACAAAAGATATCTACTCAAAACATCATATGATGGCAACACATCATTGGATCATAATATGTGGCATAAAGCACCATGTTCAAGTAGGGATTACAGCGGGGTGCGGGAGAGTGGACCGCGTAAAAGAGATGAGGATGGTGATGATGATGGTGATGTTGATGAAGACGATCACCGTGGCGATGATTCCCCTCCCGATGGCACTCCGGCGCCACCGGAAGAGAGGAGGAGAGGTTCTCCCCCTTGTGCTTCCTCCTCCATGGCCTCCACCCTATGGTCCTTGTCCTTCATGGTGATGATGGCCCCTCCGGGATACTCCTCCATGGCCACCGGTGATGCTGGCCCCCTCCGGTAGGGTGCCGGAGAGGGCCTAGATTGACTTCTCGTGGCTACAGAGGCTTGCGACGGTGGAACTTCCAATCTAGGTTTCTTTCTGGAAGTTTGGGTATATATAGAAGAATTTTGCGTTCATTTCGTGTCAGGGGGGTCTCCGGGCTGTCCACAAGGCAGGGGGCGCGCCCTAGGGGGGTGGGCGCTCCCCCTCCCTCGTGGGAAGCTCGGGACTCTTCTGGCCTGCTTCTGGTACTCCGTGGGCTTCTTCTGGTCCAAAAATGATCTCCGTCAAGTGGCACGTCAATTGGACTCCGTTTAGTTTTCCTTTTCTGCGATACTCTAAAACAAGGAGAAAACATAAACTGGCACCGGGCTCTAGGTTAATAGGTTAGTCCCAAAAATCATATAAAATATCATATAAATGCATATAAAACATCCTAGAAGGATAGTATAATAGCATGAATACTTCATAAATTATAGATACGTTGGAGATGTATCAGGACCCGGTACCCGTACTCGATTGAGCCGGTCTCGGGTCCCTCGCCTGCATCGTCGATGTAGAGCTTGCCGCGACGACTCTTGGTCATCCGGCCCACAGCGTAGCCCTTGAGTCCTTCAAATCTGCCCTCTAAGAACTCGAAACCATTGTGCGATAGCCCCACGGTGGGTGCCAACTTTCGTGGTTTTGTCACGGCAGATGTCCTAGAGAAAGGACTTAGTCGTGGAGCCATCGCTACGGGTTAACTTAAAGGGGTTAAAGCAGACAAGAGACGCAAGAGAGTTTATACTAGTTCGCCCACTTGCGGTGAAGGTAAAAGCCTACGATCCAGTTGTTGTGGGATTGTTTGGGTTTCGATGACCAGGGAGCGAATACACTTTGCCTGAGTCTCGAGTTGTTGTTTGTTGTCCTGAACCACCGCCGGGTCGTCGCCTTATATACACGGGTTGACGCCCGTCCATTTACAGAATCCTGAGGCCGGCTCATAAATGTGTCTGGATCGGTCTCTGCTCTTTCTATCTTACAACACAAGTTTACATATCAATGTCGGTTTATGTCTACAGGCCTTAAACCAGCTTTGGGCCCTGGGCCTTCATAAAGCATCACCGTCTGTCTTCATGGGCTTCAGATATAGTGAACTAATATGGGGTTAACCCGGCCTCTCCTGGCCGATTTATGCCCAGTGGTAATATCCCCAACACCTAGGCCTTGTTTCCTAGCATTGGAATACTGTTTACGCTCACTTTTATTTCTTGCTACGTTGCTGTTTTTATATTTTTAGATTACAAAAACCTATATCTACCATCCATATTGCACATGTATCACCATCTCTTCACCGAACTAGTGCACCTATACAATTTACCATTGTATTGGGTGTGTTGGGGACACAAGAGACTCTTTGTTATTTGGTTGCAGGGTTGTTTGATAGAGACCATCTTCATCCTACACCTCCCACGGATTGATAAACCTTAGGTCATCCACTTGAGGGAAATTTGCTACTGTCCTACAAACCTCTGCACTTGGAGGCCCAACAACGTCTACAAGAGGAAGGTTGTGTAGTAGACATCAAGCAACACTATGTAAACGGCACCTGCACACAAATAATAAGAACTTATAACCCAACGCGTAAGAGTGGTTGTCAATCCCTCCCCGGTAAAAAGATGGATTAAATTGTATGAGATTAGATAAATAGATCTGACAAAAACACAAAATAAAATAAATAAAGAAAAAGGGAAGTGATGACCCACAAGTATAGGGATCTATCGTAGTCCTTTCGATAAGTAAGTGTGTCGAACCCAACGAGGAGCAGAAGGAAATGCTAAGTGGTTTTCAGCAAGGTATTCTCTGCAAGCATTGAAATAATAGGTAACAGATAGTTTTGTGATAGGGTAATTTGTAACGAGCAACAAATATCAAAAGTAAATAAAGTGCAGCAAGGTGGCCCAATCCTTTTTGTAGCAAAGGACAAGCCTGGACAAACTCTTATATATAGAAAAGAGCTCCCGAGGACACATGGGAATTATCGTCAAGCTAGTTTTCATCACGTTCATATGATTCATGTTCGGTACTTTGATAATTTGATATGTGGGTGGACCGGTGCTTGGGTGCTGCCCTTACTTGGACAAGCATCCCACTTATGATTAACGCCTATTGCAAGCATCCGCAACTACAAAAGAAGTATTAAGGTAAACCAAACCATAGCATGAAACATGTGGATCCAAATCAGCCCCTTACGAAGCAACGCATCTACTAGGGTTTAAGCTTCTGTCACTCTAGCAACCCATCATCTACTTATTACTTCCCAAAGCCTTCCTCTAGGCCCAAATAATGGTGAAGTGTCATGTAGTCGACATTCACATAACACCACTAGAGGATGGACAACATACATCTCTCATCAAAATATCGAACGAATACCAAATTCACATGACTACTAATATCAAGACTTCTCCCATGTCCTCAGGAACAAACGTAACTACTCACAAAGCATATTCATGTTCATAATCAGAGGAGTATTAATATGCATAAAGGATCTGAACATATGATCTTCCACCAAATAAACCAACTAGCATCAACTACAAGGAGTAATCAACACTACTAGAAACCTACAGGTACCAATCCCAGACTTGGAAACAAGAATTGGATACAAGAGATGAACTAGGGTTTGAGAGGAGATGGTGCTGGTGAAGATGTTGATGGAGATTTCCCTCTCCCGATAAGAGGAGCGTTGGTGATGACGATGGCGATGATTTCCCCCTCCCGGAGGGAAGTGTCCCAGCAGAACAGCTCTGCGGAGCCCTAGATTGGTTCCGCCAAGGTTCCGCCTCGTGGCGGAGTCTCGTCCCGAAAGCTTGCTTCTGATTTTTCTTCGGACGAAAGACTTCATATAGCAGAAGATGGGCATCGGAGGGCCAACAGGCGGCCCAAGAGGCAGGGGGCGACCCCAGGGGGTAGGGCGTGCCCCCCACCCTCGTGGCTAGGGTGTGGGCCCCCTCTGGTATTTCTTTCGCTCAATATTTTTTATTATTTCCAAAAATAATTTTCATGGAGTTTCATGAATTTTGGAGTTGTGCAGAATAGGTCTCTAATATTTGCTCCTTTTCCAGCCCAGAATTCCAGCTGCCGGCATTCTCTCTCCTTATGTAAACCTTGTAAAATAAGAGAGAATAGGCATAAGTATTGTGACATAATGTGTAATAACAGCCCATAATGCAATAAATATCGATATAAAAGCATGATGCAAAATGGACGTATCAACTCCCCCAAGCTTAGACCTCGCTTGTCCTCAAGCGAAAGCCGATAACGATAAATATGTCCACATGTTTAGAGGTAGAGGAGTCGATAAAATAAAATACATACATGAGGGCATCATGATTAATCTCATAACAGCAACATATATGGATATTGTCATATGATTTCTTATGCTCGAGTATTAATCTATTCACAATACAAAGTATGAATCAGAAACTTTATTGAGAATCAACAAACTATAATCTCAGTCATTGAAGCAATTGCAATTTATCATAACATCAGAAAGAGTCTATGTCAGAGCTTTTTAGCAAGTCAACATACTCAACTATCATTTAGTCTTTCATAATTGCTAACACTCACGCAATACTTGTGGTTACGGAGTTTTAATCAGACACAGAGAAAGATAGGGGCTTATAGTTTTGCCTCCCAACCTTTTACCTCAAGGGTAATGTCAACAATAATAACTCATGCTAACTTACATCCAATTAGATATATATATATCAGGATCTTTCCAACACACTGGGCTTGCCAAAGGATAAAATGTAAAAAGGAAAGGTGGAGATCACTATGACTCTTGCATAAGGTAGAAGATAAAAGTAAAAGATAGGCCCTTCGCAGAGGGAAGCAGAGGTTGCCATGCGCTTTCAAGGTTGGATGCACAAAATCTTAATGCGAAAGAACATCACTTTATATTGCCACTTGTGATATGGACCTTTATTATGCAGTTCGTTGCTTTTATTTCTTCCACATCACAAGATCGTATAAAGCTTATTTCTTCCACACCAATCAATCATACATATTTAGAGAGCAATTTTTATTGCTTTGGACCGATGACAACTTAATTGAAGGATCTTACTCAATCCATAGGTAGATATGGTGGACTCTCATGGCAAAACTGGTTGAAGGGTTTTTGGAAGCACAAGTAGTATCTCGACTTGGTGCAAATAATTTGGCTAGCATGAGGGGGAAAGGCAAGCTCAACATGTTGGATGATCCATGACAATATACTTTATTTCAGATATAAGAAAACATAACCCATTACGTTGTCTTCCTTGTCGAACATCAACTCTTTAGTATGTCATATTTTAATGAGTGCTCCTAATCATAAAAGATGTCCATAATAGTATATTTATATGTGAAACATCTCTTTCTTTATTACTTCCTATTAATTGCAACAATGACCAAAACTAAGTTTGTCAACTCTCAACAATTTTTAATCATCATACTCTTTCTATGTGAAGTTACTACTCTTCATAAGATCAATATGATTTCTTTGTTTCTTTTTACTCTTTCTCTTTTCTTTTATTCACTCAAGATCATAGCAAAATAATCAAGCCCTTGACTAAACACTAATCTTTATTATATAGCTCACGGACTCAATTACATAGAGAGATCATAAAGCAAAACTCAAGGCTAGATCACACTAAAAAAATTATTTTACTAAATCAAAATACTACTAATAGGATCGGACTAAGAAAAACGGTAAAGATAGGAGATGTGATGGTGATACGATACCGGGGCACCTCCCCCAAGCTTGGCAGTTGCCAAGGGGAGTGCCCATACCCATATGATTATATCTCCTTCTTCGGGGATGATGATGTGATATTCTTAGCAATGATTCCCCTCAGGATACGATTCTCCTCCTCGAGCTTATTGAGTTGCTGCTTGAGATCCATTATCTCCTTACGAAGCTTTCCTGTAATGACCAAAGCTCCTTGCACCAAAGGGTGTTGCATAGCTGCAGGAGAACAAGTGACGCTCTTCTTCGTATTTTCATAAGAAAGAAATCTAACATTGGAAGGGATAACCGAGTTTGGAATAGCCAAGCTCTATAGTTCCCCCATTGTGAATCCAGCTCGGAAGCGAGAAGTGACTTCTTGATCCTCCTCCATGGCGTCTATCCTCTTCAAATCAGCCTCCATATCTTCCTCAGTTGCTGACCCAAAGTGGTCAGCCTCGCTGTTTGTCCTTGATCTCAATGCCGGATGAGACACCCGGCTCTCCCTGACTGACTCTTGAGAAGACATCTTGCTCAAATCTGCTGCAGTACCAGCTCGAAATAAAAATAGAGGATATTTGCATGATACAGGAGTCAAAACCTTCAGGAGAATATATAACGTATTTTTACCAGCCAAAATACGTATCGTGCAAGAAAACGGAGTCCAGAGAGCGCACGAGGTGCCCACGAGGCAGGGGGCGCGCCCTCCACCCTCGTGGAGCCCTCGTGTCCTTCCTGGACTGCTTCTTATTTTTCTATTTTTCTACATATTCCAAAACGGAGAAAAAATGCCATTAGAACTGTTTTGGAGTCGGTTTACTTACCGTACCACATACCTATTCCTTTTCGGAGTCTGAAATGTTCTGGAAAGTGTCCCTTATGTATTCCTCCGGGGTTACGATTTCAGTAACATTGGTTTCAACATTTATTGGATTACCTGAGATATAGTGCTTGATTGTTTGTGCCTTCGAAGTTGTTGATTTTTATGGCACCGGAATGATAGACCTCCTCGATAACGTATGGGCCTTCCCATTTAGAGAGAAGTTTTCCTGCAAAAAATCTTGAACGAGAGTTGTATAGCAATACATAATCACCTACATTAAACTCACGCTTTTGTATTCTTTTGTCGTGCCATCTTTTGACTTTTTGTTTAAACAATTTGGCATTCTCATAGGCTTGGGTTCTCCATTCATCAAGTGAGCTAATGTCAAATAAGATCTTCTCACCAGCAAGTTTGAAATCATAGTTGAGCTCTTTAATAGCCCAATAAGCCTAATGTTCTATTTCGAGAGGAAAGTGACATGCTTTTCCATAAAAAAATTTATACGGAGACATACCCATAGGATTTTTATATGCAGTTCTATAGGCCCATAATGCATCATCAAGTTTCTTGGACCAATTCTTTCTAGATCTATTGACAGTCTTTTGCAAAATTAATTTGAGCTCTCTATTGCTCAATTCGACTTGACCACTAGACTGTGGGTGATAAGGAGATGCAATTCTATGATTAACATCATATTTAGCAAGCATTTTGCGGAAAGCACCATGAATAAAATGTGAACCACCATCAGTCATTAAATATCTAGGGACTCCGAACCTCGGAAAAATAACTTCTTTAACCATTTTAATAGATGTGTTATGATCAGCACTACTAGTTGGAATAGCTTCTACCCACTTAGTAACGTAATCAACAGCAACTAAAATATGAGTATACCCATTAGAGGCAGGAAACGGTCCCATATAATCAAAGCCCCAAACATCAAATGGTTCAATAACAAGAGAAATAATTCATAGGCATTTCTTGACGTCAACTAATATTACCAATTCTTTGACATTCATCACAAGATAAGACAAACTTACGGGCATCCTTGAAGAGAGTAGGCCAATAAAAACCGGACTGCAATACCTTATGTGTAGTTCTATCTCCAGCGTGGTGTCCTCCATAAGCTTCGGAGTGACACTTGCGTAGGATCTGTTCCTGTTCATGCTCAGGTACACAACGTCTAATAACACCATCTACTCCTTCTTTATAAAGATGTGTGTCATCCCAAAAGTAATGTCTCAAATCATAGAAAAACTTTTTCTTTTGCTGGTATGTGAAACTAGGTGGTATGAATTTAGCAACAATGTAATTAGCTTAATCAGCATACCATGGAGTAGTACAAGAGGCATTGATGACATTTAATTGTTCATCAGGAAAGCTATCATCAATAGGTAGTGGGTCATCAAGAACATTCTCTAACCTAGACAAGTTGTCTGCAACGGGGTTCTCAGCTCCCTTTCTATCAATAATATGCAAATCAAATTCTTGTAGCAAGAGAACCCATCTAATAAGTCTAGGTTTAGCATCTTTCTTTTCCATAAGATATTTAATAGCAGCATGATCAGTGTGCATAGTTACTTTAGAATCAACAATATAAGGTCTAAACTTATCACAAGCAAATACAACTGCTAAGAATTCTTTTTCAATAGTAGCATAATTTCTCTAAGCATTGTCTAGAGTTTTACTAGCATATTGGATAACATTTAATTTCTTATCAACTCTTTGCCCTAGAATAGCACCTACAGCATAATCACTAGCATCGCACATAATTTCAAAGGATAAATTCCAGTCAGGTGGCCGAACAATAGGTGCAGAAATCAATGCTTTCTTAAGTACTTCAAATGCTTCTACACAATCATCATCGAAGACAAATGGTATATCTTTTTGTAATAGATTAGTCAGAGGCTGAGAAATTTTTGAGAAGTCCTTAATGAACCTCCTATAAAAACCGGCATGACCAAGGAAACTTCTTATACCTTTGATGTCCTTGGGACATGGCATCTTTTCAATAGCATCAACCTTGGCTATCAACTTCAATACCTCTTTCAGAAATTTTATGCCCCATGACAATGCTTCATTAACCATAAAGTGGCACTTTTCCCAGTTCAAGACAAGGTTAGTGTCTTCACATCTCTGCAAAACCCGATCAAGGTTGCTTAAGCAATCATCAAAAGAGGATCCATAAACGGAGAAATCATCCATGAAAACCTCACATATCTTTTCGCAAAAGTTAGAGAATATAGCCATCATACATCTTTGAAAGGTAGCAGGTGCATTACATAAACCAAAAGGCATACATCTATAAGCAAAAGTACCGAAAGGGAAAGTAAAAGTGGTCTTAGATTGATCATCGGCTGACACAGGTATTTGAGAGAAACCAGAATAACCATCTAGAAAAAAATGTGTATGTTTGGATAATCTTTCTAGCATTTGATCGATAAAAGGCAAGGTGTAATGATCCTTTTTAGTAGCTTTATTTAATTTGCGGAAATCAGTTACCATCCCATAGCCTGTAATAATTCTTTGCGGGATCAATTCATGTTTATCATTAGGAACGACGGTAATACCTCCCTTTTTAGGGACACAATGGACGGGACTTACCCACTAACTATCAGCAACGGGATAAATAATACCTGCCTCAAGAAGCTTTAGTATTTCCTTTCTCACCACTTCTTTCATCTTAGGATTCAGCTGTCGTTGGTGATCACGAACTGGTTTGGCATCTTTCTCCAAATTTATTTTGTGTTGGCATAGAGTGGGACTAATGCCCTTAAGATCATCAAGAGTATATCCAATAGCAGCGCGGCGCTTCTTCAGAGTTTTCAATAATCTCTCTTCTTCATGCTCTGAAAGGTTAGCACTAATAATAACATGATATATCTTTTTCTCATCAAGATAAGCATATTTATGAGTATCAGGTAACGGTTTGAGCTCAAACACGAGATCAGCCTTGGGTGGAGGAGGATCCCCTAAGATTTCAACAGGCAAGTTGTTTTTCAGGATGGGTTCCTGTTTAAAGAATACTTCATCTATTTCCCTTCTTTCATTCATAAACATATCATTTTCATGGTCTAGCAAATATTGTTCTAAAGTATCATTAGGAGGTACGACAATAGAAGCAAGACCAATAATTTCATCCTTACTAGGCAATTCTTCTTCACAGTGTTGTCTACGAAATTTAGAGAAGTTGAACTCATGAGACATATCACCTAAACCAATAGTAACAACATCTTTTTCGCAATCTATCCTAGCATTAACAGTGTTCAAGAAGGGTCTACCAAATATAATGGGACAAAAGCAATATTGTGGGGAACCAAGAACACGAAAATCAGCGGGATATTTAGTTTTCCCACACAAGACTTCAACATCTCTAACAATTCCCATGGGTGAAATAGTATCTCTATTGGCAAGTTTAATTGTGACATCAATATCTTCTAACTCAGTAGGTGCAATATCATGCGTAATTTCTTTGTATAAATCAATAGGTATTGCACTAGCACTAGCACCCATATCACATAAGCCATGATAACAATGATCTCCTATTTTAACCGAAATAACAGGCATGCCTACCACAGGTCTATGTTTATCTTTAGCACAAGGTTTGGCAATTCTAGCAGTTTCATCACGGAAATGAATAACATGCCCATCCATATTATCAGACAAGATATCTTTAACAATAGCAATATTGGGTTCAACTTTAGCTTGCTCAGGAGGTGTATAGGTTCTAATATTGCTTTTACGAACCACAGTTGAAGCTTTAGCATGATCTTTTATCCTAACAGGAAAAGGTGGTTTCTCAACATAAGCAGTAGGAACAATAGGATCATTATAAGTGATAGTCTTTTCTTCGACTTTAATAGGTGCAGCTACTTTACTTCTCCGGGAGGATGATATTTAAACCACTTCTCTTTAGGGAGATCAACATGAGTAGCAAAAGATTCACATAAGGAAGCTACTATCTCAGAGTAAAGTCCATATTTAGTGCTAAATTTACGGAAAACAACGGTATCCATAAAAGATTTGACACAATCAAACTTAGGTGTCATACCTGACTCCTTACCTTCGTCGAGGTCCCAATCTTCAGAGTTGCATTTAATTCTTTCCAATAAATCCCATTTGAATTCAAGAGTCTTCATCATAAAAGAGCCAGCACAAGAAGTATCGAGCATGGTGCGATTGTTATCAGAAAGCCGAGCATAAATTTTTTGAATAATTATTTCTCTTGGAAGCTCATGATTGGTGCACGAATATAACATTGATTTAAGCCTCCCCCAAGCTTGAGCGATGCTTTCTCCTTCGCGAGGCCAAAAATTATATATATAATTGCGATCACGATGAACAAGATGCATAGGATAAAACTTCTGATGAAATTCCAATTTCAATCGTTTGTAGTTCCATGATCCCGTATCATCACATAGCCTATACGATGTCAATGCATCTCCCTTCAAAGATAAAGGGAAGACCTTCTTCTTAATAACATCATCGGGTATACCTGCAAGCTTAAATAATCCACAAACTTCATCCACATATATTAAGTGCTCATCAGGATGCATTGTTCCATCTCCTGCAAAAGGATTAGCTAGCAGTTTTTCCAACATACCCGAAGGAATCTCAAAGCAGACATTTTCATTTTCAGTAGGTTCAGTAGGTTGAGGAGCAACTCTTTGCTCTACTGGTCGGGGTAAAGATACCCCGAACAAGCCCCTCAGAGGATTACTTTCCATAGTAACAAGTGACAGTAAATTTCAGCACACTATATAAATCTTTCCTTACCAAATTCCACCTACCAAAGGTGCTTCACTCCCCGACAACGGCGCCAGAAAAGAGTCTTGATGACCCACAAGTATAGGGGATCTATCGTAGTCCTTTCGATAAGTAAGAGTGTCAAACCCAACGAGGAGCAGAAGGAAATGATAAGCGGTTTTCAGCAAGGTATTCTCTGCAAGCACTGAAATAATAGGTAACAGATAGTTTTGTGATAGGGTAATTTGTAACAAGCAACAACTAACAAAAGTAAATAAAGTGCAGCAAGGTGGCTCAATCCTTTTTGTAGCAAAGGACAAGCCTGGACAATCTCTTATATATAGAAAAGCGCTCCCGAGGACACATGGGAATTATCGTCAAGCTAGTTTTCATCACGTTCATATGATTCGCGTTCGGTACTTTGATAATTTGATATGTGGGTGGACCGGTGCTTGGGTGCTGCCCTTACTTGGACAAGCATCCCACTTATGTTTAACCCCTATTGCAAGCATCCGCAACTACAAAAGAAGTATTAAGGTAAACCTAACCATAGCATGAAACATGTGGATCCAAATCAGCCCCTTACGAAGCAACGCATAAACTAGGGTTTAAGCTTGTGTCACTCTAGCAACCCATCATCTACTTATTACTTCCCAATGCTTTCCTCTAGGCCCAAATAATGGTGCAGTGTCATGTAGTTGACGTTCACATAGCACCACTAGAGGATGGACAACATACATCTCATCAAAATATCGAACGAATACCAAAGTCACATGACTACTAATAGCAAGACTTCTCCCATGTCCTCAGGAACAAACGTAACTACTCACAAAGCATATTCATGTTCATAATCAGAGGAGTATTAATATGCATAAAGGATCTGAACATATGATCTTCCACCAAATAAACCAACTAGCACCAACTACAAGGAGTAATCAACACTACTAGCAACCTACAGGTACCAATCCCAGACTTGGAGACAAGAATTGGATACAAGAGATGAACTAGGGTTTGAGAGGAGATGGTGCTGGTGAAGATGTTGATGGAGATTGCCCTCTCCCTATGAGAGGAGCGTTGGTGATGACCATGGCGATGATTTCCCCCTCCCGGAGGGAAGTGTCCCCGGCAGAACAGCTCTGTCGGAGCCCTAGATTGGTTCCGCCAAGGTTCCACGTCATGGCAGCGGAGTCTCGTCCTGAAAGCTTGCTTCTGATTTTTCTTCATACGAAAGACTTCATATAGCAGAAGATGGGTATCGGAGGGCCAACAGGGGGCCCACGAGGCAGGGGGCGCGCCCAGGGGGTAGAGCACGCCCCCCACCCTCGTGGCCAGGGTGTGGGCCCCCTCTGGTATTTCTTCCGCTCCGTATTTTATATTATTTCCAAAAATAACTTTCGTGGAGTTTCAGGACTTTTGGAGTTGTGCAGAATAGGTCTCTAATATTTGCTCCTTTTCCAGCCCAGAATTCTAGCTGTCGGCATTCTCCCTCCTTATGTAAACCTTGTAAAATAAGAGAGAATAGGCATAAGTATTGTGACATAATGTGTAATAACAGCCCATAATGCAATAAATATCGATATAAAAGCATGATGCAAAATGGACGTATCAGGCAGCAAGGTATTTTTTGGGTTTTGGAATAATATATTTGGAAACAAGATGATAGAAAATAGACCCGGGGGCCGTAGATTTCACTAGTGACTTATGTCGAGAAAATAGCATACGGTGGGTAAACAAATTACTGTTGGGCAATTGATAGAAGAACAAATAATTACGACGATATCCAAGTCAATGATCATGTGTGTAGGCATTACGTCCAAGATTAGTAGACCGACTCCTACCTGCATCTACTACTATTACTCCACACATTGACCGTTATCTAGCATGCATCCAGTGTATTAAGTTCATGGAGAAACAAAGTAATGAATAAGAACGATGACATGATGTAGAAAAGATATATTCATGTAGGAATAGACCCCATCTTTTTATCTTTAATAACAACAATACATGTGTGCCTTGCTACCCCTTCTATCACTGGGTGACGACACCACAAAATCGAACCCATCACAAAGTACCTCTTCCCATTGCAAGAAAAATCAATCTAGTAGGCCAAGCCAAACCAAAGTTTCGGAGAAGAAATACGAGGCTATAATAATCATGCATATAAGAGATCAAAGAAGACTCAGATAATATTCATGGATAGATCTCATCATAAACTCAGAATTTATCGGATCCCAACAAACACACCACAAGAAGTCATTACATCAAATAGATCTCCAAGAACATAGAGGGGAACATTGTATTGAGAATCAAAAAGAGAGAAGAAGAAGCCATCTAGCTACTGCCTACGGACCCGTAGGTGCGTGGTGAACAACTCACGCATCATGAGGGGAGCACCAATGAGGATGATGAACCCCTCCGTGATCGTGTTCCCCTTCGGCAAGGTGTCGGAATAGGGATCTAGATTGGATCTTGTGGTTCTAAAACATGCGGCGGCTAGAATTGTGTTTTGGCGAATCCCCTAGAGTTTATGAAATATCTTAGTATTTATAGAGCTAAGAGGAGGTGAAGAGGACCTCCATGGGCCCCACCACCCATCAGGGCGCGCTAGGGGCCTCTGGCGCGCCTAGGTGGGTGGTGGGACCCCCGGGCCTCCCCTCTGATTCTTCCTTGGCTCCCAAGTTGTCTTCTGGGCGGAAAAAAATCTCCAAAAATTTGCATGACATTTGGACTTCGCTTAGTACTGATATTCTGCAAAGTAAAAAACAAGCAAAAACAGTAACTGGCACTGGGCACTATGTCAATAGGTTAGTCCTCAAAAATGATATAAAGTTGCAATAAAATGAACATAAAACATCCAAGAATGATAATATAACAGCACGGAACAATAAAAAATTATAGATATGTTGGAGACGTATCACAAAACTCAACAAAAACTTCATGAGATCCGTTAGTGAAATAGAAAAATCATAAACTTTAGGTACTGTTGTAAACTCATTCATAATTATTCTTAAATAGTGCCTACTTTATTCTAACTTCTCCATGACTTATACCCCGTGATATAATCCACATCATCATTAAAATAGACACACTATGCAATAAAATACAGAATCTGTCTAAAACAGAATAGTCTATAATGATCTCAGAAAAAACCATTGTTCTCTAAATCTAAACATTCTGATAAATTAGAACAACATGGGAAATTTGTATATCAATCATGTGTAAAAAATTTAGATCAAAAGCACATTCCAGTGAATTATAGAAATTCCTGGACCGAGAGCAAAAGTTTATGTTTTTTCACAGAATCAAGTCAACTGTCATCCAAATCATCCCAAAGGCTTTACTTGACACAAACACCAATTAAAAGATAAAAAACAATCATTACAGTAGAAATTATCATGTCATCACACAAAACAGAATTAAAAAGCACAAGTTGTAAGATAGCTATTGGGTTGCCTCCTGATGTCTGCTAGAACTACGTCGGTATTTCCCCAAAGAGGAAAGGATGATGCAACACATCAACGTTAGGTATTTCCCTCAGTGATGAGACCAAGGTTATCGAACCAGTAGGAGAACCAAGCAACACTACGTAAACATCACCTGCACACAAATAAAAAATACTCGCAACCCGACGTGTTAAAGGGGTTGTCAATCCCTTTTGGGTAACAGCGCCAGAAATTGGCAAATGGACATGAGAAAGTTGCAATAATTTGATAGATCGAACGCCAAATAAAATAAAGTGCAGCAATGTATTTTTTATTTTTGGTTTAATAGATCTGAAAATAAAAGCAAATAAAAATAGATCGCAAAGGGAAATATAAGAAATAGGAGACCCGGGGCCATAGGTTTCACTAGTGGCTTCTCTCGAGAAAAATAGCAAACGGTGGGATTACTGTTGGGTAATTGATAGAGCTTCAAATAATCATGAAGATATCCAGGCAATGATCATTATATAGGCATCACGTCCAAGATTAGCAGACCGACTCCTGCTTGCATCTACTACTATTACTCCACACATCGACCGCTGTCCAGCATGCATCTAGTGTATTAAGTTCACGGAAAAACAGAGTAATGCAATAAAACGATGACATGATGTAGACAAGATCTATTTATGTAGAAAAAGACCCCATATTGTTATCCTTAATGGCAACGATACATACGTGTCGGTTCCCCTTCTGTCACTGGGACAAGCACTGTAAGATCGAACCCATCACACAACACCTCTTCCGATTACAAGATAAATAGATCAAGTTGGCCAAACAAAACCCAAATATCGGAGAAGAAATACGAGGCTATAAGAGATCATGCATATAAGAGATCAAAGAAGACTCAAATAACTTTCATGGATAAAAACATAGATCTGATCATAAACTCAAAGTTCATCGGATCCCAACAAACACACCGCAAAAAGAGTTACATCATATGGATCTCCAAGAGACCATTGTATTGAGAATCAAAAGAGAGAGAGGAAGCCATCTAGCTATCAACTACGGACCCGTAGGTCAACTAAGAACTACTCACGCATCATCGGAGAGGCACCAATGGGCATGATGAACCCCTCCGTGTTGGTGTCTAGATTGGATCTGTGGTTTCTGGAACTTGCGGTGCCTGGAATTGGTTTTCGTCGACTCCCCTAGGGTTTCTAGAATATTGGGGTATTTATAGAGCAAAGAGGCGGTGCGGGAGGCCACTGAGGTGGGCACAACCCACCTGGGCGTGCCTAGGCCTCCAGGCGCGCCCTGGTGTGTTGTGCTCCCCTTGAAGCACCCCTCAGGTACTTTCTTGGCCCACTGGATGTCTTCTGGTCCAAAAAGAATCCACAAAAAGTTTCGCTGGGTTTGGACTGTTTGATATTGATTTCCTGCGATGTAAAAAACATGCAGAAAACAACAACTGACATTGGGCACTATGTCAATAGGTTAGTACCAAAAAATGAAATAAAATGACTATAAAATGATTGTAAAACATCCAAGAATGATATATAACAGCATGGAACAATCAAAAAATTATTGATAGGTTGGAGACGTATCAGCATCCCCAAGCTTAATTCATGCCCGTCCCCGAGTAGGTAAATGATAAAAACAAAATTTTTTATGTGGAATGCTGCATAACATATTCATCACATATTATTTTCTTTGTAGCATGGACAATTGGACTTTTATATGGTTCAAAGCAATAGTCTAGTTTTGACATGAGACTTAAAATACTCAAGCATATCAACAAGCAACCATGTCTTTCAAAATATCAACGCTAACATAAGTTATCCCTAGCCCATTATGCTCAATCATTGATCCATTCATTAAACACACTCGCATATTAGCTACACCCAATGCTCAAGTACGATCATATGTCCCTTAGTTGGTGCTTTATAAGAGAAGATGGAGACTCAAATAAAAAATAAAAAATTGCATAAAGTAAAAGAAAGGCCCTTCGCAGAGGGAAGTAGGGATTTGTAGAGGTGCCAGAGCTCAAAGTGAAAAATAGAGATAAAAACAATTTGGGAGGCATGCTTTTCCTGTAACCGAGAACGATCGAGTAGTTACCAATACTTTTCATGCTAGATATATCATAGGCGGTTCCCAAAAAATAAATTAAAGTTTATTCCTTTTTCCACCATACTTTCACTTTCCATGGCTAACCGTATCCATGGGTGCCTTCCATACCAACACTTTCCAAGGAAATTTATTATTTGAAAACATAAAGTAAATTCGTTTTTCATTTCGGGGCTAGGCATCCCTAGTACCTTTGCCTTACTCTCGTGCAATGACAAGTGAATAAATACTCATCGTGAGAACAACATATCTAGCATGGAAATATATTAGCCACACCCTACCGTTTCATGAGCGGTACGAGCACACAACAGAGAATTTTATTTTGAAGACTAGAGATGGCACATGCAAATTTGCTTAGAACGGCACGGAAATACCGCATATAGGTATGTATAGTGGACTCATAAGGCAAAACTGGTTTAAAAGATTTTGGATGCACAAGTAGTGATCATACTTAGTGCAAAATGAAGGCTAGCAAAAGATTGAGAAGCGACCAACCAAGAAACGAAAAATCTCATAAGCGAGCATTAAGCATAATTAACACCGAATAATGCACCACAAGTAGGATGTAATTTTGTTGCATGACTTTCGTGCTTGCATAGGGAATCACAAACCTTAACACCAATATTTTTACTAAAGCATAATTACTCATCAACATGACTCACATGTCACATCATCATATCTCAAAACTATTACAAAGAATCAAGTTTATTGTGTCCAATGATCTTCACGAAAGTTTTTATTATATCCTTCTTGGATATCTATCACTTTGGGACTAATTTTCATTTGTTGCTTTTGATAAGCTCAAACAAATATAAGTGAAGATCATGAGCATAACAAATTAATTTAAGTGAAGCAAGAGAGAATTTCTAAAAAAAATTACTAACTCTCAAATAAATCTAAGTGAAGCATGAGAGCATTTCTTAAAAAATAACAAAGCACACCGTGCTCAAAAATATATAAGTGAAGCACTAGAGCAATTCCATAGCTCATAAAGATTTAAGTGAAGCATAGAGAGCACTTCTAACAAGTCATGGCATAATTTTGGCTCTCTCAAATAGGTGTGTCCAGAAAGGATTCAAGACTTAAAAAAACGCAAAACGAACAAAGACTCATATCATACAAGACGCTCCAAACAAAACTCATAGTATGTGACGAATAAAAATATAGTTCCGAGTAAAATACCGATGGTCGTTAGAAGAAAGAGGGGATGCCACTCGGGCATCCCCAAGCTTAGTTGCTTGCTTCTCTTAGAATAATAGCTTGGGATGCCATGGGCATACCCAAGCTTGGGCTCTTCTTACTCCTTATTCCTTCATCCATCGTAACATCACCCAAAACTTGAAAACTTCAATCACACAAAACTCAACAAACCTTCGCGAGATCCGTTAGTATAAGAAAGCAAATCACTACTATAAGTACTGTAGAAAACCAATTTGTATTTTATTATTGCATTATATCTATTATATTCCAACTTTTATATGGAAAAAAATCTTCAAATAAAACCATAGAATCATCAGAAACAAGCACACAACGCAAAGAAAACAGAATCTGTCAAAAACAGAACAGTTTGTAACTCCACAAATTCTGAAATATTAGGACAACGTGGGCAATTTGTATATTAATCTTGTGTAAAAATTTCATATCAAAAGCACATTTCTATGATTTATTAAAATTATTTTTCTGAGTGCAAAATTTTCTGTTTTTCAACAAGATCAAATCAACCATCGCCCAACAAGATCCTAAAGGCTTTGCTTGGCACAAACACTAATTTAAACCACAAAAACACTTCTAACCAGAGGAATAATTGGATATTTTATTGAAAAAAGCAAGAAAACCAAAAGGCAAAAAGCTACAAGTTGGGTTGCCTCCCAACAAGCGCTATAGTTTTATGCCCTTAGCTAGGCATAAAGCAAGGATCTAAGTTTTGTCATCTTTGGTTCTAGATCCATAAGATGCCTTCATGATTGACTCATATGGTGGCCTAATTCTTGTTCTAGGGAAGTGTTCCATACCCTTCCTTAGTGGAAATTGAAATTTAATATTGCCTTCTTTCATATCAATCATGGCACCGATAGTGCGTAAAAACGGTCTACCAAGAATAATTGGAAAAGACGGTTTGCAATCAATATCAAGAACAATAAAATCTATGGGCACATAATTCCTATTTGCAAGATTAAGAACATCATTAATTCTTCAACGACACCGATGGTCTGGAAGGACAGGGTGAAGAAGCAGGCTATGGTTATGATGGCTCCGGTGACCCAATGCCGGTACAAGAAGGAGACCGTGATGACGCCTCCGGTGAGCGAACTGAGACCGGCCAGGTATATATATTAGTTAAGCCTATGCTGACTAGCTAATTGATGCATTCATTGTTTTCGTATGTACACATATTAATTAACTCTCGTCTTTTTTCTTTTTTCTAGCCCTCCAGATCAAGCACAACTTCGGTAAAGAGACATGGCCCGAAGAAAAAGTTGCGCTCGGATGAAAGGTTTGAGATCACAACAATCGCGCGCGATGGCATGCCGATTGAACCCATCCGGACAAAGGAAGCATTTGCTGCTCAGTGTGGGGTTCTTGTTAGGGACAAGATCCCGATCAGCATCCACCAATGGTTTAAGCCTATGAAGGAAGACCCTGAGGTGTCTTATGTCGACGATATGCAGAAAGAGGATCTTTGGACCGCGTTGAAGGCAAATTTTACCCTACCGCCAGAGGAGGATCCGGAGAAGCCAGTTAAAGAGCTATTGATCAAGTCTTATGCTCTTAAGAAGATGGCAGAACTATTCAGGAGGTGGAAGAATGAGCTGAAAACATCGTTTATCGACAAACAAAAAACACCAGAATTCATCTGCCGGTATGAGAAGATCAGAGATCACTGGCCCGCATTTGTGGCCCACAAGACATCGGACAAGAGTAGGAAGATGTCAGCGACAAATAAGAAAAATGCTGCGAAGAAGAAGCT